>BNCR01000009.1:5852447-7052447 GCA_014656515.1 Oryzias celebensis | reverse complement strand
ATCAGAGAAATGTCCAACAAACAGGCCAAACCTCCATCCATGTTCCCCCTGTGACTGTCACCTCCCCACCAGGAGAGACCACACTTATTCAGAGTAAGTGCTTTTTCCTGAAACCCCTATGCCCACCCTCAAAGATGGAGATTACGGTCATTAGAAGTGAAGGCATGAAAGATCATTTTTTAAGAGTTTAGCATCTCAACATGTAATAAATATGACTGTACTGTAAAAAAAAGTACAAGCCAAGTGCTGATAAATGTTCAATGAAGATGAGCTCATCAAAATGTCTGTCACACTGAAATCATTGATGCGTGAGAAAAACTGAGTATGCAAATTACACCCACTTGTTTTTGTTGAAGAGAACACATACATGTACTCCCTACAAGGGCTTCCTTGAGTCCACAAACACTTTCTAAATGAGGTCTGAAAAAGTAAAAGTTGAAGTTATGGTTTTTCATTTTAAACTTCTTTAAAAACAAGGCCAAATTAAAGAAAATTGTTTCCCAGTCTGTGCTTTTTCCTTAACTAAAGGCTGTGTGACAAAGTCACTATGTATATTTTGCACATATTGCATGGATGAAATTTGATCATATGTGAATATATGTGGAAAAGATGAGAAAGCTGTGGCCTTTACGTGAAGTTTTTTTTTTTTTTTTTTTAACTTGTCCTGTCCTACAGCTGAGCAAACAGATATGAGCTGAGAGCCTCTTGCATTAGACAGATTTTACTCTTACAATCGGAGGTTATAAATCATTGGGAACACAAAATGTATGTTGGTATAAGCCCCTTTCGTAATTTAAAGGAAACTTTAGTAATATTAATTTTGTTTGTGTTCTTTTTGTTGGACCGGACGGCAAAAGAAAGGGGGAAAAAGAGGGGGGGGGGACGGGGACAGTGGATTATACATGTTAGAGGATGACTAATGGAAAGGGAAGGTAGAGTTGTAAATCTACAGGCACCAAAATGCTGGAGCTGATACCCATTACAATAAGGAATGTTGGTCTAAAATGGGCGGGGCCTGTCCACAAACTCAGCTGTTACAAACATACCTGCTGGCTCCAAGAGTGTTCACAAACTTGTCCACATCCAGTTCACACACACACTAGTGCATACCAACCAACACATGTAAAGCATTACATTCTGACAGGCACACTATTTGAAGGTGCAAAGGTGAGCCGACGCCTGTGCTCAGGTGAATGTTATGTTAAGCTGAAATGGATGAATGAATGAAAAGAAAAAAAAGGAGGGAGAGCTCCCAGACATCCCCACACCAAGACCCCCGCCGAGGCAGCAGCGCCGACCAGGGCCTGCCCCCGCACCCATACTGTGGGGTCAACGGAGGAGATCCGACCGCCAGGAAGCCCGGCCAAGCACCAAGACCAGGGCCTGCAGGACCATCACATGGGCCCCCAACACCCGAGCGCAGTGAGGTACGGAAGAACAGAGCACAAGACCCGGTCCAGCCAGGAGAGCAGCCCTCCCACCGCGCCAGGCGCCCCAGCGCGGAGCCCCACCCCCGAGAGCCCCACCACCCCAGACAAGCCGCCCACCACCACCCAGGAGTTCTGAGCATCCCCCCACCCCAGCCCCGGGTACGAGCCAGGGCCCCCCAAGGGAGACCCACTCCGAAGCTCCAGGCAGTTGCGGAGATCCAGAGGACAGCACGGCGGGGGTCAGCTACTCCCAACCAGATGATGGATGACCAAGAGAAGCGGAGGTTCCCATACACTTGATATAAAAGTTGTACATGGGTGGTTCACATGTAAAAAGTCCATTAAACAAATGTGACATCACTTATGAATTGCTTATGTCATGCATGTATCATGAAATATAAAACTGTCATACGTGGAAAATGAGCAAAATGTACGTAATGGCTGTGCGGCATGGCCTTAAAGGAGCTAGAAGTCTCCTTCATATGTTCTTTTCCATCTATAGTCTCAACATCAAGTTCTTCCTTGGGTTTTAGTCTCACACTCATCTGTGTCAGGAATGGCGATCATAATTTTGGTCTATGACAGTCTACGTCCTGTCGATCATTCCTTCACTGAACCCCACAGGTTCCCACCTAGACCAACCTGGTCTTGCTCCAAATAGGAAAACAACAACAATCATGGAGAAGTTGCACTCTTGTTAACTCACTATCAATCAAGGACTCAAAGTTGCTCCTCAAGTATAACTGTCGGTTCTTTTACACAGAACAATTATTCCGTTATCAAAGAATTAGTGGATTTACATAACACAAGATGGGGGGTTATAAAGAGACAAACTCCTCCATCTCTGTTCTGTTCATGTTCTGAGACATGAACAAAAAAAACAAAACAAAAACTGTGTTTTATGCATTTATTTGATGGGCCCATTCAGGTTACAAATTGTATTTTTAAGGAGAAGGAAAAGTAACAAAATAATCTTCAGAGGTTGTTTCTTCTGGTATTTTGCCACTTCTTATTAGCAGATCAACAAAAGGAAATGGATCAAATCTGCATCTGCTTCTTCAACAGCTTTGTAGTGATGGCCATGACCAACAGACAGCTACCTGCAGATGCCTAATTGAACAGCTCAATTGTTCTTTCATACACTATAACTATGATCATTGCTTCCCGTTTTAAATTCTGTGGATCCCTGTGAAGATGTTCAGATTTTTGTCTTGAAGGTTTATGACTATTTCTTATGGTTTCCCAGTGAACAGCATTGACTGTGAAACGATGCCCATGACTGAGAAGACCCGGCAGGATTCGTGTGCAACCGGGCCCAAACCCATTCTGCCATACAGTTCAATGTTCATTTTTGGACAGACCAATCCGTGAGTGACCTCGCCCACATTCATCCACCCTCACTCGTCTCTCATTAAGAAATCTGTTTTTATCCAATTAAATGTGTGTAAAGATATCTTCAAACAACATCTTTCTGGTTTTGGGGCAACTCCACAGTACTGCGCTTGTATTGATTGTCAGTGACATTAGGTGTAGATAGGACTCGCACACACTCTGTCTTAGCCTAAATGCTGCGTCTGGTACAGTGAATCACAACCTGTTATTAAACCAGAGAATAAGTTTGGGCCTCTCTGGTGAGGTTCTCAGTTGGTTTTGTTCCCTTCTCACAGCTATTTAAAGAGTTATGTTGTGCTCCTTAAGAGTCCATGAAATGAAGTGTGGGGTTCCTCAGGGATCAATTTTAGGACCAAGACTTTTTAATCTTTTCCATAATGTTACTTTGGGACGTCATTAGAAGGTGCAGTGCTGCTTTTTAACAGCTACGTCGACAAATCAAGAGTTTTATTTAGCTCTATAGACAAGAAACATCTTGTTTACTCTGAAATCCTCTCATTGTGTCGGAAACACAGTCCAGCAGGCACAGACGCTGAATCCCTTCATATTGGGCTGACTTCAATCCCCACAGCGTTATTTGAATTCTTTTTGTCTACCGATACAGATCCTCAAATCTTTTTTTGTGCTTGTGCAATACAGTCAGCGTTTAGTAACAGAACAAAAAGCAAACAGCCCCTTTCTGTCAATGTTGTCAACTAACTAAAGAAGACTAACCCGGCTAAAAGTGGTTCATAGAGAAAGATTAAGCTTTCAGAAGCAAAAGCCAGCATGTACCAGGGCTGAGTCAAATGTTAAACATTAGTAAACATGAAGTCTTGAATTCTGTGCTGTGAGCATATATGAGACAGTAGCTCTTGTTTTTCTCTGTCTTTTGACAGTGTTAGACGGCTGTGCCACTACATCGTAACTCTGAGGTATTTTGAGATGTCCATCCTGGTCGTCATAGCAATGAGCAGCATCGCTCTGGCAGCAGAAGACCCCGTCTGGGCAAATGCACCTCGCAACAATGTGAGCCTCCAAAACATAAAAACATACAAAAAAAAGAAACAACAGGAAGAGAAATGCTCCTGAGTGTCATTTTATGTTGAAAACATTCAATGTGAAAAATGGTCCAGTTTTAAACCCTGTGGTACTGAGTAGAACTCTGTCCAGTGTCTTTCAACATTATTAGATGAACAGTAAGTGACCTTGATTTCAGACACATGATCATGTTTTGTCAGTTTGGAGAAGATGTAGAAAATAAAGAAAATTAAAAAGAAAAAATAATAAATCAAAGGGCCTTCAAAAACAGCATTAACATCAGGATGAAATGAAATTAAATCTAACATTTACTTGAGATGAGACACATTGTACACATTCTTTGCATGTATCTATCTGCTTTAAAATGTCTTTCACTATAACCTCTCCTGAGCGTGAACTGTTGGGTATAAATGCTTGTCACAGCTGTTGTAAAGCGGTCTCTTGTTTGCAGGTGCTTAAATATCTGGACTACGCCTTCACAGGTGTTTTCACCTTTGAAATGGTGATCAAAGTAAGTCTTAACAACACTTTGCCCTCACCAGCTGCTGCTTCTTAGGGATTCACTAAAGACTCTGATGATAAAGACTTGGAGCTAAATGTGGATAATTACTGTAAAAGACCATTTAATGTAAAACATTTGGGCACTGGAGGTAATACTGTATTTTCTTTGTGTCTGCTGATGTGCTTAAAGGAAAATGAGCCTGATCAGCTAAACCTCTTTGCTGGTAAAAAAAAAGCATTAGGAATTCCTACTCACTATAAACCTGTATAATCTCTACAGAGCTGAATATGTTTATTTGAACTTCATCCATGGTCACGGTGGTGCCTAATCTTTAAATCGTTTTTGCTGTCAGCACCACCTGCTGCCCAGTTTCATTTCTACAAATGGTTGAGAAAAACATTTTGGTTTTTAATTGAATACGGTAGTTTAATTGGAACCTTTCATATTGTTGATGTTTAGCAGTGACTGTCTTGTTTGGAACGACACCTGAATTGTTCTGTTCATTGACACAACAGTGAACTCAGAAAAGAGACGAAACAATTCCCAAGTCAGAAATGTGAACATGTTGTGTTATTTTAGATGGTGGACTTGGGTCTGCTACTACACCCTGGATCCTACTTTAGGGACCTGTGGAACATTCTGGACTTCATAGTGGTCAGTGGGGCGCTGGTGGCTTTTGCATTTACGTAAGTTCAACATGTTTTTTTTTTCTCCTTAAAAGGGGTTTGCTGCTGTAAGTGCATATTTTATGCTCCTCTTCAGTTATGAGGTATTCGACTTTAAATGCAGGGTACCCAGGGTCATGTTACACAGGTGGGGTAACCAGGGTCATGTTACAGAGGTCGGGGAAACCAGGATCATGTTATAGAGGTGGGGTAACCAGGGTCATGTTACAGAGGTGGGGTAACCAGGATCATATTATAGAGGTGGGGTAACCAGGGTCATGTTACACAGGTGGGGTAACCAGGATCATGTTACAGAGGTCGGGGAAACCAGGATCATGTTATAGAGGTGGGGTAACCAGGGTCATGTTACAGAGGTGGGGTAACCAGGATCATATTATAGAGGTGGGGTAACCAGGGTCATGTTACACAGGTGGGGTAACCAGGATCATGTTACAGAGGTGGGGTAACCAGGGTCATGTTACACAGGTGGGGTAACCAGGGTCATGTTACAGAGGTCGGGGAAACCAGGATCATGTTAAAGAGGTGGGGTAACCAGGGTCATGTTACAGAGGTGGGGTAACCAGAGTCATGTTACAGAGGTGGGGTAACCAGGGTCATGTTACAGAGGTGGGGTAACCAGGGTCATGTTATAGAGGTGGGGTAACCAGGGTCATGTTACAGAGGTGGGGTAACCAGGATCATATTATAGAGGTGGGGTAACCAGGGTCATGTTACACAGGTGGGGTAACCAGGATCATGTTACAGAGGTGGGGTAACCAGGGTCATGTTACACAGGTGGGGTAACCAGGGTCATGTTACAGAGGTCGGGGAAACCAGGATCATGTTAAAGAGGTGGGGTAACCAGGGTCATGTTACAGAGGTGGGGTAACCAGAGTCATGTTACAGAGGTGGGGTAACCAGGGTCATGTTATAGAGGTGGGGTAACCAGGGTCATGTTACAGAGGTGGGGTAACCAGGATCATATTATAGAGGTGGGGTAACCAGGGTCATGTTACACAGGTGGGGTAACCAGGATCATGTTACAGAGGTGGGGTAACCAGGGTCATGTTACACAGGTGGGGTAACCAGGGTCATGTTACAGAGGTCGGGGAAACCAGGATCATGTTAAAGAGGTGGGGTAACCAGGGTCATGTTACAGAGGTGGGGTAACCAGAGTCATGTTACAGAGGTGGGGTAACCAGGGTCATGTTACAGAGGTGGGGTAACCAGGGTCATGTTACAGAGGTGGAGTAACCAGCATCATGTTACAGAGGTGGGGTAACCAGGGTCATGTTACAGAGGTGGGGTAACCAGGATCATATTATAGAGGTGGGGTAACCAGGGTCATGTTACAGAGGTGGGGTAACCAGGATCATGTTACAGAGGTGGGGTAACCAGGGTCATGTTACACAGGTGGGGTAACCAGGGTCATGTTACAGAGGTCGGGGAAACCAGGATCATGTTAAAGAGGTGGGGTAACCAGGGTCATGTTACAGAGGTGGGGTAACCAGAGTCATGTTACAGAGGTGGGGTAACCAGGGTCATGTTACAGAGGTGGGGTAACCAGGGTCATGTTATAGAGGTGGGGTAACCAGGGTCATGTTACAGAGGTGGGGTAACCAGGATCATATTATAGAGGTGGGGTAACCAGGGTCATGTTACACAGGTGGGGTAACCAGGATCATGTTACAGAGGTGGGGTAACCAGGGTCATGTTACACAGGTGGGGTAACCAGGGTCATGTTACAGAGGTCGGGGAAACCAGGATCATGTTAAAGAGGTGGGGTAACCAGGGTCATGTTACAGAGGTGGGGTAACCAGAGTCATGTTACAGAGGTGGGGTAACCAGGGTCATGTTACAGAGGTGGGGTAACCAGAGTCATGTTACAGAGGTGGGGTAACCAGGGTCATGTTACAGAGGTGGGGTAACCAGGGTCATGTTATAGAGGTGGGGTAACCAGGGTCATGTTACAGAGGTGGGGTAACCAGGATCATATTATAGAGGTGAGGTAACCAGGGTCATGTTACACAGGTGGGGTAACCAGGATCATGTTACAGAGGTGGGGTAACCAGGGTCATGTTACACAGGTGGGGTAACCAGGGTCATGTTACAGAGGTCGGGGAAACCAGAATCATGTTAAAGAGGTGGGGTAACCAGGGTCATGTTACAGAGGTGGGGTAACCAGAGTCATGTTACAGAGGTGGGGTAACCAGGGTCATGTTACAGAGGTGGGGTAACCAGGGTCATGTTACAGAGGTGGAGTAACCAGCATCATGTTACAGAGGTGGGGTAACCAGAGTCATGTTACAGAGGTCGGGGAAACCAGGATCATGTTAAAGAGGTGGGGTAACCAGGGTCATGTTACAGAGGTGGGGTAACCAGGGTCATGTTACAGAGGTGGGGTAACCAGAGTCATGTTACAGAGGTGGGGTAACCAGGGTCATGTTACAGAGGTGGGGTAACCAGGGTCATGTTATAGAGGTGGGGTAACCAGGGTCATGTTACAGAGGTGGGGTAACCAGGGTCATGTTACAGAGGTGGGGTAACCAGGGTCATGTTACAGAGGTGGAGTAACCAGCATCATGTTACAGAGGTGGGGTAACCAGAGTCATGTTACAGAGGTCGGGTAACCAGGATCATGTTACAGAGGTGGGGTAACCAGAGTCATGTTACAGAGGTCGGGTAACCAGGATCATGTTACACAGGTGGGGTAACCAGAGTCATGTTACAGAGGTCGGGGAAACCAGGATCATGTTACAGAGGTCGGGTAACCAGGATCATGTTACACAGGTGGGGTAACCAGAGTCATGTTACAGAGGTCGGGGAAACCAGGATCATGTTACAGAGGTGGGGTAACCAGAGTCATGTTACAGAGGTCGGGGAAACCAGGATCATGTTACAGAGGTGGGGTAACCAGAGTCATGTTACAGAGGTCGGGGAAACCAGGATCATGTTACAGAGGTGGGGTAACCAGGGTCATGTTACAGAGGTCGGGGAAACCAGGGTCATGTTACAGAGGTGGGGTAACCAGGGTCATGTTATAGAGGTGGGGTAACCAGGATGTTACATGTTACAGAGGTGGGGTAACCAGGATGTTACATGTTACAGACCTTACTCGTGTGGTCATAAAAAGTTTGTTTAAGTGGAAAAACGTAATTACTAAATCATGAACTTGGCTACTACTTCCTTACTACTGTAATGCGTTCTGTGCTATAGTGCTGCAGAAATCAAAGTTGGTCTGTAGAATGTTTCAAGATTTCAAAGCAGTAGTTTTTCTTCGGTTCAGCTTTTTTTATTCACCAACAAGAGCATTCTCTGAAGATATGTCATGGCTCAGTTTCAATGCTCACAATGAGCAAGAAGGAAATCCATCATTTTTTCTGCTGTCACTTTTCTATCCTCAAATTTTTTACCTGACTTACAATAATATTTTTTTTATTTGCCATATTTCCTGATTTTCCTAAAAACTAACAAGATGCAAAAGAGGAACTGAACAAAAGAACGTCTGACTTGACATTGTTGATGTTATTGATTCATTATTGCAAAAGTCAAAGATGTGAGAATTCGTTCACACAAAGAGGTCTGCAGTCGAGCACCAGATCTGATCTACACTCATCTTGCACTGATCTATGAAAGCATTTGTTAATCTGGTGTGTGCGTGTGTGTGTGTGTGTGCGTGTGTATGTGTGTGCCAGAAAACACTTCAGATTTACTGTGATTATTGACCTAAGTTTTTCCCTGTTTCTGTCCTGGGATGTCTGTGAAGGAGCTTCATGGGGTAATGTCTCCTCTCCCTCTCTCATCTGCCTGTCATTACCTGATTGTGTGTGAGACTAAAGACAAACATGGCTTACACTGCAAAAACAAGTCCTTTCCTCATATGCTCAGTCTAAATCAAAGAAAATCATTTTGGTTTAACAGTACCACCAAAATAAAACAAAACAGTTATGTCTGCTGACATTCGGTCAAAGAGAAGTAACCACTCCAGACAAAAAGAACACAAAGAAAGCTTTCTTTTTGACTTTTTGTATCAACTTTTCTGTATGAAATCTATAAAAACTCTTAACCATAAGTTTTATTATGCGCAACAAAAACGAAACAAAGCCCCAGAAGTTTCCGAAGTTCATTGGTTGACTTATTGAATCAAAATAAAGAAGCAGGAAAGCTGTTTGCTATATGCTGTGTGTAGGTATGACTTTGGTACGACTTTCTGTGACACAACATAGACCTCAGACTTGAAGAGTCTGAAGCCTGAGAACTCTGCTCTGTATCATGGTGCAGAGGGAGTGCAGTGCTGTATGTTCTCTCCTGCACCGCATCCATTGTTCCTCTGAGCATTGGATGAAATCTCCAGAGCTTCTCATAGGTAGAACCTTTGATTATTTTCTCTTGGAGACCTCAATATCAGTTTTCCAGCTCAGTTTGTTGACCAGCGCGACAGGCAGGTTTCTGTATTTCTCTGTCATCTCCGCCTGTTCTTAATAATTAGTAAATGTGTTGATTTGACATCTCCTTATAAAGTGGTCTACAATTCCGGTTCTCCAAATCTACCATCCTTCTTTTTTTCCAGCTGTTTCTGCGCCACTTGTAGCTGATTGGCTGATCAGGTGATTTCAAAACACCCAAGTAATCTCTACAAGATGTATAACTTAAAGATGAGAACAAAATCCGTCAACACAAGACCAGAGGGATTAAGGCTGTTTTGAAAAAGATGAGTTTTAAATTTAGACTTAAGAAGGGCAAATGATCCTTTATTACGATGATGGAGGGAGGGAGTTCCAGAGCTTACGGGGAGGCTAAAAACTCTTCTCTCCATGGACATTTTAACAAAGGAAACAGTGAGGAGGAGTTCAGGAGTAAAAGAGAGTGAGACAGGGGCATTCATAATAGCACAGGCAGAAGAGTTCTGGACCAGTTAAAGTTTAAATAGAAGTTTCTGTAGAAGATCAAAAAAGAAGGAGTCAAATAATTAGCGGGAGAAGTGACAAGGCTGTAAACAATAACAGAGGTGGAGTGCACTGTGTAGCCTGATTGTGAAATGGCAAGAATGTGTCTGTATTTACAATGTTTGTGTTAGGATATGCAGAATCAGATCTGGACTTTTTCCTGTCTTGGGGACAAGGAAGGTGCAGGTGGAGCCAATGTAGATAAAGAAAGCTTTAATATTTTGATTACAAATTAAATGGAGATCTGATTTTTTATTCCCGAGTGTAGAGAAATTGTACATTAACCAAGATTGCATTTCACATAAACAGTTAAAGATGGGAGCTAGTGAAAGAAAAGAATTGGATTTGCAAGAAAAAAGGTGTTTGTCAGAAATATAACAACAAAATCAGGAGGACAAGGACAGAGCCTTGGGGGTCACCTGATTTGATCAGAATTCTTAAAGAGGCATTTTAGGTAATGCCCCTTGCTTTTCATAGAGAAACGTTCTCTGTTTGACTCAACATGCTTCATCTTGGTCATTTGCAGCTGTTAGAATACAGATTGGAAATGAAGCAGGATGGTAGACACTGAAGTCCAATTTTAAAGATGACCGTTCTAAAGTTTTTTTGAGGTTTGTTTGTCACATGGTCCTAATTCTAGGCAACTTGAGATCCATTTAAGTCTTTTCTGAAACTGAAAGTTTAATGACGCACCGCTTACAGCCACAGTGCTGCTTGCTTTCAACCCATAAAACTGGACGGAGCTTTAATGATGATAGTAATGAGAGGAGGATATCCTCACAACTCTGAAGCCCAACACTGCTGGTCATGAGGGGCAGTAAGTAGCTCATTGAAGTCTTTCTCATTTTGCCCTTCTCAGTTATTTTTCACTGTGTAGCCGGAGCACAAAGTGTTTACAACCATAATGCACTGTAAAGGAGATTTTAAATTCAGCCTGTCGTGTTCTTATTTCAAGTGCCTGCAAGGAAACTTCTATTGAGGGAATTCTGCTTTTCTGAAAGGACAGGATGCTTTGTCCCTGGAAGTGTAAAACACATGACTGCAATTAAAATATATGCTGGGTTGACTGTAGATTTTAACTGGTCAGCTGGCATAAATGTTCAAAGAAAGGGCTTTATTTTAGCCCTCATTTTCCTTGGTTTTCTTCACATTGCAGTCTTGTGACCAACATGAAAAACACTTTGATCAGTTTTTCTAGGTCTGGACTTTATGGCCTGCAGTATATGATGTAAAGCTACTTGTGAGAACTTGTATTTTTGCAGTGTCCAGTGCTGGAACTGACCTTTCATCTCACTGTCCATCTCAAACTTTGGCTAACAAAGCCTTAAAGAAAAGACATACTTTTGTGTTTTCTTGAGCTTGTGTGTTTATCATAGGTTATGTTCCGAAACCTATGAAAAGAGCTGCTCAAAGCAGCTTGTTGGTCTACATCAGCAGTGCATGAACCAAAACCACTTCATTAGCTTCCTGTTCTGTAGTACTAACTCACCTCACTAACCCAAAGGTGCTGTCCAAGCATGCATGTGATCTGAGCATGCTCATTTATCAAACGTGTGATTTTGACTCATATGTTAGGCATATGTTAATACAAAATGTTATTACGAAAATGAATGAATGCATTTATTTAGTGAATGATGAGCTCAAACTGTAGCTTAAATCACTTTTACCAATGATTTTGTCTCCTTGATGTTATATTCAGTAAAATATTTTTCACCTGTGAGTCACAACTGCACAATTTTCAGATTTACGTGCAAAACAAAATGTTTTCAGTGAGTTTCTTTATGTGTTTTCCTGAAATTAGTTTTTGCATTAAGTTTGGTGGAATTCAAAAAAACACAAATAATGTTTATTTAAAGAAAAGAATGTTGAAAAAATGCCAACATATTGGAATTACAAAGTTTTCACCTCTGTCATTTCAGTAAGCGTGTTTACATGTGCTTGAGTTACCAATTGTCCTTAACTGTTGTGTCAAAACAACTGGAGGAAATATGTGAAACCAGCTCACTGCTGCACAGTTAAAGTTCCACTTCGGCCATCTTTTAGGGTGTATTCAGACTGGACGCATTGGGTCTGCTTAAAGTGAACCAGAGTTCGTTTCCCCCAGTGATCCGAAACAAATTTTCATTCTGAATATGCGCAAGTGAACCCTGGTCCAGGACCAGGAGCCGCTCTCTGACCCATCTTCTGAGGTGGTGTTGATTAGTTTCCAATCGGACTGGGGTTCAGTTCGTTCTGAGATTTCTCAGTCTGATTACAAAATGCTCTGACAGCGGAATAACTGGACCAAAACGGCCAACGTAGCAAAGGTCAAATGATAGAAACAGCATTATTTCGTCTGCTGCTGAGTCTCAACAATTTGAATAAAGAAATACTATAAGTTGTTTTATATATGTCTTCCATCATCAGAAAAATGTTACAAGAACATGTTTAAGCCACCAGGAATACCATTTTCTTTGGAGTGGGTCTTTAAACCTGTGAGCTGGGAGCAAGGTTTCCCTCAGTATCCAGATTACTGGAGCACAAGTCAACACGTTCAGACTTAGACAACATCCAATGACTTTTTCTCCTTAGATGACTTGATGTAACATAACTGAATCCACTCTCAAACCTTTTTTTCAAACTCAGACCTGTTCTCAGAGCCTTCTGCTACCAACCAAAAAACACACGTCTTGCTTTGCTAGAAGTACGACAGTGTTGTAATGCAATCATATGCTTTATCTTGTGTGTGTGTTTGAAGCATCCGTAAATATGCTGTACCTTGTTTTACCACTGTTTTCCCCCAAGTAGATTGCAACAAGGTGTGACCAGGTGGGGCCCTCACCTATGATATCTCCCCCCCTCCTCAGCCGTACCATGCTGTCACCCTCCCTCAACATCTCCTCTCTAACCGCCATCTTCCAAGTTCAGATCAGCTTAGACCCACTGAAAAAAAGTGAAACTCATTTTGCATTTCCTTAAGCTTGAGTGAATCCATCGCCTGGGGGCTTTCCCGCCTCTGTTACTTTGCATTTCTTTTCTCGGTCACAACTTCAGTAACAGACTCTTTTAAATATTTTCTTTGGATTTGTTATTGAAGTAAGAAGCAAAGAACTGCTCTAAAAATGTGACAGCTTGTTTCTTTTTCAGCCTAATTGGTTTATCAAGATGCTTCTAAGGATGACCAAGATAGAAATGCATTTATTTTTCAGTATACATGTAGTATCTAGCATAGCATGTCATGTTAGGATACAAATGGAAAGAAAATCTGAACTCATCCATTAAATTATTTAGTTAAGCGGCTGGCTTGCTGAGTTATAATAAATGTTCCATCCAGAACAGACAAGAAGAGGAATCTGGAGTGTAATGGAGTTAAAAATAGATCAGCTCCAAGGCAGCTGTAAAGAGGAATTTGGTTTTCAGGTTCAGTTCTCTGGTGACTAAACTCTTAGGGTCTCCTTTCAGTTTGTGCAAAATATCCTAATAATTGTCCCTGTCATAACCCTCACCTTTTCTTTGATGGCAAACAGGCTTTTAGCACTTTTTTTAAAGATTTTTGTTTGTATTCTGTCCTTTGAGTAATGGATGTTTTTGAAAGGTGTAGTATGATATCATTTAGTACCCTATGTGAAAATCCTTCATACTTTGTGCACAGACCAGAGGGATCCACTGAACAGTTTGGTTTTCTTCACTGTTCTTGCTCACGTTGACGAACCCTAAAACAAAAACTGATTCATGTTTCACAGATAAGCTGAGGTTTGTCATGACACTTCAGATTTTTACATGTGTAGGCTCTGTGGTCATTCGGCTTCACATAATTGATGAGCTACAAATTGATGCTGAGTAGTTTTATAATATTTATAGCAAAGTGGTGGGGTAAAAAAAAAAAAAACATTGAATGTCTTCCAGCAGAAGAAAATTAGAGCAGAAAAGATCAGTTGTCTAACGGCTTCAGAAAAAAAAGCCTGTCTCAAGAAAAGAAAAGAGATCGTCAAGCTGAGAAGTGTCAAGTGCCCGTCATGCCTCACACCAGAGCGTAGACGTATGTACTCTAGACCAGAGATCTACAAGCTTTAACCCTTAAAGAACCATTGCGGTCGATTTCTCACTGACAACATCCCAATGGCAGTCACAAGGTATCATTTCATCCTTTAGAAAATAAGACACTGGTTTGTATTTGTATGACGTCTTTTTAAAATAGGACACCCTGTGTTACAATGTTTCATCTCAATGAAGCAAATGTCGTGGTGTAACATCAGCAGTGATTTAAAAAAAAACAGTTTATTGTACTGTTTGTGCTGCATCTCGGCCTGAAATCTCTACATCTAACCAACTAAAATAAATCAATGCTAATTCAATGACCCTTGATGTAGATTTTGAACCTTAAGTTGCACTTAAAATCCTTGAATTAGTTCAAAAATAAAAAATCTGCCTTATTGTCTAGTACACCTAAAGTAAGAATTCTGCTTACTGACGTCCAATTGGTTTAAAAATCTGTCAAAATGTTTTAGTCTGACTTCATTCAATACTAAGATGAACCTCTAGATGAATTGCTTGCGCATTATGGCTACTGTGGTCAGAAGCCTTGCAGGGTAATCCGTGACTTTACTTTTTATCTTACTTTTTACTTTACACTTACTTTTTAAAATTAAAAAAAAAAAAAAACATTTACTTTTTCTTTAACCAGAGAGCTACAATGGGGAGGTAAAATAGCCACATGTTGCTCCATAGCCTCACGTTGGAGACCCCTGTTCTACACTAGTCATCCCTGACAAAACCCTGGACTCTGAGCAGCAAAAACCGAAGCCAGAAGTGAGAAAAGTACTGAAGTTTGCTCTACCCAACTTAGCTAAAAATGGCAAGCCAGGCGGGGACAAAATAAGTGATAGCGATGAAGAAGGTTTAAACTTGTCCATAAATAAATACATAAAAAACCCACAAAAGAAGAAACTGAATGTTGTCACCAGGCTGTGTCACAGGCATTTCTTTGAGGGTTAAATTCAGACTTTTTTTAACATGAAAAGGAAATTGCTCCCCTCTGTCACCTACACTAGTGGTCAGTTGGTGCTTCTTAAATCCTCAAATGAAAGGCATGACCCACAGTGTGTTTGGAAGTAAAAATGTAAACAAGATAGATGAATGTCTCGATTTCTGTTGAACACAAAAAATGGATTTGAAATATTTGTCAGGATCTGGAGGGAGTTTTGCCTACTCTTCTTCAGTTCACTCTGACATGCACTTATGCACAGCTCTCTGGAGGTGTGGCCACAGCTGCTTTCAGGTCTGAACTTTGTTGTTGAAGCTATATTTTCAAATGACTGTACACATGCCATGGTTTACTAACACCAACATGGATGTTTCTTCACCATTTGTCTCATCTTGTCATTCTGTGATGGAAAAACGTCCTGTCCTTTTGCCTCCATCATTGCTGATCTGAACCATTTCAGACTTGCTTCATTTTTGTTCTGTGCATTCCACTGTTATGTTAAAAAAATCAAATGTAGTTTGAGCTAAGTGCCATGTTTACAGGATCTAAATTATTTTTGCATGAATGAAGTTGTGTTTTGAAGCCTGTGAACACGTGCTATGCTCTGTGCAGGGGGAATAAAGGCAAAGACATCAGCACTATCAAGTCACTGAGGGTCCTCCGAGTTCTCAGGCCTCTCAAGACAATCAAACGTCTTCCTAAACTCAAGGTTCTACTGCACTACTCTCTGCAGTTTATGTTGTTCTGCTAACTGGTGAATCTGTAATTGTGTTGTGCAGCTTCTAGATGTGAATGCGTTACAATGAGTACATGAACTTTGTGGAAGTTCTCCAAGAAAATAAAAGTTAGAAGAAATGTTCTGGTTTGACCATGTGTTTTCTTTGTCTTCAGGCGGTGTTTGACTGTGTGGTCAACTCTTTGAAGAACGTGCTGAACATCCTCATTGTTTACATTCTCTTCATGTTCATTTTTGCTGTTATCGCGGTTCAACTCTTCAAGGGAAAATTCTTCTATTGCACTGATGAGTCAAAAGGCCTGGAGAAGGACTGCAAGTCGGTTTAAAACTCCTAACTTTGACACTTCTTATTTCAGAGCTTTTCTTATTGCAATGTTTTTGATCCGGACTAGTTCTTGCTTAACCCCACCTCCTCATGTCTTCCAGAGGACAGTTCTTAGACTACGACAAAGATGAGGTGGCAGCCATGCCCAGAGAGTGGAAAAAATATGAGTTTCATTATGACAATGTACTGTGGGCTTTCCTGACCCTCTTCACTGTCTCCACGGGGGAAGGCTGGCCAACGTAAGTGGCATTCGTTTTTGCTTTCTTTAATTGTCTCTGCACACTTCGATGTTTTATTCAGAACTCTAGTGTGGCTTCTTTGGAGAGGCTGAAACATCCTAAAGACATGCTGGTCATGAGTGAAAAACCCTTAACAAAATGCTTTGCACTATAACTACAGATGCTAATAAACACTTACAATTTACCCATATTTGTAATTTTAAACTTTGGTTTAACGAGAAATTCTGATAATTTTTTAAATTAATATGTAAGTTCACTTTAAGCTGGACTTTAAACAACAATGGTCAGACCAGACATGTCAGAAGTTCAATTTATAAGCCATTTGTGAGCAAAAGATCCAAGCCATGTTGACTAGAGCGAGACGTTCAGCGGCCATATGGTCTAATATGTCTCAGCATTGAGAGTATGACAAACTGAACAGGAAGATATGTCAGCACAAGTGTCCTCATTTTGTCATACTCATTATCAAAGCCCTAATACAATTAAAACTATGCCTTTGCTAAAACACAGATAACCAGGCCTCTCCGTCATTTCTCTGTGCAGCGTTCTTAAGCACTCTGTGGATGCCACCTTTGAAGACCAGGGTCCCAGTCCTGGATATCGCATAGAGATGTCCATATTCTACGTGGTTTACTTTGTAGTCTTCCCTTTCTTCTTTGTCAACATCTTTGTTGCTTTGATCATCATCACCTTCCAAGAGCAGGGAGACAAAGCTCTCTCCGAGTGCAGCTTAGAGAAAAACGAGGTAAACGTTTTTAAATTAGAGTTGAATACTGTGCAGAACATCACACCATTCCATGGTTCCTCCCTGCATAAAGAGACATTGATGAAAAGGAGGAGTCAAAGTCCACAATAGCCAGCAGAAATTTGCTGCGTAAAGTAAATGCTGTAAAATTATACCTTGATTATAGCTCAAAGCGTTACACAGTCCCATTCACACACTGATGGCAGCTCAGCTGCCAGGACCAATGGTGGATTAGTCTTTTCAATGCCCAAGGGCACTTCGAAAGATGGGAAGGCAAGGACGGAACTCAACTTGTAACCATCCAATAAAAGGCTGACCGCTGTTCCACTGTGGCACAGCCACCTCACCAGACACTTGGAGAAGCTTTATATGCTGCAGATGTAACAAAGCATCAATGAAATGCAACAGAGCAAGATCTGTGTTCATCATGCGTACACGCGGCTGTAGGTCTTGCTTGCGCACACCTGGTTTAGTTTCATCATGCTTACACACATTTATCTTGGGTTTTTGGAACTGTTGATTTTACCATGTGGAATTTTAGGTCCATGCTGTTTTTGGTGTATGCCACTGGAACGCAAATTTCATCTGGCTGTTGTTAACTTTGGTGTCTCAGAGGAAAGGCATGTCCTAACGTATGCTTAGCTGGCTGACATGTCAGATGCTTTAAATGATGTAAAACATCTTACATCACAATTTGATCACATTTAAAATTTCATTCTAACATTGTTATAAAATTTTAATTATGTTGGAATTGATGATGACTGGGGACTTAAAAATCCATCCATCAGGGAATAACATAGGTAAATCCATGAAATTTCCTGGATGTGTTTAAGTTTAGTAAAGAGAAAAGCAAAAGGCTAAGCAGATCACCAGCGATCTCCAGTCGCTCACAGAGCGCTGGTCCACAGCAGTAAATGCTGCAAACCAAACAGACCGCTATATGTTCAGAGACTGATCTGTGGAACCTGAGCTGAAGAGCAGAAAAAATGATAGTTTTCATAAAAACTGCTGCGAAAGGACATTTGAAAATCAATGTTAAACACATTGTTGACATTTTTGTTTGTTCTTTGGGTTTTACTTAAGTGCAGTGGTTGTTCGTAAACCTAAGACCTAGCTAACAGGAAAAGTGTCTGTTGCTAACTCGTATTTATGTTTCAATGCAGAGAGCTTGCATTGATTTTGCTATCAATGCCAAACCTTTGACACGCTACATGCCTGAGAATGCCCAGTCCTTCCAATACCGGATGTGGAAGTTTGTTGTCTCAGCTCCATTTGAATATTCCATCATGATCATGATTGCTCTCAACACAGTGGTTCTCATGATGAAGGTAAGAACACTCGTATAGGATCAGAGATGCAGGTAGCATGAGTCCCAAGACTTAGGTGAAAGATTAGAAACCCACACCCTGTTTTTCCCCATCTTGTTTATTTATTTATTTTTGTAATCAAGAAAAAGCACAGTACAGCAAAAAAAAGAAAAAAAAAAAACAACATTTGTGTAATGAAAGAACCCAAGCAGTAAGAAAGTATTCAGACCCTCTAAAGGTTTCCCTCTTTGCATCATTGCAGCCATTTGCCAAACTCAGTAAAGTTCCTTTGATTTCTCAATCATTTACACTGAGTGAACCGTCATGACAAAACAGAGGTGTAGACTGTAAACGTACAAAAAGAGACAAACTGAGAAATCACATGGTCATTAGTGCTCAGACTCTTTGCTGTGACTCTCACATTGAGCTCAGTGCTGTCCATTTCTTCTGATCCTCCCTGAGATGATTCTCCTTCTTCATTGGAGTCCAGCTGTGTTTGGTGAAACTGATTGGACTTGCTAAGGAAAGCCACACCTGTCTATATATCGAAATGTAGATATATTGGAAGAAAACCTCTTCCAGAGTCCACTTGACCTCAGACTGAAGGTTCAACTCCCAACAAGACACTGACCCAAAGCACACCACTAAAATAATAAAGGAGTGGCTTCAGAAAAACTCTGTGACTGTTCTTGAATGGCCCAGCCAGAGCTCTGACTTAAACCCAATTGAGCATCTCTGGAGAGATGGCTGTGCACCAACGTTCACCATCCAACCTGATGGAGCTGAGAGGATCTGGAAAGGATCTCCAACAAGGAACGGCAGAGGATCCCCAATTAGATTCATACTTTGAAATCACTTATTACTATCACTTATTACTATTAAGAGTTACAAGTTTTTGGATTTTTGAACTCATTTTCTTTATTATTTGATCCTCGATGTGTTATTTTATTATGTGTTGACATACATTAGACCAACTGTGCCTCTGCCTGACTAAGACACATATTTTTTCTGCTCATTCATGTTAAAAAATGTCCTAAAACATTATCTGCTCCTTGTCTTCAGTTCCACGGAGCTCCAGACTTCTATGAAGTGATGCTGAAGAACCTTAACATTGTCTTTACCACTCTGTTTTCTCTGGAGTGTATCCTGAAGATCATTGCGTTTGGTCCTCTGGTGGGTGCAGACATGGAGCTGTGCTCATGTCTTGAAGATATGCAGCATCTGACAATGTCCACCTGCTTTTTTTCAGAACTACCTGAAGGATGCATGGAATGTCTTTGACTTTGTGACAGTTTTGGGAAGCATCACAGACATCTTGGTTACTGAAATCAATGTAAGATACCTGTGCATGCCACAAAACACTCACACCACGTCATGTTAGTACTAAGATCTAGAGCTAAAAGTTTTAAGAGGTCATTTCCAGAAATTCAGACAACCTCATCAACCTGCAGCGTTTCTTTGAGGTTGTGTCCCTGCTGGTCCAGTCGCTCTTCTCTTGAGCACCGTGATTATTTACATGTGTGTATCTGTTCACATTGTGCTGTGTATGTTGATGTTCTCTTTTCTTCTCTTCTTCACTTCTCCCTTTTAATTCTCTCTCTTTCTGTTGTCCCACCCTCCACCCTGCTGTGAAACATCCCTAGACTACGGTGAGTGAATTTCTGTCTGTATCTTTGACAGAAAAAGACGGATTGTTAGTATGCCATTTCAAAAATCACCAAAATTTGCACACACCAAGAGGGAAAGAGTGAGCGCCCCCCACCCCCAACGATGGCATCATAGCGAGCGGAACTGTAAAAAAAGATGAATGGGCAGAAAATCACTTAATTTTTTTTTTTTTAATACACAAATGAAACCAAGACACACCTGTTGGGAATATCCAGGAGAACTTTTGAAATGATTATGGTATGACCACTGTCAGCTACAAACGAAAACTCGTCCTAGGGATTTTTTTCGATCGTCTTGTAACTTCTTGGTCATCTTTGGGAAGCAATTGCAAAAAAATGTTGGAATTAGAAGTTGATTTTGAACGGCGTGCATGTGGCGAGTTCTCAAAAGTGGCATACTCTTATTACTTGCACATTTTTTCAAATTCAAAAGTCAACTTTTGAATAAAGTTGAATCAAAGTAGGGCAGTGAGGGCGGCGGTGGGGCGTAGAGGCGGTCGGCGAGGGTGTGAGCAGGTAGCGGTGCGGGCGGGTAGCGCCTGCAGGCCATAATGCCGCTCGTGGCTTCAATTATTTGATTTAGTTAAAATGGACCAGAGTTTTTTTCCTGTGTTGGACCAAGTCTTCAAGTGTGAATACACTCTTTCAAACTCTGGTGTGGACTAAAGTGGACCCAGACCTGACTGAAGAAGTGTCATTTTTACCATCAATAAGCTTCTGGGTATTAAATAATGGAGGTCAGGCATGAGCAATAGACAAACGAGGACATAAGGTTTCTCTTGATGCCTGGGAAGACGTGCATATAACTGCTAAAAACATACACATGCAGTAGTATTTTCCGTGGTTGTCCTTCATCATTTCATGCTTACGATCAAAATGGTGAGCAGAACACGTCAAAACAGCTGCTCTTTAAAGTTCAAAATGATTTTCCCAAATTTGTAACTGTATCTAGAATTTTGTATTTTTTGTAAGGAGGAGGAGGGCAGCACTAAAAACCTCCAAGTTTGTTTTTGTGTTGCCCCGCCCTCTTGATTTCTGGCCAATAAATCCAGCAGTTGTCACACACACATGCTCCTGTCTTTGCGCCATCAGAACTAGACTGAACTCTCTCTCTCTCTCTCTCTTTCTCTCTCTCTCTCTCTCTCTCTCTCTCTCTCTCTCTCTCTCTCTCTCTCTATATATATATATATATATATATATTCATCCATCCATCTATCCGTGGTGAATTTAAAATTAATTGATTGATTAAAGAAATGTGAAACAAATAACCATAAAACTGAACACCATCACATGGTTTTTATACTGAAGTTTCAATGGGTGTAACAACTCAATGGATTTCTATTCCTATTATCCAACCAGATCAATCTGTCTGAGGGAAGTCTTTTGAGTCAAATTTAATAAACCTATACCATTTGAAAAGTAATTTCAAAATGAAATAAATCTATTTATAATGTCTTGGAAAATACCATCTGGATTGAGGCATGGTTGGTTTATTTTACTATAACGTGAAAATGATCAAGTTCCATCACAGCGGACAAGTCACATAAGATGTAGCAAAAACAGATCAACCATCATTCCAGTCCAATGTGTGGAAACACTTTGAACAAAGTCATGTGATCATACAGTGTGCTAGAATCTTCTAATAATGTTCTTTTGGACTATTCTGATGTGGAAAAACAACAGTGGGCTGAACTTTATCAAACTAAAATGTGAATGGATTTGACATTCATTCTTGTTTACTTGTTTGTTTGTACACATATTTCCTTTTCACTTGATTATCTTGAAGAAATACAAATACTCTGGAAAACCTCCCCTGCACTGTTCAGTAGCAAGTTTTTAACACTGAGTCACACTGTTGAAGTTTTGGAGAAAGATGTTCTCGATCCATTTTAAGTCAGAGAATCGGATCAAATCTGATTGTTCTAAATGAATCAATATTGACTCTGAATCATACCAGCAAAAACACATTATGCTATGA
The DNA here is from genome assembly GCA_014656515.1 of Oryzias celebensis. NCBI lineage: Eukaryota > Metazoa > Chordata > Actinopteri > Beloniformes > Adrianichthyidae > Oryzias > Oryzias celebensis. The sequence continues at coordinate 7,030,532 of BNCR01000009.1, read as the reverse complement.
ATAGAATTGTTAAGAGTTGTTAAAATGAATTGTTGCACTCCACTAGTAGCTTCTCCTCATTCATCTGATGCACTTTCATTAGCTCTCAGTAAAATTCCACCAAATTTTGATTTGATTTGATGAGACAGACGGAGCGAAGTGTTTTGGAACGTGAAGTTTTGATTCGGATTACTGATCAGACACTGGATTTTGTGCAGAATTGATCCATAAATCCAATCTGAGTCTTAACCAGTTGAGCACAAACACTGTGATCACAAGAACTAGCATCTGGGCTATTTTGGGGTTGTTATTTTAACCTCTCTGAAGATGTTTCTGCAGATGTATTTAGAGGTCAAAAGTGGTTGGTTGGATGATGTCTCATTTGTGTCTAACAGGACAGGCTCCTGAATTTGAGTTTCCTGAGGCTTTTCAGAGCAGCTCGACTCATTAAGCTGCTGAGGCAAGGCTACACCATCCGCATTCTGCTGTGGACATTTGTCCAGTCTTTCAAGGTGGGGTCTCATGACGTCCCCACATGCTGCATTTGAACAAACCCTGACCAACAGTGACACTTTCTTTCTCCTTCACTCAAAGTTGATCTTCTGAAGTTTTCAGAGAGTTAGAGTTATAGTTTTTTGGTTCTTTGTGTTCCCTAGGCCTTGCCCTATGTTTGTCTGCTCATTGCTATGCTGTTCTTTATCTACGCCATTATCGGGATGCAGGTGAGCATCAGTCCAAAACCAAATAACATTTATTGTTAAGACATTTCATCTAAATGGTGTCTCTACTGTAGGTGTTTGGAAACATTGAGCTGAATGAAGACACGGCCATCAACCATCACAACAACTTCCGCACCTTTCTCCAGGCTCTCATGCTGCTCTTCAGGTTCAGTGGTTTTCTCTTTTCACATCGCTCAACCACAGAACTTAGTTCAGCTTCAGCTGAGGAAACAACCAAAAAGATTTTTGCAATCACCTGCTGTCCAGAAGACGAGCGTGAAAAAAGGAGCAGACTGTCTACTCAACAACACTTTTGTTTGTTTGAAAAATGACAAATAAAAGTAGCCATTAGGAGTTGGTCTACACTCATAGGATGGTTTCAAACAAAGAAACATAAGTTTACTATGAATTTTTGAAACAAAGTCAGTGAATTGGCATTTCCAGGAAACCTCATCATCTTAGTCTCAAGGGTTTCTGCAGATTTTTGCAGCAACAACACATGTTCAAAAATGGATAAAACCTGAAAACAGGAGCAGTGGGGATCTGATATATAGATATCTGATGATAGATGAGTGCATTCATTTTTTCCTTCTCTTTGGTGACTTAAAGAGGCCTTGGTCATGTTTATTGTTAAACAGTGTTTGAATTATACTTCAGCAGCTATTGTATATTGTGGTTTGTTGGTTTTTCTCAAAAAACTCGCCCTGATACTTTAAGATCTCACAACTCTTTCTGATGATTTGGAAAGAAAAAGCAGCTTTGGACCATTCCATGTCTGTAGTCTGTTTAGGGGGTCAAAGGAAGTTTGAGGAGGTCTTTTATTAAATTTTCTTCTTTTGGTTGTTTTGAAACTTTTTCACTTGAACAATTAAAACCACTTCATTTTCTAGGGGAGCCTTTTCACAATATAAGGTTTTTTACTGACATGGCTACAGGATTTGTTGAGGTCAGCTGCTCTTTTGCATGTTTTCACTCCAAAGTAAAAAAACCAAAACACTTTGGTTTTAGTTAGAGTAGGTTGGAGTCCTAGGAGCTGTGTGGTTATGTGCTCCTGAGGCTGAGATGTGGGATTAGACACAGCTTTTGTTTGTTTTTGTGCACTTCAGGAGTGCAACCGGGGAGGCGTGGCATGAAATCATGCTGTCCTGTTTGAGTCAGCGAGCCTGCGACGAGCGAGCAGGGACCACTGTCAAAGAGTGCGGCAGCGACTTTGCCTACTTCTACTTTGTTTCCTTCATCTTCCTCTGTTCCTTTCTGGTCAGTACTGAAACAACCAAAGTAACAAGTAACAAGTCTGACAAAACATTTTATCATTTCAATTTCATTCACATATTTCCATTCAAATAAAGTTGATTTCCATCTTCCGATAGAACATATCTAAAAGCAATGACTGTATTTTTGGGGGAGATTCATTCTATCATTTGGATTATGTTTGAATTTGAGCTGTGATTCCTCTCAGTCTTATGTGGTCCTTATGAGCTTGCTTTTGGGGGATTTGGGGATTATCCCTGTTGTAGTAGTAGTGACATTTGATCTGCAGCCACTATGAATACAAGTGGACCAAACATGACAAATTCATGGAAACAACCAGGTCAGATCAACACAGTGCTCGTCTGCTATTCTCTGTGTTCCAGATGCTGAACCTTTTTGTTGCTGTCATAATGGATAACTTTGAGTACCTTACCAGAGACTCGTCCATCCTTGGGCCTCATCACCTTGATGAATTCATTCGGGTTTGGGCCGAGTATGACCCTGCTGCTTGGTATGTTCACACCTCTGCCTGTCCCCAAACGTAACACAGTAAGCGTGGAGGAGTTCAAGATCTTAACTGACTTTCTCTTCCTGTTTATGATTGTTCACTGAGCCGGGCCCTATGTGCAGTGATCCCACTGATTAATAATTTTTGACCTGAAGCTCTCCTAAATATTTCTTTATTGATGTGCTTGTTCTTTTCCACAGTGGACGGATATCCTATAAGGATATGTACAATTTGTTACGTGTTATCTCACCTCCCCTTGGCTTAGGGAAGAACTGCCCTAATAGGGTAGCATACAAGGTTTGCAAATACCAGACATTTATATTATCGAGATACTTTGTGAATCTATGCCAAGAGATTTTTACCGGAATGGCTATGCACCAATAAAATCACCTATTCACTAGCACCCTCCCTCCAAACTGTTTGGCTTTGGTTGAAACTGCTGGAGAGGAAACAGAGCTTTCAAAGCCATGACATTGCCCCAGCATGCCGCTTGCTGTGTCGGCTTTCTTCTTATGTTTAAAGTTGAAACAACAAACATTTTAATGTCCCGTTCCTGGAAATTTTAATTCTAAAACTCCTTCTAAAGGAAGTGTAAAGACGTCTACAAATGGAAAGCCAAGCGATGGAGCTCAGGCAGGCCTTGAAACCTTTGTCTCTTTGCAGTCTGGTTGAAGTACCGGTTGGATGTCTGCAGCATGCTGAGGCAGACATTCTCATTATGATGCTGTCATTTCTCTTCCAACTCATCAGCATCCTGCGTGCCGGATCTACCATCCATCGTTCCATCCATTCTTCTCTCCCTTTCTTCCTCCTTTGACCAGATTCACTCTGTCATCCCATGGTTTCTCTCAGGGATCCTGAGCTCCACTGTGATGCATCCCTGTGCCCCCACTGTGGCCAAGGATGGCATCCGTCCTTCATCTCACTCTGGGAAATCTAATGACAAAAGATTTCTGTTTCTCCTTTCCATTGTTCTCCTGTTGATTTCTTCCTTTTGTTCCCTTTCTCCTCCTCCTCCTCCCCATCCTTCTCTGTTTGCATTCTGTTTATACTTGATTTCCAACCCTGTGAAGTGGCCGTATCAAGTACCACGATATGTATCAGATGCTGCTCCACCTGTCCCCACCCTTAGGTTTGGGAAAGAAATGTCCACCAAGAGTCGCCTACAAGGTAGACCCTCCACCTTCTTCCCTGTGCTCGGCTACCTTTCTCTCATTGGGTGAACTCAAACCAGTGTTTTTGCTCTGAAGTGTTTCTTTTTTTTTTTTTGCTAGCTCCCTTCTGTGCCATCCCTTTCTTAATTGTCTTATGTTGAGCATAGCTTCTGGTTTAGCCTCGTAGTCTTTACTAACGATGAATAGCTTAAACAGAACCAAAATTAAGAAAACCTCTGCATATGGAGTATAATGGCTCCTCTGTACTGTAGTTTGGATTTTACTTTGTGGAGCAGTGTTTCTGTGTGCATGTGTGTGTGTGCGTGTGTGTGTGTGCGGGTGTGTGTGTGTGTGTGTGTGTGTGTGTGTGTGTGTGTGTGTGTGTGTGTGTGTGTGTGTGTGCGTGTCTGTGTGTGTGTGTGCATAGGTTTACTATTTGTTTGGCTTCTGCTGTCTTCTTAAAGGAAATGTTCCGTCTTTTTGTGCTTTGTGGGTCTGCCTTCTGTGTCCATTCCTTCTCAGACTTTCTCACATCTCATCACAACAAAATCAGTCACTGGAAAATGATTGTGTGTGGTGGTGGTGGTGGTGGGGGGGTCCTGGGTGTTTGCCTGTGTCTGCTTCACAGCGTGAGTCATGTGTTGTCTCATAAGCCTTATGATCCAGATAAGCAGGTTTCATTTGCACCTTACACATCCTTTCCGCCTGAGATCAGGATGGGAACTCTGGATGTCTCACCTGGAGAGGAAAGAGCAGAATAGGATTACAATCTGATCTCTATCTTCTTTAGCTGTTTTGTGGGTCACATTAGGATTTATTCTCAGGTTTTAGGACTTTGTAGCATCAGTGCATTATATAATCCATAAGTGTCTTCATTGTGGAAAACATTGCATTGCTTAGTTTACAGTTTCCAAAATTGTGGGACAATGAAAATGTCACCACAGCACTTCTAAAATGATGTGACACCCTGCCCCAGCTGAAAGACCCTCAACCTGCCATGTAACGCTTTTAGGGACATTTTTTTCCTCATCTAAATAAGTTGGCCCATCAAACACATTTAATCAGTTTTCATTCAAAATACTTTTAATAAAGATATTTTATGTTGACACAAGTCATTTCTTACTTAAGTCTTTCCTGTTCAGTCTGGTTTTGTTTATCTACATGTTTGTGCTTCTTTGTTTTTGCTGACAGGTTTATCATAAGTGAGACTTTTGAATTAATTACGTTTATATTTATCTTTATTTTTCAAAGAAGAATAAGTAAAGACATTTGTAATGAGGCTTTTTGCACATAAGGTTTTGTTTTCCCAAAACTGATCAGACTTGCCGCTGATTTGTCTTTTTGACCAATTTACCTCTTAAGGTACTTAGTAATAAATAGCGCTAAATATGTAATTAGGCTATAGTGTAGCTATTCATTATGTGGGTTTAGTGTCATTAGATGCAATATCTCTGTTGTGTTCCCAACCCAGCGGCAGGGAAGAGAAAGTGTTAACATAAAAAAGAAGAGCCGGACTGGAGCACTGAGCACAAAGCAGCTTTTAATAAATTGTTAAGGGCTGAATAACAACAATAAGAAAAGAGTCAGAAAACTAACAAAGAAGTTAAACAAGTTGTTCACATTAAACAACTAACCATTCATCGAACTTTCTACAATTTAACAAAAGTCTGACACAAAACAATAAGCTCCTCCACTGAAGTCCTCAACAAAGAAGGCAGAAGCTTAATGTTGAAGTTCTCCCACACAGAGAGCAAGCGATCCAATGCCAAGAACAAATGTCACACCTATGTGACAACTGATGGGACTTTAAAGTCTTCACTTTAAGTATCAGAAAAGATCCTGCTTCAGGATCATATATTTATCACATTATTGTCTAAATGACGCAAGAGTATTAGTGGAAAACACAACTTTAAGCATTTTGACTCCTCTGTAAAACCACATTTTAAAGTTTTTACCCCAGAAGCCTGGCAGGAAGTTAGTGTCGTTGGTCACTGGAGTAAATGGAGGTAATGTTTGACCTCCTTTTAAGTCGACGTACTAAACGCCTAGCCTGAAGTGTCACAGAATTATTACAACTTAGTTTAACATCTGTTAAAAAACAACAAATACTTTAAATCATATTTTGTTAGTGAATTTTCAATATCTATCCATGTAGAATCTGGGTCATCTATGATCCAGTCATAAATAGATTTGAGATGACAACGCAACTGATACACTTTAATATTTGGCAAGTCCAGACCTCCCTCGTTACCTAGTAGCTGCAGAATACTGAGTTTAAGCTTGGGTCTGTGTTTGCTCCAAATGAATGCGGTAAGCCAACTGTTGAAATTCTTTATTACTTTAGTTGGATTTGGAAATGGTTTATTTCAAGCAATCAGGCAAGAATAACACATAAGGAACCCAATCATCAGAGGCTTACATCCATAAAAAAACATAATTGAAAGCACTAGGGATTTCATGGGGTATAAAAAGCAAGGCAGTATGTTTATCTTATCAAGGAATATGCCTCATCACCATGATAATGCCAAGGAATTCTATCTGTCTAGATCGTGCTTAATTTGATCAAATAATGATCAAAAATGCGTTTTATACATCTTGTTAAAGGTAGAGGTTATGAAAAAACCCAGATATATACAAACCCTTCTAGAGACCATTTAAAAGGGAAAAGGCATTGAGTTATAGGTACAGATATAAGATTCTCAAGTGGCATAGCCTCAGATTTGTTTAAGTTTACTTTATACCCTGAAAACTTGCTTAAACAGTCAATCAATTTTATTAGAGCAGAAATAGACATCTCAAGTTGTGATGTAGAGATTATAACATCATTAGCATACAAGCACATTTTATGATGAATATTGCTGAGATGCAAACCAAGAATGGAGGGGAAAGCTCCTACTACCTCAGCCAGGGCCTCTATAGCCAGAGCAAATAAGAGAAGAGATAGGGGGCAACCTTGTCTTGTACCTCTAGATAATGGAAATCTATTTGATATCAGGCCATTTGTTAAAACAGACGATTGAGATCTAAAATAAAGAATGTTAATCTACCTAATAAAGTTTTCACCAAGACCAAACTGGAGAAAAATCATATAAAATTGTCTTTAAATTAAGTTCAAAACTTGTGGTCTTTTAGAATAGCATCGTTCAGTCTCTGTCTCTTCCTGCCTTGTGACCCTTTAGGTTAGGGGTTCCCAAATCCAGGCCTCGAGGGACGGTGTCCCACATGTTTTCCAACCAACCTGCCTTTGAAGCTTCTTATTGGCTAAACACACCTAATCCAGGTAATCAACAGCACATATGGCAGAATTTCTGGAAAATCCACAGGAGGCCGGCCCTCAAGGCCTGGATTTGGACACTTCTGCTTGGACACTTCTGTCTGAAAGACAAATACTACCAAATGAGCCAGACAAAACGAGGTGTAAAGAATTTCCTGGCTTGTATGGGGTGCTGAAAGAATAAGTGTATTCTCTGTCTGCAGGGTGCAATTGTTTTCCACATGTCAACAAAACCAAAGTCCTCACAAATTTCTTTTAGTGATTTTGTTTGATTAGAGGGGCATTGCTTTATGAGGAAATTTGTCAATGAGAGTGTTTATCCTATAATTTAAATCGCCAACCACTTCAGCTAAATCTGACTGCATCTTGGAGAGATTTGAAAATATCTTTGTAATAAAATGTACAAAATGGGAAAAGGGGGGGTATACATTTAGAATGAAAACCAAAGTTCCCAGAATACTACCTTTAACAATAACAAATGGACCTCTGTTATCTGTGATACTATCTGTCACTACAAATGGGATACCAGCTTTCATCAAAACTGCTACTTCTCCACTGTTTGAGGTAAATAATGAAAAAATTCTATACAAAACAGCCCTTTGTAATTGTTCATGTTATACATCATTTAAATGCATTTCTTAAAGCAGAGCTGTGTCAGTATAATCTTTCTCAAAGTAAGGATTTTCCTCTTTGATAGGATTATTAACCCCATTAACATTTAGAGTACAGAAATGAGGAGTGTTAGATTTCATTTCAAGTCAACAAATGTATAATGAAGCTACAATAAGCAACAACATGTACTGAGACTGAGCCTACAAAAAATTACCAATGTGAACATAAACACCCAAACTTAACAAACAAATGAAAATTAAAACATTTTAACAAAAGTATTCAAATAATAAAAGTAAGGGGAGTGTCCCCACTCTTCACTTCAGTGGGGGCTTCCAACCTTCCAACCTTGTGAACCTTAGCTCCTAGTCTAAAACAAACAAACAAAAAAATTAGTTCTTGCAAATAACCAGAGCCATAGTCTTTGTTCTGACACTGTTTCACCGTCTGATCCAAAAGCACGTTTCTAGTTTGCTCCTGGCAGCATAAATATCCTCTGTATGGTTTATTGTCCACACTAATAATAAAGTAAAGTCAAATAAAAAAGAAGAAATGAAATGTCCAAAGTTAGATAATTGAACTCAAATATTTGTTGTGTGAATCACATCCATACTCCTGGGTCATCCTGTCAAGTTGTCGCATTGTCCCGTTCTAAGGTACTGGCAAAGACCGCGGAGAGTCAGATTTCTGGTGCCTCTCGTCCACCATGACTCTCATATATACATTAATTTCCATATATACATTAGGGAATAATCAACATTCATTTTCATCAATTGGGTCTTCACGTCGTCAAACGCGTTGTGTTTCTGGACCACTTCTGCAGAATAATCACTTAAAAACTATATATTCAGTCCCCTACTAGTAGAATTCTCTTGGTTGAGCCGGCTCTACCCATGGCGGCGAGCGGCTTCCATACACAGCATTTAACGATGAAATTATAATACATAATTATGAGTGGCTTTGGTAGCTGATTTGCCTCTGGTCTTCGCACTGATGATTTGTGTGCCCGGTTTAATATGGCCGGAAGTAATGTCCATCTGTCGATGTTCTGGGATCTAGGTTTCAAAAAATGTTACAGGATCAGATCCCTCCTTGCCCTCCAGAGGCCGATCATGCAGACATTATATCTGTGACCTCAGTTATCCTGATCAATGTGTTCCAGCATGTGCTTGAATTGCTCCTCAATTGACGCAGTCTTAGCTTCTGAATTGGTGGCCACTTCCACAACATCTGCAATAGATCTTAAGATGCTATCAATTCTTGCAGCTACTGCTTGGATTTGAGACGTTTGCTCTTTTATTGCATCCAGAACTGTGGCGATTTTTGCGTCAGTTACCTTTGTAAGGTTTTTTTGCCACGCGATCCAGTGCTTGTAGGAACTAGGCTCTCGGCTCCATGTCGGCACAGCATCCACGCCAGCCTCTTGTGTAACATCTAGCATGTCACTGCACTTCACATTGACCACAGCTTTCCTAGATGAACTTTTCATGATCTTGGGCATATTCTTGGTGTTCTTTGTAAAATATTTGTCCAGACTCCTGTTAGCCACTACAGGGTGCAAAGCTGTTATGTCTAACCACACAGAGTATGTCTAAGATATTATGTGCATTTCACTAGAGCTCTCCCAACCACGTCCTATTGCCACAATGCCATCTTGCCCCACCCCTCCCCCGCACAAGGTTCCTAAGGAAGCCGGCGTCTCGGTGTGTTTGCTTGGGCAGGCTGTAACTCCCTGCACAAGGGTTTTATGGTAGCTGTTCACACGAGGAGCTGCATTTTTCTTTTGATGTTTTAGAACCCTCAAATACAATAGCTGGAGTGACAGATGTCGTACACATTAGAATAGAGCTTTAGACTGAACACACAACGCCAGGTTCTTAATTATCAAACAAAATCAAGTGCTTTTATATAGTCTAATGCATAACTTACCCATAGTGTGATGGGGAGCACATTTATGTGTGCACGTGTGTGTTTGATGGAGTGAAAAAACTGTGTATATTTGTATCTGTGTTTGTGTGTGTGTGTGTGTTTGCGGGCGCGTGTCTGTGCATGTATCTGTGCGTGCACGCACACGTGGCGCTGACAGCTCTTCATCCTCGTCTCATTCTGACTCTGGTCTCTTCCTCTGCACTGCTCTTACAGCTCGTGAATGTGAATGCTTTTGTGTTCAGGGGGAGCTCAACTCTTACAGCAACAATGTTTCAGCACAATCTGTGAATCTAGTGGTGCCATTAGTCCTTTGTGAAACTACATTTAGGTCTTGTGGCTAAGGCTCCTCATGCGTGCACATTCAGTCAGTTTACACAATGAGCAAAGCAAACTCAACAGCTTCAACTCCATGATTTCTCCCAACAACAGAGTCGAGCTCCTGTGACTGTCTTAGGCACCTTCATGGTTATGCGTACCATGCCTTCTCTCACCTTTTCTTCAGTCAGTGTCAGTCTTGCACCAGTGCACTTTGACATGCTTAATATAGTAAATACTGTAGCTAGTAGCAGTGGATGTGGTTGTCTAGTTTGTTTGCTTGTGTCTGGAGAGAAGACTTTTTGTGTGCTTAAGGAAGTCATTAGCATTTCTCTATTTAATAAGGCCCAAAGTTGTGCACCAAATTTAGGTGATAAATAAGAAACCCTGAAGGACATTCTACCACCTCAGCACACAGATTGATTTCTCTGTTTGTATGTTTGGATCAGGGACTTTGATCAACGCTTAACCAGATGTCTGTTCCTTCCAGCGCCTTGTGAAGATGAACATGCCCATTGCTGATGACAACACAGTTCACTTCACCTCCACCCTGATGGCCCTGATCCGCACTGCGCTGGAGATCAAACTGGCCTCAGGTTGGTGAAGTAAAGTCACAGCAGAGGGAGCAAACATCACACATGAAGGTTAATGAAGGTTTATCCCAGAACTGCACCAAAAAAACTGTACAAGAAGAAGTTGAAAGGAGGCCCACCCATTACCAAAAAGCCGATCTAACAATGACGGGGTCTCATGGAGTGTTGGTGTTCATTGGGTGATCTGCTTTATCCCTTTCGGGGTCACAGGTCTAACCCTATGCTACTCATGGATGAAGGCTGCTCGCCAGTCTGTTGCAGGGGCCACAATCACACACACTCACATCAATTTAGAAGCATGTTTTTGCATGGTGGGAGGAAGCCAGAGTCCCCGGAGAAAACCCACGCATGCATGGGGAGAACATGCAAACTCCACACAGAAAGATCACCCATTGGTGACACTGTTTCAAGTCCCCCCCAGCCAGGACTTGAACCGGGAACCTTCTCACTGTGAGGCAAGAGCGCTAACCACTGCACCATAATCAAAGATGATCGTTTATCTGCTAAATAATGTGGTGTTAGGATGTGCTCTTGGTTCATTCTCAAAACAGAGACATTTCTTCAAAGAGAAAGTTTCTGCTAATTATTGTATGAATCACAGTTGAGAGGCTTCCATTTGGAAGATTTTCACTGAGCTTGATGTGTCTGCATGATTCCCTGAGCAGGAGTTACCAACTTCCCCCTTCAATGAAGGTTAAAGTGAGGCAAAGCAGGTCTTCACAATCACCAGACAAGCATGAACATCTAATAAGTTAGTTAGTAACAATTCCCGGTCCTACATTCCTGTGGCGCTCTCTGTTTATAGCTTGGCTGTTGGCATCTTACCCAACGCTGTTCTGAATAGTTTCAGGGAATCTTCGCCTGGTTTGATGGATCCAGACATCCTTTGATCTTGTATGTGTGGCTCGTTCAGACATGATCAATCCTGCTGTTCAGACATTTTCAACCAGGACTTCCTGATATCTTAATATAATCTTAATCTAACTAGTAAAACACACCATAAAGAGGCTTTCTCTCCAATGATGGTTCACCCATTTCCTTGTTACACTGTTAGCAGTCTTGAAGGTGAACTTGACGAATCTTTGCGACTTTGTCTCTGACTGCTTGTCACTGTAACTTCATTTAAATTGACAAATGACAATTCCAAAGTGCTAAATTTAAAGACTGATCAGAATACATCCACACGTGTAGGGGTACTCAAAGACGATGACGTTCTCACAAAACCACAGCAAGAAAAAAAAATGGGGAAGAAGCACCACAGCCAGGCTGTTTAAACAAGTATACTGAATTTGATTTATCTTGACTTTTCAAGAGGGTTTTGCTTGAGTTCTGATCCCATTTACCAATTTTCTTGTTTTGTGGTTACATTTTTAAGGAAATTGCGATCTTTTTTCACAAGCTCCTCTTTCATACATAACTCTAAAAAACAACTGTAGCTTGCATCTGAGATGTCGTTTTTTTCTGGGGATTTTAGGAATGGTGGCACAGCGACTGCTGGATGCTGAGTTGAAGAAAGAGTTATCTACAGTTTGGCCCAGCCTTTCACAAAAGACCATGGATCTGCTGGTAACTCCACACAAGCGTGAGTATCATGGCATGCTTTATACGATCTACAAAATCAGTGTAATAGCGAGCAGCTCAGAGACAGCTGAGGTCACAGTTGAAACTGGGAGCTGCTCCTGCTGTGAGGACCTGGGATTTGACTCTCCATTTGATCAAAATCCTTCCAGTACACATTAATTTACCACCAAAAAGTAAAGAAATCCATGCATAATTGTGAAATAGTTCCATGAGTGGGCCTCATGATTTGCAATGATAAGTTTACTTTGCTGTCACAGATACTATGCAGAGAGCAGTTTTTGCTGAAGAAGCAGGTTTGAATGGCTGAGCCAGATTTTCTCAGTTTAACATGTCGGGCAGAGGATAAACAAAAGAATGAAATTCCAGAGGGCCCACCATCAAAAAGAACTCCAAAATGCAAAAATAAAAATGAAGAAATCTTTTTGAATGAATGAACCAAAAAAACAAACAACATATTTCTTAATCAATTCATGAAAACTCTTAATATATTAAAGATTTACAAAGATATTCAATTCTCAAAATGTAGTTAAGAATTTATAATTTAGTTGTATGTATGTATGAATTAATAAACAATGCTGTCACTTAATAATTTTAAACTAATCCACAGAAATGACCTAATTTAATATCAATCTGGTCATTTTTCTTTAACTGCGTTAACTCAGATTTTACATTTCTACTTCTTATTTAAAAAATTTTCAGGTGACAAGAAACTATGAAATATACATTTTTTGTTATACAGGCCATTTTTGATGAGTCATCAAATGGAGAAGGTTTGAAGCCGATAAGTAATCAGCGGAATGTCTTCTCCTTACTTTGTCAGTTCAGTTCCTTCCCTCCTCACTCTCCCTCTCATCCTCCTCAGCCAACGAGTTGACTGTAGGAAAGGTTTATGCGGCTCTGATGATCTTTGACTACTACAAGCAGAATCGAGCCAGGAGGCTGCAGATGCTGCAGCAGCCACAGCCAAGCACGTCGAGCTCCCGGGTAAAGCATCCCTTTTTGTTTTTGCACACACATGCAGAAATGCACTAATGCACACCACATGCTGGTGAAAAGCTGCATGCTTTCACCCTCAGAAGATGAGAGAAATGCACACTCTGGCTGTTTCCCTGCATGAAATCACACGCGATAAAAATGGTTCTTCTGGATCATCTAGTAATATCCAGAGAGCATAAAAAAACGGGTCTGCCACTCTTCCACTGGCAACGTTTCTTCTGCTTGTTCCTCAGTAGTTGGTAACGAAATGTCTGAACAACCTTGAATCAGTGATCAGCTGCATGCAGGCTCCTGATAGAAATGCTGCACATCTGCTCCAAAGGTGCATGTCTTCTCTGCTTTCCTCAAAGCCCCACTTGAACACAGCGGTGGGCCAAACATTTTTAAAACTCTGGTCTCACTCATAAGCATGTTGACTGACATTTTGGGCATCAGGCTCATGGTTTCAAGCACTGTATCTGTACCGATGTCTGCTTGCAAAAACCATCAGAAAAACAGGCCTATATGGACAAATAAGGGAAACTCTTCAGTAGAAGTCTTATAGTTTTAGATATCATATTATTTTCCTTGACAAAACACAATGGAACTGGATGTCTGCTTAAAGTTCCACATCAATCATCTTTTGATCCATTTTCACACCGTTCCCTGTGGTCTATCAATTACGACTCCGCTGTCCTTCTTTTGGACAGTTTCTGCAGAGCGGCAGGAGTTCATTAGAAATTCACCAATGAGTTGTGGGTGGGACTGTTAACAGGAGTAAGCCTGCTCCTACTTCCTGAACTACTTCTGTTTATACCCTCTCTTGCTAGCTTACAGCTCCTCACAACCCCAACCTAACATTTACACACGTGGACAAAATTGTTGGTACCCCTCAGTTAAAGAAGGAAAAACCCACAATTCTCACTGAAATCACTTGAAACTTGAAAATTAAATAATCAAAATCAGCCATCACTTTTGAATTGCTGATTAACATAATTACTAAAAAAAACTAAATAATGAAACAGGCCTGGACAAAAATGATGGTACCCATAACTTAATATTTTGTTGCACAACCTTTTGAGGCAATCACTGCAATGAAGCGATTTCTGTATTTGTCAATGAGCGTTCTGCAGCTGTCAACAGGTATTTTGGCCCACTCCTCATGAGCAAACTGCTCCAGTTGTCTCAGGTTTGATGGGTGTCTTCTCCAAATGGCATGTTTCAGCTCCTTCCACAGATGTTCAATGGGATTCAGATCTGGGCTCATGGAAGGCCACTTTAGAATAGTCCAACGCTTTTCTCTCAGCCATTCTGGGGTGTTTTTGGCTGTGTGTTTTGGATCGTTGTCCTGTTGGAAGACCCATGACCTGCGACTGAGACCAAGCTTTCTGACACAAGGCAGCACATTTCTCTCCAGAATGCCTTGATAGTCTACAGATTTCATTGTACCTTGCACACATTCAAGACACCCTGTGCCAGATGCAGCAAAGCAGCCCCAAAACATGACTGAGCCTCCTCCATGTTTCACCGTAGGGACAGTGTTCTTTTCTTCGTATGCTTGGTTTTTGAGTCTATGAACATAGAGTTGATGTGCCTTACCAAAAAGCTCCAGTTTGGTCTCATCTGTCCAAAGGACATTCTCCCAGAAGCTTTGGGGCTTGTCAACATGCATTTTTGCAAATTCCAGTCTGGCTTTTTTAGGATTGTTTTTCAGCAGTGGTGTCCTCCTTGGTCGTCTCCCATGAAGTCCACTTTGGCTCAAACAACAACGAATGGTGCGATCTGACACTGATGTACCTTGGCCTTGGAGTTCACCTTTAATTTCTTTGGAGGTTGTTCTGGGCTCTTTGGATACAATTCCAACGATCCGTCTCTTCAATTTGTCATCAATTTTCCTCTTGCGGCCACGTCCAGAGAGGTTGGCTACTGTCCCGTGGGTCTTGAACTTCTGAATAAAATGAGCCACTGTTGTCACAGGAAGTTCAAGCTGTTTAGAGATGGTCTTATAGCCTTTACCTTTAAGATGTTTATCTATAATTTTTTGTCGGATGTCCTGGGACAATTCTCTCCTTCGCTTTCTGTTGTCCATGTTCAGTGTGGTACACACCTTTTCACCAAACAGCAGAGTGACTACTTGTCTCCCTTTAAATAGGCAGACTGACTGATTATGAGTTTGGTAACACCTGTGATGTCAATTAAAGGACACACCTGAGTTAATCATGTCAGTCTGGTCAAATAGTTTTCAATCTTTTATAGAGGAACCATCATTTTTGTCCAGGCCTGTTTCATTAGTTTGTTTTTTTAATAATTATGTTAATCAGCAATTCAAAAGTGATGGCTGATTTTGATTATTTAATTTTCAAAAATTTTTATTTATTGTTACTTTTGTAAGTTTCAAGTGATTTCAGTGAGAATTGTGGGTTTTTCCTTCTTTAACTGAGGGGTACCAACAATTTTGTCCACGTGTGTATAGTGTGACAGAAATGGCGAGCAATATTGGAGCTATCCAGCCGTACAAGTGTGATCCAGATTCCAGCTCAGACGAGGAAAACAAAGACGAGCATGGATCTATTTGTCTGTAAGACAAGGCATCAAGATGGAGTGGAGTCGAGAGCTTGTGGCACTTCGTGTACAGCACCTGTGTCACTGCTACAAGCTTTTTTAAAAAGCTGCTCCTTATTCTCAAGGATTTTATAAATGAACTACTCAAAAAAGCAATGATAATCTTAATTTCCTTCATACATGTTCTCCATCATGAGAAAAATGCCACAAGATCATGTTAAAAACATTTTTTGTTGGTGTAGGTCTTTAAAACGAAATGATAAAAATATTATTTTGATTGTGAAGACCTGTTCTAGCGGTTAAACTTGAACAAAGGGAAAGCTTTCTTTACAAGATGATGCATTTTTGTACTAAAAACTGAAAGACCAAAACAAAATACAGTTACTTAAAAAAAAATAATATATTGATTTGATCAAACTTTCCCAGTAAGTGTTTATTTCCTCTGTTAATTTCTTTTTTAAACCCACCCCTACAACACATTCTGGTAAAGGTATGTCGAGCCTCCAAATGAGCTAAAAGAAATCTCTTTTCATTTAACTGACCTGTGATTATTGAAAAACGATCTAATACTGTATTTAATAATAAATGTTTGCATTGCTAGTTGTACATTTCGGGCATTTGGTACAGAGCACAACCTGACCTGATTTTAAAGGGCTTTCATAGATGTCATATAATGTAAATGATGCTAACAACACAAAACTGTTTGGCTTACTGTATGAATAAAAGCATGATGGCTGGAAAGGAATATTATGCTGCTAGTGCCCACATGTGGGTGGCACCAAGCCCCCACTGTTGGGCCCGAGTCTAGCAAATATTCTGCCTGCTCCCTCTGGATGTCTTCAGTATGTTGCCATCCGTCTCTCCTCCACAGTGCAAGGTCGGGGCTCTCTTTAAGCCATTGCTGCCTCTGACTCACATGCAGGGACAAAACCTGCCAGTGATCATCAGCGTGGACTCTCCCAGCATGCTTCAGCCCAGGCCCAAATCCCGCCCCGTCTCCCAAGCACCCACCAGACCGAGCCTCAGCTCGCTCAACAATGGAGGCACGCTGTAAGTTTCTGAATGCACAACCTGGGTTCACATACCTGCCAATATCACATGTTCAGTTATGCTGCATTCGATACCACTAGCATGTTGCTCATGACTTCATCTTCACATGGAAAACCCCTGAAACCAAGTAAGGGAGTTGTGCTAACAAACTGATTTCAGCCACGCAAGCAAAACATGTATGCAGGTTTTTTACGGATGCCAGGCAACAATAAAATGTTAAAGGACTTAAGCATTAAAGCACACATCCACATACTGCTCAGCTAAGTAGTAAACCATCTTTCTGTGTTTAAGAGTACTATATGAAACCTCAAGTTTTAATTGAAGATGGTAACCTTTAGTCAGCACCAGGTTAATGTCCAGTGCACGATCACTCACAGTGATAGGCAGTTTGACTGAACCTGGGGTGTACCTCAGGGCAGAGCTGCTGATGTCTAGACATCAGTGCGTTGGCTGAAGCCTTTTTGACTTTTACCAGTTTAACTGTGAGCCTTTGTGGCAGTAAAACAAAATGTAATAGCATTGCATTCACGCTATTTTGGCGTTTACGAGTATTGCAGACCTCATTTGAGGGTCATTCGTTTTTGCAGATTGCTCTTCCTCTGACGAACAAGAGCAATCTGCAGCCATTACCTCTTTTTTTTTTTTTTTTTGGTATTTCTGGACTAGAGTTCATAAATAGAAATCCTGTCTAAATGATTCACAAAAAAGTTACTTTACAACAGAAATATGTATTAAACACTATTGTCTTGATGTTTAATTCAATTCATTAACACTTCAGTGATCTCTAAGAGGAAAGAAAAATGTCTTTAGTCTTCAGCACATCAGTCAGAGTGTGTGTCACAAAATACATGTTTGACTTTTAATGCAAAAAGCAGTTAAATTCTGATCAGGAAGTTTACCTTCAGTGGCAAGCTTACGTCTTACCTGAAGCAGCTCCAGTTGCCGAGAGATTTGTGAGAAAACGCACCAACAAAAGTCAGCCGTCTCACTGGACTGCAGTGGTGTAAAGTACTTGAGTAAATGGACTTCATTACTTTATTTAAGTGTTTTTTGGCTACTTTGTACTCGTACTGAGTATCAAAAATATAAGCAACTTTTACTTTCTGCTCAACGACATGTTTGATTAAATATTTGTACGCTTTACTCCACTACAGTTGAATGGAAACTTTACTCATTACATTGCGATTGTGCAAAAGAAGTCCACATTTTTATCTACGTTACCATGGCGGGTTTGTTGGGCGGATTAGACATCTGCCATCTGTAGGGTGCTGAATGTCCTGGATGTTATTTATGACCTAAATCATGTGAACATGAATTAGCAACCAGCTTGCCTAATACCAGCTGTAGCGACTTGGCTGCAGCCAATGATGAAGCATAAGCAAAATGGCGGCTGTAATGGCGGATAGACCTGATAGAACCAATGGATATCAAGAACGAAAGTTGTGATGAGGTACAAAACTGAAGTTGTAATTTATCTAAAGGCTATCTGAATTATTTAAAAGTCCATGTTAACGTTAGCTTATCTTAGTCAAAGAATGAGTCTGTTTCCATTTTCGCCACAAGAACTTCTCAACTTTTAATTTTAACAATGGAATTCTGTTTTTTTACTGTTTTACTTGTGTTTGTGAAAAATGATAGAAGAGGTTTCTGCAGACGTTTGATGGATTTCAGGTGTTCTGCTTGGCTGGAAGCATGTCTGTCTACTCTGAACTGCTCGCTTCCCGTAACGGTGGCAGGCAGGACTTTCCTGGTGAACCGCAGAGTTTCCGTAATTTTTAGTCAACATCTATGCTCATTGTTCTAGAAAATTCATGTCAGCCCCTATTGCAAAATAAAATAATGATTGGTTTCCTCGTTGTTGAATTTCTAGTAGCAGACAGCTCCAGACTGACTTTTTTTCTATTTTTTTTGTTCTGTCATTTTTAGAAGATGTTAAATTTAACTTCTATGAATATTAGGAAATAAAACCTCATAAATAAACAGTTTGTTTTTCACATTTCTTGATATTCTTTGAGCCTGCATTCAGTGTGAGTAAAATACTTAAGTTTTTTAGGGATCAGTCACTTGTAACTTGTAATGGAGTATTTTTTACAGTAGGGTGTCTGTCCTTTTATTCAAGTATAGTTTTCAGGTACTCTTTACACCTCTGTTGTACTGATAAAGAGGAATGACACTTGAACTACTAGCAAAAACTGGATCAACACACACACAGTCAGGTGATGGATGCTCATGTCTCCAAACTTTTATTTGAACTTTTTTATTTTCAATTATTTACATTTTGTTGGCTCATGCAGGGAATAAGGTACACGTCAGACTTGTGTTATAGAACGTTTGTTAAGTGTGATACATCAGACCAAGTTATGATCACATAGATTAGCCATTGTCTTTTAGGATGCTGGAGACCCCCAAGGATGCGTACTCTGCTAAGACAAAGCGAACTATCCGAGGCCCATCTGAGGACACATCAACCACCGCTGTCATTCAGGTACCACAAACTGGAGGGGTACCACATGTTCTGTCTGTACAGGACAGATACGTATCTGAACTGACAGCCTGTTTTTGTGCTTGTGCTGTCCAGGAGCCAGTGGAGATGAGGAAGATGGAGACCAGTGTCAGCAGTACCATTCCTGCCCCAGGGACAGGGCTGGAGATCCAGGGAAGAGCTGCCTCTATGCCTCGACTAAATATTGAGCTGCAGGTAACCCATTATGTCTGATGTGTATTCTCTGAAAGAAGCTGTTGTTCTGCTTTTTTCTGGCCTCTCGGAAAAAAAAGGATCTTCAGAAATAAGAAGAATTTCATGGTCTCCGTATAAAAAAGTATCAATGAAGCAACTGTCTAAAAATGTGAGTAATGAAAAAACACAATGTCTTTGAAATGATGTAGATCTCCAGATAAACTCCAGATCACAGCTGTTGAGCTCCAACCCTGGAGGTCTGCTGCTTGTTTTTTTGTTCAATGAAAAGAACTAAGATCACGAATTAAGATGGTCCTAAGTATTCAGACCTTTTGCTCAGTATTTAGTATTCAGCTCCCTTTTGATCTAATACAGCCATGAGTCTTTTTGGGAAGATGCAACAAGTTTTTCACTCCTGGATTTGGGGATCCTCCTCCTTGCAGATCCTTTCCAGTTCTGTCAGGTTGGATGGTAAATGTTGGTAAACAGCCATTTTAAGATCTCTCCAGAGATGCTCAATTGGGTTTAAGTCAGGGTTCTGGCTGGACCATTCAAGAACAGTCACAGAGTTCATGTGAAGCCACTCCTTTATTATTTTAGCTGTGTGCTTTGGGTCAGTGTCTTGTTGGGAAGTGAACCTTCAGTCTGAGGTCCTGTGGACTCTGGAAGGGGTTTTCTTCCAAGATATCTCTGCCAAATTAATCTTTCCTTCAATTGCAATTATGGGCAAACAATAATTGTGGGCAATCAGCTTCCCTTAAATGACACACATTTGTAATACTTTTTACTTCGAGTAAAACTGATGAGGTTCACTGAAACTTTGTTTGGGTTTGGATTTATTGTGTCTTTAGTCCACTAATGTTCTGCCGTTCTTGATCTTAACGTCTTCTTTTCTGTTTCCTCTCTGTCCTGTCCCTCATCACAGCAGAGCCAGTCTCGTCTCTCTGCAGGGATCCAGCCAGATGTACGTACATGCTCTTTCCTTCTAAATACTTATGAGTGAACAGTGAGGGTTGTTGTGATTTACAAATCTCTACATAATTGGACTCTGTGCAGACCAGCTATCTCCAGGATTCACCTCAGCAGGCCCTTGTTGTGCCCACCCTCAGCCCTCATCTCTGTTCCTAAAAAGGCAGATGACAAAATATTTAAAGTCCAACTCTGATCATCTTTTGATCTATTTTTCGAGAATTTTCCTCGGAGGTGTTCTTCAAGGGTTTTCAGACATCGTTCCACCTTCTGTAAATTTTCATTGAGGGTTCCTCTTACGGGCCCCGGTCTGGTAAAACCAGAAGGAATGACGTGTGATCAATCGCCAATAGGCCACCAAGTGTTGGAGTTCACCCCGGGGGTCGAGAGATTTGTGTCCTTTTGCCTTTGGGTGGGGGGCAGGTCTCTGACTGTGGTTTTGGCCTATGGGCCAAATAGCAGTTCAGAGTACCCGGCCTTCTTGGTGTCTCTTAAAGGGATGCTGGAAAGCGCCCCAACAAGGGATTCCATCCTCCTGGAGGACGTCAATGCCCACATGGGCAAACAAATGAAGAGGGTCTACTAGGAACGTCTGGCTGAGCCCTCTGTCAGGGAAGTCCTTATCTCCCACATTCGGGAGAGCTTCAAACAGGTACGGAGGGAGGTTGGTGACACTGAGTCAGAGTGGACCATGTTCTCCCCGTCCATTGTCTTTGCTGCTGTTTGGAGCTGTGGTCACAAGTTCTCTGGTGCCTTTCATGGTGACATCACCCGTAACCGGAGGTGGACATTGGAAGAAAAGGAGTTTGGGGAGGCCATGGAGAAAGACTATTGGTTGCCCCAGAAGAAGTTCTGGTAAACCATGCAGCGCCTCAGAAGGGAAAGCAGTTTTCTGCAGGCACCATTTTCAGTGCAGATGAGGAGCTGCTGACTTCGACTGGGGACATTGTTGAGTGGTGGGAGGAATTCATCGAGGATCTCCTCAATTCCGCTGACACACCTTCTCTTGAGAAAGCAGAGGCTGCAGACTTTTGGAAGGGGTTGTCCATTACCCAAGCTGAAGTCACGAGGTTGTGTGACTCCAACAGGGCTTCCCTTTATCACTTGTTCTGTTCATAGTCTTTATGGACACAATTTATAAGCACAGCTGAAGGGGGTCTGGTTTAGGAACTACAGGATTTCCTCTTTGCAGATGATGTTGTCCTGTTGGCTTCATCAAGTCAAGACCTTAAGCATGCATTGGAACAGTTTGCAGACAAGTGTGAAGCCGCTGGGGTGAGGGTCAGCACCGCTAAGTCTGAGGCCATGATTCTTCGTAGTTCTATGGTAGTGTGTCCTCTCTGGTTGAGTAGAGAGGTCCTTCCCCAGGTGGGGGGGTTTAAGTATCTTGGGGTCTTGTTCACGAGTGAGGGAAGATCAGAGCTTGAGATCTACAGGTGGATTAGTGCAGCATCCACCGTTATGCGGTCGCTGTCACTTTCCGTTGTGATGAAGAGAGAGCTAAGCCAGAAAGCAAATCTTACAATTTACTGGTCGATCTTCATTCCAATACTCACCTATGGTCATGAGCTCTGGATCATGACAGAAAGAACGAGATCCCAAAGATCACCGGCCGACATGAGCTTCCTCCGTAGGGTGGCTGGGCGCTCACTTAGAGATAGGGTGAGAAGCTCGGTCACCTGGGAGGACCTCGGAGTAGAGTCGCTGCTCCTTCCCATCAAGAGGAGCCAGTTGAGGTGGCTCAGGCATCTGGTTTGGACGTTTGGTCTGGGCGAAGACCCCGGGAAGACCCAGGATTTGCTGGAGAGACTGTGTGTCTCGGCTGGCCTGGGAACGCCTTGGGGTCCCCCCAGAGGAGCTAGAAGAAGTGGCCAGAGAGAGGGAAGTCTGGGAATCTTTGCTTAGACTGCTGCCCCCATGACAAGGTCCCGGATGAGCGGAAGAAGATGGATGGATGGTGTTCAGATGGTTCTAGTGCAAACTTTGGAATGACACACTCCACACCTTTTATTGATGTTTTTAATCAGTGCAGCTCAACTGTGTCTGTGTGATGTGTCATAATAAATCAGTTAGGAATCAACACCTGAAATCTGAAAAATGTGTCATTTCAGAAAAACACTTTCAGATTTCAGGACACAATTATATTTGTTTAACTGTGGCAGATGAAAATAAATTTTAAAGATACCAATGGATTCATGAAAAATGTCCCATTTAAAATAAAAACAAACAGTAGAATTATATATTCTGTTAAAACATCTTCATTCTCCTCTTTGGAAAAATCTAAAACTACGAAAATCCATTTAAAACATTTTTTCAGCGTTTAGATTTTTTGACTCTTTTGATTCAGTCCTTTAGACGTGTGCTCTCAGCATATTTTATCCATAAGGTGACCCAAGAGGAAACTAAAGTAAGTTCAAATATTTTCCACCAAAAAATTAGTTATGAAAATTTAGTGAGATTTGATGCTAAACATCCGACTATAGACTTCTTCTTTTGTTGCAAACTGAAAAGGTTTTTAAAGTTTTAGGAGGAGCACTCTTTAATAAAATCAAATTAGTGAGAAAACAGAGGTGTCCTTCAATGGAGGTTTTCCTTGAACAACATGTTTATCTGTTTTGTTTTTCTAACTGAACATGATGTATCAAAGGGGAAAGTGTATGATTCAAAAAAATGCATGGCTCCACACCATGTTCCTACTGCAGCATCTTTCCTCAGCTCAGGGTTCAGCGGCAGGCCTCCAATTCTGCTCCATGATGGACTCCTTCAGCTGATGCCCTTCTGCAGGCAAGACTGACCAGAAAAAGCAGTTTGTGAAGCTGAAGAACCTCATGACTGACTATGAGAACACGATCCTCCTAAAACTATATGTTTTCTGTTGTCATCTTACTCCACACCAATGGACATTGTGCTGTCAAACTCCTAAACTTTGCTAACACTACCAGCTCTTCATCAGTGGGTATGAGTTAGCTTACAGGAGTGAGACAGACCCCACCTCCCCATACCCCATGACTCTCCAGAGACCTGTGTCAAGTCCTTTGGTTTGCTGGTCATCACCTTCACCCAGCAGATCAGGTGAAAATAGAAAATCTCCCAGAAAGCTCAGAGGATGTAGGAATATGTAGCTGCTCTAGCTCCATGTGATGATGTAGGTGAACGTCTGAATTGTCATCATTAAATCCATCCTCACACAGACATAAACAGTCTAGTATACTGAAGCAGGTACAGACAAGAAGAAACTGCAGTGCAGCATCCACTCGGCCAATACAGGAAGGGGCTGCTCTCTCCTCATCAGTTCAGGACAAGCAGGCAGAAATGCAGCCCACCTTTCTCATCCTGGAGATGGGACTAAGTCATCAAGACTAGGACCTCAAACCAGAGGGCAGTTTCTATCCTACTGTAATCTGAAGAGGGCTCATTACAGTACTGAATTGGATTCAGAAGTTTGCTGTCAGATTGCTCTCCTGTGCGTGTCAGATATGAAGTTGCTCGTCTTCTTCATCTACACAAAATTGTTGGTACCCCTCAGTTAAAGAAGGAAAAACCCACAATTCTCACTGAAATCACTTGAAACTTGAAAATTAAATAATCAAAATCAGCCATCACTTTTGAATTGCTGATTAACATAATTATATAAAAAAAAAAACTAATGAAACAGGCCTAGACAAAAATGATGGTACCCATAACTTAATATTTTGTTGCACAACCTTTTGAGGCAATCACTGCAATGAAGCGATTTCTGTATTTGTCAATGAGCGTTCTGCAGCTGTCAACAGGTATTTTGGCCCACTCCTCATGAGCAAACTGCTCCAGTTGTCTCAGGTTTGATGGGTGTCTTCTCCAAATGGCATGTTTCAGCTCCTTCCACAGATGTTCAATGGGATTCAGATCTGGGCTCATGGAAGGCCACTTTAGAATAGTCCAACGCTTTTCTCTCAGCCATTCTTGGGTGTTTTTGGCTGTGTGTTTTGGATCGTTGTCCTGTTGGAAGACCCATGACCTGCGACTGAGACCAAGCTTTCTGACACAAAGCAGCACATTTCTCTCCAGAATGCCTTGATAGTCTACAGATTTCATTGTACTTTGCACACATTCAAGACACCCTGTGCCAGATGCAGCAAAGCAGCCCCAAAACATGACTGAGCCTCCTCCATGTTTCACCGTAGGGACAGTGTTCTTTTCTTCGTATGCTTGGTTTTTGAGTCTATGAACATAGAGTTGATGTGCCTTACCAAAAAGCTCCAGTTTGGTCTCATCTGTCCAAAGGACATTCTCCCAGAAGCTTTGGGGCTTGTCAACATGCATTTTTGCAAATTCCAGTCTGGCTTTTTTAGGATTGTTTTTCAGCAGTGGTGTCCTCCTTGGTCGTCTCCCATGAAGTCCACTTTGGCTCAAACAACGACGAATGGTGCGATCTGACACTGATGTACCTTGGCCTTGGAGTTCACCTTTAATTTCTTTGGAGGTTGTTCTGGGCTCTTTGGATACAATTCGAACGATCCGTCTCTTCAATTTGTCATCAATTTTCCTCTTGCGGCCACGTCCAGAGAGGTTGGCTACTGTCCCGTGGGTCTTGAACTTCTGAATAATATGAGCCACTGTTGTCACAGGAAGTTCAAGCTGTTTAGAGATGGTCTTATAGCCTTTACCTTTAAGATGTTTATCTATCATTTGTTTTCGGATGTCCTGGGACAATTCTCTCCTTGGCTTTCTGTTGTCCATGTTCAGTGTGGTACACACCTTTTCACCAAACAGCAGAGTGACTACTTGTCTCCCTTTAAATAGGCAGACTGATTGATTATGAGTTTGGTAACACCTGTGATGTCGATTAAAGGACACACCTGAGTTAATCATGTCAGTCTGGTGAAATAGTTTTCAATCTTTTATAGAGGAACCATCATTTTTGTCCAGGCCTGTTTCATTAGTTTTTTTTAATAACTATGTTAATCAGCAATTCAAAAGTGATGGCTGATTTTGATTATTTAATTTTCTAAATTTTTTATTTATTGTTACTTTTGTAAGTTTCAAGTGATTTTTCCTTCTTTAACTGAGGGGTACCAACAATTTTGTCCACGTGTGTATCAGTCTGTCAGTGATGCCGGCTCCATGAAGCGCTCAGCCTCCACTATGGCTCCACGACAGATGGAGGAGCTGCCCCTGAAGCAGCACACAACCGAGAAACAATGCCAGGGGAGAACCCACCACCATCACAACCACCACCGCTGCCACCACTGCAGAGACCGCGAGAAGAGACAGAGGTCCTTGGATACTCCTGTAGGGGCTCAGCCCCCAGGCTCTGCAGGTCAGTCAGCTCCTGAGTAGAGACCAAACCTCAATAAACAACCTGCTTCAGTCAGTTGTCTCATCCTGTTTTGTTACACATGACTTCAAACAGGATGTTCAGGCCAATCAAACTGAATTCGCATTTCAATTAAGAAATGCAAATATTCACAACCTGGCTCCAACAGTTTTTTATTCCAAAGGTCCAGCAGGAGAGCCAGAACCCAAGACGGCAGCTGCCAGAGAACGAGGTCACAACCGCGGACGCTCCCATGAGAGGAAGCACCATCACTCCTCCACAGATAAACAGCGCTACTACTCCTGTGACCGCTACTGCAGCCGGGACCACAACTACACCAAATCTGCCGGTGCTAGCTGCGCTGTCTCCCCCACTGAGACACAGGAAACCAGCAACAAGCAGGTGGGGGCTTTGCCAGCACCTATACATGTATTTGCATTTCATTGAGAGAATGAATAGTTGATCCCCTAGTGACCATTAGGAGTTCTGGTTCACAAAGACCAGTAGCCTGGTTCACACTGGACACGGAACGGAGCGCGTTTCCATTCGGCGCATTGTTAACCTATGATGTAGTTATAGGCGCTGAAGCGCCGCAGAACGGAGCGCCAAGCAGCGCGACATTTCGACTTCCGTGAGACGCGAGTGACCCGCGTCAATACCGGCAGGAAGTTACACTAAGACACACGAAACTTTTTCAAAGTATAACCAAACCGCCATTGACAAATGTGATCACGTTTTTTAATGTAAACAGACAGTAGAGCTGAAAATAACAAAAACACCAAACAAACTGACAAATACACACACCGTTCAACGTAGTGGTGCGGAGGGTTGGACATAAAAAAAACAAAAAAACAATTAACAAGACAGAGGAGAGAGCAGTTGGCAACAAGGATATTAGAATAGGATATAAATTTACCCATGATGGTAAAAAATAAAAAAGGCTCCAGCAGAAGCACCTGTTGACTGTTGCAGAAAAATATGTGTCTGGTGTGATTTTCAAAGGCACACTCCTTCCGCATGCAGTGGGAACCAGGTCTAGAACTCTACTAATCCAGCTGTCACCTGAATTCAAGTCAACTGTTTGAACTAATCACCTGTAGAAAAGACACCTGTCCACAGAATCGGTCCAGCAGTCAGACTCCAAACTCCCCAACAGGGAAACCAGGCTCCAAACCAGATCTGAATGATTTAGACATTATTTGTAAAGAAGAGTGGACCAGAACTCCTCCTGATATGTGCAGAAAACTACTCAATAACTACAAGAAACATCTGACCTCTGTGTTTGAAAATCAAGGTTTTGACACAAGGTACTAAGTCTTTCTGGCAAGAAGGATCAAACACTTATTTCCCTCAAACAAATGTTTATAAACTCTCTAAAGTGGATTTCTTCATTTTCTATCTCTCACTGTTCAACTTAACTTACCATTAAGATGACAGTCTAACAATTTCTTTTTAAGTGGGCAAACCTACAAAATCAACAAGGGATCAAATACTTAGTTCCTTCCCTGTACCTACAACTTGTGCATAATAGACCATTTTAAGGGCTGCAGGAGCCAAGTCTTGTACTGTATTTTCCAGAGTACAAGTCGCACTTTTGGCAGAAAAGTGCAACACTTCTGAACAATTTCTCCAAGCCTGGTGTAATGCTGGGTTCACACCGAACACAATTCACGCATGAAATTAGCGCCTGCTGCCTCTTTCGACATGTCTCAATTTTGATGCTCAATGCTTGACAAAAAAGTTTTTACAAACTATATGTTTCTGTCAAAGAAACTACGTTGAGTTTTTAGCCCCGTTGCTGCATGGAAACATCTGTATACCTCAGTTACAATGCGTAGAAGACACAGATGAGACCTCCTTTATCAATTTTGAAGAGCTCAACAAAAACAGCAGTATGCACGTCTCCATGTCTGGGTTCATGAGATCATTCAGTCTTTTTTTTCTTACGAGGATTGTTACTTTCTAACTCCAGGAGCTGCGTCTGAATGACTGCTCTTTTTGCTGTTCTTTTGTCTCTCTGTGACCCAGTTTGATGACTTTCTGTCTCAAATTAGTCTGAGCAAGGAAAAATTAAAAAGAATAATAAAGTCTCACTACAAATAAGAAAAAAATGAAATTTAGGAGGAAAACGATATCATTTCCCCTGCGACAGATTGGCGACCAGTCCAGGGGTGTTTCGTGCCTTCGCCCATGAGTAGCCAGGTTAGGCTCCGGCAGCCGTGACCCCGAAAGGGATAAAACGGTACAGAAAATGAATGATCAAATTCCATGTTTGCTTTGGACGCCACTTCTTCTACATTCCTGCTAATAGCACATATTAATACACACGTGTCATGACCAGTAAAGGTCCCATGGATCAGACTCTGAGCAACAATCAGGACGACCAGATATAAGGGTGGAAAAAAGGGTTTATTTAGTCGTTTATTTACTGCAGTTTGTGCCTGTTCTCCACTGCACAATAGTTCTGAGATAATCTTAAACATATCCAAATGTAATATGTCACGTATTGTAAAATGTTTGTGTTTGCATGCAAATTAGTGCTCTTATTAAGGTTGTTAGTAAATCCAGGAGCTGGAATAAGATGCAACAGTGTGGTGTGATGGCATGCATGATGTGAATGAAATGAGTGCTGGATCACAGGGCAATCTCTGCATGCCTTTGCTACTTTCTCTTCTGTTTCTTCTGTGCAGTCTCTCATGGTCTTTCACTTTCCCCACTTTCTCTTTCATCATTTCCTGTCCTTTTGGTGTTTCATAACGTTTCCATTTCTGTTTGTTTTTTTTTTCTTTTTTTTTCTCTTTGTGTTTTCTGTTCATCATTGTAACAAACTATTATTGGTGTCTCCTTTTCTTTTTTCTTCTGGACCGGTCCTGTCCTCTTGGCTTCTTTTTCTCCTGACATTTGTCCTCATCGTTCTATTGTTTCAAATTGCTTGTTCAATTTTCATCTAGGGCAGTGGTTGGGTTGAAGGCGGCCCAGTGGCCCTGAGCTCTGCTTCTAGCACACCAAGCCGTGGACGTCGGCAGCTCCCACAGACCCCCCTCACCCCACGACCTGGGGTGGCATACAAGACTGCAAGTTCCTCCTTGGTGCACTTTGTGCCTGCTCAGGCCTGTCTTAGCCGAATGAGCCGTGGTCAGTCGGAGCACAACGCTCTCCGCCAGAGTAGTTCCCACCATTTCCCCTGTCCTGTCACCCGTATCAGCTCCGAGCCTTATCTAGGTCAGGGCCATGTTGTGCCCCTGGACAGTCCCTACAGCAGCCTAAGGGAGCAGCTGGATGTCTTCCGGGATGCGGCGTCCCTGTCCCCCAGCCCTACTGTTGGAAGCTCATCTCGGACCACAATGGCTCACGCGATAGAAGATTCACATCCACCTCTTCCTGTAAACTTTAGTGTGCCCAATGGGTACCATGTCATATTTGGTGACAGCAGCAGTCCAGGCTCTGGTAACAAGACCATTAGGCACAGGAGGTAAAGGAGGGAAGGAATGGTGCTAGCATGGCTTTAAACCAACATTTGAATGCATTTTTGACCAATTGTCAAGGGATTTATTATCTTCTTTGAAGTTGACATTGTCACTGTGTGTTAAATGCTGTATTTTAATCCAAACTAAGTTAAGGAGAACATCTGAAAAGGAGGAGTGTTTCACTCATAGTTTGAATGTGAATTTAATGGACCCTCTTCTTTGAGGAGTGGAGTAGCATTGAAAGAGCAGATCTTTTGCCAGTATGAGATATTTTCTGTTGTTAGTTTGATTTGATGTCAGCCTTTTGTTGATACCACCATGTTGATCCTTAGTCATCATCATAAACAAACAAAAAGTCAAATGTTTTACCTCCAATCAGTGCTCAAACCAAACACTTCATTTAAACAGAGTGAAGATGTATTTTTCCATCGAGAGATCTT
This sequence comes from Oryzias celebensis, assembly GCA_014656515.1. Lineage (NCBI taxonomy): Eukaryota > Metazoa > Chordata > Actinopteri > Beloniformes > Adrianichthyidae > Oryzias > Oryzias celebensis. The sequence goes on along the minus strand of BNCR01000009.1, from coordinate 7,001,184 downwards.
GCTCTGCTGTCTTTTACCACTGTTGGGGGGGGAGATCCAGCTGATGTCATTCAGTACAATTTCTATGATTCGATGTACATCTAATGAAAAAAAATACAAAAATAAAAATGAAACGATTTGCCAATTTTAAGGCATTTTTAACGAATGTACAATTTAATTACAGAAAACACTGAAAGGGAGATGACTACTTACTTAATGAGAAATATTGCCTCATTTTGAATTAGTTTTCAGCTGCATCTTTTAAAAATCTGGGATATGGAGAGTGTTTCTCCTGTAGTAGCAGCAACCTTTCATACAGTTTCCCACATCATTATATTACATTTCATTTTTGAAGGAAAACTACAAATTATAAACTACAGAAGCTTTCAGTATTTTCTGCTGTTTTGTTTCGATTAGGGCTTTCAGATCCAACAGACCGTGATAACAGAGGAAACAAAAATGATGGTGATATCAAGTGCCAGTCAAACAGTTCTTCTGTTCTGAATGGTAATGGCAAAGGGTTGGCCTTTACTCTCTTACACTGTACTTTCTGAAACTCTAGTTCTCTGCTGTCAGTCCAAAAAAGAGGTTGAACAAGCGCTAGTTACAGAGCTGGGCTTTCCCTGTCAATTGTGACTCCAACTTCTATTTGCGATGTTGAAGAACACCAATATAGTGACCGGGAACAGTGACTGAGACAGTGAACAATGACCAGCAGGAGTTCTCAGCTTACTCCACAGTTTGGGCAGGACAAAATCATGAGGTCTGTTACTGGAAAGGAGCTAGCAGATGGACTTTTGCTTAAACCTTCATGTGGGGAATTTAATACCATAACAGTTCAGTTTGTTCAGTTACTTCAAAAAAGGAACATTTATCATTTCTTCAGTGTACCAACTTCCAAAAAGCAGCTGCAATGTGAGGCCAGCAACAGCATGTCTTCAGTGTTTATATTTAGCTCTGCATTGCAACTTGGTTTGTGTTTGAAGTCAAAGGGGAAGCAGCAGGACCAAGGAGCAGCATGGTGGTCTCAACAGAAAATAGTCAAACATCAGCTCAGAGCAGCGAGTTTAATCCTCAGACATTATGACACTCCAGGTGGAGTTGCACATGGTGAGAGGCGGCGGGCTGGTGTGGGCTTACTCGTGAGCCCCAAGCTTAGCCGCCAAGTGTTGGAGTTCACCCCGGTGGACGAGAGAGTTGCTTCCCTCCGCCTTCGGGTGGGGGACAGGTCTCTGACTGTGGTTTCAGCTTACGGGCCGAACAACAGTTCGGAGTACCCAGCTTTCTTGGTGTCTCTCGGAGGGGTGCTGGAAAGCGCCCCGACGGGGGACTCCATTGTCCTCCTGGGTGACTTCAATGCCCACGTGGGCAATGACAGTAGCACCTGGAGGGGCGTGATTGGTAGGAACGGCTTGCCTGATCTGAACCCGAGCGGTGTTTTGTTGTTGGACTTCTGTGCTAGTCATAGTTTATCCATAACAAACACCATGTTCCAGCACAAGGGTGTCCATCAATACACGTGGCATCAGGACACCCTCGGCAGGAGATCAATGATCGACTTTGTAGTCGTTTCAGGCGACCTCCGGCCGTGTGTTTTGGACACTCGGGTAAAGAGAGGGGCAGAGCTGTCCACTGATCACTACCTGGTGGTGAGTTGGATTCGTTGGCGGGGAAGGAGGCCGGAAAGACTTGGTAAACCCAAACGTACCGTGAGGGTCTGCTGGGAACGTTTGGCTGAGCCCTCCGTCAGGGAAGTCTTTAACTCCCACATCCGGGAGAGCTTCAAACAGGTACCGAGGGAGGCTGGTAACATTGAGTCTGAATGGACCATGTTTTCCACCTCCATTGTCTCTGCTGCTGTTCGGAGCTGTGGTCGCAAGGTCTCTGGTGCCTGTCGTGGCGGCAACCCCCGAACCCGTTGGTGGACACCGGAAGTAAGGGATGCCGTCAAGCTGAAGAAGGAGTCGTATCAGGTCTGGCTGGCTTGTGGGACTCCAGAGGCAGCTGACAGGTATCGGCAGTCTAAGCGAGCTGCGGCTCAGGCTGTAGTAGAGGCAAAAACTCGGTCCTGGGAGGAGTTCGGTGAGGCCATGGAGAAGGACTATCGGTTGGCCTCGAAGAGGTTCTGGCAAACCGTCCGGCGCCTCAGGAGGGGTAAGCAGTTCTCTGCAGGCACCGTTTTCAGTGCAGGTGGGGAGCTGCTGACTTCAACTGGGGACATTGTCGGGCGGTGGAAGGAATACTTCGAGGATCTCCTCAATCCTGCTGACACGCCTTCTGTTGAGGAAGCAGAGGCTGAGAACTTTGGGGTGGGGCTGTCCATTACCCAAGCTGAAGTCACCGAGGTAGTTAACAAGCTCCTCGGTGGCAAGGCACCGGGGGTGGACGAGGTCCGCCCTGAGTACCTCAAGTCTCTGGATGCTGTGGGAGTGTCTTGGCTGACACGTCTCTGCAGCACTGCGTGGCAGTCGGGAACAGTACCACTGGACTGGCAGACAGGGGTGGTGGCCCCCCTCTTCAAGAAGGGGGACCGGAGGGTGTGTTCCAATTACCGGGGAATCACACTCCTCAGCCTCCCTGGGAAAGTCTATGCCAGGGTACTGGAGAGGAGAGTCCGGCCAATAGTCGAACCTCAGATTCAAGAACAGCAATGCGGTTTCCGTCCTGGCCGTGGAACTGTGGATCAGCTCTACACCCTGTCTAGGGTACTGGAGGGTTCGTGGGAGTTCGCTCATCCTGTCCATATGTGTTTTGTGGATTTGGAGAAGGCGTTCGACCGTGTGCCCCGAGGTGTCCTGTGGAGGGTTCTTTGGGAGTATGGGATCCGGGGAGCCTTACTCAAGGCTGTCCGGTCTCTGTATGACCAGAGCAGGAGCTTGGTCCGCATAGCTGGCACTAAGTCAGACCTGTTCCCGGTGCATGTTGGACTCCGGCAGGGCTGCCCTTTGTCACCGGTTCTGTTCATAGTCTTTATGGACAGAATTTCTAGGTGCAGCCAGGGTCCGGAGGGGGTCTGGTTTGGGAACCACAGGATTTCCTCTCTGCTCTTTGCAGATGATGTTGTCCTGTTGGCTTCATCAAGCCAGGACCTCCAGCATGCATTGGAACGGTTTGCAGCCAAGTGTGAAGCGGCTGGGATGAGGGTCAGCACCGCTAAGTCTGAGGCCATGGTTCTCGACCGGAGAAAGGTGGTTTGCCCTCTTTGGGTGGGTGGAGTGCTCCTTCCCCAGGTGGAGGAGTTTAAGTATCTTGGGGTCTTGTTCACGAGTGAGGGAAAATCGGAGCGTGAGATCGACAGACGGATTGGTGCTGCGTCCACCGTCATGCGGTCGCTGTACCGGTCCGTCGTGGTGAAGAGAGAGCTAAGCCAGAAAGCAAGGCTCTCAATTTACCGGTCGATCTACGCCCCAATACTCACCTATGGTCATGAGCTCTGGGTTATGACCGAAAGAACAAGGTCCCGGATCCAAGCGGCTGAAATGAGCTTCCTCCGTGGGGTGGCTGGGCGCTCACTCAGAGATAGGGTGAGAAGCTCGGTCACCCGGGAGGAGCTCGGAGTAGAGCCGCTTCTCCTCCACATCGAGAGGAGCCAGTTGAGGTGGCTTGGGCATCTGGTTCGGATGCCCCCTGGACGCCTCCCTAGGGAGGTGTTCCAGGCATGTCCCACTGGGAAGAGGCCCCGGGGAAGACCCAGGACACGCTGGAGAGACTACGTCTCTCGGCTGGCCTGGGAACGACTCGGGGTCCCCCCAGAGGAGCTGGAGGAAGTGGCCGGGGAGCGGGAAGTCTGGGCATCTCTGCTTAGACTGCTGCCCCCGCGACCCGGTCCCGGATAAGCGGAAGAAGATGGATGGATGGATGGATGGATGGACATTATGACACTGTACAGACAGCTTTAGTTTACAAACCTACCATTCCATGATGATGCCTAATCCTTTCTGACATTCCCTCAGCACGCTGTCCAACAGATGGCGCCACATGTTTTTGTCAACTCAATGTTTCTTGCAAACGTAAGAAGAGAAGCAGTGCATGGTGATGAGTGATTTCTATCAAACTTCTTTGTAGATGTTCTCTTTATATTGTGTGCATTTTTGTATGACATGAAAGGTTGTTTGTGTGTTTCATGTGAAGTGTAATGGTTTGCCATCGTTTCAGGTGTAAGGTTTCTTACTTCTTTACAATGTTTTTTGACAAAGTGCCTATCCTTTTAGAAATACTGTAGAACAAAATGCAGCATCACCTGTTTTCTAACATGTCCACACCAGAGCAGATCTAGGACTCCTCCTGCATGTAGCTCTGCAGGAAAACATGTACAGAAAGCCTTATTTGTGTGTAGCGACTATGCTTGAAAACGGGAAGGAGAAATTACTTTAAAAACCCATTATTTTGTTTTTGCAAATAACTTTGTGAGCATTTAACTGCATTTACAGGAAAACCGGTATGTAGCATGATCAGAGGACAGACGGAACTGTTTTCATTGTCAGGTGCAGGTGAGGCTCAGCAAACACCTGAGTTTGTATGGAGGTTGGCTGATGGCGCTCAGGCAAGAGAAGGTGGATGTGGTTTGTTGGTATTAGAGTGTTTAGCTCTGCATGCATTTGTGTGTAAAGAACTGCTTCTTGTTTGGTTGGAAGCATATGTTTTTTTTTCTGGTTTGTAGTGCTCATAAAATTATTTTCTTTCTTTTTTTCTGTTACAGTTTTCACCCAGAAAACATTTCTGACAGCAGCTTCTGCTCCTCTGATATTGCAGTGATCCAGTTTGGTCACAAAACTCTTCCAGTTGGCTTTCCGTCTGAGTGTTTGGCTCTTGTGATCTGCTTTGGCAGAACCAAAAACCTGAACAGCTGCATCATTACCTGTGTTCCAGTTTCCTCTTTTTAAAAGTTCTGGTTTACAATCAGAGTCACACGTAATTAAACTTTTATGAACAAACAAACAAAAAAAATCTCATTTTAGTTATTTCTAACCTTCTAAAATATTCATTTTGTTCTGGGGTTGAAATGTTTAAATACTTCTGCCTGAAGAAATGGAAAAAAAAGTGATATATTTGGAATATTTTGTCCAACAAATTTCCTTAAAACGTCATCTGGTAACACATAGTCTTTTTTCAAAGTTTGAATGTTAATTAAAAAGAAAAAGGTCAAATATGTTTTGTAACGAATTCATTTATTTAAAATATATCATCATTGTACCAGCTCCAGTTCTTATTCAGGTTATGTACACTAAACAACTAAATTCACAACATTTTCCTTAGAAAGTATAAATATAGTCTGGTGCCAAATATTGATATATTAAGCAATAATACTAGGTATGCTCCCTGCTCACGAGCACTTTATGAGCAGCTGTAGCTTTGAACACCCACATTGAAAAGAACTCCAACAGATCCCACTGAAATAACTTCTCTAACATTGTGAGATTCTTTAGTTTCATTCATCTGTATCTTTAATGTTAAATCGAAATTTACTTGCAGTTTATCAGATTATCATTGATATTGTTGGCCATTGCAACAGACTGGCCTCCTGTTCAGGATATACTCCACCTTCACCCAAAAGTAGCCAAGACAGGCTCCAGCAGCTCTGTGACCCTGAAAGGGTTAAAGCCGGTTAAGAGGATGGATGGATGGATGGATGGATGGATGGATGGATGGATGGATGGATGGATGGATGGATGGATGGATGGATGGATGGATGGATGGATGGAGGACAGGTCCCACCTGTGAATTTGGTTTGATTTGTTCAAAAAACAGCTTTGAGGGGATTTGAATTGAGAGAAAACAGCAGGAAAGAGTGGGAATGGTTTGAGAGATCTTTGTGTCAACCTCGTCTGTTGCTTTATAAAACGATGGATCAGAGCAGCGCATCAGATCAGCTGATCTATGCTAACAGCAGCTTCAGGGTTTTCTTTCAGTTAGTTTCAGAAACACTGCCGTTGAGTAAGATCTGTTTACATTCTATTACCATTTTTTTCAAAATAGTAATTATTCAAGGTTGAATGTTACTGTTATTTGGATGCTTATTTTATCTCTTAGTAACCAGAAAAACTGTCATTTGTCAGTAAGACAAAGATGTCTCTTTGTGTATTGAATGGAACTGGAACACAGCTGATAGATCAACATATCTGAGTGATGCAGATGTTTGCTGACTAATGCAGGAGGTGCTGCAGGATTGGTTTTGTGGGTTCAGCTGTGACCTCTGTAGCATGCACAGCTGATAGCTCAGCTCCAAACAAAACTCATGAAAGCCTGAAGCCGTTCCCAGCTGCTGTATGAAGATGTGAGCTCACCTGAGCTTTTCTTCTCACTGTTCCACACCAGCCTCTCTGCTTCCCAGTCCGAGGAAACTGTTCCCAGCTCCTTTGTGTCTCTGTGTGTGCATGTAAGTGCGAGTGATTCAGGACTGCTTTGATCCAAACACAGAACCATACCTGGTTTATGGTTTAGACATAAACCATTTTCGTAATATGCAACCTTGAGAGATTTTCTGTTCAGATCTGAGCGGTTGCTGAAACCTTTGTGTGCAGAACTCTGAGACTCAGCAAGTAGGGCTATGCAACAAGACAAACTCATCTCTCCATCCTCTCTGTAGCTTCTAATGCTGGTCTTCTCAGATTCAGGCTTCAGCATGATTGTGACCAAATGTTTTATAGAAAAAAGCAAAAACAAGAAAGATTTGAAATGCATTAAGGCACAAAGTGTAAAGATGAAGAACATTTAGAATTACATGCTTCTCATATATTTGCATGCATAGCCTTTACCCACTTCAACAACCTCAAATAGGGAGTAAATTCGCTCCAGGTGAGAGTTGATGTGATCTGTTTGTTTGCAATAACCCTGTTTCATTGACAACGTTGTCAGGATGCCTTTTGGGTGTCAGATTTTAGCGTTTGGTTCTACAGAAGTTCCTCCTTTCAGCAGTTTCGTTTCACTGTGGGGAAAGCTCCTCAGAGTTCCTCCTTGAATTTTGTGGCCTCTGCTCTGTGGAAAAGGAATCGGACCTGTGTCCCTGTTTCCCTACAGCACACATCTGAAAACACAATGTCTCTTCCTTCTACGTGGCATTTTCTTGAGAAAATACAAATGACTGCATGCTCCAACTATGTATGTGCATGTGCAAATCTTAGTACTTTTATATACCATGTGACTTTTTGTTGTTGATTTTTAATATTTGATATGAACTGTGGGGCTTGTCTGAAGGACTACTTTCTATAAAACAGTATTTAATGTTGTCTGTAGTTGAGCCCCACGCAGCAGAGCTAGAACATTCCTTCATTTGGGTGTTGGGATTTAGTGAAATGTTTTCTTTGCCTGAATTATGTTTCTGGGGCGTACTTTGAATTCTGCAATTGTTTCTACGTTGAACATTTTGTATGAAGCAAAGTTCCTTGAAATAAAAAAAAGGATAAAATCAAAATGCCTCCAATTGTTAACATTTCTGTTTAGGTCAAGCACAAGTTGTTGGCTTTAAGAGATGCTTCAGAAGAAACAAAGTGCTGCCATCACTGGTTCTGCTGCACTGAGACACACCTCTGCATCTCCAGAACATCTGCAACCTAACTTTCCATATTGGGAGAGTCTGCTTCTGACTCTGAGCTCCAGTACTGCGGAGATATGGTATACCAGCATCAAAGGAATCCAATGTTTGCTAGAAATTCCAGAGATCAAACAAGTGACACTTCCACCTGTAAGTCCTTGACAATAATCTGCTTGGTGAGGAGTACTATAGATGCCCTTTGACTTTGTTTGCTGGGGTTTTGGGCCTGTTAGACCTGGGATCTGTTCCCGCAGCTGTAGTTCTAACTGCCATCGGCCTCTGACAGCCAGCGGTTTGGAAAGTTCCTCTGGGACTTCTGGCTGGAGGGGACTGGACCCTTTGTATCAGCTTGAGCTGTGGGAGAGGGCGCCCTCTAGTGGAATGCTCTGAGCAGACACTAAAACCACAGCAACTTGATTTTTTTAACCCCTTCTGATATCTCATTTTCATTTGTTTCCTCACCTGAATGTTTATTCTAAATTTACTTTTTGGAATAAAAGCCATATTACTTATTGCAAGAATTATCATTATTTTTCATAAAATGTTTGCGGGAAAATACATGAAAATGTTGCAACTTTTTGAAACAAACAACTTGGTCAACAGCATCATGGCAGCATAGGGATTTCTCGAAATGGTTTGAAATATCAAGGAGACGAGAAGTGTCTCAAAACAAACAAAACAATATCATTGAAAGACTTTGAGCTCAAACCTTCAGGACCACTGTCACCTAAGTTGAACCTTTCTCCACCATTTTCTAGAGCCTTTTCCACAAGTGTACTTACTCTAGAGGTAGATCCAACAAACCTGTCAGGTTTTTCCGAGTGACAATGCCTCCCTCCGTCTGGTTGTGATCCACCCCCTCATCCCGTCTTATGACGCGTTTGTGCATATCTGAACTTTTATGGCTTTTTAAATATTTTTGTTTGTTTCTACCGGTATTCTAACTTTTGTGTTGCTTCAGTTCATGCTTGATTGTTTATGTTGCAGTGATCTGACAATGCTGACTTGAAGTTTTGTTGCTCTGATTCTTCTTTATTTGATCTTGAGAGTCTTTCTGTTTTCTTCTCGTATTCATTGCTCTGCTCCTTTCCCTTTTGTTAAATATTTGTCCTGTTTCTTCTTGTTCTATGCTTGCTTTGGGTGAACAAAAGCCATGTTTGAGTAAGGTTTGATTGTGGTGGTCATGCTGTTTCTTGGCGGCTCTTTGTTATGTTTGCAGACAATATTGTGATTTGCAGCAAGAGCAGGGAACAGGTGGAGGAGAAGATAGAGAGGTGGATGTTAGCCCTGGAAAGGAGAGGAATGACGGTTAACCACTGAAAGACAGAGTACATGTTTGTGAATGAAAAGGACCCGAATGAGGTTACAGGAAAAAGAGATATCGACCAAATCCAAATTCTTACGCTACTCTATGGCTTCTTGCTTCTTGCTATCCCTACATTTAGCCCTCCAAAAGGAGAGACATGGAAAAATAGTGTCTTCAAATTCAGATGGCACTAACACTCGATGACATCATCAAATTCGCCGGTCATTTACATTAGCACGTAACTACCAGCGCTCAAACAAGACAGAACAACATTGGTCTTATAGCTTTAAAAGTTGTGCTAAAACAAAAAAACAAAATCACGACTTAAATTTAAATGTAAACTTCTGTGCTTCAGAGAACACCCATGTGAATAAAAGTGCTCCCCCCCCACGGCACAGCATGATGTGGCTCAACCTACTGGCGGAGGGATACAGAACTCAAAGTCCCTCTGCTCTACCCTTAAAAAAGGAATTTTTAAAACCCACATCCCTTCAAGTGCCCCTACAATTGGAGGGGTAGGGAGAAGCTGGAGGGATAGAGATGGATCTATAGATGTCCTCCTGTTTGAAACTCTGGGGTGTGTGTGTCTTACTCAGTCCAGTTTTTATTTACAGTCAATAGAAAAAGGTGTGACACAGGCTAATTCTGTTCATTGGGCTGTCTTCTGTCAAGTTGGGCAAACAGAATGTATACTTCAGTCTTTTGTGAGAAAAATAAACCACATCCACTCTTGCCTGGTATAAATTTAGTTACACAGCCATAAACACACTTCTTAAACACCGTTCTAAGAATTATAAATGCAAGAATTCTTGGCAATCCTCCATCCCAACTCAGTTGATTTGATTGGATCAGATGATTTTTTTTTTCAATTGCTTGGATTGTGGGATGACTTTCAATCTCGTTCGATGCTTCTACGGCAACTACTGTTGCCAATCATGAATGAGCCATGTGGGCCATAATCACCACTCAAAGCTGGGCCACTTTTAGCAAACATGCAGCAGTTATCTTATTTTCTGGTTGTTATAATAGTAAATTAAAAAAATAAAGTTTGCTTTTCTGATGCTACGTTGAGAAGAACACTTTTTAAACATATCTCAAAATGTACTTTGTTAAACTGATTTGTTATATAGTTTTGTTTTTTGTTGTCATATGTAAGCTATTTATATTACAAAGAAGAGCCTACTTGCTATTTTAAATGCAGGAATTTTGCAGAATCAGCTTTATTGCCAAGTATGACTTTACCCATACAAGGAATTTGTCTTGGTAATGTTGGCGCCTGCATCAATATCTGCATCAAAAAGCTTTTATTTTCAGAAAAGCTTGTATATTTTTTTAGAAAAGACAAGTTTTCATTATGATTTTATTTGTTTTTATCTTTTATAGAATGTTTAATTACTGCTTTTTATTTGCTTGCTTTTCATTTACATGTTTTTTAAATGATTTTAAAATTTAAAATTAAACTTTTCAAGTTCTTGTTCATGGCCTGAGGAATGCAGGGACAGGAGTGAATCATTAGCATGAACAGGGGAAGGGATGCCTGGATCTGTACGTGTTTGTGCTGTAAGTGTTTGTGCTGGTGACACTCCCTGCAATCCTGCAGGACAAAGGGAAAGAAGACCATGTGGCAGATCATATGAGATGGCTGCTGCGAAAATTGTCTCCAGATCTTCTCCATTTCCAAATAAATCTGGATAATTTAACCCTTTTGGATTTTGCTTCCTATTTTCTTTGAAAGTTGCGATCAAAAGCTGCAGTTAATCAAAGCCCAGAACAGAGTTAGGATAGAAGCAGCAGTGAAGTTACAATAAAACTTCAGAATTCAAGTTACGGTAAGTAAAGTCTTAACTTATATGATATATAGCGTGTGTGCTGTTGATTGGTAATACAGATGTTTGCAACATTACTGATATTTTACCAAATAAGGAGATCAAGGCCTTTATTTATTTTGTTGAACCGGCTTAAATCCATCAGAGTACAGAACTCCAGGCTGCAGATAATCAGTGCAACAGTTGAGAACATACAGCGTGGTTTATTTTTTTATTATATGGATGTTATTGTATGAAGGACATTACAAATGTAATAAACCCTGAGACTTAGCAGTATTTTTAAGGATAAAAAAGACCACTCTAAAATAAAAGTCTGTCGTTGTTCTTACCTTTGTTATTACATTCTGTCACTTATTAAAAACATTAGGATGTGCAGCAAAGATTTAAGGGGTTGGGTTGAATGTCTTCAAGTCCCACTCCGACTATATATTTTTTTATCTATTTCTATTTTAATGATATTTTTATGTATTTCTCCTTGTCATTAAGGGTAATATGTGACCTTTTTTTAGCTAAATATTCAAGCACTTAAAACATTTAAAACATTTTGTATAAAATATTCAGCTGAGATTACTGTTGGATTAATTTTCCTTTGTGCAGGTCTGGAGGACACAGTTTCAGTGGACACAGGTGGGGCCTAAACCAAGATGGAGAGTATGCTGGGTGCTGCGAGAAGCCTATGTCTGCAGTAAAGATGATCGTTTTTAATTCATGTTGTCGTTTTAATAAATAGTTTAGAACTAAAATTTGGTGTCTTTTATTAGATTCTCAAACAATGAAAATTTTACTTTAGATATTTGGGTAAACAGTGGCCCATAGTTGGATAAACTGCAGTTTCTGAGGGAAATATTTGAGTGATATCTGGCTACAAAATATTATGACAAAAAAAAAGAGGGTTATCAAGAACATGTTAAAGAATATATCAGAGGAAGATTGATTATTCTGACCAATAGAATGACTGAGTAACAGCTGTTTATTTCTCAATAAAAGTCTCTGGGATTTGGCTTCTTGGAGCCAGCAGGTACTTCCTGTTGGGAACGAGAGAGGGAGGGTTGTTCCACTCTGTCCAGTTCTCATATACAGTCAATGGTGTGAGCACTATGCTGAAAACGCCTTCTGAAATGCGTGGCGCGTGCTCAGTGTGTCCTGCTTTAGCCAATGTCCCACTAGGGTGAAGAGTTCATAACGTAGGTGAAGGTTCTCGGGCATGACAACTGGACAGTTAAAAGGAGTGTTATAATGCTATAATCCTAATATAAAGTGTACGTAAACACCAACGATAACCTCTGTAAGATGCGAAACTCCTTTTTCCTGGCCGTACCTGAAAGCAGCACGCTCCCATTCCCATGCATGAACGTACGTGTCATTGATCAGATGTGCGTAGTTTTCGGACAAACCAAAGTGTTGGACTGTTGTTGCCGTCTGTGACTGATCATGAGGAGACCTCCTGACCTGATCGATCATCCCTGGACTCTCCGCTGCTGAAACACTGAGGGCCGTGTCGTCAGGTTGGCTCTCTCATCAGGTCATTCTCTGAAAGGGTGAGTTCTCAGGTGTCTTGGTGGGTTTTCTTTAGTCTGGTTATTTTCGTTAGAGCCGCAGTTAAATGAAGCTAATCAGTGGTGAGTTCTTCCTGTCTGCAGGCCGCTAACGGGGCCAAATGTGTGTTTCGTGTAGAGTACTTATAACAGTCCAAATAGGAAGATGTTTGGTCTGTCGGGTTAACACGTCTGCCCAGCAGCCCTGGACAGTGGGTTCGGCGGCGGGGAATGACCACCTGCTCGCCGGTTACCCTGTGGAGGTGTTCATTGGTGCTTCTGCCTGCTAGCCTGCTATGCTAACCTGCAGCTAGCGTGTTAGCGTCGGCTGCGCTGTGGGTTTAGTTTGTTTGTATCACGGCGGGAAAAGTCCAAACTCCGGTTCTGAACAGCTTCAGTTTGGTGACTACAGTTTGGTGTTGGGTCTGTTGTTTCTTCACGCGGAGTCCAGGCCTGTCGCGGTCCGGACCGGTCCGGTTTCCACACCTGTGCCTTTGCAGGGTTCCCCCGGAGATGCAGCCCCCGTCCCATCCGGACTACGTGTTGGTTAACTTTCCAGGACCAGGCGCTGGAAGTTACAACAACAACAAGCACTGGAGGAGGCAGTCCTGCTGGAGGGTGAGTGGCTCCATCACTTGTGGGTTTTCTGGGCTGGTGTTCTCCACCCGCCTCCCTTTCAGCTTTGTTCTTGTCTTCTTGCTGCGGCTGCTGGGTTTAGGAGCACATCAGCGGATCATCTGTGTCCATCTTCTCCTCTGCATCTTCTCCTGACACATCAGCCCAACTTCAAGTCCTTTTAATGCCACAGCCATCAACCTCTACTTTGGTCGTCTCCTGTCTGGTTGCTCCTCACTAGCAGTTCTCTTTGCCTCTTCTTTTGATTCCAAGATTCCTCTGATCCGACGGAATCACCATTCCCATCATGACCGAAAAACCTGAGTCTTGACTGACCCGTTTTGTCTGATCCTCTGCATCCTTGCCGCTCACAGGAACACTTTCTGCATCTTCGTCATCTCTGCCTCCTTCATATCAGAACCATCAGTCCACACACAGCAATCTCTGTCTTCTCTTTCTCTCTGGCAGATCCTCTTCACAGCTCACTTTCAGTCTGGTTCTTGTGCAGTGATTAGAAGGTTTAAAATAGTTGATGGTGTTAACTCTCTAAACATGGTTTAACAAGCACAGTTTTCTCGTTTTTGCTTCCAAGGTTCACAGGTCAGTGTGGAGTGGCTGATAGCAGGATGGACAGTAAAAGTTCCTAAAAATGCTCGGGCAGGAACGGTTCATAGTGCAGCTCGACTGATGTTTGATCACAGAAGCTGCTGACTGAGCTCCAGCACCGGCTAATGTCATGTTTGTCTTTCTAGTCATCTGAGGAAACCAGAGCAGGTCTTAGAGCTGACACCCTGTCACAATACTGTAGTTAGATGTTAAGGTTTCAAACAGGAAGCCTGAGCAGCTTCAAGTGTTCTGTTTTCCATTCCACGTGGTCAGTTCAGTCTGTTGAAGATGCTTGTGTGCTTCAGAAATGAAAGTCACTCATCTACTTCTGTTTTGTGTGCTTCAGAAATGGAAGCAGCTGTCCCGATTACAGCGAAGCCTCATCCTCTTTATCCTCGCTCTCCTCTTTATTTGTGGAATAGCCTCGTTTTCTACTTTTACTGAACATCTCAGAGGTAAGACTCCTTTCCTGTGCCTAACTCCCAGCAGTTGAAGCTTCAGGTTTAGTCTTTGGCAGTAGTAAAAATCTGTTTTGGTTTTGGTTGTCATGTCGTACCGCCCAGAACTTAAGGCTTCAGACCTCAAAGGTTTAAAGATCAAGCTGCTGCTTTTCACATTTAGACCCAGAAAGGAACCTGTTCTCTTTTGATTTAGCTAAAATATAACAGCAAAGGATCCTGAGTCTTTTCAGAGCTCCAACAGATACTGCAGAGATTGCAGCAACACTTGCTGAGAGCTTCTTTTGTGCACTTTGTCTTTGGATGATGTGTTAAAAATGCTAAAAAAAAAATAAATGTGTTTAAATGACTTAACAATAAAAAGATGACTAAAGCTTCTGATGCCAGATAAAAGTTTGCTTGCTTAGAACCTAAAATCATAATTCTATTGCAACTGTTAATAAATGTATGAGTTACAGCTGCAGTGGTGGTGCTGGAAAGGCTTGGAAGTGAAAATGTAAACTAGCCCAGAGTGGAATTAAATGCGTCTTACAGCAGCACTTTGCTTTAAGAATCTTTAAGAATAACAAAAATAAATCTAATACATGACACAGTAAAGATGAGGCAGAAAAAGGGCAGTGAGTTTCTGTTCAAAAACATTCTTCTGTGGTGATGTCCTAACTCATCCTTTCATGTGTTTGTGTGTCAAGGCCTTACAGAAGACCGAGCCACAAACCCCAGACCTGTGGGACCGGAGTTTAAACCTGTGCATCATCCATCTCCAGTGCTGAAGCTCAATGTGGGTAGTTCCACTTTGGTTGGATCATTAGGGAGCAGTTCTGTGCTCTTCTACACTAAGCGACCTTTTCTCATCCACCTAAGCTGTAAAAACTTCACAGCATGGGTTGAAAGCCACAAACAGTGCAGGTTTACCAAAAACACATGTGCACCAGCTGTAACGGCTACAGTGATGCAGCCGTTGGCATTCTCCAGACTGACTTCATTTTAATATCTGCAGGAAAGCTGATAGTTTCTTCTAATTTCACACTTCTGTAGAAAATACCCAACAAGCGAGGACCTCCTCTTCTCCAGAACCGTTCTCAGAGGAAGGGAAACACATCTGAGACCATCCCTGAGGATGCAGCAGCTGACAAGCACAGGCGAGAAGGGGGGGTCATCAGGTGAGGCCTGTGAACTTTGTGTGTAAAGTTAAAGTGAAAAACAAACTAGAATTCAATGTTTTTGGCTTTTTTTCTTTCATGTAGAAAAGATGTGACTTTTCCGACCTGGTCTTTATGCTTGAGGAAACTTAGATTCATGTTATAAGCACAAACAAAGAAAACAGAGGTTTGGTAAAACTGTGGAAGATCGTTTTACCTGACTGCAGGTTTTTTTTGTGTGTTTGTTGACCTGGTGGTGGTCAGCTGGCACGGCGCCGTTATCGACACCGAGCTGGACACTGACGAGGCCGGACAAAACAAGGAGGACTCGCTCTCCAATCAGGAAGTCAAGCTCTCCAAAGGCTCTGGTATGTGTTCCTGTTCTTGGTTGATGTGATGGCAGGCGTTCATGCTGAAGGTGTTACAGGAGCCCGACTGGAAGCCGTTCGAGAAGCCTTCAGACATGCGTGGAAAGGTTACAAAGACTATGCTTGGGGTCACGATGAGCTGCGACCCATCTCCAAGTCCTACAGTGAGTGGTTCGGTCTGGGTCTGACACTCATCGACGCCCTGGATACCATGTGGATTCTGGGTCTTAAGGACGGTAGGCGCTCACATCCATACATTTACTTTGTGCTACAGTTATTTTCTTATGCTGGACTGGTCTTCTGTATTCATCATTTCTGCTGTTGTTTTCATATATTTGAATTTGTTACAGATGATGTGCCACCAAAGTGGTGTGCTAGCTGAAAAATGTTTCTTCTTTATTATGAACATAGAATTTAAACTAAAATCAAAGAACATAGCTCATCTGTGACTTATTTAAACTTGCACTGTCAGCAAATGAAACCATGGTTCTCTAGCAAAAATTCTAAAGGTTCTAAAATAAATTAACTTAATGTGTGGCTAAGATTATATGAGATTGAGGAATACAGAATATCTTCCAAAAGTTGCCAGTTTCTATTCGACGCTAGTCTCCAAGAAACTCCAGGTCCAACAGGTGTTGGTTACTTTAGATCACGGTCTCTATTAAATGCCCATCCATCTGCTAATTTTTTGGAATAAACGCCAGGGCTACAATTATAAAATGAACGGTATGCAAGTTATTGAATTCAAGTGCACAAACAAAAGATAAAATAAATCGTCAGTTTAAGCCCTTCAGGCTGTCTGTTGCTAATTTGCAACCTGAACCGACTATTTCATCCAGGATTTCACTGCAGTGGGGATTGAAAGTTTGGACATGTTCAATGGTAAAATAGTAAAGCAGGTAAAATGTTAGATTATTGTGCATAAAGAACCCAAGGAAAGATCTCCAAAAGGCATCAGTTTACACATGAGGCTTTATTTCATTTGCCCTTTTGAAACAAAACAATGGCGTGTGCAAAAGTTTGGGCACCCTGTAGAATTTATAGTATGCTCCTCCCCCTTTGGAAAACCTGAGACCTGACAGTTTCATGGATTGTTCACAATCATGGTTTGCAAAGAGCAGGTGATTTCAATCTCAAGGATTGTAAATAATCTGAGTCATCTGACCTTAACCCAACAATCAGCATCATGGGTTCTTCCAGCAGTTGTTCAGAACAATGAAACTGAAAATAGTTGATGATCACAAAGCAGAAGAAGCTAGAAGAAGATAGTAAAGCCTTTTCAGATGAAAATATCCTCTGTTCAGAATGTCATTAAGAAATGTCAGTGAGCAGGAACAGCGGAAGTTAAAGCAAAATCTGGAAGAGCAAGAAAAATCTCAGACAGAGCAGCTCTCAGGATTGTTAGAAAAGCAAATCCAAGCCCACGTTTGACTGCAGCATCCCTCCAGAAAGACCTGCAGACTCTGGAGATACTTGTACAAATATGGTCTTCATGGAAGAGTCATCAGAAGAAAACCTCTTCTACGTCCTCACCACAAAATTCAACCTTTGAAGTTCCCAAATGAACAGAGAAACAAGCCTGATGCATTTTGGAAACAAGTTCTGTGGACCGACCCGGTTCAGATGGAACTTTTTGACTGCAATGAGCAAAGGTACGTTTGGAGAAGAACGGGTCCAGAGTTTCATGAAAAGAACCTCTGTCCAACTGTTAAGCATGGGGGTGGATCAATCATGATTTGGGCTTGTATTGCAGCCAGCGGTACAGGAAACATTTCAACTGTAGAAGGAAGAATGGATTCCAGTAAATTTCAGACACTGTTGGACACTAACTTGATGAAATCTGTGAAAAAGTTGAAGAGAAGTTGACTTCTACAAATGATAATGATCCTAAACACACCTCCAAATCCACACTGTCTGACATTAAGAGACAGAAACTGAAGGTTATGCAGTGACTTTCCCAATCATCTGACCTCAACATCATTGAAAATCTATGGAAAGACCTGAAGAGCAGTGTGGAACAGACATCCCAGAAATCTGAAAGAACCGGAAGACTAAAGAAGAATGGATGAAGAAACCTCAAACAAGAATTTAAACTCTTTTTTTGGCTACAAAAAGCCTTTACAACAGGGGTTTCAAACTCAAATCCTCAAGGGCCGTCCTCCTGCTGGTTTTCCAGAAATCCATCTGAATTTGCTGCTGATTAATTTGATCAGGTGTGTTTAGCCAATAAGGAGCTTTAATTGCAGGTTGGTTGGAAAACATGTAGGAAACTGGCACTCAAGACGTGGAGTTTGACACCTTTGCTTTACAAGATGTGATACCTTGCACTAAGCTTGCATTAGTGCATCTGTTTTTCTAAACTCAGTTTTGTGACAAGAGTCACTTGATGCTGTTTGGCAACAAGATAGATTTGCTTGTTAATTTGTTTGTTCCTTTTAGGGATTAACACCAAGCATCACAGGCTTTTCTGGACTGCATTGTTCTCAATGGGAAAAAACAGATCAATAACCCGCTTTCTTTAATTTTTCAGAATTTGAAGAAGCAAAGGCCTGGGTGGCCACAGAGCTGACGTTCAACAAGAATGTGGATGTTAACCTGTTTGAAAGCACCATCCGCATCTTGGGGGGTCTGCTGAGTACCTACCACCTGACTGGAGATGCACTGTTCCTGGACAAAGCAGTGAGTCTTCACATATGCACTCACTTCCTGGAGCTGCAGCTGTTTTAGTTTGTTTTTATTTGTTTTTGTAGAATACAGGAGGATCCTGTCATGCTTCTGTCTTCAGAGTGTTTTTGTCTTTATGACCATCAGCTGCCAGTTTCTTAAGGAAATGCTCTTTTAAAAGCTAAAGCTGAGCCTTCGTCCTTCTTAAAAAGTCATGGAGACTGTCTGAGGACCTTCAAGAGAACTGAACTGACTCCTGAACAGCAAGAAGTAGGACTACATTCAAAACAGCAAATGGAAAAGATCACACTGACGAGTCACCATTGGCATTTGTCGAACAATCTTTACACATTCAGTGTAACATTAATGTTTGGTTATATTCTTAACATCTTGCAGAGCAGGAATCCGCTAAAACACTAGGGAGTCAGGCCCAGTTATCTTCATTTCACTGTTTTTTACCATCAAAATTAAGAATTAAAGTTATTCAATACAGTATTTCAGCAACTATACCGTGTTCCATATTATTATTATCCAAACTGTTTCTGAGATTTTTCTTAATACTCAATGCAAATGACAGTCAGCAAAATGTTTAAGTCACTAATCTTATTAGGAAATATTAAATGTTACTGAACAGTTCAGATGCATCCTGGAGGCGTTACCCTTAAATGAAGAAAGTGTAAGAGAGTTCAGCTCTCATAGTCTCACGCACTACCCATAGACAAACTCCTCTTTGGTTTATGCACATTTCAACAGTTTTATAACTAATTTTACACCTAAAAATAAAATTTGAATAGTTTTTTTTGAAGGTTTGCTTTGCTTAGACAACACCGTTTCAGTTTGTGTCTGTTTTGTGCTGTAACCATTCAAAGATGAGTTCTGAATGCACACACTTCAACTAGATCATGAAGGTAATAAAACCTAACTGAAGTGATGGGGATCCGTGCAGGTGTTTGAGTTGTGGTTAAAAAAGGGAAAACAATTGAGAGGTTGGTCCATCACAGGTTGTCATCCTGTGTCGTTTGGTTTTTGTTTTTTTTCCACAGAAAGATATTGGCTCCAGGCTGATGCCAGCCTTCAACACGCCTTCCAAGATCCCCTACTCTGACGTAAATATAGGGAAAGGTACAGCACACCCCCCTCGGTGGACCTCAGACAGCACTGTTGCTGAGGTTACCAGCATCCAGCTGGAGTTCAGGGAACTCTCTCGCCTCACCCAGGATCCTCAGTACCAGGTGGCTAAACCAACAGCACCACAGAACCCTGATTCTGTTTTTCACCTGATTGTCTGCTTAAGCGCGAGGAGGATGCAGGCTGTTTGCACAGCGTCCATGAAAAGTTTACCCTTCGGTGTAGAAGTTGAATTCAGATTCGTAGTTTAACTGTGTTTGTGCTGCAGGTGTGTTTTACTGTCTGCAGCTGACTCACCACTTTTGTGTTCAGAATGCAGTCCATGAAGTAATGAAGCAGGTCAACAAGCTGAATGGAAAGCTGGATGGCCTGGTGCCCATGTTCATCAACACAAACACCGGACAGTTTACTCATCAGGGCATCTACACACTGGGGGCCAGAGCAGACAGCTACTACGAATACCTGCTAAAGCAGTGGATCCAAGGAGGCAAGAAGGAACACCAGTAAGTCTCATCAACCTGAAGGCTGTTCGTGTTTGGAGGATAAGGATGTGTCTTTTGCTGTGAAAGCTGGTCTACACTTGTAAGTGTGGATCTGCAGAAAACCATCTGTTTTTGGGTCAGACTTTTGGAGAGGGGTTCAGAAGCAGAAAGCAATTCACTGACATCAGACCCATTCTCCAGAACAGGAAAGAGAGCGTGAGTGAATGTTTTATGTCATTTAAACACTTTGTCTGGAATGATTCTAGATTCCTGGAGGATTATCTGCAGGCCATTGAAGGAGTGAAGAAGAACCTGCTGCAGAAGTCTTCACCCAAAGGTCTGACCTTTGTTGGAGAGCTTTCCCACGGGCAGTTCAGTCCTAAAATGGTCAGTAAGATATTGGAAGGAATTTAATCAAAGTTCAGTTTCATGATTTAGTGTATGGAGGCTTTTGCAGGGAGAGTTTAAGACAAAACAACCTGCTAACACAAATCTTCTGAGGAGAATAACTGATAAAAAATAGCATGTAATGGCTAAACTGTGCTAGCAAGTTGAAGGCTGTGCCTCAGGAAGACTTCATGTTGTGGAGTACATGTGCTTCTTTCTTGTTTGAGATCATAGTAATAGGCGTGGGCTCTGAGGACGAGCGCCAAACCAGTGACTGTATCTGAGAGCTGGACTGAATGAGTGTGATGTCACTCATCGAGAAGGGTTTACTCCCAGCTCCAACCGCCAATTCAGCTGCCAATTTTTGCATGATATGGATGTCGCCATGTTAAACCGGTAGACCTCAGTAAGCAGTGGTTGGTCCAAATTGGTCTGAGTCGACATTTCTATGGCAACCACTCTAGCCAATCAAGAATGAGCTTGTTAGAAGTCCACATGCCTACCACTGGAAGCAGGCTGGGGAGAATCTGTCAAACATTTTAAACGTTGGACATGAGACCACACCATTTTTTTGGGCATCTGATCAGCCAGTTTATAAGTTGAACAACCTAGACTACAGAAATAATATAATGAAAAACAAGGATTTTCAAGAACATGTTAAAAATGTGTTAAAGCAAGAATAGTTATTCCAACAAACAGAATGACAGAGTAACAGCTGTTTATTTCACTATAAAAGTCTATGGCATTTTGGCTTCTTGGAGCCGGTGTACTTCCTGTTTGGAACGCCACGGGGGAGGGGTCACTGAGTCCAGTTCTCTTTTATAGTGGTCCAATCCTGTGCCTTTGGCACAGTAATCATAATGAAACCAAAACCTGAATGTGATCCAATTACAAAACAGCAAATGGATTCAATCAAAGGGTTGCTAGACAAGCAGCATCTTTTAACGCCTAAGAAGATATTTGGTGAGGATTTTTGGGCATCCACTGACTTGGCTTACTTTGGTTTTTCAGGATCATCTGGTGTGCTTCCTGCCCGGCACTTTGGCCCTTGGCGCTTATAACGGCCTTCCTCCTGAACACATGGACTTGGCCAAAAAGCTGATGGAGACCTGCTACCAAATGTACACCCAAATGGAAACAGGACTCAGTCCAGAGATTGTTTACTTCAACATGCACCAAGGCAGCACCAGAGACATTGATGTGAAGGTATGTGCACGAACAGGAAGGAGGATTATTGGTAAATATTTTGGAAACAAATGCAAACATTTGGACTAAAAATCCCTGTGCCTAAGTAGAGAACACCTATTCAACCATCAGATCTTAATAAGTGTTTTAAGGCCCATAATCTCACACCATCATTTTCAGGCATCAGAAACTAAACGAAACATTATAAATAAGCTTGATTTTTATCATCTGTTTTTGCTACCTTTGTTGAAAGTTTGCATCCTAGTGAAAAGTGAAAAGCTTATTGTGGATTTATCTCGTAGAAAATGTTTAAATTACAAAGCAGACATGTAGAGTCATGGAAACTACAGAGAAATAATGGGAAGTGCTGGAAATGAGATTGAGTTCAGTGTGGAGGTGGGACTGCATCAAGGATCAGCTTTGAACTCCTCCTTGTTTTTGTGGTGATGGGCAGACTGACAGGTGAGGTTAGACAGGAATGACATTATGTTTGTAGTAAAAGCAGGGAGCAGGTGGAGGGCCATCTGAAGAGATGGAAGTTTACTCTGTAAAACAGAATGAAGGTTTTTCACAACAAGGTGAAGTACATGTGTGTGAATGAGAGGGACCCAGGTGGAAGAGTGGGGGTACAGGGAGAAGAGAGAAAGAAGGAGGAGGCCTTCAAGTACTTACAGTGGGAGCAGGAAGTATTCAGACCCTTTACAATTTTCACTTTTTGTGTCATTGCAGCCATTTGCCAAAATCAGGAAAGTTTCTCGGATTTTAACAATCATGTACGCAGAGTGAACCACCATGACAGAAAAAGTCAGGTTTAGAAATGTCTGAAAATTTAACAAAAATGGAAGAACTGAAAAATCACATGATCATCCAGTGAGGCAAATACATATTTGAACACCCTGTGATTTTGCAAGTTCTCCCATTTAGAAACTACAACTACATGTTTAAACAACAACTACATGGTTAAATAACAAACTACATGTCGTGACAGTTGGCAGACAGACACAACCTGCTGCGCCCAGAGACGGTGGAGAGTCTCTTCTACCTTTACAGGCTCACAAAGGAGCAGAAGTACCAGGACTGGGGCTGGGAGATCCTCCAGAGCTTCAACAAATACACCAAGGTCTGTGACTGTAAACCTCTGAGAGAAACATTCAGAATCAGACCTCTAAAAAAGGTCCTGGACAGAAACCAGCAAATGAAAAAATATGAATGTTAAACATTGTTCCATGAAGCTTACAGCTGACACATCAGAAACGGATGACATAGGAAACAGTTTTCACATCTCAAAAGTCTTAAGTTTTTCTCTTATTTCTTTGGTGTAACCGGATGCTTTTGTAAAAGTGAGCAGAGAGAAATGCTCAGCTTGAACAAACGTGTCGTCTTCCACAGGTTTCCTCAGGAGGCTACACCTCCATCAACAACGTGCGCGACCCTGAATATCCCAGTCCCAGAGACAAGATGGAGAGCTTCTTCCTGGGAGAGACGCTGAAATATTTCTACCTGCTCTTCTCAGACAACAGCAGCCTCATCAGCCTAGACGAATACGTCTTCAACACTGAAGCACACCCCCTTCCAGTGTGGCCCTCCTCTGTGTGACGCTGCTCAGCAGGGGCCCCTCTGAATGAAGCGGACCTGACCTGTCAGCATCTGCGCACACACCCACTCAGACCATTGTTCTTCTTGCAAAACCTTATTTATTTGATATTTGTTATTTTTTCAAAGAAGGAATAAGAAGTGACAATGCTCCGATGATTTCCTTCTTGCTTTTGTGCTGAGCAGACAATTTTATATCAGAAGAGGCTGTTGAAGGTTTTTTTTGTCTTTTTGAAGCTGTAAACTGTGAAACAGCATTTAATCAGTCATGAAGCCAAGCCATTCTCCGACCAGCAGCTGCCCCTCCCACACTCCATGTTTGCCGTCAGTCAGTCAAACTTGACCTCTGCTGAACAGGGTGTGAGCATTCAGGTGTGCAGCTTCAGCTGTTGGGACATTGTGCTCTTCACCACCTCGACTCAGACTCCAGGCTGTGGAGGAGACCAGAGGATCCAATGATCATAATGGAAAAAAGGCCAAACTGGACATTTGTTTTTGTACACAACAAATATGATTTCAGAAGCACTAATTATTCATATTTAAAGCAATCAGGAGCTCTAAAGTGATGTCCCTGCCTGAGGGGGACGGTGAGGAGCGTTTGAGAGCTTCTGGACTGTGGAGCTTTGCAGAGAAGTTTAGTTTCATGAACTGTTTTTGTGATGTTGATATACTGTAAGTTTTTGGGAGATGGACTTCCACAAAGACTGGTGTTGTGACCGTTACACGGACAGGCTCCTTTAACAGGACTGATGTGAAGTTTCAACATCCACTGCCGTCTTTGGAGACCCAAACACTGTGAAGAAGCATATTTTCTACTGACGCCACATTTTTACTGCCACCCTTTTGACTAACACGTTTCAAATGTCACATAAAAAGCCTTTATCTGGTGGTGGAACTGGAAGGAGGACGTTCTCCATCTCCAACTGAATCCTTGGATTTACATGCAGGAACTGAAGGAGCAAACGGCACACATGCATTTCAACCTGCAAAAGTCCTGCTGAAGTAACTGGACTCCGGACCAGTCAGGTTCTGGATGCTGGCCGTTTTTTAAAGCTGTAGTGGTAGGAATGATGCTGTGGTAACCTGAGCCCCTTCTTCAAAGTGCCTCTGCAGTTCTGATGCCCCTCAGGCATTTGAATCATGCAGGAAATGCTGTGTCAGCATTTCAAACCCATAAACGTCTGTCACCTTACTGTAAGAAAGCAGCATGTGGAGAGGGGTCTTCCTCTTCCGGGGATCTGTGGAGTCTTCAGCTCTGGTTGGATCCAGGTCATGTTCGGAAGTGCTCAGATGGTTCTGGTTCCTCCTGCGGACTCAGCTAAGGTTACACCTTCGAAGGAATCAAACTAAGCTGTAAACAATCTTTAACACCGTTCGTTTGGCCATTTTCCAGATGCTCGTCTCATTCCACTTCCTGCAGTGATGATCTGAAAAGCTTCTGGGCAGCAATGTTTGTTTTTTGTCTGTTGGGGTTTTTGTAGGTGGTGGTGGTGGTGGTGGTGGTGGTGGTGGGTATGGTTGAAGGAAATGCTGTGTATGTAAAACAAAGCAGTTGATGTGGTCGTCTCTTTGGTCTGTTCCTGTTGTCCTCAGCATCAAAGCGGGTTCTCCTCTTCAGGATTTAAGGAACAGATGAGTTTCTCTACTGGATGTTTCTATGGGGCCCTGCTGCATGTCTCGTCTCTTGTGTGCCTTCAGACGGCGTGCACTCGGTTTAAGCTAAAGTGACACAGTGCTGGTGTTTTGAGGATCCTTGTGATCCGTTTTCCATGAGGTCTGACTTCAGTGCTGCATCTAAGGGCTCCAAGATCTGTCGTTAACTCTTGAACTGAAAATAGTTTTAGAAAAAAAAGCTTACGTTTTTCTTACGTTCTTCCATTGACTTAAAAAAGAAGCCATTCCTGTGGCGCTGACACTTGAAAATCAGTCTGTTTTGTTACTTCTAATGTAAACCATTTGATGTGAAATATTCTTAAAGGGATTCTTCTAACAGGCTGCTGTGAAACACCTCTATCCTGCTGAAATGAAAGGGAAGTCTGCTTAGACTCAAAGCCCTGAAACTGTTTGGGATAAGAAATGTGAGCGGAGCTGTTTATTTTAAGGGGAAGAGCTTCTTTATCGTGTCATTTCTTCTGTCTAAAAGTACTTTTAACAAGGGAGTGGCTTTCATTTTAGAGACAAAAACCCATATGTATATATTTTGAGAAATCCTTTTAATTGAGTCATTAATTGAGAAGTTGTTGGACTGTTTGGGTATTGATTTGTGGACTTTAATAAAGTTTTATGATTCAAACAATGCCCACGAGAGTTCATTTTAATCACAGTTCTTTATGAAAGAATGTGTTCAGCACGCACTGATCCTCCTGCAAATCAACAGGGGTGGTTCCATGGTGAGGATGACAGCTCCAGGGTGAACCCCAACATCAGTCGGCAAGCTTTCAGTGTGACTGCTGGAACCGAACCCTTTCCAACTTCACCCACGCTGTGATAAGCTCCGCCTCCATCTTTCTGGCTTTGATGACCGACTCTGGATCAGCAGCGTTGGAACCTCTGCATGAGGAGGCAGGAATAAAATGCATTCAGATTGTGTTTTTAAATGCTGAACTCCACACAGGAAGGAGGGTTCTACCTGAGGTCCAAGTGATGGGCGCCGTCGGAAATGTTGATGGCGATCAGGGACGGGCTCAGGGACTTCCGCACCTGAACAGCAGAGAGGAGATGAAGTGGAACAGACAGCAACGCTGTCACAGGATCTGTGGAAACACTCACCCCCCCGTTGGCCCACGGGTCCAGGTCTCCGTTGGAGAAGATGATGTTGCTGGCAGTGGACAGATCTGAGCGCAGGCAGTGAATCTGTTGTCAGTTTGAAGTTCGTCAGGACATTTCAGTTCAGCTCGTTTTCTCCAGACTCACCGTCTCCCCAGAACTGGATCCGGAGCCAGCCCGGCCTCGGCTGCACCGCCCAGCGCTTGGAGCAGTACAGTTGGCGGGCTTCCTCGTTGAAGGTCATGGGGGGAAACATGTCCGTCACATTGTTGCTCTCATAGCACATCTCGATCTCCGTGCAGGCCTGCGGCCACAGCAGCAGAAAGAAGCGTCTACGCTGATCGTCATGACAACCAACTCCAAACTTCATTTATGCTGAGGAACGAGTCATTTTGGACTGCGTGATCAGACCTTTACTTTCATGCTAAACACAAGTTAAAAAAGATGGAGACGTGCAATATTCAACAGCTTCATCTGAGTCTGATCATTTATCACATTTGGTAGAGAGGCAGAGTCAGAGTCTGTCAGGGTGACACCCCCACCTCTACGTCCCAGTCAGCACTGGGAATGAAGAGCATCCATAACAGTGCTCCTCATGCAGCTGTAGACCCTGAAGATCCAGAGCATCAGTGACCCTGATGGGTTTGGAGAAACAGGAAATGCAAAGATGGAAGAGAGGACTGCGTGTCTATTCAGTGTCTACACTGCTTCATTTCGGGAGGGGTCACTGCCTCCTTCCCAGCTATAGCAGGCAGAAGCACTTTCACTTGTGTCCATCCTGCAACCACAGTTCACTGATACTGTGACTGAGAGAGCATTACATGCTGTTGGGCACTGAAGTGGTACCTGGTAGTCCCAGGCCAGGCTGTTGAAGCCCAGTCCACAGCCTGTCGGATCTGCACATTCCACATACAGACTGTACAGGTCGAAGCAGGGCAGCAGCCCAGAGGAGTTATACACCATCCCTGCAGTGACAAAGCATCAGTCAGCTGCAGCAGAGATCAGGGAGGCTGCACCTCCATGAACAAGAGCTTCTCGTCTTCTCATTCTGCTTTGTAGACAATTTTTGCCAAATCTTCACAGTTGGATGTTTTTAAAGTATTTCCACAAATCTAGAGCGGGACCAGTACCTGCAGCGTCTCGGAGGTTAGACAGCAGGTCCGCCCCCCCCAGCATGGTGTCACAGGCTACCTGTACAACAAACAAAGCAGCAGAATCAGCAGCCTTTAGAGAACAGGGGAGTGGAGGTCTCTGGATCTCTGCTGTTGCACTGGAGCCTTTGTTCTAACACAGACAGGAGTTGGAATAGGGTCAGTCTGCAGATCTGCAGCCTCACAGTGAACCAGAATCATTCAAGCTCCAACCAAATGAAGTCATTACAGTAGCCATTTTTTATGATGCAGATGTCGCCACGTTGGAGCCAGATGACGTCAGTAAGCAATGATTGGTCCGACTGTGAAAGTCATTGTTTCTATGGTAACCATGCTCGCCAATCAGGGATGAGCTTGTTGGAAGTCCACATCCCTCCCAATGAAAGAGAGCTCGGGAGAATCCCTCAAACATTTGTAACGTTCGGCGTGAGACCACATGCTTTTACTGAGGCATCTGATTGGCCAGTTTATAACTTAAATTACTTAAAACTTAAAAGCGCTTTGAGCTGCGCAATGCATGAGAAGTGCTTTTTATACATGCAGTCTGATTCAGTTTCAAACTTTAGAAATAATTTGAAAAAAAGAGGATTATGAAGAACATGTTTAAAAAGGCATCAGAGCAATAATGGTTATTCTGACCAATAGAATGGCTGAGTGACAGCTGTTTATTTCTCTACAGAAGTTTAAAGGATTTTGTCTTCGTTTCTGCTTGGAACACGAGAGAGGAGGAGTCACTCAGTCCAGTTCTGGTATACAGTCAATGGTCCTGCAGGTGTTCTTGTTAACCATGATTGGATGACGTTTGCTGATTTTTGAAGGACTTCCAGTTTACTTTTAATGATCTTATATTGCTGTGAGGCTGTAGTGAAGTATATTTGTGATCTGTGAAGTGTGTTTACCTTGACGGGATTGGCAGGCAGGCTGCCCATAAAGTGGGTGCTGTAGGGGTAATCCAGCATGGCCATGAGAGTGAAGGCGTTCCTCAAGAGGCCGTAGAGCTGGTGGATGTCCCGGCCCGATGATGGCGGCTGACACAGAGACAGCTCTGACTGGATGTGACTGTAATCTGACAACAGCAAAGCGACTGCATGAACGTGTTTTCACACACACACACAGCCTGCAGCAGAAAAGTGGAAGCTGAAAGTCACCTTGGCGCTCAGCTGCCTCTCTCAGCTGCTGGAAAGCGCTCCTCACTGCATCTCTGCAGGCTGGAGAAACGCGCTCAAAGTCCTGTCAAGATCAAAGCTTTCAGTCATCAGAAGCACCTACGTGTTGGCGCATCAGACATGTCAACAAAACACGCCATTCCTTCCTTCCTGTCATTAAAACAGATAACAGTTCTTTAAAAAAACTGTTTAAAGCTTCCTGAACTGGGGTTTGACAGATCAACTACACCACCTAGTGGTCAAAGGGAGGAGATGAGCTTAATTACAGCATGGGTTTAGAAACATCAGTCTGGTTCCTCCACTTCAAACTAGCTCCTCAGTCCTTCAAGCTCCTCCTCTTGGAAAGTTTCAGGGTTGAATTGGTCAAAGGTCAGAGTAGGACTTTTCAAGAAGCAAACTTTAGAATGTATTTGTGAAAAGGAAACAGAGTCCTTCTGTCCTCCAAGAGTCCTAAAGATTGCTCTCTGTTCTGATGCAGCGTTTCCTCAACAGTTTCAGGATCATTGAGTCTGATCTGACAGACTGAAACCAAACCAATGGAGCCTGGAAGAGGAGCAGACTCACAGCCGTCACGTCTCTGAAGAACTGTCTGGGGTCTCCAAAGCCAGCAGTGGACAGTATGGGGGCGCTGGCAGCCAGAGCTCCAGCCACGATGTTGGGATACTTCAGCCTCATGTAGACTGACAGCATCCCACCGTAACTGCACAGCAGCAGAGGGAAGATCAAACAGGAAAACATTAATCTGCTGAAAACTGGTCAGCAGAGGCTGCTCTGAGGGTTCAGGCCTCAGTGATGACAACTGCCTCTGAACTGCAGGATGGAGAACAGCTGCAGGAAGAGATTCACACTGAATGAACTCTTTGATGGGAAAAAAAACAGTCAATAAAAGTTTGTGCTGGTATTTTAGGGACACTGTGTTTGTTTAGTCAAATCAACAGGTTTTTTTTGTAAAAAAGATGAAGAGAAACATGTTTCATGTCAGCTTTGGACACAGCAACTCTGGTCTGCGTTCTCTGCTTGATTACACAGCTCCTTACATGTAAAAAGTGATTTCATTCATGTTGATTCTGAGCGACTCAAACGGTCAAAGGATGAGGGACGGGGAGTCCATTCATGCACACGTCTACTGTAGATGCACTTTCTGAAAGGATGTGAAACCTCTGATCAGCCTCTTTGCTGTTTTAGTCTAATATTTAGGTTTTAAATCACAAAACAGCAAAAATCTACGACAGCTACACGCTGGATGAAATAAAATGAAGAAAAAAGTTGGTTGGAAGTTTCTATTGAAGCGGCATACATTTAAAGTCCTTTTGAGGCTTTACTTTTAGTGAACCTTCACAGAGAAGCTTTTTGTCCACATTTCTGTTCCTTATTCCTTTGGGGTTGTAAATGTGGGTCATCTTTTGATGAGCTTTTATGGTTTACTGGACGGAGTGAGTGTGACATCACTCAGGTTTTATGGTGAACCGCTCAGGATGGGCCTTGTGACAAAGCTTCAGAGGTCACAGGTCAGGCAGACCTACCTGCCACCGAACACGATGACAGGACTCTGGGCGGCTGCCAGCTGCTGCTTCAGCTCAGTGATCATCAGGGCGTAGTCGGCGAGGGCCTGCTCCACAGTCAGCAGGCCCACCTCCGGGATGCTGAAGGAGTTGTTGCCAAACGGCAGCGAGCGGCCATAATACCTCTGTGGGGGAAGAGGAGAAGAAAACGGCATTGACCCCCCCTCCGTCTGAAAATCAATGACATGTCTCTACTTCCTTACATGTTCTGCGAAAATGACCAGCGCCTCCTGCTGAGCAGCTAACTCCATAATAAATCCCGAGTTCAGGGCAAACTCCCAGATGTCTCCTTCATTCCCGGTGTAGAAGAAGATGGGACCAAAGCTCTTCCTCCAGAACTTGTCTGCAGAGAAGGACGGCACATCAAACGTGCACTCTGGGAAAGCTGACTTTGAGGAGTGCAGACTGCTCCCACCTGTGATCAGGTAACGCTGGTTGAAGGTCATGTTCCCCAGGCTGTTGAAGTTGAAGTGATCCACAACCTGACTGAAGTACTTCTCTGTGAACTGAGGCTCTCCATCAGTTCTTGACTAGAACATGAACAAAACTCAAGTCATCTTTTATGTCAAGTCATCTGGATGTTCCGGATTTAAGGAATATTATGGAGACGGAAGGAAACTGGTGCCTTCTCCTCCAAGTGACTGTAGTGATCATCTAAACTTCTGCACAGGCCCATCATACACCTTCCTGAACAAAGCCTCAGCCAATGCTCTGCACTGATCTGTTTCCCAATGTCTAAGAAAGAGAACTGAAACCTTTTTATCCTCCATGGGCTCTCTGACTAAAGAAAATAAGACCATTGTAAGGGTCACTACATTGCCATTAATGTAACTTAAATCAGCAAAATTAATACAATTTATAGTCAAGGTGCACCTAGACGTAAGCAATGTGACAAAACACACAAAGCCTGCAAAGCATTTGGAATCAACTCATCCACTTCAGGTCAACCCCGACCAATCAGAAGCGAAGGTTTCCTAAGGACCCGCCCATTGTGGAGCGAACAGTTTTGTCAGCAGAAAAACGGAGGAAGTTTTTTTGTTATTGGTTTTTCCACCAAAGTTTAAAGGGAAACAGCAGAAAAAAAGTAGTTTAAAAAACAAAAAGATGTTTGCCCCCAAACTAACAGACGATGACCGATAGAAAAAAGCAAAAAGCCATTTTCTCTTATTACATCCCGCTCTGAACACTTTCCAGACTTTACTGCTTTCTGTAAGCAGGTAAGGAGAAAATTTAACATATTTCAGAACATTTCAGTACATTCTAAAGGATTCTAAATATAGATACATTCGCTTTTCCCCCTTTTTAATTCTAAATAAAGAAGAAAACGCAGAGGAAAGGTGTTGCTAAAGAGGAACTGGATTTCCAGACGGTAGCAAAGCCGTAAAACCTGCAGAATCAAAGTGAGTTACCTGGAAGAAAGTGCTGGGCAGACTGTGGACAGAAAACAGAGCTGCTGTCACCGACAAAACACACAATATCGGCCTCATATTACACGAAACCTCTTCAGCGTTCCGCTTCCTCTGCTGTGTGAAACACGCATGCGCGCACGCATGGAATCACATGACTTTGTTGTGACTTGTGTTGCGTTTACTGTCCTCCGTTAAAAACAAGTGATCAAGAAACGAAATTCCTGAAAACGCCAAGAAAAGCCGTCACGGTGGAATCACGTCATGACGTCGTTTTTTCATCCATTGTTTGTTGTTTTAAATTGACTAAGAGAGAAACACTAACAAACAGTGTGCCTTTTTTGCTGCTTCAATGAAAGGAATATAATTCTCGAAAAGTTGTAAAGTGAAAAAAATACATAGATGGTTCTTTTTAAACCGACTGTCCAATCAGGCAATGACCTATTATTACTTTTTTGTAAAAAGTGAATAAGCGACTCTTAAACATTTAAAAGAAGCTTCCATCAAACGTGACAGACATGAGTTATCTTTTTAAACTAAACTTTTCTGAGCTGTGTTCTTCAATGTTAATAACTTATGTTGTATTAAAACAGAGATACACTATAAATCTAATTTTCTGAGAGCAGAATCATTTTTGATACATAGTCAAAATAAAAAGTAAATGCATAAAAAGAGATTTAGAATGCCTGTATGTTTGCTGTAAAAACCGGAGTTTTCAAGCATGTGGGTTTTTTTATTTTGCTGCTCTGCACTGGACAGAGTAGTTAAGGATTAATACCAACATTAAGCATGTGGAGTTTCCAAGATAGGTGTGGCCATCGCAGGAAAACGTACCTTGTTTAGCAGGTTGACCTGGCAAGATAAGCTTCAGAACAATGAAATATTTTTCTTGCACCTGAACACAAGGCCAGCTTTAAGCTTCCTGGAAGGACATCAGTAATTTTCTCCTGATTTCCTGGTTAAAGACAATGCCTGTAAAGGTCAGAGGTCCTTCTCAATAGACTTCATTCAGATTTCCCCTGAGTTTCTGTGACGTAAGCGTTGAACAAACGGCACCCTTCTGCAAGCAGGAAACCTTAACCCAGTGACTCAGGACCATAAAAATGATGACATCTCTGGAATTTCTCAAGTTTAAATACTTCTCTGGCACTTTGGTATGACATGTTACCTGTCTGAGAATCAAACTGGTAGGGTTCAAGTGTTTAAAAACAGTTGAAACGGTTCTGATGGGAGCTGTGTGCTCCTCGTCCTGCAGACGTGTCTCCTAACAGGTGAGCTCCTCTGCCAGTATGTCTCTGTGGATGAAGAATGTGGATGCATAACTTCCTTGTAGCAGGTGGGTGGAGACTTCGTCATGATCAGACAGAGTAAAGCCCAGCATGCACAGAGACAGACAGGAGACAGACAGACTTAGCAGCCTGACACCCAGGAGACATCGGTAAGTGCTGATCACAGTGTTGGATTTAGGACGGGTCTGGAATTCAGTTCATCTTCATGAATCAGCAGCATGCAGACTAACAGAGGCAGATCTGAATTCTTGAAGAAAAAAAGAAAATTCACTGTCAGAACAGTTTACCTTCTGTCTTTTCAGTTTCCGTGTTGTTGCATTAGGTTTAGTGGAGATTTTTGTGATGTTTATGCTGTAGCTAACTTTGTTAAACGTCCAGAATAATTATGTTTCTCCCCATCATTATTCTCCAACCCTGAATTCATGATGATGAAAAACTGTGATGATCATTTCCTAAAGTCTAAAGATACATTCTTTTCATGACTCGTTTTTTTCTCTGTACTTGGCATGACTCTTTTGAAATGAGTCAGCTCAAAGCGTGTTTTAGCTGTTTTCTTTGTTTCATTGGTTTCCAAATGTGCTACAGCGGAGTTCTTTTGTAGTGTCCTTAACTTGAATCCCACTCAGAACTAGAGTTTTCATCTCCATTGCGACCTTTTTCTTTCTTAGTATAGGATTTAAGCAAAAAACATGTCATCTGTTGATTACTCGTATACTCTGTTCTTATACTATTAAAATAATGTTTCTTTTTTGAGGAAATCTGGACTTATTTGGTCACAATAACAAATCTCTGTCTGCTATTTTTTGCCTTGAAAAAACCTCAGTGATGAACTGCTTTAGAATGAAATGAAAACTGGGAGTGTTTTAGTCATTCTGTTAACCCTGAATTAGATAAGAATTCAGCTGCAGATTCACATCTGCTAATTTTACAAATGCCACCTTAAATATAATTCTGATAAGGTCAGCCAAAGATTGTGGAACAAATAGAATTACAAAATACAATCAAATGTCTGCATGTTTTCCTACATGTGAGGCGGTTTTAGCTTTCAAGTGTAAAGGTTTCTTGTTGTTGTGCATTCCTTCCAAGTTTGAAACAAGCCTACTATCTATCCATTGTTTTTGCTTAAGCTGTTGTGCTCATGTGTACGTGATAAAGTTGGGTCGCTCCTCTGTGAAAAGAGTGTGTGAACAAGACATCCTTTTTTTAGCCAGACAATCTGTATTCTTCTGGATTGAAGAAGTTTTGCCAATGCTATTTAGAGTCCAAGGTGTCAAATGTTCAGAGCTATTTCAAGCCTTTTGCCCTGTCATGATTAAATATGCAAAAAGCTAAATGGAGGCGTGTTGGCAGTAACACCTGGACAGGTGTCATAGTTTTCAGAGGGCATGGACTTGAACTCTGCTTCCATGTTATTGCCCACGTCCCAGTTTTTTTCAACCTCATCAAATTTCAAATGAGCTCATGCCTTTTTAAACATGTTTTCAGAGTCTTATTTGGTAATAAAATGTGTTTTCAAACAACTTCAGCCTCAACAGTTTAGCATTTTTAGAAACAAGTTCATCAATAGAGAAATGAAAACAACAAAATGTTCCAATCATAAACAGCTACAGTTTGGAAACTTTCTTTCACAGAAATAAAAAAGAATATTTGTTAAAACAATAAAAATTAAAGTCTCCAAGTCATATTGATCTTTTCTGCCTATTTTTTTCCTTTATTCCTCTGCTCTCCAGTTCGTGCTTGTCAGCATGCGTTATTCCGAGTTACTGAAGCTGTGGGACGAGTCTGTGCAGGCTATGGACAGACAGGAATGGCAAGGAGCTCTAGAGAAACTCAAGCAGGTCCAGGAGCCCACCTCCCGCATTTTGTTCAACGCTGCCTCCGCTAACCTGGCCCTGGGACACCTGGACATGGCCCTGAAGGTCTGCACTGAAGTCAGGAACTGTGAGAAATAATCCTCAGAATGAGACTAGTGAAAACCAGAACAAGATGAGATGCTCCATTGAATTTACAGAGAAATCGTGTAGCGTTCATTATGCTCTGTGAAAAATAAAGAAACCTCATGAAATGCTTCAAGTTTTCAGTCAAGTAAAAATAACTACATTATTGTTCTGGTTTTTGGGCTTTATTTTCATGTGAACCTTGTATTTGTAAAGAAATTTGAAAGTTTAAGCGGATTATTTTGAAGATGATCCAGACTGTCTGCTGTGATGTCCAGTGTTTAGATTTCACCATCACCAAGGATGAACGCTTTGCCGTTGGCTTCTTCCAGAGAGCAGCGGTGAACATGCAGCTGGAGAGGTCTGTCCCACCACACACACACCATCCATATTTTAAACCCCTCTCTTCAACAAGCAACATGCATTTGAACGAGGCTCAAGGGCACTCTAAAAAAGTCTGTGAACCCATCAAAGACAGATTGAAGCCGTTGTGTCCATTAGCTTCAGCAAAGCACACTCCTGAAGTAACGTTCACTAATAGAGACTAGAGTACAGAGAAGCTACTATGTTAACACCTGTTAGACAGGGTGGAGATTTGCTCTGCATCAAGAAGCAAAGCTCGTAGAGAGAGAACCGAAACTGCAGAACCTCGACTGAACCAGAGCCAAGAGGTTGCCTCTGCAGTGCTGAGGAACAGAAACTCTGAAAACATTGAAACAGGCCATCAAACATCACGACACTGCCATCAGCTGTTGTTCAAAATGTGTTATATCATACAAGCTTTGTTCTGAAACATATCAGATGTTGCGTCTGTCTCGCTGATGTTTTCATCTGAGTCTGTTCTGAGGGGGAAACCCCCCTCCCCCTCTCCATGCACGGAGAATAATGACTGTATAGAGAACTGGACTGAGTGGGTGTGATGTCACCCATAGAAAATGCCTCACCTCCAGCTCCAGCCAAATGAAGCCAATCCGTGGCCATTTTTCCGCAACACAAACACCGCAGTTTGGTCTGAGTCGGTCTGAGTCACGTTTCTATGGCAACTACTGTCGTCCATCATGAGTAATCTTGTTTGAAGTCCACACCCCTTCTACTGAAAGCAGCTTCGAGGTGGCGCCAGCGGGCACCACATGCTTTCACTGAGGCCTCTGATTGGTCAGTTTATAACTCAAATAACTTGTAATAAAAAATATCTTAAAAAATGTCGGGGGAGGGTGGTGGTCGCTCAGTCCAGTACTCTATATACGTTCACTTTCAGGTGGAAATTAGAAAGATGGCTGAGCTAACAGGCTTCAAAAACATCGTTAATGTAATGACTCGTTTAAGAATGGATTTTTGTGAAATGACTTTGCATTATGGAAGAACTGGTAACAGCTGTTATTTCAGGTCAGTGGACGAGTAAACTTTCCCTTTTCACTTGTTCCTTTATATGAGAGCCAAGGATCTACTTTAAAAGTCAGGGATCATGAGGCGTTCTCCCCGCCGAGTCCACACTGCCCATCAGTCTGAAACCATGTTGTGTTCTGGACAACAGCAGGACACATAAGATGCTTCTCATCATATCCTTCTTCCATCCCTTTGTTCACGTGTTGGTCTGCTGTTGTCAGGCTGGAAGACGCTCTGTCAGACTGCATCTGGGCACAGAAGCACATGAGAAAGAATGCAGTCATTGACTACAAGCAGCTGGGACTCCGATTCAAACTGTGCAGCTGGCAGGTCTGTGATCCACTCACTCACATCTGCTTTTGATTCCAAACATAATGGGGTATGGAACCTCAGGCCCCTGAGATGTTTCGGTGCCGCTCAGCTCATGCTGAGCTCATGCTGACAGATGAGCGGCTCACACCTGGGAGATAACCCACCTCCTTCATGGATGACAGACACAGCGGCCAGTCAGTCCAGCAGGACTGAAAGATGCCTTTGAGCTCTTCTCAATACAGTTTCAACATATAAAGGAAACCAGAAGAAAAAAGCTCTCATGTTTATGATCAGCACAAAGTGAACTGTTGCTCTTCTTCCTAAACATTGCTTTCACATTTTGTAAAAACTGGATATCTTCATCCATCCATTCAATGTATTTACCCACAATATCCCTTTTAGGGTCATGCAGTTGCTTGAGCCTATCCTGGCTAGTGCTGGGTAAACCCTGAACAGTTTGCCAGTCTGTTTGAAGCACTCAATTAACCTTTGAAGCTTGTTTTTGGACGGTGGGAGGAAGCCATAGAAAACCAGCGCCGGCACAGGGAGAACATGCAAGCTCCACACAGAAAGGGCCCAGCTGGGATTTGAACCAGGGCCTTCTTGCTGTGAGGCGAGGGCGCTAACCGCTGCCCCACTTTGCAGCACCGTTATCTACTTCACATTGAAAATATGGGAAAAAGGAAAAAAAAAAAAAGAAAAAAGAGAAAACAGAAAAAAAAGATGTTGAGTAACAAGAAAATGAAGAACATTAGTGAACAGGAAGCCACGATGAAGATCAGCATCTCTGATGAGCAGATATAGACAAAAAGGTCAAAGAGACTCCCAGTCTTTAGATCGGATGATGCCTGATGGTGACTGATGCATCATTTTTGCATCAATATTTAGGTTGGGTGTCCTCAAACATTCAAAAATATTTATTTAGTTTTTAGCTTCTGAATACAGACTGATTTGAATTCTTAGCATTTTATTTGTGTGTATCTTCATAAAAATAGTTTGAACTCTATTTTTCTTTAATTCAGTCAGTCTTTACTGATCACTTAAAAAATGAATTAAATTAGGAAAATGTGGTTAGGCCTTGTTTGATGAGGAGGTTCCTAACACACCGAGAGGATGAGGACGTTAAAATGCTTAAATGAAGATGATATATGACTGAATAATATATATAGTGCCTTCTCTGTCCCTCTGGACGATAATCAGACAAAAGTGTCTCCTGAAAGACTGTATGAAGCTGCAGCACTGATGCTGCTCCTTCACCTCCTCACTGCACCGTCTGTCCTCACGGAGAAGTAATCACATGATCACTGTGCTGGCGTGTTTAGTTAACAGTGGGGAAAGCCCTGCAGAGCTTTCAGCCTCCCTGAGGACACACATCTGAACTGAATGATTTTGTTGTGTCCCAGGTGTTGCACAATGCAGCAGCTGTGTACTGTCGAATGGGCCAGTGGGAGCAGGCCAGAGAGGTGCTGCTGGCCTTCCTACAGCAGAGGTCCACAGGAGGAGGGGGGCACCTGGAGGCCGCTCTGGACAGCATCGAGGTGAGTGTTGACCTGGTGAGGCTCTGACCCCACGAAAAACAAGACTGACAGCTTCTGAACAAGGCACATAGTCTGCAAAGTCCAGGAAAAACAAACTGTGAAATGTGTAACCATGTTCATCCCCCAGAGTGGGACTCCAGTCCTTCTTCCTTCCTCCCACTGGATCCGTTCAACTTCCAACAATGCTTAACATTGATGTCCTTGTTCCTACCTGAGCTCACTTCCTCTGAAAGTTGATTCCTTTGTTTTTGTTGAACCAGAAGGTTGTGATCATTCCTGTAGAGTAAAAGTATTCTGTAATTTGTCATCTGAGTGAGCGCCATACGGTTCATTTATGCTCTCTCCTCTGCCGTAAGGATTTACCAACAATGAGCCACTTCTGCAAGTTTCTTATTTCAAATTAAGCTCATCAGATTGTAAAGATGTAGATTTTTTTTGGTATAATTAGCTTTTTTGGTACTTGTGCCTCGCAGTTTAATATGTTACCAACTTTCTTATGTTCTGGAAATACTGTACTGCTGGTGATGCTTGAGGTCCCCCCCTCCCTCAGTGGGATAAATAAAGCTTCTTCAATCTTATTTAATACCAAATGAAAAGACTACTGAACCGTCTTTGCATATTTAGTAAAGTTATTGAGTTTTCAGGAGAAAATGGCAAAAGAACTGCGTCCCTGCATGGTCAGGATGACAAGAGAGCGTGTCAGACGTAGTTTGTTGTTAGAAAGCAGCTAAACTCAGTGTGATCTGAAACAGAGGAGAGAGTTCCTGACTCCTCTGATGGTCCCCGAGAGCCTGGTGTTTCGTCCCAGGAAACAGGAAGTTGAGCAGCTTCAAAAGAAAGACTTCCTGGGAAAACCAAAGGTAAAGTCTGGTTTTACAAACTGTTTCAACATTCTCTCTAACCCTTTGCAGGATCATTAACACACACTCACTCTCAATGATTCATCGTTTCTCAGTCAACCACAGTCACAGTCAGTTCAAAATTCCATAACTTCAGTTCCAAAAATGTACTCATTCATGTTGAATAATTTTAATAAATAAAAGTGGTTTCAAAAGCAGAAACACTGATGTGTAAACTCTGTCATTCTGCTTTTGTTTTCTGTGAATTCTTGTTCACACAATCTCTCTGACCTCTGATGCTTCTGCAGGTGATCTCTTCAACGATTCCTAATGATGATTTTGGAGGTTTTGAACCTCTGAGGCAGCAGGTGAGTGTGAGCTGAGTGACAGCGATGAACCTGCTGTCCTCCGGGTCTGAGCCTTCTCTCTGTTTCCCCCCCAGAGGCCTGGTTTCTATGAGCCGAAGGTGGATGGAGCTCAGTATGTCTTCCTGCAACCCCCCTGCATATCCAAACACAAACCGCTGTGAGCAACAGAATTTGAATCCATCTTTTCTCTGAACTCTAGAGAATCTCGATACATGCGAGTGCGGACCCCGTACATGGCTCGGGCTCCAGGGCAGCTGAGTGTCCCCGGGGGCGTGGTGGTGTTTTTATTTGGGGAGGAGGACCGAGATGGAATGATAAATGTGATTCATGATGGACAGGTAAGAGCATATTTTCATTAAGCCATTTAAAAAAATGTGAGATAGAAAATTCCTCAAAGAGGAAAATCTCTGATCTTAGCTATAAACCATATTTAAAACTGGGCCTGATGCTGAGCCTCGGATGTGCAGCTGCAGTTTTGGACCCTGCTACATCTTTTACATCTCATTTGCTTCTTTTGTCACACTCAGCTGCCAATTGTGCAGGTTTTTGTGGCATTTTCAGCTCCTAATATTTCAAGCTTAAAACTTCCAAACAGTTGAAATGAAAGATGCTGTCAGACTAATCACATTTTTGAGTTTGCTTAAAAAAAAACATCAACGTGTTAAAAAATCTTTGATGGTCTGACCTCTGAAAGGTTTACTGTGCTTGCATCAAGCAGTAGTTCTGCATTCAAATGGATGCAAAGTCCAGAAAACATTATGTGTAAAAATGTTTGTGTGAGCTGGGAAGAAACCTGACCTCTGCTCTTTGTCCAAACTCTGTCTCAAACTCCTTCTGATTGGTGAGCACTCAGGTTTAATGTTCAGTTAAGCAACATGTACGATCATAAAGACAAATGCAAAGCTAGTTTTCCTTTTTTCTTTCAGAGAGGCCAGCTGCCCATCTCCCTGCTGGAATCTGTTGAAGTCAACACCCCCAAAGCCAAAAAGGACAATGTAATGTTTTCACCTTGTCTAATCCCAGATTCCATTTTGATCACATTTCCTGTTTAGTTTGGATCTTAGCTGGTGACTCAGCTTGTTTGGAACTGTTTGATACAGGCTTACTGTTGCATGAAATATCCAGATTCCAGTCCAGAGAGACTGCTTCCCTGATGTTCTTGTCCTGAATTTTCCTGCAGAGAGTTCCCAGTGGAATCCCCCTCCCACCGGCACTCAACCCACCCGGTCGGCCTCAGGCCAAGCTGAGCCCGGCAGCTCCACCCCGAGGGAAACCCTGCACCTCTGCAGATGATAACCTCTGTATGTCCTGTCAAAAGTTCTGGTTGTTCTTATCACAGCAGAGGCACAGAAGTGCTGGCTTTAGTCGAGTCACTCCTGATTTCTATCTTCAGCTTGAATTTGGTTTGAAACTCGAGCTCTCTATGTCACTGCAGGGGAGCGTTTCTACCACCTACAAGCTTTGACAAAACTTTATGTTCAGGTTTGAATAAATGTCTTATTCCTCAATATAAGTTTTAAGCTTTAAAGATATTTTCAATAAGCAGTGGTGGGCTTGATTCAAAGGAGGTTCGTCCCCTCTGTAGCTGTAGGAAGCAGTGTTCATGCCTGTAAAGACACACCGGATGTGAGGGAAGATACAGAACTGCCTGCTGCTTTCTTGGACTTCACATCATTTGAATACAATCACAATTAACTTGTTTAAATTACGCTGATCTAATCTGCAATGTCACCAGACTCAGAGACGAATACAAATATCTCAACAGTGAAACTTTTAGTAAAATACCCCAAAAACATTTATATTTATTAAACAAAATTTAATTTTCACTCAGATTTTTAACAAAATGCACCGAGTTACAGATCTTAAAATTTGGAGTATAACAATTCTTTTTAACAATGATTGCATTCACATCATCATTTGTGGTTGCAGATTTAATTCACTTTCAATTTTGGTTCATTTTTGTTCATCCGATTCACAGAACTAAAATGGATCCAGAACATCTTTCTCCAACGGTGAGAAGTTTTCCAGATTCTTTGTATTTCTTCAAGATAATCAAGTGTAAATGAAATATGTGTACAAACAAACAAGTAAACTGCCCTTGCCTCCAGTGTGTGGCTCCACTGGTGTGTGAATGTGCATGAATGTACCGGTGATGGTGAAAGGGGCCGTTTGGCGCGTACTGGCAGCCATTCTTCTGTCAGTCTGCCCCAGGGCAGCTGTGGCTACATCAGTAGCTCACATCACCAAGTGTGAAAGAGGTGTGAATGAATAATGGATATACATTGTAAGTGCTTTGAGTGTCTGGAAAAGCGCAGATGAATCCAATCCAATCCGTTTTTGCTGTGTGTGTGTTGTCCACTCTGATGGGACTAGGTTGTTTTAACAAAATAAAATAAACCTGCTGTGTCTCAGTCCAAAGGTTATTTTCTCAGATCAATAAAGTTGATTTTCATTTTGAAACAATAATAATTGATGAACAATTTGCCTCAGACAGATAGATCTGGTTGGATCATATAAATAAATCTATTGATTAAGTCGATTAATTGTTACACCTCTACTTAAACATATAGTTTTTACTAAAATGCCTTTATTCTCCTTTAATGATAGAATGAATGTTAAACTCAGTGTTTTGTGTACTGTCAGTCTTCTGTCTCATGAGTTTGTCAACCTGCTAAGCAAATTGTGAATGGATTTGACATTTATTCTTGTTTACTTGTTTGTTTGTACACATATTTCATTTACACTTGATTATCTTTAAAAAAAATACAAGGAATCTGGATGAATGTGGCTGTGATATCTGTCTTAAGGCTCTGTGATTATGATGATGCTAGACCTTGCAGTCATTCCTACAGTGTAGGTGAGGGATCTTGTCATTACACATTCAGTGTTGACATCGTAGTGTTGTGCAAGTTACTTTCAAGCCTTGATACATTACAGATTAGTTGTTAATATTATTTCAAAGTTATGCCCTAATTTCCTTCTATATTAATATAATACATAACTTCTACATACTTAACAAAATACTTTCTTATTTCACAAACCTGCATAAAGTGAACTTGACATCTGAAGTGACAAATGTTCTGAAACATTTATCATTTATACAAGATATAATAATAAAAACAAATACTTTTACAATATTAATGCAGTGTTTCCAATTTTGATTAACTGATAGAAGTTATCAAGCACATTTGAAGATGAATAAAGATAGAACCCTATGTCTGAGTATCTTACAAAGACACGAGAAAAAATAGTAGAAAATGGTAAAAAGTGTATACTTATATTGTTTCTACCTTGCTTTAAGGCTCAAAGTGCTTTACAGTCACAGTCCCATTCAGACACCCATTATAGTACCCATTCATACTCCCATTCACACACCCATTAACACACGCATTCACACTCCAGTTGACACACCCATTTACACACTCCCATTCACACAATAATTCACACAACTATTCACACTCCCTTTAACACACTTTTTACACTCCCATTAACACTCCCACTCACACACCCATTCACACTCCCATTAACACACTTTTTACACTCCCATTAACACTCCAATTAACACTCCCATTCACACTACCATTAACACACTTTTTACACTCCCATTCACACTCCCATTCACACTCCCATTTACACTCCCACTCACACTCCCATTCACACACTTTTTTCCACTCCCATTCACAAACCCATTCACACAACCATTTACACTCCCAATACCACACTTTTACACTCCCATTTACACTCCCATTCACACTCCCATTCACACACCCATTTACACTCCCAGTCACACTCCCACTTACACTCCCATTTACACTCCCATTTACACACCAGTGTCTTACTCAAGGACACTTCAACATATTGAATCAATACTGCCGTCTTTTTATCTACTGCAACACTATTAATTAGGCAGCACTTTCACTGTGTGTGTTCTGACTTCAAATTCATTGTCTTAATACATTGAATTTTCCCGTAGACATTCCACCTCCATCCTCCACCGTCCCGGCCCACACACCGCCGTCCTTCACTTTGCCTCCGAAGCATGCAGTCAACCCAGGACAAGACCAGGTACCATCATTCATTCAGAGTCCAGCTACATCTGTGCACAAGGGTTTTCTCCTCACAGCTGGTTTACCACAAGAATCTGTCCTCACACAAAAGCACACACACACACACACACACACACACACAAACACACACAAACACACACTATCTGATCCGAATTTAGAAGACTTTTTGCTGACTCGTGAATAATAACCTGGACTTGAACTTAGCAGTATAAAGTGATGTGTCATCATTAAGTCACATGCAAGGAGGGAAGAGAGTCACTGTGGAATCAAAACTCTGTTATTGTCTGTGGCACCTGCAGCGTTTGAGGACGTTTAAGTGAGACAATAACTGTCAAGGTTGACGTGCGGACACAAATGCAGACGGAACTCGAAATAAAGAAGAAATAGATTTAATGACTCGAGAGAGGAACATTAAACCAGAGCGAACAAAACCACCCGACAACCCGTGCAAGGGAGACGAGGGTATATAACGAAAAAAGAGGATGTCCAAATGGAAAACAGGTGTGCAAGGGGGGAGGGGACATCTGAGGGAGAAATGACAAGTGACCTGGGACAAACGGAAGACACAGGAAGTAACAACAAAATAAAACCGGAAATGACTGTAACTGAACTAATAAATCGACCTGGTTCCAAAAACCCTACAGTACCCCCCCCTCAAGGTGCGCCGCCTGGCGCAGAAGGGGCTGGTTCCGGCGCCGCCGATTAAAGTCTCTGATGAGATCAGGATCCAGGATGCGAGAAGCGGGTTCCCAGGAACGTTCCTCAGGTCCGTACCCCTGCCAGTCCACCAGGTATTGAAGACCACGACCCCGTCGCCGAACGTCCAACAGGCGACGGACGGTGTAGGCCGGTTGGCCATCAATGATGCGAGGAGGAGGTGGCGGAGGGGACGGCGGTTGAAGGGCACTCGTGACGTGAGGCTTAATCTGCGAGACATGGAAGACCGGGTGGATGCGCAAGGTCCTGGGCAGGCGTAGCCTGACTGCCACAGGATTGATGACCTTGACGATCTCAAATGGTCCAATGAACCTGGGAGACAGCTTCTTGGACTCCGTCCGAAGCTTGATGTTAGCAGTAGAGAGCATGACGAACTGGCCCGGTCGATACTCAGGAGCTGGAGTTCGCCGGCGATCCGCCAGTCTCTTGTTGGTCTC
Source organism: Oryzias celebensis (assembly GCA_014656515.1). Taxonomy (NCBI): domain Eukaryota; kingdom Metazoa; phylum Chordata; class Actinopteri; order Beloniformes; family Adrianichthyidae; genus Oryzias; species Oryzias celebensis. Next base: position 6,957,441 of record BNCR01000009.1, on the reverse strand, counting down.
CCTGGAACGCAACAAGGCTGCCCGAGTCTCCCGCCATATGCGCCGACAGCGACGATAGAGATGCTGCACCGATGGAACCGCCACCTCCGTTTCCTGCTCGGGGAACAGCGGGGGTTGGTACCCCAGGGAACACTCGAAAGGGGACATACCCGAGGCAGATGAGGTGAGGGAGTTGTGTGCATATTCCACCCACGGCAACAGCGTGCTCCAGGAGGCCTGGTGTCGGGAACATACGCACCGGAGCGCAGCCTCCAGGTCCTGGTTGGTCCGCTCCGCCTGCCCGTTAGACTGTGGGTGGAAACCAGAGGAGAGACTGGCAGTGGCCCCAAATGCCCCACAGAAAGCCTTCCAGACTTGCGAGATGAACTGAGGTCCTCGATCAGAAACCATATCTGCAGGAATGCCGTGTAATTTGAATACATGTTCTATTACCAGTTTTGCCGTCTCTGCCGCTGAAGGGAGTTTAGACAAGGCCACAAAGTGGGCGGCCTTGGAGAACCGATCCACTATCGTCAGGATGACGGTCTTTCCAGCGGAGGACGGCAGGCCGGTCACAAAGTCCAAAGCAATGTGTGACCAAGGCCGACCCGGGATGGAGAGTGGGTGTAATAGTCCAGCAGGAGATTGTGTGCTCGCCTTGTTCTGAGCACACACCAGACAACCAGAAACAAAGTCCCGGACGTCCTTGGTCACGCTGGGCCACCAGAACCGACGACGCAGAAAGGATTCTGTTCTGCGGATCCCGGGGTGACAGGTGAGACGGGTGGCATGGGCCCACTGGAGAACTCGAGACCTGAGAGAGCTGGGTACAAACAGTTTATTGGGAGGACCACCCCCCGGATCTGGTTCCTGAGTCTGAGCGGACCTAATGTCTCTTTCCAATTGCCAGGAAAGGGCGCCCAGCACACATGAGGGGGGAGAATACAGGCCGGTTGGCTATCCTGAGAAACCGGTTCCTGCTGACGGGATAGGGCGTCCGGTTTAACATTCTTAGAACCAGGTCGATAAGTAACAATAAAACAGAAACGGTTGAAAAACAAAGACCATCGAGCCTGTCTGGCATTAAGCCGTTTTGCAGTCCGTAGGTAGGACAGATTCTTATGATCTGTCCAGACCAAAAACGGCACTGTGGACCCCTCTAACCAATGCCTCCATTCCTCGAGTGCTAGCTTAATAGCCAGCAGCTCCTTATCCCCCACATCATAGTTGCGTTCGGCTGGAGAAAGCCGACGAGAGAAGTAAGCACAAGGACGCATTTTGCTATCCGAAGCCCCCCGTTGGGACAGGACTGCACCCACTCCTGTGTCCGAGGCATCTACCTCCACAACAAATTGTCTGGACGGGTCTGGTTGAGCCAAAACAGGGGCAGAGGTGAAAAGATGTTTAAGCTTATTAAAAGCTGCCTCTGCCTCCTCAGTCCAGAAAAAAGGGGAAGAGGATGAGGTGAGAGCTGTGAGTGGCGCGGCCACCGAACTGTAACCCCGGATGAAGCGACGGAGGAAGTTGGCAAACCCCAGGAAACGTTGTAACTGTTTCCTGTTAGAAGGGGTAGGCCACTCCACCACCGCTTTCACCTTAGCCGGATCGGGTTTCACCTCACCCTCAGAAATAACAAACCCCAGGAAAGAAACAGACGGAGAGTGGAACTCACACTTCTCCGCCTTAACAAAAAGTTTGTTTTCGAGTAATCGCTGGAGAACCAGATGAACATGCCACCTATGTTCGCTGGCAGTCCTGGAAAAGATCAGAATGTCATCCAAGTACACAAACACAAAACGATGAATAAAGTCTCTTAACACGTCATTGATCATTGCCTGGAACACAGCAGGAGCATTACAGAGACCAAAAGGCATGACCAGATACTCGAAATGTCCCAAAGGGGTGGTGAAGGCGGTCTTCCATTCGTCTCCAGCCCTCATCCGCACGAGATGGTAAGCATTGCGGAGATCCAACTTGGAATAAATCCGAGCCTCCTGCAATGCCTCAAAAGCAGAGTTCATCAATGGAAGGGGGTAGCTGTTCTTGACCGTGATCTCATTCAACCCCCGATAGTCTATACACGGTCGGAGCGACCCGTCCTTCTTTCCCACAAAAAAGAACCCAGATCCCACTGGTGATGACGAAGGTCTGATAATCCCAGAATTCAATGATTCAGCGATGTATTTCTCCATGACCTCTCTCTCGGGCTTAGACAGGCTATACAACCTGCTCTTAGGTAAGGTAGCGCCAGGTTGTAATTCGATAGCACAGTCATAAGGTCGGTGGGGGGGTAGAGAGAGAGCTCGTGATTTGGAGAATACCTCAGCTAAATCATGATATTCCGGTGGGATTCCGGATAGATCAGGTGAGGGCGGCTGCCCAACCGGGGTAGCGGGGTCTTCCCCAGGAGGCCGAGCTGAGCGTAAACAAGAACTATGGCATTTCTCACTCCAGCCGGAGATACGACTGGAGGACCAATCAATGACGGGGTTGTGTGCCAGAAGCCAAGGGTACCCCAGAACCAATGGGTTCTGCGCAGAGGAAAAAATGAAAAACCTGGTGGATTCATGATGGTTGCCAGAGATAATCAAATGAACTGGTTTGGTTATGTGGGAAATGGTGGCTACCTCTTGGCCGTTTAGGGAGATTACTTGTAACGGCCGAGGTAGTGGCTCATAAGCAAGTCCGACTTGCTTAGCTAGCTCGGCATCCATGAGGTTCTGCTCTGCTCCTGAATCAATTAAAGCTTCAATAGATCTCCCCTTACCCTGAAACACAACCTGTATCTTAAGTAAACAGGCAGTAGGACCTTTATTAGTGAGCGCCAAATCGCCGCTCGTCAGCGCGCCCACTCTTACTGACGAGTTTGGGCACTCCCTGCAGAAATGACCCCGCTTACCACAGTAAAGGCACTCACCTGAGACCATTCGTCGCTGTCGCTCGTAAGCAGTCAGTTTACCCCGGCCAAGATGCATAGGTTCCTCAGGAATAGGTGGCGGGGTTTCTGTGGGAGAAACAGCAAAATCAGGTGAGTCCGAGTTCCTGCGTCCAACAGAACTGTGTTGGAAGCGGGGTGTAGATCTGCTATGTTCCAGTTTGTGATCCTGAAGTCTGTTATCGATCCGGATGACCATGGCGATAAGAGGTTCCAAGGAGGAAGGCAGCTCTAGAGCGATTAGTCTGTCCTTTAACTCCTCGGAAAGTCCCTCCACGAATGCGTCCATGAGCGCAGTGGTGTCCCAACCACTAGTGGAGGCCAGGGTGCGGAACTCGATAGCATAGTCAGCTGCCCTTCTGCCCCGTTGCCGAAGTTGCATAAGGGCTCGAGCTGCCTCTCGGCCCGGTTTGGTGTGCTGGAACACCTGCTGAAATGCCTCCAGGAATGCCGCGAGAGACGCGCAGGTCGGTGCTCCACGCTGCCATTCAGCCGTCGCCCATGCGCCTGCTCTCCCGGTGAGGTGAGATATGATGAAGGCCACCTTAGCTTGGTCCGAAGGATAGTGAGGCGCCTGCAGTTGGAAGTGGAGCTCACACTGGGTGATAAAAGCCCGACAGTCCCCAGAATCTCCCGAAAAACGTTCTGGTCGGGCTAATTGCGCGGTTGGAGCGACCGGAACACTCTCCCAGGTCCCCTGGATCGGTGTGGAAGGCGATGGGCGTGCCGCGGGAAAAGCCGGCGGCTGTTGAAAACGCTCCGTCAGTTGTTCAAAGCGTTCTCCCAGTGCGGCGAATTGCCGTTCGTGACGGCTCGACATCTCGAGTAATCCTTGTCTCAAGCATGACATCTGCTCCTCCTGTTGGCGGAGTAATGCCCGTAACGTCTCCGCGTCTGCTGCGTCCATTATACTGGTCGGGTGGTAATGTCAAGGTTGACGTGCGGACACAAATGCAGACGGAACTCGAAATAAAGAAGAAATAGATTTAATGACTCGAGAGAGGAACATTAAACCAGAGCGAACAAAACCACCCGACAACCCGTGCAAGGGAGACGAGGGTATATAACGAAAAAAGAGGATGTCCAAATGGAAAACAGGTGTGCAAGGGGGGAGGGGACATCTGAGGGAGAAATGACAAGTGACCTGGGACAAACGGAAGACACAGGAAGTAACAACAAAATAAAACCGGAAATGACTGTAACTGAACTAATAAATCGACCTGGTTCCAAAAACCCTACAATAACTGGACTTCCTGTTTGAAGTGTGCACCTGTACCTGTTTCTGCAAAGATCAGGTCACATTAGAGTTACAGATGAAAGACACTTCTGTTACATGTTGACTAAGAAAGTCTTGACTGATGTCCAAGAAGGTTTAATCAGACAATCAAAAATAAGTTGTGTGCTCAATGTCCAGCTCCTCTTTTTAATTTTTCTTTCTAAAAAACAAAAACACGAGTAAATATTTGTACTTTTTCATCACATCAAAAGATGCCAGGCTGCCAAAGATCTTGAACAAAATGATTGTGTTTCACCTTAAGCAGTTTGTTTACAAAGATTCTACATATCAGAGCGGTGAGTGCTCTCAGTGCCCTTGACAGTGATTCAGAGCTGATCCTGTGTGCTGCAGGGATGCACAGGATCTATGAGCATCTTGGTGTTTGGGATCGCACTAGATAGAGATCAGACTTTGGATCAAACACATTTTAATCTCTTAAGAACAAAAGCTAGTATTTCAGCTAACCCTCTACACATGCAGTCACGAGGCTCCAGTTAAGTAGAATGAACTACTGTGGTAAATGACCCAAAATGTGATGTCCACACATGTGGACACCAGGTCTGGAAAGGTTAATTATAGAAACAAGCACAAGTTTTCTAGATTCTAAATTCTTGGAAGTGCTGAAGGTCCTCAGTTAAGCGCTTCAGCACAGACACGGCTCAGGTCCAAGTGACAGATGTATGCTTCACATTTTCTTCTACCTGCTGCTCCAGCATTCAGGCTCATCAGAGGAAGGATCTGTGGTGGTGAAGGTCCACTACACGTACACGGTGGCTGTGACTGTCCCCCTGAACACTCCTTGCCATGAGCTGAAGGAGCGCATTGCTCAGAAACTGGGCCAACCAGCATCTGAGCTGGTCCTCAGGTATGCAAATGAAGGTCCCCAGCATGTGCAGATTCATGCCTTCAGCCTCTCATTGAAACTGCCTCTCTCTGTCGTCAGACACAAACAGCGTGGCTCCCATGTGCTGAGCCCTCTGAGCGGGGAGCCTGGCTGCACCGTGGAAAACCTGGCTATGGCCGGCAGAGCCACCCTATGGTGCCAGGTGAGTTTCATCAAGCAATGAGTCTGAATCCAGACATAAAACCCACTTCATCACGCTGTTCAGGTCGGACGTAGGCCTGTTACTGAATGCAAATGCAAATGAATCAGTGGGAATGTCTTAGTGGAAGAAAAACTTCAGATAAAGTTTGGTGAGATAGTTGCCTGAACGTCATCTGATCCAGCTTTCTTGAATTGAATCCCCATTGCTAACCTTCTAGGGAGAAAGGTAATGGGGATAGGTAAGTAGGAGGGTGGACTGGTGGGTCGGTATGTCGGTAGGTAAATGGAGACTGGGTGGGGAGCTCGGGTGAAATTCTTCAGCTTCTCTCCACAGCTGTGAGATCTGTGTTCACCAGCTTCCTCCTAAAGTCCAGACACTCTTGATTTGGGATTCCTGGTTTTCTGTGCATGCTGCATAGTCTCTGTTGAATTGAATAGCTCCTACCATCTAGTAATGTCTGGCACCAGCCTGCTGCCTGCCTGAGGAAAGTGATGCTGGGATATAAAGTCCACATCGTTGAATAGTTTTCCAGACCATTAGGTTATATTATTCCCATTCTCTGCCTTTTTATTGCTGTTTACTGTATTTGTTAGCCAATAAGGTTTCTCTGTGAATATCCCATTTCTTTTGCACATTTCTTCTTTTTGAGTATTTTGCACATGTCATATGAATTAGGCAAATCTTTTTATTCACTTATGTTGCTGTAAATGCTGCTGATGGCACCACATTTTCTCAATTTTCATAGATAAAATCTTATCTTTGCTTTTTATGGCTCTTTAGAAAGAAGACCCATGGGCCAACCGAAACATTCTCTACCAGATGGTGGCGCTATACAACTATGACGCTCAGGGTCCAGAAGACCTGGAGTTCAGTGAAGGAGACACTATTGACATTCTGAGTGAGGGTGAGGCTCTGCCACATGTTCTCTTTCTCTGTTTGTCAGTTTTGTGTTCCATGGTGCTTTCTTCTCATACTTGCAGTTAATGAGGAGTGGTTGGAGGGACATTGCGCAGGCAACATCGGCATCTTCCCCAGCTGCTTTGCCTACAGGGAAAACACCACTCAGCTGTAAAGTCAAATGTTTTTTATGAACAAACACTATTGACTGTATAGAAGAACTGGACAAAGCGCCTGTGATATCACCCATAGAAAATGGTTACTTCTAGCTCCAACCAAATGCAGCCAATTCAGTCACAATTTTTGTGCGATACAGAGCCATACAAGGTTATTAAGCAGTAATTGGTCCAAGTTGGTCTAAGTCAACATTTCTATGGCAACTACTGTCACCAATCAGCAGACAGCTTGTTGAGGCTCCACACCCCTTAAACTCAGGTTTTTGTGGGTGTTTGTCAACAAAAGACCTAAAGTACAGCAACTATCTGAAGTCCATGATGCTGAAGTGAAGGTTTATTTTGAAACTGTCTGTGCTCACTGTCTGTGCTCATTGTCTGTGCTCATTGTCTCTGCTCATTGTCTGTGTTGAAGCTTCATCACAATAAAATCTTGGTAGAAGCTAGTTCCAAAGAAGTTAATTTGTCCTTTCAGGGTTTGGCAGGTCATCGTTGAAGTGGTGGAGGTGTGACAGGATGATCATGTGACTGCATTTTTCATTAAAAATACTTCATGTTTGTGTTCGAATTGTGTTCAGATTTGTAAAGTCAAGAAAGAAAAAAATATAACTGCTTTTGTCAAAGTCATGCTGGAGGAATCAGGCTTGTTATTTTCCAAGATAAATTCCATTAGATTTATTTCATTTTGAAATGAATTTAAAAAGGTATAGGTCAGTTCAGTTAACAACTTACCTTAGACAGATCAATCTGGTTGGGTCTTAAAGTAAAATAAATCAAACAAACTCAATCCAAATTCTATTTCTTTAACATGAATTTGATTATCGATTTATCTCATTTTGATATGATTTTTTTTAATGGTATAGGTCAATTCGATTCTGCCTCTGCCTTGATATGGTTGGATCGTACATTGTGAACTGACATCAGAAAGGAGGTTCTATAGGTAAGAAGCGTTGAGAATGTGAAGCTCCAAAATTTTTTTTAATAGATACATGGAACTAAATGTTTCAAAGTTTGGTTTGTTTGTTTGCAGCACAAAGGCGCTTTTCAAAATGCTGCAAATAAATGACTGATGGATCTCATATGTTCCTGTGCAGAATAATAATTTATTGGCCTTTGTGGCCATTCTGACTGATTTTTGCTCATTTGGCCAGAATTAAAATAAACTATATTAGGTTTTATTAGTCTATTGACTCTTGATTCAGCCTTTCTGTTATCCTCTTTACAGTATTTGGCCATAAAGTCGTCCATGGCTTGCATCAAGCCTGGATTGGTTTCTCCAAGGTGTTTGTCAACTTCAGTCATCTTATGGTTCCTGGATAACAAAGCCTTACTCATTGTTATGTTACTGAAACAAACGGACACAGGATACCAGGTCACAAGTCAGTTCCAGATCAACTCCACATTTCATTTCCCTCTTGCTGTAAGGTGTTCAACATAGTTCCCTCTGGAACCCTTAAATTCTAACTATAATTCCACTTGTGCAACACTCATGAGCCCTCAGCTCAGTCACCAAGTGCTGGAGTTTACCCTGGTAGACGGAAGGCATCCCTTCACTTTGAAAAGGGGACAAGTCTCTGACTGTTGTATCAGCCTATGGGCCAAACACAGGTTTAGAGTTCCCTTTCTTCTTGGTATCTCTAAAAGGGGTACTGGAAAGTGCCCCTACGGGGAACTCCATTGTCCTCCTGTGGAACTTCAATGCCTGTTATCAACAACTGTGATACCTGGAGGGGCATGATTGATAAGAATGACCTTTCTGATCTGAACCTGAGTCGTGTTTTGTTGTTGGACTTCTGTGCTCGTCATAGCTTGTCCATAACAAACACTATGTAGCACAAGGAAGTCCACCAATAAATGTGGAACCAGGACACTCTCAGCAGGAGATCGATGGTCAACTTTGTAGTGGTTTCAGGCGACCTGTGTCTTGGACACACTTGGGCACTTAACCACTTGGGCAAAAAGAGGGGCACAGCTGTCCCCTGATCACTACCTGGTGGTGAGTTGGATTTTCTGGCGGTGAAGTAGGCCGGAAAGTCTTGGCAGATCTAAACGTAATGTGGGAGTCTGCTGGGAAGGTCTGACTGAGCCCTCCGTCATGGAAGTCTTAAACTCTCATATCCAGGAAAACTTCTAACAAGTACAGAGGGAGGTTGGTGACATTGAGTCTGTCAAGGTTTGTCGGGCGGACACAAATGCAGACAGGGATCGGAAATGCAAAAATCTCGTATTTATTGCAAACAAGAAACTCTCAATAAACACGAGAAGCAACAAAACGATCCGACAACTAGTGCAGGGGAGACGAAGACTTATAACAAGGAGGAAGGGATGAGGTAAGTGGAAACAGGTGTGACTATCAAGAGGGAAAACACACACACTGGGGAGAGAACACAGGAAGTACGACCCATAACAAAATAAAACCGGAAGTGGAGACCAAAACACAACTCAAACTAAAGCGGGGTAAAAACCCCACAGTACTCCCCCCTCAAGGTGCGCCGCCTGGCGCAGAGGGAAGCCCCCCCCAGTGCCGGCGATTGAAGTCCCGGATAAGCTCAGGGTCCAGAATCCGTGATGCAGGCTCCCAGGACCTCTCCTCAGGCCCGTACCCCTGCCAGTCCACCAGATACTGGAGGCCACGTCCCCGCCGTCGAACGTCCAGCAGGCGACGGACAGTGTAGGCCGGTTGGCCATCAATGATGCGGGGAGGGGGTGGCGGAGAGGAAGACCGCTGCAGGGGACTGGTAACATGCGGCTTCAGCTGAGAGACATGGAAGACCGGATGGATGCGCAAGGACCTGGGTAAGCGCAGCCTGACCGCCACAGGGTTGATGACCTTCAGGATTTCGAACGGACCGATGTACTTGGGGGACAGCTTCTTGGATTCCGTCCGAAGCTTGATGTGTGAAGTGGACAGCATGACGTACTGGCCTGGTAGGTAGGCAGGTGCTGGAGTGCGTCGACGATCTGCCAGCCTCTTGTTGGTAGCCCCTGAACGCAACAGGGCCGCCCGAGCCTCCCGCCAGACACGCCGACAGCGACGATACAGGTGCTGAACCGACGGAACGGCCACCTCCGTCTCCTGCTCGGGAAACAGGGGGGGCTGGTACCCCAGAGAGCACTCAAACGGGGACATACCAGAGGCAGATGAGGCAATTCCTGGTTAGTCCGCTCTGCCTGGCCGTTGGTCTGTGGATGGAAACCAGAAGACAGGCTGGCAGTAGTCCCGAAAGCACCACAGAACGCCTTCCAGACCTGTGAGATGAATTGTGGGCCACGATCCGACACCATGTCTGTGGGAATTCCATGCAGCCTGAAGACATGTTTTATGACCAGTCTTGCAGTCTCTGCAGCAGAGGGGAGTTTGGTCAGAGCCACAAAATGAGCGGCCTTAGAAAACCGGTCCACAATAGTCAGAATCACGGTCCTCCCGGCAGAAGGAGGCAGGCCAGTCACAAAGTCCAGGGCAATGTGTGACCAAGGCCGACCCGGGATGGACAGGGGGTGCAATAGTCCAGCAGGCGGTTGTGTACTGGCCTTATTCTGAGCACAAACCAGACAACCTGAAACATAGTCCCGGACGTCCTTGGTCATACTAGGCCACCAGAAGCGGCGACGCAGGAAGGAGTCAGTCCTGCGGATTCCTGGGTGGCAGGTGAGTCGCGTGGCATGAGCCCACTGGAGGACCTGGGACCTGAGAGAGTCTGGAACGAACAGTTTGTTAGCAGGACCTCCACCCGGGTCGGGCTCCTGAACCTGGGCCGCCCTAATGTCTCTCTCCAGCTGCCAGGAGAGGGCGCCCAGCACACGGGGGGGAGGAAGAACTGTGGCTGGTTGACAGTCATGGACAGCCGAGTCCTGTTGTCGGGAGAGGGCATCCGGCTTAACATTCTTGGATCCCGGTCGATAGGAGACCACAAAATCAAAACGGTTAAAGAATAGAGACCACCGTGCCTGCCTGGAGTTCAACCGTTTGGCAGTTCGTAGATAGGACAGATTCTTGTGATCTGTCCAAACCAAGAACGGCATAGCTGACCCCTCCAACCAGTGTCTCCACTCTTCAAGGGCTAGCTTGATCGCTAGCAATTCTTTATCACCCACATCGTAATTGTGCTCCGCCGGGGAAAGCCGGCGGGAGAAAAAAGCGCAAGGGCGCAATCTACTGTCCGATTCCCCCCGCTGAGACAATACTGCACCCACCCCGGTATCTGAGGCGTCCACCTCGACAATAAATTGTCTGGAAGGGTCAGGTTGTGCCAGAACAGGTGCAGAAGTAAACAGAAGCTTTAATCGGCTAAAGGCGGCCTCCGCCACCTCCGTCCAGGCGAACGGAGCGGAGGTAGAGGTGAGAGCCGTGAGAGGCGCAGCCACCGAGCTGTAGCCACGGATGAAACGGCGGAGGAAGTTGGCAAACCCCAGAAACCGTTGTAATTGTTTCCTGTTGGTAGGGGTAGGCCACTCCACCACCGCTCTCACCTTAGCGGGATCGGGTCTCACCTCACCCTCTGCTACAACAAAACCCAAAAACGAAACAGACGGAGAGTGGAACTCACACTTCTCCGCCTTTACAAACAGTTTGTTCTCCAGTAGCCGCTGGAGCACCAGACGAACATGCCGCCGATGTTCACTGGCGTCCCTGGAAAAAACCAAAATGTCATCTAAATAAACAAAAACAAAACGATGAAGGAAGTCCCGTAACACATCATTTATCATAGCCTGGAACACAGCAGGGGCATTACAGAGACCAAAAGGCATCACCAGATACTCAAAATGTCCCAGGGGAGTGGTGAAGGCGGTCTTCCATTCATCACCGGCTCTGATGCGCACGAGGTGGTAAGCGTTGCGAAGGTCCAGTTTGGTGTAGATCCTGGCCTCCTGCAACGCTTCAAAAGCTGAGTTCATCAAAGGCAGGGGGTAACTGTTCTTAACAGTGATTTCATTCAGGCCCCGATAATCAATACATGGTCGGAGAGACCCGTCCTTCTTACCGACGAAAAAGAAACCTGACCCCACTGGTGATGATGACGGCCTGATGATACCAGAATTCAGAGACTCAGCAATATATCGCTCCATTACCTCCCTCTCGGGTTTAGACAGGCCATATAACCTGCTCTTGGGCAAGGTAGCGCCAGGTTGGAGATCGATAGCGCAGTCATATGGTCTGTGAGGGGGTAAGAAGAGGGCTCGTGACTTTGAGAATACCTCAGCAAGGTCGTGGTACTCCGGCGGTACCCCGGATAGGTCAGGTGAGGGCGGCCGCCCTACCGGGACAGCGGGGTCTTCCCCAGGAGGCCGTGCTGAGCGTAAACAAGTGGTGTGACATTTATCACTCCAGCCAGAAACCCGACTGGAGGGCCAGTCGATGACTGGGTTATGAGCCATAAGCCAGGGAAACCCCAGGACCAGTGGGTTCTGGGCGGAGGAAAAAACGAAAAAACGGGTCTCCTCATGGTGATTGCCAGAAATAATAAGGTGAATGGGTTCGGTTATGTAAGAAATGGTAGCCACCTCTTGGCCATTTAGGGAGACCACTTGTAACGGACGGGGCAGTAGTTCACATTTAAGACCGACCTGTCTCGCTAGCTCGGCATCCATAAGGTTCTGCTCTGCTCCAGAGTCTACTAAAGCTTTAACCGGAAAACCCTTCCCATGAAACATGACCCGAACTTGAAATAGGCAGGCAGCAGGTTTAGCATTAGTGAGCGTCTTATCACCGCTCGTCAGCGCGCCCACTCTTACTGACGAGCAGAGAAGTTTTGGGCACTCCTTGCAGAAATGACCCCGCCTACCACAGTAAAGGCACTCACCTGCCGCCATCCGTCGCCATCTCTCGGAAGCAGATAGTTTGCCCCGACCGAGCTGCATGGGTTCATCTTGAGCTAACAACGGGGATTCTGCGGGAGAAACAACACGAACAGGTGAATTTGTGGACCGACTATGAGGGCGGGGTACTACCCTGCCATGCTCCCCCTTAAGGTCCTGCAACCGGTTATCAACACGGATAACCAGAGCGATGAGGGGGTCCAAAGTTAATGGTAGTTCGAGTGCGATCAGTCTGTCCTTTAATTCCTTGGACAGCCCCTCCACGAAAGCGTCCATGAGCGCAGTAGTGTCCCAACCACTAGTGGAGGCCAAAGTCCGGAACTCTATGGCGTAGTCGGCTGCCCGTCGGTCGCGCTGCCTCAACTTTAGAAGCGCACGAGCTGCCTCCCGGCCTGGCTTGGTGTGATGGAATATCTGCTGGAAAGCCTCCAAGAAGGCCGAGAGGGATGTGCAGGTTGAGGCTCCACGCTGCCACTCGGCGGTAGCCCACGCTCCGGCTCTGCCGGTGAGGTGAGAAATAATGAAGGCCACCTTGGCTTGGTCTGTAGGATAGTGGGGAGCCTGCAACTGGAAGTGAAGCTCACACTGGGTAATGAAAGCCCGGCAGTCCCCGGAGTCTCCGGAAAACCTTTCTGGACGGGCCAGCTGTGCAGTCGGAGCGACAGGAACTCCATCCAGGATCCCCTGGACCAGCGTGGAAGACGATGGGCGTGGCGAAGGAACAGACGGTGGATGTTGGACCCGCTCTGCCAGTTGCTCAAAACGCTCTCCCAATGCGGCAAGTTGTCGCTCGTGACGGCTGGACATCTCCAGTAACCCTTGGCGAAGACAAGACGTCAGCTTCTCCCGCTGACGGAGTAGTGCCCGTAACGTCTCCGTGTCTGCTGTGTCCATGTTAAAGGTCGGATCGTAATGTCAAGGTTTGTCGGGCGGACACAAATGCAGACAGGGATCGGAAATGCAAAAATCTCGTATTTATTGCAAACAAGAAACTCTCAATAAACACGAGAAGCAACAAAACGATCCGACAACTAGTGCAGGGGAGACGAAGACTTATAACAAGGAGGAAGGGATGAGGTAAGTGGAAACAGGTGTGACTATCAAGAGGGAAAACACACACACTGGGGAGAGAACACAGGAAGTATGACCCATAACAAAATAAAACCGGAAGTGGAGACCAAAACACAACTCAAACTAAAGCGGGGTAAAAACCCCACAGAGTCAGAGTGAGACCATGTTCTCTACATTTATTGTCTCTGCTGCTTTTGTGAGCTGTGGTTGCAAGGTCTCTGGTGCCTGTTGTGCTGGTAATCCTCAAAACCCAGTGGTGGACACCAGAAGTATGGGATGCAAGCAGACGAAGGAGTTTCATCAAGCCTGGCTGGCTTGTGGGACTCCAGAAGTAGCTAACAGGTACACACAGTCTAAGCAACCAGCAGCCTGGGCTGTTGTGGAGGCAAAAACATACTCATTCTCCACTGCCTTACCAAACTCCTCTAAGGACCATCTGTTGGCCTTGAAGAAATTCTGGCAAACAATCTGGTTTCTCAGGAGGGGAAAATTGTTTTCTGCAGGCACCGTTGTCAGTGCAGGTGGGGAGCTGTTAACTTCAATTGGGGACATTGTCAGGTGGTGGAAGGAATACTTCAAGGATCTCCTCAATCCTGCTGACATGCCTTCTCATGAGGAACCAGAGTCTGAGGACTTTCTGGTGGGGCTGTCCATCACCCAAGCTAAGGTCACTGACGCAGTTGATGACCTCCTTGGTGGCAAGGCACTAGGAGTGCATGAAGTCTGCCCCAAGTACCTCAAATCTCTGGATGCTGTGTTGGTGCTTTGTTGACACATCTCTACAGCACTGCGTGGCAGTCTGGAACTGTGCCACTGGACTAAAACAGTGGTGGAAATTCCCCTTTTCAAGAAGGGGGACCAGAGGGTGTGCTAAAACTATCAGGGAATCACACGCCTCAGTCTCCCTGGAAAAGATCATGCCAGGGTACTGGAGAGGAGAGTTTGGCTTATAGTTGAACCTCAGATCCAGGAACAACAGTGTGGTTTCCGTCCTAGTCATGGAACTGTGGACCAGCTCTACACCCTGTTTGGAGTGCTGGAAGGTGTGTAGGGGTTACTCATCAAGTATATGGGTGTTTTGTGGATTTGGAGAAGGCGTTTGACCTTGCACCCTGTGATGTCCTGTGGAGGGTGCTCTGGGAGTATGGGGCATCGGGAGCCTTATTTGAGGGCTGATCAATCTCTGTATGACTGGAGCAGGAGCTTAGATTACATAGCTGGCAGTCAGACCTGTTCTTGGACAGCTAAAATTGGACACCATCAGGGCTGCCGTTTATCACAGGTTCTTTTTATAGTCTTTATGGACAGAATTTCTTAGGACAGCCAGGGGCCAAAGGGGGGCTGGTTTGAGGACCACAGAATTTGCTCTCTGCTCTTTGCAGATTATGTTGTCCTGTTGGCTTTATAGAGCTGGGACCTCCAGTATGCATTGGGGCAGTTTGCGACCAAGCTGAAAATGGATAAGATGAGGGTCGTCACCGTTAGGTCTGAGGCCATGGTTCTTGACCAGAGAAACGTAGTTTGTCCTCTCTGGGTGGGTGAAGTGCTTTTGTCCCAGGTCCAGGAGTATAATATCTTGAGGTCTTGTTCATGAGTGAGGATAGATTAAAGTGTGAGATTCAAAGGTGGATTGGTCCAGTGTCCATTGTTTTTGGTTCGCTGTACCAGTCCGTTGTGGTGAAGAGAAAGCTGAGCCAGAAAGCAAAGCTCCAAATTTACCGGTCGATTTTTGTCCCAGTACTCACCTATACTCATGACAGACAGAATGATGTACGAAATACAAGCGACCAAAATTTCTCTGTAGGGTGGCTGGGTATTTCCCTAGGGATAAGGTGAGACACTTGATCACTTGGAGAGAGCTTGGAATAGAGGTGCTACTCCTCCACATCAGGAGGAGCTAGTTAAGGTGGTTCAGGCATCTTGTCATCTGGCCTGAATGCCTCCTGGGGTCCGAGCATGTCCCACAAGGTGGAGGCCCCAGGGAAGAGCCAGGACATGCTGAAAAGACTACGTCTCTTGGGAATGCTTCTTGGTGCCCCCAGAGGAGCTGGAGGAAGTAGCCGGGGAGAGGGAAGTCCAGGGCAACTTCTCTTAGACCCAGACCCGGTCAGCCAAAATGATCATGGATGCATTTAATACTTCTTTGTGTTTTCAAAAGACTAGCTTAGTTTCAGACTTGATAGAGATGAATATGGACGTAAAAGTATTGTAATGTTTGTTACAGGGTTCCAAGACAAGGATTAATCCTGTCACTCAGAAGGCAAGAATCACAGGTGACAATTCTTAAAATATAGGCTTTATAAAATCCAATGAAACAACAGCTCATAAAATAGTGGAAGAGGTGAGCATGCAGAATAAATAAAGTTCCGTAAAACAAACAATGGCAACAAATTTCACAGCAAACAATAAAACACCCTCTATCTGAGGCACCACAAACTACATGCAAAACTCACTCAGAACACCCCCCACCACCACCACCAGCACCGTTAAAATGAACAACACGTTCCTGTCCTCCCTCCACTGGAGATAGCCTATAAAGCACCTCTGTGATGTTATCTATAACTCTAAAAAGGACTTTAAAATGTCTCTGGAGATTTGGACAGACCCCACCCTCACCCCCACTTTCTTGCCTTCTGACCACTCCTTCTGAATAATACCAGAAATAAGTCCTGAAATCGTACAAAGCTTTCTGTTGTTTTGAAGCATGGGTCTAATGTTTCCTGACTGCATCCACCATGGAAGATAGGGTTTCTTATAAACTAGAAATGTAATCTACAAATGAAAAGTTCTCTGTTGTACAACATTCACCATGATGTCCACAGGCAAAACAATTTCTTGCCCAAATAAAACTTTGTAAGGAGTAAAGGACATACTGGCATGAACACTAATGCGGTGAGCTAACATTACATATGTTAAAAGAGAGTCCCAGTTCAGCTGATTGTCCACTACAAAAGAGACTTCAATGACAAAAGTGTATGATTAAAGCCATCTGACTGTGGATGATATGGTGAAGTCCTAGATTTATAAATGTTTAAGAGTCTGCACAATTCTTTAAACAAAGTAGATTCAAAATTACGGCCTTGATAGAGTGAATACTGTGTGGTGGAGCCCCAAAGTAACAAACCAAGTCTTCCGCGAGTACTTTTGCTATATACTGAGCTTCTTGGTTCTGGAAAGGAAAGGCTTCTTTCCATTTTCACCCACTACAAGAATGTACTGACTTTCATTTCAAGTTCCCAGGAGAGGTCCAAGAATGTTGTTGCCACTCGCTCAAATGGTTATGATAGAACAAATGTTTGCATGAGTGCCTCCCCTGTGACTTACGTGAGGCACAGTCAGCACAGTTTCAGTTTACATCATGGAACCAGTCAGGCAAGTAAAAACGGTCCTTCACTTTCGCTTGGAGTGTCTGAACTTCCAAATGACTACCAGTGGACACACAGTGAAACTGTCTAAAAATGGGAGGTGGCTTGGGTAACACAACCTGAACACAAGCAGCTACGTCCGGAATCCTCACCAACCTAGATTGCTGAACCTGTAGTTGCTGCCACACTTGGGCAAACTTCTGCAGGTCTGGAGAGTCTGGCCAAACGCCTTCGGTTTCCAATTTACATTTACTGTTCAGAGCAGTTAAGTATGTTATATTCTGATATCTTGGTACCGATACCAATCACTAAGCAAAAGCAGAGCAGACCTCACAAAGTCTACATGAATGCCAGAGGAGTAGCTCTTCATGACTGACTGTTTTTTTTTTTTTTTTTTTATTTCTGTTATCTGTAGACTGCACTCATACAGTCTACAGATGACAAGAAAAGCTCCCTGTTGTCAGATCAACACCAAAACCCGAGCTTCTCTCCCTCTGGGGAATTTGATCTGTCAAAATAGATCTATAAACGGACGTGACAAGGAGTCAAAAGCTTTAATAAACCTGGTTTTCTTGCACTTCTAAGTTTGTTGTATTTTGGGTCCTTGAAGCAAAACTTGAGTAGTCCTTGTCAGAATTCATGCCACTGAGTTCTGTAATAATAGTAAGTTTAAAATACTTTTTGGGTGAACCAGAGAGCATGGATATACAATAATCTAACAGGGATATACAATAATCTACTACCCTGACCCTCTGGGTCAGCTAGGGTTCAGCTGGTGCAGCTCTGGATGGGGACCTGCATCGCCACCTTGCTGTGGTGGGGCTGGGTTTTCACCTGTGATGCTACATTAGACGGGCTATGTGGTTGTCCACGGAGGAAGAGGTCCCAACTATAAGAGTGTCCACCAACCGACTTTCTCTGTGCTCAACCTGTTTTCCAATGGTTTCCATCAGTTAAGGGGATTGCGTTTGTGGAAGGTGGGATATATTTTTACGGTCGTGCTTGTTATTTATCTGTTTTATTTTAGTGTAAAGCACTTTGAATTATGGTTCAAATAAAAAATGCTATACAAATAGTTTCTAAAAAAATATAAAAGGCATGCATCAGCACCTCTAGATTTGGTAAAACCATCTCTCTCATCTTTAGGATAGATGATTCAAGCTTCAGTATTGTCCTAGTTGAGCTGTAAGACGTTTTCTGCCATCCAAGACTGTCTAAAATACCATTGAAAATGTTTATAGGTTCAAGGACATCAAGGGAGATATTGATGTAAAGCTGTGAAAATCAACACTGTCTCCTGATGACATCCCCAAAAAGACAACATGTATGATTTAAAAAGTATTGGACCAAGTATTGGTCCAGCAGTACCAGAACAAAGAGTTTCTGGGAGTCTAATTCTGAGATCATTAACACTCTTTAAAAGAGCCGTCTCTGTACTGTAGTTCATCCTAATTGATATTTTTCTAAAATGTTTTGGGTATTTAAAAACTCATGTAGTTGAGTATTGACACTTTTCTCAATAACTTTACCAAACACAGTAAGTTGGATACAGGTTTGTAGTTATCCAGAGTATTAGGATCTCAATGACTCTTTTTCAGAAGGGGCCTCACCACTAATGTTTTACAGGTAGAAGGGAAGACACCTGTCTGAAGAGAGCAGTTTACTGTGTTTAGAAGCTCTGACTCAAAGAATCCATCAAATGTTTTAAAAAGTGAAGTGGGAATGGGATCTAAAAGGCAGGTTGTGGAGTTTACTTGGGATATAACTCAACCAAGCATCTTTGCATCAACCAGGACAACTCCCCAGTGTTTCCTCAGGTAAAAAATATGCTGGTGATCTATTAAAACCAGTGTATTATACAGATGACATATTAGATCTTACAGCATTGATTTTACCCACAAAGTCTGCAAAGTCCTCACATGCAGCATTAGATGATGACATGGAGGACTTACTGAAACATTTGTTTGGTAAAATATCAATTGTTTTTTAAAAAACTGTTTTCTGAAATGATTAAAAAGTAAAGAGATCTGGCCTTTTAACTGAGTTATTGTAAATTTTGAGTTGTTCTTTTACATTTTTTTGATGACTTTTAAATTTTGTCCGCTATATCTCCTCTCTACTGTCCTCCAGATCTGTTTCAGATGCTTAATGTCATCAGTCTTCCATGGTGTTTTATTAGTGGTTCTTGTTTGATTTGAGCCACTGCAGCTATAGAAGACTGAAGTCTGTGATTAAATCATCAACGATCAAATCACAGGATGCAGGTAAACTCTGAGCAGGAGTTTACTTAACAATATCAATAAAACCTGCAGCCACTTCAGGAGTTATAGATCGTTTCCTCACAGTTCTCACTGAGGCTTCCTGCTGGAGTTCACTGGTGACGTTAAAAAACACACAGTAGTGGCCTGATATAGTGGAGTCAACAACAGAAGAAACCCCGGCCGACAGGCCGTATGTAAAGACAAGGTCCAGGGTGTGTCCTCTGTTGTGAGTGGTCTGTGGGACATGTTTAAAATCCACGCTGCTAAGAAGATTTAAAAATTCACAGGTATAGACATCATTATTTTTAGCAACATGTAAATGAAAATCACAAGTTAGTAAAATCCTAATATACCTTAAATGAAGAGATGATAAAAATTCTGAAAATTCTTCAATAAAACTGTAAGGAGGGTTTGGTGGTCTGTTGTTGAAACAGGTGGCTCACCAAGAAAAAAAAAGCCAGATGCCCGAGTGAAGGAAATTTGCAAAGTGCAATATGTACAGTTTTTATCGTTTTGTGAGCAATCGATGCAGTTCCGCCACCTCTCTTACCTGCCCTGATAGAAAATAAAAAGTTCAAATTAGGTGGAGAAGCCTCAGTGAGAATAGCTGGTGCATCAGTGCCAAGCCAGGTTTCAGTTAAAAACAGACAGGTTAAGTCATGATCTAAAATCTGATCATTGATGATAAAAAGACTTAGTTAATAGTGATCTGACATTTAAAAGAATCATCTTCATTGTTATTGGTACATTTTGATGTTGAATTTTGATGATGAAAACAACATGGATTTTAGTGACTGTGTAAACTGGAAGGAGACATCTGACATGCAAGGCACTTGGAAATAGATTGAAGTGACTAGAATATCTATTGGTGAAAGGTACTGGTACATGATGCTGAGTGCTGAGAATGGTAAGTCAGGGATGTGAGTGTCCTGGTTCGACCGTCAGCTGGGAATGGTTCTGAAAGAACGGAGGGTGAGATCAATGTTGATGCTGAGAATATGGGAACCACTATTGTTTGGGTCTAAACCCCCTGCTTTGAAGAGGGATGATCTATTGTAAAACATTGTGAAATTATCAATGTATGGAATGTCTCAGCAGAGGGGTTTTTGACAGAAAGTTGGTTAGCAGAGTTATTACTGTCATTCACAACTGCTCCTGAGAGTGACAATGTGTGGCACCTGGCAATTCGGACATGCCGGACAACAGAGTCTCCCAGGATGAGCACTTGCTGCTGCACAGGTCTGGATCTCCCAGCGGGTCTCCCTGCAATGGCAGCTTTGGAAAGAGCCTCCACTACAGAGGGCTCAAGTGAAGAGACAGCAGCTCCTGAGCGATGTTTCCTGGTAGACAGCGATCCAGCGTGAAGATCTGGTTTCGTTGTGGTGAGTTGATCCCCTGAAATCGTTGAAATGGAGGACGTGATGCCCTACTGTTACCTGCATATTAATGATTTCTAACTGCACCTTATTAAGTAGTAATATATCATTAAGAAGCTGTTACTAAATTACTTACTAATGACTTGTTAACAATCAGTTAATATTTAATACATGTTACTGGGAAGTATTTTTTTTTGTTGTAGCTATTCCTTATTAGTTAGCTGTTAATAAATGAGGAACATTGACGATTAACCGTAGCCACTCACACACAGAGCGCTAGCCACACACTCACAGAGCGCTAGCCACACACACAGAGCGCAAGCCACACACTGACAGAGTGCTAACCACACACAAACAGAGCGCTAGCCACACACACACAGAGCTCTAACCACACACACACAGCACAAGCAACACAAAAAACAGAACACTAGCCACATACACGCACACACACAGAGTGCTAGCCACACACACAGAGCGCTAGCCACACACTCACAGAGCGCTAGCCACACACTCACAGAGCGCTAGCCACACACTGACAGAGTGCTAACCACACACAAACAGAGCGCTAGCCACACACACACAGAGCTCTAACCACACACACACAGAGCACAAGCAACACAAAAAACAGAACACTAGCCACATACACGCACACACACAGAGTGCTAGCCACACACACAGAGCGCTAGCCACACAAACACAGAGCTCTAACCACACACACACAGAGCACAAGCAACACAAAAAACAGAACACTAGCCACATACACGCACACACACAGAGTGCTAGCCACACACACAGAGCGCTAGCCACACAAACGCACACACACAGAGCGCTAGCCACACACACGCACACACACAGAGCGCTAGCCACACACTCACAGAGCGCTAACCACTCACACACAGAGCGCAAGCCACACACTCACAGAGCGCTAGCCACACACACACACAGAGCGCTAACCACTCACACACACAGAGCGCTAACCACTCACACACAGAGCGCAAGCCACACACTGACAGAGCGCTAACCACACACACACACACAGAGCGCTAGCCACTCACTCACAGAGCGCTAGCCACTCACTCACAGAGCGATAGCCACACACACAGAGCGCTAGCCACACACACACAGAGCTCTAACCACACACACACAGAGCGCAAGCAACACAAAAAACAGAACACTAGCCACATACACGCACACACACAGAGTGCTAGCCACACAAACTTACACACACAGAGCGCTAGCCACACACACTTACACACACAGAGCGCTAGCCACACACACACACACACAGAGCGCTAGCCACACACACACACACAGAGCGCTAGCCACACACACACACACAGAGCGCTAGCCACACACACACACAGAGCGCTAGCCACACACACACAGAGCGCTAGCCACACACACGCACACACACAGAGCGCTAGCCACACACTCACAGAGCGCTAATCACACACTCACAGAGCGTTAGCCACACACTCACAGAGCGTTAGCCACACACTCACAGAGCGTTAGCCACACACTCACAGAGCGTTAGCCACACACTCACAGAGCGTTAGCCACACACTCACAGAGCGTTAGCCACACACACACAGAGAGCTAGCCACACACACACAGAGAGCTAGCCACACACACGCACACACACAGAGTGCTAGCCACATACACACACAGAGTGCTAGCCACACACAGAGCGCTAGCCACTCACAATGTGAACAATTGATGTTGCTGGACTCTATGATGTAACTTTGACAGTTTGTTATCAGGAGAAATTAGTATTCAAGACAAAGAAAAGTCGTATTCAAAACAACGACAAATCATATTCCAAACAGAAATGTAAAATGTTAAACTTAATGATGTATTCATATTTTTCTGCAAAGTTGTGAACAATGTATTAATTTGTGCATAATTCTGTCTTTATGAGACAGTTTCTTTTGACAGTTTCCTTACACTATACCAATAACAAAGTAACTCATCTAAGAAGCATAACTAAAAGCAGACAATTCCATACTGAGGATGGCTAACGAGAGTGAAGACAGCTGTGGAAAATTAGCAACTTAAACCAGGTGAGAGTGTCACAGGAAGAACAAACCGAAAAACTGAACATAAACCAAGAAAACAGAACTGAAACCGAATGACTAAAGACCATATTCCTCACACTCCAGTTTATTCTGCATAAATATGAAGTCTATTTTTCTAACCTGCCGTAATGCAGTCAGAAAACATACATGCATGAATTCTGGGTGCTGTTTTTAAGCAGATTTCCATTTCTATGGGCAGAAAACAGCTGTGAAGATGAAAAGAAACAAGAACACGCTTTATTTAAAACACGTCCCTCAGGAACCGGGAACGGTTTATGCAACAACAGACAATCGCGACAACTGAGTCTGTAATGTTAGATGTACACGATATTAAAGTTTCAAACACGGTGTATTCACATTTAATACATTTAGAAGATACCAGTTTTACGGTTTCAGTTTGATTACAGATCGAACTCAAAGTCTAAGTCTAAACCAGCTGCAAACATTTAAAAGAGAATGAAGATTCAATAAAATAAAGTACTGATTTGTAAATGTGTTTCTGATTTTTGAAAACTTGTTAAAGGAACATTTAAAAATTAGTCTAATCTACAATAAAACTAAAATAGACAGGCACCTGTTAAGAAGATTCTGCTCTGTGTTAAAGTCACACACACACATACACAATGAATCAAGATTTATTCAGATTCAAATAAATTCTTTTTGCCCTCAAAGATGATCTGAAACTAAATAGAGTTCTTACTGTTATAATTGCATTAATGTAAAAAAAAAAACCCACACAAAAAACCATGTAATGTAACAAAAACAACTTCTACAAATCAACAACTTTGTTTCACTGTATCTTCCTCCTCTGTAAAATTATTGTAAAAAATTACTGTAAAATTACCTAATTGCTGAAAATTATGGAAATCTGCATAGTTCAAAATAGTCTTTTGGAATTAAATTTCACGTGCTAGTATTATAACATGAAAATTTGATTTTTCGGAAACTGGAAGCAAAAAAAAAGACAAACGCCAAATTTGACCAGTATGTGAAAAATGTTGTCTGATGTTAAATAAGTCCGTGACCTAGAAGAAGGTTGGGCAACACTTAAGTTGTGTACTGTAGTAAAGAAAAGAGTATTGTATTACAGTGCTGTTAAAAATTGAGTATGTTTGCATTTTTTTTCTGCACGTCAAAAAAGGATTGCAGAAATGCACCAAAGCCACTGAGAAAAACTGTAAAGCTATTCTTGATCTTTGCCCCTGTAGTCAATGTTAAAAACTGCTCAGCCAAGCTTATGGAAAGCATCATAATAAATATCGCATTTTTGTTTGAACCTGTACTCCATTAAAAACTGCATTATGGGTTAAAGTTAGGCATTTCCATCTCTGTGTTCACACATCAGATATCTGAAATTCTTAGCAGCTGTGTGCTTACTGCTATTCTCAACAAAGGAAACTGAGGTGCTTTTAGCTGTCGTCAAACATGGCAGAGGTGAGCTTTCAAAAGTCCTGCAGAATGGAAGCCTTGGGTGGCTGCAGACATACCCAGCAATGAAGCAAAGCCCACGTTTCCCAGCTGCAGCTGTGAGTAGAGGAGCAGAACTCAGTAGGAGTTCTATAGCTTTACAAACAGAGTGAAAGCTGCAGTGATTAACAGCAGTTCTTTTTTTAAAAACACTAATGTCTGCTCTTAGCACGTCTGGACTAAGGCAGTAGTGAAATAATGTACAGCCATTATATTCAGTAAAGTAATGGTAAAGGCAGAGTTTGGATAGAGTTGAAAAGACCTGGAGTTTCTGCTGGTACACGTGGCCCTTTTCCATGCATTTTATGATGAGTAACTATAGCAACAGGACTGATTTTTCCAGGTGCTTGACTCCTTGATTAATGAGGGCAAATTAAGATGAATTTCGGGAAACTGGAAATAACCAGATTCAGAAGAACAACTCTTGAAGTGGGTTCTAATCTTGATTGCTATCTAAAATATGAGTTTCAGCCTCAATAAATGTTGGAGCTCAGGTCCGCAGAGACTTTTTTCTTTTGGGAGAAAGAAGTGTTTTCCAAATTGAAATGAAGTTTCTGTTACCAGAAGGAGTCGGACATTACACAGACAAACAGAAAGCCGCTGCACCACCATTTGTTTTTCTATGAGTCAACTACTGTTTTTCCAAGCATAAGTTTATATAGAAAAAAAGTTTAACTTCATTAGAGTATGAAGAAAGCAGGCATTTTTTTCACCCAAATTAAAAACTCAGAGCCTGCTGCAGTTTCTGTTCCAATGATGTTCTTCCTGCTTTACAGACTACGAGGGATATTTTGATTGCTCTTCGGTCTTCACAATTCTCTCTTCTTCACCCAGGGACAGGAGGTGAAGCATCAATGTGGATGTCCACTTTTGCAAGCTGGTCAAAAAACAATTTTGAAGTTTTTGATAGATGTAGAGGCAGGATAAAACATTTTCCATCCATGTGGAGTTTTTGCCGTGTTTGACCTGTTTGTTGTTTTTAGATGAAAAGGTTAAATATGTTTAATCTTCCTCCATTAACATCTTAAAGAGAGGTTTTTCTGCAGTCTTTCATGTGGAGTTTGGATAACAGGCTGCTTTAACTGAGGATTTATGCCTAAAGATGAAACCATTCACTTCATTAAGTCTAAAATCATCCCTCCTCTGGCCTTGTTTGATGCAATTATCTCCAAAGCACCAGCTTCTGCTCTCTCACTGGAGGCTGTTTCAGTGAAGGACATTTATCACTTCAATTAATACAAGTTCACTGCAGTTTATGGCTTTTTTTACTTTGGATCCAGTCCAGAAGTGAAATGGACTGAGTCCAGACTGAGCTGTAGAGCTAAATGTACATTTGAAGGCTCACCTTTTCTGTAATGCATGGATGCATTAAACATTTATAAATGTTATTTCTCGTCACAGAGAAGTTAGCTGGTTGAGGCAATGGCTGTTAATGGATTACCTTTAAAGTCCCACTCCGTTTATTTGATTTATTTAAAAAGTGTTCCCAGTGGTCTTTTAACTATTGTGCTGTGTTTAGCCAAATAAAAAAAAAAACTGTCATTTTCTTTGACATAGTGCCTGCAGAGCAGCAGGAGTTCATCAGAAATTTGAGCGGGACTGTTGTCGCAGAGTAAGGCTGTCCTCATTTCTCAACAGGCCATTGTTTACACTCTCTCCTGCTAGCTTACAGACCCTCACAAGCCAAAACTAACATTAGCAGTGCAACCAAAAATTTTATAAAATTTCAGATTTATCCAGTCGCATGGTTTTAAACCAGATTCCAGCTCAGACAAGAAAAACAGATCTGTTAGTCTATGTGACGAAGAAGCAGTGTTTGGATCTATGTGCAACTGGTTTATTTGCAAAAGCAAACAGACAAGGGCAATGCAGGACAAAGTCAAAAACCAGGAAAGAGTCAAAATACACGGAGAGGGTAAGGGTAAACAGACAGACAGTGGTAGAAATGTTCAGACTGTAAGTGAGAAAACAAGACTTGCTAAAGACTAAATACTGTTAGTGGTGATTGATAGATGCGGAACAGCTGGTGAGACCTGGGAGAAGGGGGCAAAGGCTGATGGGAGATGTAGTGAGGAAGGTGCTAAGGAGAATATCGGTACTCAGGAGAAGGCTACCTCTGGTGGTCGGAGGGGGAGATGGAGGCTTGAGCCCGACAGTCTGTAAGTGGATGCATCAGAATAGAGTGCAGCAGAGAGCTTGTGGCCTGCTGATTTTAGTTTGTGCACAACTACAAGCTTTTTCCAACTGCATTTTTTGTCTGCTTCTGATTCACAATGATTTGAATAAAGAAATATTTAGAAATGTAATTTTTATCTTTAATTATTTTATGTCTTCTATCTTCAGGAAAATGCTCCAAAAACATGTTAAAAACATTAGAAAAAAACATATTTCATTGGAGTGAGTCTTTAAAGATCTTCAGTTAAGTTGGGCAATGCTTTTTAGCAGAAAGAACTTTACAAGATTAACTTTTTCAATTTTCATAAATTCACAAAAATCCTCTTACTCCTCTCCTATTTGACACAACACAAAGTACCAAGTGTTACATTTCTTAAAGTGATTACTGGGAGCTGGTATTAGAAATGAACACGTTCCATGTTCCAAAATGATTGTTTACCTTTTGGCATATTCGGTCAGGGATCACCACAGCAAATCAGTTTTAACTATCCTGCAAAAGTAGTTTGGCAGAGAGTTTTATGACAGATGCCCTTCCTGACACTACCCTGTACTTAATTTGGGCTAGGGACCGGCACAGGGAGACCCCTACCCATAAACCCCTGTGGTTATATATAGGCTGTAGTGTGAAGGGTCTTTCCCTCTGGGGTCTGCTCCTCAAGGATCCACACTGGAGGAAGGTGATCCATTGGGAAACAAACCCTGGTTTCCAATGTGCCTATCCTGCATGAAGCCAACTGAGCCATCCAGCTGCTCCCACAGGTTCCTAACAACTGCAATAAACTTCTGTGCAGTCTTTAAAGGTGCCCCAGCAGGGAAAAAATATGTTTTCTACTGGCGGCCGTGGTGCAGTGGAAAGGGCAGTCGGCCTCTGATTGACGGATTGCAGGTTCAATTCCTACCTTGCCCGCCCATGTGTCGAATAGTTTTTGGGCAAGATACTGAACCCCACATTGCCTCTGATGGAAGGTTGGCACCAGTGTTCAGCAG
Organism: Oryzias celebensis; assembly: GCA_014656515.1. Classification (NCBI taxonomy): domain Eukaryota; kingdom Metazoa; phylum Chordata; class Actinopteri; order Beloniformes; family Adrianichthyidae; genus Oryzias; species Oryzias celebensis. Next base: position 6,930,541 of record BNCR01000009.1, on the reverse strand, counting down.
CGGAGCCACCGTGTGTGTGAATGGGGGACTGTGACTGTAAAGCACTTTGGGCCTTCAATGAAGGTAGAAAAGCACTTTATAAATATACGCCATTTACCATTGTTGCCTGACTGCTGTTCCAAAGACAGACAGTGTTATCAACACAAACAGCATTTTCCCACACAGCCTGTTATATAAAGTTGTGCACACATTTGTATTTATGAATACAACTTTGTCTTTATGAATATGTATGCTATTATCTCATAGTCAGAGATCATTAGTTAAGTGTGAATACAGCTGTGAAAAATTATGGGCACCATATGAAAGCCTGTGTGGTATTTTTTATACATGCATGTTGAATTTTACTGTTAATAATAGTGAAAAATGAAAGCCATCCATCCATTTTCTAAAGCTGTTTTGTCCGTTTCGGGGTCATGGGGCTGCCGGAGCTTAACACATCCACTCTTGGGCGAAGGCAGGGTACACCCTGAACAGGTCGCCAGTCTGTCGCAGGGCCACAATCACACACCCACACAAACGTGTTCTGACTCTGTGTAAATCAAAATATAACACTACATTTTAATTAAGTTTGATTAGATTGTGAACCCAAAATATTTGTCTGAGACAACTTTAAAAGTTAATTTGCTCAAAGATTAAAAAATGTAATATATCAACTTCATATTTTCAGGTTAGATGTAGTGGAGCATTTACATTGAGAAAACAATAAAATGTAATTATTTTGATTTAGAAAAAACTTAATAATTGGTTTACTTTACCTCACAAAATCTGTTTAAAATAGATTGTGCTAAGTTTTTTATTTACATTAAGTAAATGCAAAAATATTAGGTGTGACAGATTACTTCAATTTTTTGAAGTCAAGTCAGTGTTATATTTTTTCAGTGTTAGTGTCAAATCCTCTCTTGCGCTTTTCTGTTCAAGGCGCACATGACTGATGAATATGTGTCTGCGCAGATCCATCAATCATACAGTCAAAGCTCTGATTTCGAAAGAGAGTGCGCGTGCAAAACGTTCGTTACCATTCTGCGCGCACATAAAGGAGATGCACACGAGGGAAAGACAGGGACAGAACAAAAACATCAAAACAAAACATAAGGAAATAAGTGAAACTGAAAAAATTTGAAACTTTTTCACTGTTATCTCTGCATATCAAAAATGTACATTTTAAAAATTCAATTTAACATTGAGTAAGACAGAACAAACAACACCACAACTATAAAACCACATTTTGCCTAAGAGGTTGAAATATTTTGCTGACCCACATCACCAGCTGAGATGCAGCAGGAGACTTGTTTCTGCGCTGGGACGAGATAGTTAAAGGGACGAAACCGAACGTCACCGTGTGGGCACAAGATCCAACATTATTGTGGCCCCACAGTGAGTCTCCTGCTTGCTTGTATTTTATTAGCGCCGCTCCGGAGAACCAGGAAATCACCCCGGGTCGAGAGGAACAGACGCGGAAGCAGGATAATTGGTACATATCCAAATAGCATATTTTAGTAAAACAAGCCAATCTCTCACTTTTTTTGATGATCACCTTGCATATTAAACTTTAAACAAATTCTAAGATAAAAAAAACGTAGTGCAGTAATCACTTGTGTCAACTGTCAACACTGAGAGACAATAGAAAGTTCTATAATCAAGATAGTCCTATTGTCAGAAAGTGACTGGTTGACTAGAACTCTTTTTTTTTTTTGGTTGTGCATGTTTTCTATGTTTAATGTTTGAAGATGTTCTAAATGAGTTGGGTTAAACCGACTGATGACATGATGACGCCCAGCTGTGCTCAATCACACCTGAGTAACAGACTCTGAGACGGATGCTCGGGCACCGGCCACAACAACCCAGGCCGAGGTGGGACTAGTGACTTTGAAGCGGAGTAAAACGTGGGGCGGCGAGCCTGACCAGATGCAGCAGGAGACTTGTTTCTGCGTTGGGACGAGATAAGTAAAGAGACGAAACCAAACGTCACTGTGTGGGCACAAGATCCAACGTTATTGTGGCCTGACAGTGAGTCTCCTGCTTGCTTGTGTTTTTTAGCGGCGCTCCGGAGAACCAGGAAATCACCCCGGGTCGAGAGGAACAGCAGCAGCAGCAGGAGGAGGAATAGCAGAGGCGTACTGCTGAGGAAGCGAGTGGGGCTTTCGACCCCCCACCCCCCTTCACGAACTTTGTCTTTTGACATTTTTTTTTTTTTTTTTAAATTTGTTCTCGCCGGCTTAAAGGACACATTTGTGGGACGCTGTATCTTGTTCTGTTTGTACCGTTGTTTTTATCATGGCCATTTTAGTGTGATTTGTTTTAACCAATTGTGGCTTTTATCTTTGTTATTTTTGAAGTGTGGATTTTTTTTAAATACAGTTTTAACTTGACACTTAAACTGTTGGCATGTTAGATTGTGGTATGCTCCATTTCTGACGTTTTTGTGATTCCTGATCCTTAAACTAGAAGGGCATGTGGACGCCCTCTCACATTTATTTTTGGCATTATTGGCAGGAATACAAGCGTTCAGAAATGGATGCAACACCAGGGGCCAGCTCAGTCCTAACGGCTCAGTTTGTAATGCCATGGTTTATGGGTGCTGCCTTTGTCCCCAAATTTAATGGTGACTCTTCTAAGTTTTTTTTTCATGGAGGGATCAGATGGAGGCTATGCTTCGAGCTCAAGGGCTAAACCCACAACAGCAGGTAGATTTTATTATGGAGGCTTTAGAGGGTCATGCCAAGCGGGAGCTGCTGCTAATAAACCCAGGCGATAGAGACACTGGCAAGAAAGTTTTAGACCTAGTACAGGCATTATTTTCCCAGACCGCTTCTAAGGCCCAGCTCTGAGCAGACTTCTTCAATTGCAAGCGAAGAACTGAAGAGACTATCGTCAATTTCATTTTACGTCTGCGAGAGGTCTTTTACAGATGGCAGGAGCTGGACGAAAGCGAGACAGGAAACGCAGGGGAACTGCTGCTGGACCAGCTCCTTACGGGTCTTGGGTCTGGGCCCATCAAACAAGAGCTAAGGAGACAGAGGCGTTGACAAGGTGCCATGACCTTTAAGGCAGCCTGTGATGAAGTCAAGGCCTTGACCAAGGAGTTGCTGGAGGATGAGACCACCTTCTCCAACAGGGTGGTAGGTGTTGACTAATCAAAGCCAGCAACTACTGACTTGGGGCTGTTAAGGACTCAGCTGAAAGCTGACCTGAAGGAAGAGCTTTTGGGTGAGATAAAAACAAAACTCAAAGAGCAGTTGAGGGCTCTTTCTTCTGATCTCACTACAGAAATAAGGACACAACTTTCGGCAAACTACCGGCAACCAGCAAACTATCCTGCAGCTCGACCTAGGACTAGGGCTCGCTGCCCCACTATCTCGCACCGTTGGGATCCAGAAGGAAGGCCCATCTGTCTGCGGTGTGGAGCCGCTGGACATATGCCCCCAACAGCAACCAAGGCCATAGGACTTTTAGCTTCCCCCACAGCTGAGGGCAGAGCAGTGGGGGCCATTTGCCTGGACCAACAGCCCACTCTACAGCTGGAGCCAGTGGGACAAAGTAATAGCAAGTTGCCAGGGCCAAGGACAGCACTGGTGGGTGAGTGCCCTAAGGTTCTAGTTGGGATGAATGGCCAGTCTATCCCTTTTGTGTTAGATACTGGGTTTCCAGGTCACCTTAAAGAGCCAGGAGTTGTTCCAAAGGTATTTGAAAGGTACGGGGGTGGCTAGTGCAGACACTGTGCCATGGTTAAACCTGAAGGCTGCCAATGGTCTAAGGATCCTCTACCTGGGCTATGCAATGGTAGATTGTGTGATAGGGAACATTAAAATTGCAGATAAAGGGGTTATTGTGGTGAAGGATGGTTGTTTCAGTCCCGATAAGGGTATATTGGGGATGAACATAATCGAGCCGCTTTGGTCTGCCCTCACCCGAGTTTGTCTGCTTTCAAGACTTTTGTGCCAGCAAGTGAGGGGAGAGCCTGGTCTAAGGTATTTGCAGAATGTCAGCGAGTTACTCAACTGTATGAAGCGACTGCTAGGCTGAAGCGCCAGCCCCCTGTTATCCTTCCACCTCAGTCAGAAATGGTATTGTGGGCTCAGGTGACAGAGGTTCCCGCCGACTCAGTTGGGCCGGTGCTTGTAGAGCCTGTATCTGGAGATGAGACAGAATGGTGTGTGGGGCCCACCCTTGTTATGATTAGCAAGGGAAGTGTTCTCTGTAGGGTTTGTAATCCTAACCCATACCCTGTTGAGGTCCCACAGCGATGCACCTTGGCCCGGGTTGTTGAAGTCTCATTGGGGGATGTAAGGGGAGGCCAAGTTTTGGTGCTCAAGTCTGTAGCCCCTGATGTCGTGGAAATAAAGGTAGGGCTAGTTGAGGTACCAGAGCAAGAGGACGACGGGTCTCACCCGGTGCTGTCCTTACAGGATGACGACCTTACTCCAGAACAGCATAGTGAGATGAACAGGCTGTTGAAAAAGTGGAAGGGGGTGTTCTCCTGCCACGATGAAGATTTTGGCTGTACTGGACTAGTAAAACATCGGATACCAACAGGTTCTGCACCCCCCAGCCGTGAGCGCTATCGTCCTGTTCCACCAAGTTTGTACCAAGAGTTACAAACTCTTTTGAAAAACATGCTAGAAACTGGGGATGTGAGTGAAAGCTGTAGTCCTTGGGCTGCCCCTAATGTTCTGGTAAGAAAGAAAGATGGGGCTTGGCGATTTTGTGTGGACTATAGAAAATTGAATGCATGCACACACAAGGATGCATATCCCCTACCTCGGATTGAGGAGTCCTTGACAGGATTAAAAGCTGCCAAGTGGTACTCCACGCTGGATTTGGCCAGTGGTTACTGGCAGGTGGAGATGGACCCCCAGGATAAGGAAAAGACTGCTTTCACAACTCCTTTTGGTCTCTATGAGTTTGAGCGGATGCCATTCAGACTTTGTAATGCCCCTGCGACCTTTCAGAGGCTGATGCAGCATAGTTTGGGGGGCTTGGTTAACGACTCCATCTTGATCTATTTGGATGATGTTGTAGTTTTCTCTCCAGATTTTAACAGCCACCTGAGACACCTGGAAGAGGTATTCCAGAGGTTGCATCAATGTTGCTTGAAACTGCAACCAAAGAAATGTAGCCTGTTTCAGCGCCAGGTGACCTATTTGGGTCATATCATTAGTGAGAGGGGAGTATCAACAGACCCATCCAAGACTGCTGCTGTGAAGGACTGCCCGGTACCCCAGACAGTGAAACAAGTGAGGTCCTTCCTGGGATTCGCTGGGTACTATTGCCGTTTCATCCAGGGGTTCTCAAAGGTAGCTACACCTTTACATGCCTTGACTCGTGGCATTCCACACGAAAAGAAAGCAACTCCAGTTCACTGGTCAGATGAATGCCAGCAAGCGTTTAATTCCCTCAAGGAAGCCTTGATCAGTGCTCCTGTGTTAGCCTATGCAGACTTTTCACAGGCATTTAGGCGTTATACTGATGCTATCTTTGAGGGCCTAGGGGCTATTCTAGGACAGGTGCAAGATGGCAAGGAGAGAGTGATTGCCTATGCCAGTAGAAGTCTCCACCCAGCTGAACGCAATGACCAAAACTATAGCTTATTTAAGCTGGAGTTACTGGCCTTGAAATGGGCAGTTACAGAGAAGTTTAAGGACTCTTTGTATGCCTCTGACTTTACTGTCTTCACAGATAACAACCCCTTGGTGCATCTTGAAACAGCCAGACTAGGAGCGGTGGAGCAGAGATGGGTCGCCCAACTGGCTAACTCTAAGTACACCATAAAGTACCGCCCAGGCACTCAAAATAGACAGGCTGACGCCCTTTCCAGGCTGCCAGCAAAGTTAGAGGCCCTACCGGTGTTGAATGCTCAGTCCTGAAGTGGACTGGGTGAAGCGCCAAGCCCAAGACTCTGATCTTTTGTGGATTCGAGGACTTAAGGAACAATGCCAACCCAAGCCAGAGGTATGCGTAGGGGCTTCACATTATCTGAAGGGGCTACTGCAAGAATAGGACAGGATTGATCTGAAGGATGGCATCCTGGGAAGATGTGGGGTTGTAATTGACCCTGGCCCCCTTTATTTCAAGTTTTGGTCCCAAGACAGGAAACCAAAGAGATATGGAAGGCGTATCATGAAGAAATGGGCCACCCAAGTAGTGCTCGGACGATTGCAGCACTTAAACAGTGTTGCTATTGGCCAGGAATGGAGCGGAATTCCAAAGAATGGATCGAGAGCTGTCCCCAATGCGTCTGCAATAAAGCAGGCCCATCAGGAAGGGCGCCCCTACACCCAATTCGCAGATCATATCCTTTTGAAGTGGTAGGGGTGGATTTTCTCTCCCTGGCTCGTCCCGAGGACAGGTACCATTACATACTGGTGATTACTGACCTTTTCACTAAATATGCAGTTGCAGTGCCTGCCAGAGACCAGACCGTGGAGACTACAGTTCACTTGTTGTACAATCATCTCATCCATACGTTTGGCTGTCCTGAACGAATATTGACGGATCGTGGCGCTGCTTTTGAATCGGCCCTGAGGATTAAACTATGCCAACTCTATGGATGTAAGAAGAGTAGGACTACTGCATACCACCCCCCCAAGGTAATGGTGCCTGTGAAAGATTTAATCAAACACTGATAAGACTGCTAAGTTCCCTGATAGAAGTGCAGCAGATGCAGTGGCCGACCAGGTTGTCTGCTTTAGTCCAAGCGTACAATAACACCATTCATAGCACCACTGGAATAACCCCTCATTTTGGGGTGTTTGGGAGGCATGCAAGGTTGCCTGTGGATTGGGTGACTGGTCTCAACCCTCCTATCTCACATCACACCTTGGAGGGGTGGGTAAAGACTCATCATGAGGCACTACACAACGCCAATCAGGCTGTGGAGAAGCACTCTGAGCACAGGCGTGGTCCAGAGCAAACGCGTTACAACCGTCACGCTAGACTCCCTTGCTCCCGGGAGAACGGGTGCTAATCCGAAACTTCCACTGGAGGGCTAAAGGAAAGTTGGCACCTAGATGGGGCTTGGAGCCATTTGTGATTGTGCGACAACTGGGGGAGAATCATCCAACTTACCTAGTTCGTCCTGAAGGTAAAGACACCCCAACCCGGACTGTACATAGAAATAATCTTCGGCCGTGCCTTTTGCAGGGCAATGCAGCAAGCCCTTATTCAGAACCAGAAGTGACTCGACTCAGCCTCCCGCCTCCAAAACGATGGCTCCCTAGGTTAATCCTTAACCAGGCTAGCCCAGCATCGCAGGCAGAAATACCAGCTGCAGCTCCAGAGCAGGATGTCCGGTCTGACCCTCTAGAAAGAGAGGGAACCATAGAGCCTAAATTGAGGCGCTCCCACCGTTCTAATCTTGGTAAGCCCCCTGGAAGATATAGAGACTTATTGGCCGGGACGACCAAAATTAAAAGCAGGGGGAAAAATGTCAGAAAGTGACTGTGTTGACTGGAACTCATTTTGTTTTTTTGGGTTGTGAAGATGTTTGAAGATGTTCTAAATGAGTTGGGTTAAACCGACTGATGACGCCCAGCTGTGCTCAATCACACCTCGTCTACTAGAAGGGAGAGTTCGGGACTTAGCCAAGCAGGAAAGAGTAACAGAGTATCTGAGACGGATGCTCGGGCACCAGCCAAAAAAACCCAGGCCGAGTTGGGACTGGTGACTTTGAAGCGGAGTAAAACGTGGGGCGGCGAGCCTGACCAGATGCAGCACGAGACTTGTTTCTGCGCTGGGACGAGATAGTTAAAGGGACGAAACCGAACGTCACCGTGTGGGCACAAGATCCGACGTTATTGTGGCCCCACAGTGAGTCTCCTGCTTGCTTGTATTTTATTAGCGCCGCTCCGGAGAACCAGGAAATCACCCCGGGTCGAGAGGAACAGACGCGGAAGCAGGAGGAGGAGGAATAGCAGAGGCGTACTGTTAAGGAAGCGAGTGGGGCTTGAGTAAGACAGAACAAACAACACCACAACTATAAAACCACATTTTGCCTAAGAGGTTGAAATGTTTTGCTGACCCGTATCACCAGCTGAGTCTTCAAGATTACCTGCTGAAAGTGAGAGCCCTCTTCCCAGTGGGTCTGATTTATATGAGACCTAAGACCTTGGCAACAGTTGCTAACAACAAAAGTGTCCAATTTGTAATCTGCTTTTGTGATGTCAAAGTGTTATCATTGCAGTTGCTAGGGAAACCAAAACGATTTAAATTATACATGCAATATTAAAACTTTTACAACAATGATGCTCCTTTTTTTTTGCATAAATAAATAATTTGTTATGAAATTAGTTTGATACAAAATTAATTGGTACATAACCAAATAGCATATTTTAGTAAAACAAGCCAATCTCTCACTTTTTTTGATGATCACCTTGCATATTAAACTTTAAACAAATTCTAAGATAAAAAAAACGTAGTGCAGTAATCACTTTGTCAACACTGAGAGACAATAGAAAGTTCTATAATCAAGATAGTCCTATTGTCAGAAAGTGACTGGTTGACTAGAACTCTTTTTTTTTTTTGGTTGTGCATGTTTTCTATGTTTAATGTTTGAAGATGTTCTAAATGAGTTGGGTTAAACCGACTGATGACATGATGACGCCCAGCTGTGCTCAATCACACCTGAGTAACAGACTCTGAGACGGATGCTCGGGCACCGGCCACAACAACCCAAGTAAAGAGTTGATATCAACAGTTATGAGCAAACACTGAGGCTGAAGATCTCACAGACAGCCTGGGTTCATGTGGTGAAAGTTAAAACGTTTGTTGCAAGGTAACATGTAAAGTGTGTTGAAAGCTAACTCGCAAATGCTAGCTGTCACTGAGCATGAGAGTAGACGCTAGAAACTAGTTTAAACCAGACAATGGTGCAATGAAGCTTTTATATGTTGAAGTTGAAAAATTTATCTAACGTTATTCACTAATATTAACAATTAATGGAAAATTTGTCACTGGATGAACACATTTTAGTACAACACCAGGTACCAGTGACAATATTGAGAAATTCTTTGGAATTCATGGTAGTTATGTGAAAGACGGAGGAAACACTGCCAGTTAACATGGAGCTCTTTGTTATAATCTATGAATATTTTTTATTTCATATTATTGTTAAGAAATAATAATTCTTTTTACAATTTCAACAATTGAAATCAGATATGAAATCAACATATTAGTAAAAATTCAGAGCTAAAATGACTTTGTAAAAACATTGTGTTGATTTAGTTCAGTGTACATTGAGAATAAAGTGCAATAACTATGACAGTAAATGTTTGACAGAATCAGAGAAAGAATGCTGGAAGGGCTGATCATCATTTAGAACTATGATTGGTAATTTGTTAAGGAGTGTTTGAGGTCACGTTCTGGTTATGTGGATATTGGAGATGTTGATCTAGTGAATTGTAGAAGAATGAATGCTCTTGTGATGCTGCCAACAGCTCAACATGTGTGCTGTGTCTCTGTTCTGTACCACAGATCACATGACCCCTGAGCTGTGACTTACAGGAGCAACACTTTGGTGCCTGCATGAGCCATCCAGCCTAGAACATTCACCTGTACAGTCTGATGAGGAAGAGAAACCAGAGGAGAAAACAGCCATCAGAAGCGAAAGTGAAAGTACTCCTAAGTAAAGGTGATTTTAAAAGTGATATTTAGCCTTAAAGCTCCACAACAATCATCTTTTGATCTATAGTAAAACTTTTCCCAATTATCTTTATTTATGGTTCTGCTGTTTTAAGCAAAATCCACAAACCTGTCACTTTTTTTCAGGGACATAATTTCTGCAGAGCAGCAGGAGTTTATTTGAAATTCACCTCTAAGTTGTGGGACTGAGTTTTAGCACAAAGCAAGCTCACACTCACTTCTCATCACCCATTTGTTTACACTCTCTCTCGCTAGTTTACAGCCCCTCACAACCTCCAGCTAACACTACCAGTGCAGCAAAAAAGGCAAACAATATTGGAGCTGTCCTGCTGTACAGTTTTGAGCCAGATGCCAGCTCAGGATGAGGGAAACAAAGTCATGCATGGATCTATTTGTCTTCAAGTGGATTCATCAGAATGGAGCAGAGCTTGTGTCTCTTTGATAGCTACTACATAACAACTTGAAGCTTTTTCTTTTGTCTGCTAATTTACAATAATTTAAGTATAAAGAAATACTCAGAAACCCATTTAAATCTAATTTATCCGTATATGTGTTCCACATAATCAGAAAAATACACAAGAACATGCTAAAAACACAATTCCATTGGTATGAATCTTTAACAGTCACTTTGTTTTTCCTGTATTACAGAAGTCAGTGATGAAGCTGAGGATGGAAGTGATGATGAGGAAGAAGCTGTGAAAGAGCTGGAGGAAGCTGCTAATAAAGAAGAAGAGAATGTGGATGAGGGGATGATAAGGAGTATAAGTTGAAGTTTTGCCTTGAAACCAACTTCCTGAACAGAGAAAAGCAGGATGAAACCGAGGGCTTTGCACACGAGGACAACAGTGAAGATCAGAACAAATGACAGTGCCATTATATATTATGTGTATTAGTTTGTCAACAAAATTGCTGCATGATCGTGTTGTGGTTAACTCGCCACAGAGGCTGTAGTTCAAATCCCAGCTGGGACTTTTCTGTGGGGTGTTTGCATTTTCTCTCTGTACATGTGTGGCTTTTCTTTCTACAGCTTTTCACTGTCCAACAGCACCTTTGATTGGTTAACTGGATTCTGTAAATTGTCTCTGGATGTGAGGTCTTCAGTGCTTTTGACAGACTGGCAACATGTTGAACTTGAACCCCCATCCTCCTCCTTTCTTTGGACATGTGTTCTGCATAGTAACTATTCCACTCACTCTCCATTCTTTTACCTCTAGTCCAAAAGGAAGTGTGTGCAAATGTAATAAACTAATAACTATTGTGCGCATACTCTGTATACTCTCATGTCCTGCTGCTCTCAATAACAAATCTTCACTTAACCTTTGATAAAGACACTTTTCTTAAAATTTCAACACCACTGGTATTGTGTTTTAAGAGACAACTTTTCATTTAGGATAAATTGTGTGAATTTGTATGTTTTTCATATTCCAATGGTAAAATAACTGCACCTATAGAAGACAATACTTGTTACATGTCATTGTGAAAGCAGACATGCAAGTCAGTCTTTTCAGGATCAGTCATCTACAGCATTATTTGTTTGTGTTGCTGGTTAGGATGAGGATGAGTAGAATGTTGAGACTGTGTCATGATCAAGGGAATGACATTTCTTGTGGATTCAGAGGTCATCAGACAAAATGACATTCTGCCTCCACTCTGCTGTCTTTGTCGTGTGCAAAAGCTTGTTATTTTAAATGCAGCCCTGCATCTTTTTTGAGCGCTCAGAACTCAACCGGTATCCCTGACATGAAAGAGGTCATAGATAATTTTTTTTCTTTTTTAATTATTTATTTATTTGCTAATGTTTTTGTTTGCATTAGAATCTCTAGCAAATGCTTTAATCTCTTTTTTCGTTTTTCAGTGCTTTTGACAGACTGGCAACATGTTGCCATGACGGTTTTTCTTCTTTTTTTAAAAAACTATTTTTTTATGTTAAATGTTTTTTTTTTTTATATTCTTTTTGGAGATGCCCAGAGGCAAAGCGCCCCACCAGGCCTGTGCAAGGAACTTCACTGCGATGGACCTGCCCCCCTTTGGCCATCCAAGCCAGAGTGCTTCGAGTTCTCGTAAGTCATTGAGCTTTCACTGACCGTTAATGCACCACTTTTCTTCACTGAAATGATACGTGTGTTTGTGATGTTAGTGAAGAAGGACAAATTGTAATGTGTTGGCTGCTTTTGTGTTTCCTAGGCTCCGGCACTGGGTTTAGGCATCCCGTACGGAGATGGCCCATCTCTTCAGCCACCGGGAAGAGCCACAAATGCCTTGTGCCGCCAGAGTCTCCCGGGGAGAAGGGAAGAAAATGATCTGTGACTGACCGTTACCTATTGTTGTCATAATTGTGGAAATCATCTATTGCAATGACAACAACTGTATGTTGTTTCAGTTTGTCCTGGTGGTAGGAGACTGCAGCACAAGGTGTGAGGACTCAAGCCGACTCTGGTTTGTTTGTGGTATTGTGTTCCCAGCTCTTCATCCTGGACTTTCCCCCGCGCCTAACTGTGCCTGAGTACCTGCAGACCTTCCTGCGCCAGGACTTCGAGAGGGTGGCCGCACAGATGGGTATAATACTAGTTACCTTTTGTTTGTAACCTAGATTATTCCCCATGAGAACCTTTCACTAACTCACCTTCCTCTCCAGGCATTAAATACCTTTCTGTTGCTGAGCACTTCAGCTTGGACCGCTTAGCGTTGTGGGCGCGGGATGGTGTAAGTTGACCACGCTGGTTGTTTGTGATGCTGATAGCTTTTCTCAGCACAATAATTTTCAACACAATTCTTTTATGGGTTTTTTTTTATGTTCCTCAGGTCCACTTGAGTGATGATGGAGGGATGGTCCTTCTGGCTTCACTGCTCTGGGAGTACACCGCCCTGCAGCTGGTGGAGCCAGAGATCCAGGCACCTCCCCCTTCGTCGCCCCGGCCTACCGTTCGGCGAGTCACTCCTAGGGTGGTTGTGAGGGAGCACCCTGTGTCACCTCGTCCAACCAAACCTTTTGAGTGGACTTGCAAGGTAGGGAGTCCTAAGGTATGTGTCAGCTCATTTCATACGAATTAAGTCGTTTGGCCTGTTTAAACTTGTTCAAGGTATGTTCAAGGTCAGCGCAGTTTCCTGAAGCCCAGACCAGAAGCGACACGTGCAGGACAGGTCGGTGGTCCACAGAAGAGTCTGGTTGAAGTATCTAACAATTTCTTTTTTTTTCTTCTTTGTCTTAACAGAAAGCCAGTCCTTCGGGTGCAGACCGCTCCCTGGCATCGTGGCGCGGGCAGGGAGCAGGTCAGCCATTGGAAAAAGAAGATTGAAGTGGTCATGTTTGTGTTGTGTAAAGTTTTTTCTGTTTTCTATTCCACAGGCTGCTCCTCTCCCGTGCGCTTCAGTCCAGCTATTCTGGCTCTGTTGGATACGTTTTATCCATCACATCTGGACCGTGCTGAAGCTGCCGCGCCTGTTCCCGCTGGGAACAAGGTAACTGTTTGTTCTCGATACTCGGAGTTAAGTATGGTTATAACAGCTTCTAAATAATTTTTTTTCTGGTATTTGTTGTTATTTCTCAGGCGTCTTATGCCAGGCGTCGCCGGAGGGCTGTGGCTGCATCCAAGAGGGCTACCCCCAGGCCCCAGGTGAGAAAATCACACATTCAATTGTTATGTGTTGTAGAGGTGAAAGTTAGCAACAGATTTTATTTTTCAAATGAGATGATTTTCTTTTAAACAGGGAGTAGCACATTTGATAATGCATGTTTTTGATTGTGTTCTTCTGGTTTTCATTAAGGCGAGGGTTCCCGAGCACGTGGAGGTGAAACCCCGCCCTTCACCTGCCAGGCGTGCCAGGCCAGAGAGGGTGCCGGCCCAGGTATAATGACTTTGTAATTTTATTCTGTCAAAATACTTCAGCAAATATTCTATGGTAAAAAGTGTGATTTTAAATACATTTTATGTTTGTGTTCAGGACCGTGTGGGGGTGACACCAAGGTCTCTTACCAAGGACGTGATGATGGACCAGCCCGTGGACCAGGTGAGAGGGCAAAAGAAAAAACTTCAATATTGTGTTTGGGAGTGATATTCAGTTTTTCTTGTTGAGGAGATGAGCTTCTCCATGACAGACAGACTCACTGCATGCTCCAGGACTCTGCTCTGTTCCCAGTGGACATCGGCCAAGAAGTCCTGGATCAGTATTTTGAGGACATTTTGAATTTGGCCCCGGCAGAAGCAATTATCCGGTCCAACTTTTAAGTAATCGAGAAAATGAAGCAAAATGTTTCCCTGTGATTTTTTCCAATGGTAAAAATGTTTTTCACGAAATTAGGAAATTGATGATTGACTCTGTCGCGTTATTTCAGTAACAGGATTCTCCGTGCTGATGGTAGGTTTGCACAGAATGTTGAAAACATCTTCTTTGCCCAGTACATGATGGAGTTGGAGAAGGTTGTGGCTAGTGTGTCTGTGGCTCTTAGGAAAGAGAAGACAGGAAGTGGATCTGAAAGTGTAAGTGCGGATGCACGGTCAGAGAAGTCTCTGAAGAAGCTGCTGGAAGTTGATCAAATCTTTTGTTTTCTCTGGCCTTCTCGTGGCACTCCGGCATTTTGGCAGGGCACCCAGAAGTACCTGTTGACTTGTGATCGTCAGCTGGGCATTCCAACATGGTTTTGTTCATTCTCTTCTGCCGACATGCGTTGGGAAAATCTTCTCAACACTGTCTTAAGGTGTTGGGAATAATTTTGCTCTATGCTGTCCTTGGGGTCGGATGGGCAACGTCGCAAGGTTTTCGTCCAGATTACTTAAACTGTCTGCTGAATGTCCTCAAAAAATTGATTGTAACCAGATTACTTGAGAAATGTTTTCACAAGGACTCCGGGAAAAATGATAACAAATCTGTTATTGGAACTTGTTGTTCCAACAGGGCTAAGTGACTCCTCCGATAGAATTTGCCAGAATCACAGTTGTGTCTATTGCAATGGGAGGGACACCTTTGAACTATAAGAGATGGGACGAGAAAGAATTCGGAGGCTTCTATCGATGATTGGGTTGTGAGATGCTGAAGATCTTCTGAGTTTATTCTTGAATAAACAGACCCTCTGAGCAAACAGCAGATTCCAGTTTTTTATTCTGAGTCCACTTTTTTCCTCAACAAAGGCAAGAAGGGAGAACCCAAACAGCTGACCAGTTGGATTGGGCAGACCGCTGTGATTTGTTACGCAGGAACAGTGTCACCACGGCACGCATGTTTGACTTCCGCTGGCACTGTTTCCTCAGGGAGGTTCTATTGTCTCCTGCTAATCCTATAGGGAAAATTATTGATTATTTTTACAGGATTGAGTTCCAGCAGCGTGGGTCCCCTCATGTGCATGGTTTGTTCTGGGTGGAGGGGGCTCCACGAATAGGAAAAGAGTCTGTAGAGGTGGTGGCCGCATTTGTTGTTAAATATGTGACCTGCGAGATTCTTCAGAATGATGAGCTCTTAGCAGAGATTGTACTGTCTGTCCAACAGCACTCTAATCTTGTAAAAAAACGTGTAAAAAGCAGGGGAAAACATGTCGCTTCAAATTTCCCAGAACAACATCTGCCAGAAGATTTGTTATAGATGAAGAAAAGACAAAGAATTGTCCCAAATGTTCGGACCCGAAGCAATTTGATAAAGTAGGCGCAGAATCCACAGTTGAATGCATCTGCTGGCTGATGATGATTCGGAAGCGAGAAGCTGAAATGGCAGCAGAAGTGCTGATCCAAATTACTAGTGCCGTCGTCGATCCAAAGTCGGAATTTGATACCCTGGAGCAGATCTTTGAACAGTTTCACATTGACCAGGAAGTATATGAAGGTCTGTACAGGGCCTGTTGTAGAAAAAGAGGTTGTCCTAAAAAGAGATAAAAATGAAATCTGGATAAACCCGTACAACAAGTCCCTGCTAAAGTGTTGGAATGCAAACATGGACATTCAATACATCGTCGATGCGTCGTGTATATCATTTCGTACATTTCTTAAGACGAACGTGAAATGGGCCTGTTGTTGAGAAACACGCAGAAAGAAGCAGAAAAAGGAAACGCCAGTGCAAAAGAGTCACTGAAGAAATTAGGCATCGTGTATTTACACAATCGGGATGTGTCAGCTCAAGAAGCTGTTTACAGATTGGCCAATATGCATCTAAAAGAATGTTTCAGAAAAGTTGTTTTCATTTCACCCGGTAACAACATCATTAGGATGAGTAAACCACTGTCAGTTCTTCAGAAGCAGGGCGAATCAAGAGGTTGCAAAGCTCGTGTCCGAGCATTCCTGCTGGGAACACGCAGACAGTGGGTGTGTCTACCAGAGGAGGAGAGATAGAAGTGAAACGTCAGACAGATATATATTTCATTGATCAATTGGTCATTGGTTTGATTTTGACTGCTACCCTAGGAAAAAGAGGAGGGTCGCCGAGCCCATCCTCAGGGGGGGCAGGCTGCTGTGTCACCGAGTACAACCACAGACACACACACATACAGGAGGGGCCGCCGCGCTTCTCTCTAGCTAAGGTTGATCATCACACACACACACACACACACACACAAACACAGGAGTGACAACACACACACATCTAGTGCAGAGGGAGGGGTGGTGAGCAGACGTAAGGCAGAGAATGACAGCTCAGGACATATGCACACGACTGAGATGGGAAATGCAGGAGGAATGGATTTGCCCTAGCTCATTGCACGTGAACTTAGTTAAAACAAGAAAGAGAGAACAAAGAGATCAAAGACTAGAAAGAGTTTTACAAAAAGGTTACAAGGAGAACAGGGATGGAGGCCCTGGAAGAGTAGGACACACAGTGGCTCAAAAAGTGAATGTGAATTTGCAGATGCTTGGTCAGCACAGAGAAACACAGCTCTTTTACAGGCAGGATTACACGGTGAAGTTAAGAAAACCACAAAAGATAAATGCAAAGCAGGATCACATCCCATCCCACGACACTCATATCATTTAAGATCACACATACCACACAAATGCCAATGAGGGAAACATGGGGTGGCAGATTACAGGGGTTATGAACTCTGAGGATTGGTGATTTGCGGGTCCTGATTGACCAACTTCCTAGGATCTGCCTGGGAGGACAGGCCTGGCTGAATAAATTACACTCAGTCATGGCAGGACAACAGCTGGCTTTGACATAAGACAGTCAATGAGATCCTGTTATTCCTCATATGAGGCCGCACAGATTAAGACTGTGGCTGAGACCTCTGTGTATCCTAATGGTACGCTGTTGGGACAGGTGGGTCCTCAGCTTTATGATTCTATTCAGGAATTCTTCCCGAGACCTTTGAATGCAGTACCTTAAGTGTTGCCATGGAAACCAAGTTTGGACCCAGTGACACATTATTCAGATTGCACGAACCTTCGGACATCTCAAACAGGTAAACATCCCTCCAAATCCCCAGAAACAGAATTAATTTTTAGAACAGCATTGCTGGTGGGGCTTCCTGGGCCTGTAAAGGACAAACTCGAGCAAAACCCAGATCTGCTTCTGAAGCCACAACACAGATTTAAGAGGCATGTTACTCATGCTCTGAAGAAACACATTGATTATGAGCAGAAAGATGAGCACAGTTTAAGGATCTGGAAGTGCAGCTATTAAAATTACAACTGGCTAAAGCCCGAACAGATACAACACAAATTAAAAAGGATGATAAAAAAAAAAAAAAAAAAGGAAAGAGCAGGGAGTTAGGGAGCAGAGTGTGATGTGGCAGGGACCGATGCATGGCAATGTTGGTGCTAGGGGGCGTGGAAGAGGCTGATATGCTGGGGGGATAGGTGGATTCTGGTCTGTCCCACCACCTAATGATGATTGCTTCAACTGTGGAACCATGGATCACTGGGTGAAGGAGTGTCCTCATGCAAACTGGAACTCCGTTCAGGCCCCACACCCTATGAGAGTGGTGGTGGCTTTAGAGGTGGCAACCCCAGACCATGACAGCAACATCCTCCTGGTTCTTTTCAAGCTGGTCAATACTACAGTGACAAACACTGCCTTTCATCACACCTTTGCAGACGTGTGTGGCTGGACAGACACTCAGACATTCTTACATCCACTCACCTGGGATGCAAGTGAACTTACTGGGCAGAGACCTTTTGCAAAAGACCAATGTGACTATTCTGTGTGGACCCGAGGGATTACACATCAGGTTCCCTAATGGACATGAGATGAACTGTTCACCTGGAATATATACACATGGACAATGGTTGGTTCAACCTTTACAACTGCTTCCTGAGCCTTCAGCTGACATATATTGGTCTCTTTTGGAACCTGAAAGGCAAACAAAACAGACTGGGGTTCATTCTGTCTTCCAGGCGTGGAAGCCTTAGATACAATCTCTGGCTCCATACCATCCTCCCATTGCCCCACTACATTGTACTCTGAATTATGATGAAGTGTACAGGGAACTGTTTAGGGAAATTGAGGAGTCTGAATGGCGTGTTATGTCTACCCAAGTGTATATAGGTGAAGAAGGGGTAGCAGCTCACTGTAAATTAACTGATAAACAATTAACATGGTATAAAATGGAGGACACGGCTGTGCCTCATATTTCTTTGGCCTTAGCTCCAGGGAAAGACGCTAGGGAGTTAGGTCCGATGGTGAAACGTCTTAGGGCCCTACAAGACTGGTTCAGCTCAGATGTCCCGCAGATGCAGTATTCTCCTTCTGTCAGGATCCTGGTCGCCTCCCCCACACACCTGGTGTCCATCTCCTCACCTGCTTTCCATTACCTCATCAACCTGGAACCTTCTTATGGACCTCCAGGCCGTTCAGCCGATGTCAGTCCGTCTGCTTCATGCGGTAGAGTGTTCTGACTCATGCTTCGTCTCAAGCTTCAGTTCATGTCTTGTTTTTGGATGAACGTTCATAGACTGACTAATCCTGTTCTTTCATCTTCAAGGAATTCTACGCCTCCACAGTCATCCACTGCAACCAACCCGGACTCCTGTTCACGCCTGTCACCTCCACCTTCCTTCTGGCCAGCGGCTCACCCTCCAACCCAAGCCAGGCAGCCAAGCTGTCACAAACCTTCCACCAGGACTGGCACAGAATAAATCCCTTCTACAAACCTACTCCTGTCTTTAGCCTGCTATTGGGTCCAGCCCTCCCATAGACCTAACACCTTCCAGTAAAGCTTATAAAATAAATGTAACTGTGAAAGACCTCTGTATTTTAAAACATAGAATCTTAACACTTGACCACGACTGTGAACATTCAGATCATGAGATGGCTAAAGTTATGTTGGACCATTGACCAGAAGTTCTCTGGTCTAAAGGTCCTTTTGACCTTGTTTTTTTTGTAAATATTTTATTTTTGACATAGATGAATGACAACCTGTATATAGAAAGCAGTACTCCTGGCCAAAAGAAGCCAATGACGGTATGGAAGAGACTAAATGAAGCTACAAAGACACCAGTTTTCCCAGTTCGTGATCCTTATTGCATTTTGACCTCACTGGGCCCAAACTATAAATGGTTCACTGTTGTTGATCTGACAAATGTTTTTTCTCTCCCCTTTGCACCTGAAAGCAGGAAATATTTTGCTTTTTATTATAAGGGTTGCAAGTTGCAGTACCAAAGACGACCACAAGGGTTTAAGTGTAGTCCAGGCATTTTTAATCAGGCTTTAAAGACAATGTTAGAAACTGTGATTCTTCCTGAAGACTGTTTATTGGTGCAGTACGTTAACAACCTGCTTTTGGCAGCACCTACAGCAGAAGACCTGTTTACAGGCCTCGTCCATATTTCTGAGAAGATCATGGACCTGCGGCTTCAAAATGTCCATGAAAAGCTGCAGTGCTGCAGAAAGTCTGTCATTTTCCTGGGATGCACTGTTTCTGCCCAAGGTTGTGCAATGTCTGCGGAACACAGATCCTATGAGACACACCCAGATGAAGGTAACCACACACACACGCCAATATAAAACACCTTATTAGACACAGGCGAGACACGGGTGAAGCGGCCAAAGAGATGGTGGCGGGCTGGTCTGGAGTACCAGTTATCAGGCTGTGGGCATACGACCAAGGGGTAAGAGTAACAAACCCACAAAGTACTAGTACAATTTTTACAATTCCATTAACCACTTTGAAGGGATTTTGGGAAGGTACAGCGCTGACTGGGAAAGGATGGGAGAACTGCTGGTAAGCCTGCAAAATGAGGATGTGGACAGTTGGTTTAGCAGAAAAGGCCGCCAACTACTCAAAGTGGTCCCAGGACCCCTGGATTCAGACTGTATTGTTGATTTAATGAATAACACCAATCCACAGAACCCCAACTGCATCAGACGGGACAGAGTGTATCCTTTGGTTCCGGCTTTGAAAAGAAAACCTATTTTTTGATAGGCTGGCAATTTCTGGCAATTTAGGCTCCTGGCAATTTCTCTTGTGTTAACATTTCCACAGGTGATGCTCATAAATTAGGACAGGTAAATCAATCTTGGTGTTCTGAAGTTGTGCACGTGACTAATTTTTCCCCTCAGAGCTGTGTGGACACTGTAGTGGTGGTGTGTTAAGAATCAAGTATGATAAACGTCCCGAGAATGTTGACAGAATTCATTATGTACATTATAACCTAAGAAGACTAAATGATTATATACACGCAGATTTTGAATCTATGAAAGAACAGCTGGATGCAGACTCACTGATGACTTTCCAGAACAGGATTGCTCTTAACATGCTCTTGGCCGAAACAGCAGGTGTATGTGGTATTTTTTGAGACATGTTTGACGTATGATTAACTTTTGGGTCTTTTTAAATGCATTTTTTGATTGTTACTAAGAAATAAAGCAAAATTCCTAACATGGTAAATTCTTTTGGGAGTTGAAAATAGGAAGGTTAAGAGCTCCAAATAAATCTTTGCTGAGAGGCAGTTAAACTTACACAGATGTTGATTCCACCCATAACAGAAAGTTTATTTTTTAACCCTGTTTTACTAGTGTTTTTGTGTGCCATTCTAATTGTTTTGCAGCACTGTCATAACCATTTTTGCAGTTACAGCTTAAATGTGAGGCCAAGAGGGGGAATGAAGAAATGAAGTCTTAATAAACAAATACTTGTGTGTGTGTCATAGTGATTCAGTATTAACCAGTATGAAAGTTTAGTGTTAAAAGTGATAAACTTGGTAGACATTGAATACTTAAACAAAAGGGTTTTTCATGGTTTAAACTTTGCAGACATTTTTATGATTGTGTGAATGAATGATACGATAGTTTCTCACAGCATACAAGGTTAGTTCAAATAGGGAGTATGCTGCTTTGAAACAAATGTCTGCAGGCGGGAGTGAACGGAGAGCTGATAAGGTGTTAACGAGGAACAGAGGCACCTGCGAAAGGATGGGAAAAGGCAGACGGTGGGAAAATGGGAAAATATTGTGTATAAAACTCTGGGTCAAAGGGAAAAAGTGCACGGAGAAGAGCATCCGCTAGATACTTTCCTAAGGACAGCTGGAGACCCTAAATTTATGTATTAGATATTTTGGTGTCAGGAATAAATTTTTTGGTGGAAAACCTCAAAATCGTTCCAGACCTCGATTTTTGAACACGCACTTAGGCATAATCGGCGGATTATAGCCTACATGGACCACTATTGACCTACATCCACGGCAGACTTAGACAAATTACACAAACAGGCAACTTTTCCCCTTTTGGAAAAGTTTCAATTATTGCTGTTGGAGATTTCTATCAGTTGCCTCTCGTTAAAGGGAACCCACTTTATGCAGAAACATCAGATGTAAATTTGTGGTCCACGTTCTTCAAAGTGGTTGAACTGAAAGAGATCGTCCGACAGAAAGACCAAGCGTTGAACGCGTCCTAAACAGAATTAGGACGCGTTCAAAAGAAACCAAATTGTTACCCAGTGATGTGCAAATGCTGAAGTAGTGTAAAATAGGTGAGGACAGCACGGCTTTGCACATTTTCTCCACAAACGCCCAAGTGTTTCAACACAACTTGGAGCAGCTGTAAAATATTTGCACAGACTATTTAGAGATCAATGCAGAGCATTTTGTCCCCAGTAAAAAAACTGGAAAATTCGAACTGATGAGTGGGCATCATAAGAAAGTCAAGAGCAGCTGTTTGGAAGAGAAGCTGCTCTTGGGTGTGAACGCTCGTGTGATGTTGTGCAAAAATTTAGACATCAACGATGGTTTGGTAAATGGGTCGTGCGGCATAGTCACCCACATTGAATTATTTAAAGATAAGGGCTTTCCAAAATGCATTTATGTTAAATTTGATTACGAGGAAATTGGACGAATATCTCGGAGAACTTGTGCCAAACCCGTCTTGCCTGGTTCCACAGCTATAGAGCCCGAGGAAGAGCGGGTAAGTAACAAGGGGGGGTGAGGTGACAGTTCCCACTCAAGCTGGCATGGGCGTGTACCATCCACAAAGTACAAGGCCTGACTGTCGATGAGGCTGTGGTCTCATTTAAAAAGATCTTTGCTGCTGGACAGGTTTATCTTGCTGTTAGTCGTTTTGGACAATCCAAGGGTTAATAATTCGGGATTTTAAAGAAAAAGCAATTTATTGTAATAAATACGCAAAGGCTGCTCTGGAGAAAATGCCCCCCCTCCTGACTAATAATAGACAATGTGAACAGTCTTCTTTCAGCGTTTTCCTGGGACTACCCAGACATGTCTCTTATCAGGCCCACTGCACTCAGGAGCTGCAGCCAAACTGCATTGCTTTGACAGAGACATGGCTGATGCCAAATTCTCCCTTAGATGCTGTCCAAATTGACAGCTATAGTTTTCATTAGCCGGCCGTGAGGCACCTACAGTGGTACCAATCCAGCATTGGTTGGTCTGAAGGGTCAGCAACATGGTGGAGTTGTTATCTACTGTGCGAACGGAGCAGACTATGAGATTTTGGAGAAGCCAGACCTTGATTTGAAGTGTGTTTTACAGGACCCTGGCTCTAGATTTTGATTTTAGCAGTTGTCCCCCCTCATATCTGCTAGTGCTGTTCAGAACCCACTGGTTCCCGACAGGTCCCCTGCTGCTGCGGGCCATAATTAAAACTTTTACAACAATAACGCTCCCTTTTTTGCATAACTAAATGACGTATAATGACATTAATTTGATACTAAATTATTTGGTACATGACCAAATAATGTATTTGAATAAAACAAGCCAATCTCTCACTTTTTTTGATGATCGTTTTGCATATTTAATTTTAAACTAGATTCTAAGATAAACAAAATGTAGTGCAGTAATCAGTTTGTCAACAGTGAGAGACAATAGAAAGTTCGATAATCAAGATAGTCCTATCACCATCTTACTGTTGTGGGAAAGGTTCTCTGACTTTGTGTCAAAGCAGCTGTCTGTGGGGTTATGGACCCAGGACATTAAGTTTGTTGTGTATGTCACTTCCTGTTTTATTTTGTTGTATTTCCTGTGCTCACCGTTTCTTCTCAGGTCACTTGACACTTCCCTCCTTGTGTGTTCCCTCCCTCCTGGCACACCTGTATGTTGTTAACTAATCCTCTCTCCCTGTTATAAGTCCTCGTCTCCCTTGCACGGGTTGTCGGGTGGTTCTGTGCCTTCTAGGAATTGCTCTTGTGTTCTTTCGAGTAATTAAATGAAAAACTATTCATTTCTATTGCAGTCTGCGTTTGTGTCCACACGCCAACCCTGACATTACCACCCGACCAATAACATGGACACAGCAGACGCGGAGACATTACGGGCATTGCTTCGCCAACAGGAGGAGCAGATGTCCTGCCTGCGTCAAGGATTACTGGAGATGTCACGCCGTCACGAGCGACAACTTGCCGCATTGGGTGAGCGATTGGAGCAGTTGGCGGAGCGGATCCAACATCCACTGTCCGTCCCTTCTCCGCACCCATCGCCTCCCACGCCAGTCCAGGATGGGATTCCTGTCGCCCCTGCTGCACAGCTGGCCCGCCCGGAGAGGTTTTCCGGGGACTCCGGGGACTGCCGAGCATTCATCACCCAGTGTGAGCTGCACTTCCAGTTACAAGCGCCTCACTATCCTTCGGACCAAGCCAAGGTGGTTTTCATCATTTCCCACCTCACCGGCAGAGCTGCAGCCTGGGCTACCGCTGAGTGGCAACGTGGAGCCCCGACCTGCGCGTCTCTCTCGGCCTTCCTGGAGGCGTTCAAGGAGGTGTTTCACCATATTAAGCCAGGCAGAGAGGCGGCCCGGGCACTTATGAGATTAAGACAGCGGGACCGACGGGTAGCTGACTATGCCATCGAGTTCCGAACCTTGGCCTCCACTAGTGGTTGGGACACCACTGCGCTCATGGACGCTTTTGTGGAGGGACTATCCGAGGAATTAAAGGACAGATTAATTGCTCTCGAGTTACCTTCCTCCTTGGAACCCCTCATCGCCTTGGTCATCAGAATTGACAATAGCCTGCAGGACCACAAGCAGGAGCATGGCAGGGTGGCACCCCGCCCCCGACGCAGTCCTGTTGAGCACAGGATCATGGACTCACCTGACTTTGCTGCTTTTTCCGCAGAACCCCCGTCTTTAGTCTCAGAGGAACCCATGCAGCTCGGCCGGGGCAGACTGACAGTTTCCGAGCGACGGCGGCGGATGGCGGCAGGTGAGTGCCTTTACTGTGGCGGCCGGGTTCATTTCTGCAGGGATTGCCCCAACTCATCAATAGGAGTGGGCGCGCTTAAGAGCCGTGGTCCGGCTCCCACTATCCCGAGACCTGCTTCCTGTGTTTTGGATGTTCGGGTTATGTTCCAGAAAGGGGGAGTTTCTGTCAGAGCATTGGTGGATTCAGGAGCAGAGCAGAACCTCATGGACGCCGAGTTAGCCAAACAGGTCGGTCTGAAGTCTGAGTTTTTGCCCCGTCCTTTACGAGTGGTCTCCCTCAACGGCCAAGAATTAGCCACCGTCTCACGAGTCACTGAGCCGGTTCATCTGATTGTGTCAGACAATCACCACGAGCACACCCGTTTTTTCCTTTTTTTCCTCCCCACAAAACCCTCTGGTATTAGGTTGCCCTTGGCTGAATGCTCACAACCCAGTCATCGACTGGCCCTCCAGCCGTGTCTCCGGCTGGAGTGAGAAATGTCACACCACCTGTTTGCGTTCAGCTCGGCCTCCTGGGGGAGATCCCGCCGACCCAGTAGGGCGGCCGCCCTCACCTGACCCATTCAGGGTTCCGTCTGAATGTCATGACCTGACTGAGGTGTTTTCCGAGTCACAAGCCCTGTTGTGTTCAGGGGTTGCCCACAATAGGTTGCCAGATCATCGGCGCACGCCAGCACCATCCTACCTACCTGGTCAGTTCGTCATGTTGTCCACCTCGCACCTCAGACTCCGGACAGAGTCGAAGAAGCGTTCCCCAAGTTCATCGGTCCTTTCGAGATCCTGAAGGTCATCAATCCGGTGGCGGTCAGGCTGCGCTTGCCCAGGTCCTTGCGCATCCACCCGGTTTTCCACGTCTCTCAACTGAAGCCACATGTCACGAGTCCCCTGCAGCGGCCATCCTCTCCGCCACCCCCTCCCCGCATCATTGATGGCCAACCGGCCTACACTGTCCGTCGCCTTCTGGACGTTCGGCGACGGGGTCGTGGGGGGGTACTGTGGGGTTATGGACCCAGGACATTAAGTTTGTTGTGTATGTCACTTCCTGTTTTATTTTGTTGTATTTCCTGTGCTCACCGTTTCTTCTCAGGTCACTTGACACTTCCCTCCTTGTGTGTTCCCTCCCTCCTGGCACACCTGTATGTTGTTAACTAATCCTCTCTCCCTGTTATAAGTCCTCGTCTCCCTTGCACGGGTTGTCGGGTGGTTCTGTGCCTTCTAGGAATTGCTCTTGTGTTCTTTCGAGTAATTAAATGAAAAACTATTCATTTCTATTGCCGTCTGCGTTTGTGTCCACACGCCAACCCTGACACTGTCCACCTTCACATCCAACAAAGCGTCCTCTGCCCATCAAGCATCTCTTGTTTGTTTTTTCTTGTTTTTCTTTTCTTTTTTCCTCTTTTTATTCCCCACCTCTCCCCCCGTCCTCCTCACATTTAAATCAACTAAAGGCAACACATCCCCAGTAAGTACCCATTTACTCATGCACGAGACAGGCGCGCGCACGTACACACGATCCCGCACACACTCGCCGACACCGCAAACACCTGACATAGGCTCAAATAGGACACATATAACAAGTAACTCGCACAGCCAGGAAACATTCACACGCACAAACACACAGCGCTCCTCTGCGCACTGGTCAGTGGGCTCGCGCACAGGACTCATAGACGCACGCGCATTACTTAGCATAACACTCTCTCAGTCATTGTAATCTTGTCCAGTCTGAACATCTTTAGCTGGAATGTGCGTAGACTTAGCTCTGGGCCAAAGAGGCTGAAAGTTTTCAACCATCTGAATGATCTAAAAGCAGATCTAGTTTTACTGCAGGAGACCCACTTATCCAAATCAGCTGATCATCTCCTGTGCTGCTCACAATTCCCATCCATCTACTCAGCCAGTTAGAACTCCAAACAAAGAGGAGTTGCTATTTTAATTAATAAAAAGGCAGATTTGTAATTATTAACATATCGATTCAGAACAAAGATTTCTGTGTAGCCAGTATCTATGGTCCCAATGCTGATGAATCTTTCTTCTTTCACAGACTCCACAATAATTATAGGAGGAGACCTCAACTTGGTCCTTGATCCTGAACTTGACAGACTCAGCACAGCAGGACACCAGCGCACACGGCAGTCTGCAAGTATTTTTAAGCAGTACATGGATGAGTTGGGTCTCTGAGATGCTTGGCGCTCATGTCATCCAAATGCCATCCATCCATCTTCTTCCGCTTATCCGGGACCGGGTCGCGGGGGCAGCAGTCTAAGCAGAGATGCCCAGACTTCCCGCTCCCCGGCCACTTCCTCCAGCTCCTCTGGGGGGACCCCGAGTTGTTCCCAGGCCAGCCGAGAGACATAGTCTCTCCAGCGTGTCCTGGGTCTTCCCCGGGGCCTCTTCCCAGTGGGACATGCCTGGAACACCTCCCTAGGGAGGCGTACAGGGGGCATCCGAACCAGATGCCCAAGCCACCTCAACTGGCTCCTCTCGATGTGGAGGAGAAGCGGCTCTACTCCGAGCTCCTCCCAGGTGACCGAGCTAATCACCCTATCTCTGAGTGAGCGCCCAGCCACCCCACGGAGGAAGCTCGTTTCAGCCACTTGGATCCGGGACCTTGTTCTTTCGGTCATAACCCAGAGCTCATGACCATAGGTGAGTATTGGGGCGTAGATCGACCGGTAAATTGAGAGCCTTGCTTTCTGGCTTAGCTCTCTCTTCACCACGACGGACCGGTACAGCGACCGCATGACGGTGGACGCAGCACCAATCCGTCTGTCGATCTCACGCTCCGATTTTCCCTCACTCGTGAACAAGACCCCAAGATACTTAAACTCCTCCACCTGGGGAAGGAGCACTCCACCCACCCAAAGAGGGCAAACCACCTTTCTCCGGTCGAGAACCATGGCCTCAGACTTAGCGGTGCTGACCCTCATCCCAGCCGCTTCACACTTGGCTGCAAACCGTTCCAATGC
The DNA here is from genome assembly GCA_014656515.1 of Oryzias celebensis. Taxonomy (NCBI): domain Eukaryota; kingdom Metazoa; phylum Chordata; class Actinopteri; order Beloniformes; family Adrianichthyidae; genus Oryzias; species Oryzias celebensis. Next base: position 6,903,374 of record BNCR01000009.1, on the reverse strand, counting down.
ATGCTGGAGGTCCTGGCTTGATGAAGCCAACAGGACAACATCATCTGCAAAGAGCAGAGAGGAAATCCTGTGGTTCCAAAACCAGACTCCCTCCGGACCCTGGCTGCACCTAGAAATTCTGTCCATAAAGACTATGAACAGAACCGGTGACAAAGGGCAGCCCTGCCGGAGTCCAACATGCACCGGGAACAGGTCTGACTTAGTGCCAGCTATGTGGACCAAGCTCCTGCTCTGGTCATACAGAGACCGGACAGCCCTGAGTAAGGCTCCCCGGATCCCATACTCCCAAAGAACCCTCCACAGGACACCTCGGGGCACACGGTCGAACGCCTTTTCCAAATCCACAAAACACATATGGACAGGATGAGCGAACTCCCACGAAGCCTCCAGTACCCTAGACAGGGTGTAGAGCTGATCCACAGTTCCACGGCCAGGACGGAAACCGCATTGCTGTTCTTGAATCTGAGGTTCGACTATTGGCCGGACTCTCCTCTCCAGTACCCTGGTATAGACTTTCCCAGGGAGGCTGAGGAGTGTGATTCCCCGGTAATTGGAACACACCCTCCGGTCCCCCTTCTTGAAGAGGGGGACCACCACCCCTGTCTGCCAGTCCAGTGGTACTGTTCCCGACTGCCACGCAATGCTGCATAGACGTGTCAGCCAAGACACTCCCACAGCATTCAGAGACTTGAGGTACTCAGGGCGGACCTCGTCCACCCCCGGTTCCTTGCCACCGAGGAGCTTGTTAACTACCTCGGTGACTTCAGCTTGGGTAATGGACAGCCCCACCCCAAAGTTCTCAGCCTCTGCTTCCTCACACCTATATATACCCACACCTTCAAGTTTAACCTGGAGGTTTAACACTTCTCTGTTAAAAGATCAAGGGTTTATTAAATTCTTTAAAAAGAGTGGGCAACCTTCTTACAATTGAATGATACTCCGGATATTTCACCATGTGTTCTTTGGGAAACAGCAAAAGCAGTGATGAATTATTTCTTATTCAACAAATAAAAAACACAAAGAGAAAGCAGATTTTTTTGAAATAGAAAATAAAATCAAAAATAGCACCAAAAAATAAAAAAAGCTTGACTGCTACCAAAGTTGTATTATAAGTACTACTTTAGCAGCCTGGTGGGAATTTTTTAAAATGTCAAACTTTTCACTCTTACCATGCAAAATGACACCCATCTGGAACAATCCAGACATCCTGATTAATAAAAAAATGTTGCACTTCCCTGATTGGCAAGCAGGGGGCGTAAGACTACTCTAGGACTTATTTATCGACAGAAGAAAACACACCAAGAACTACCAGAAAAACATGGAATAAATAAATTCTTGAAATATCAGCTACTTAAATCTGTAATTACTAAAACATTTAAATCCAGTGACAATGACCTAAAATTACCAGAACTAGTTACTTCTATGATTATTTTTTCATTTAATAAAACTCTCTCCAAAATATACAAACTCGTATGCAGCTTAGATAAAGGAAGTCTCAATTCCAACAACAAAATGGGATGCAGACTTAGGGAGAAGTACAGACACAAGCTTCTGCTAAGAAATATGTCTAAATACCTTTAAATTAAGAAAAAGTCCAAACTTACAACTAATCCAATTTAAAACTCTTCACAGAATTTACTATACTGGACAGAGGATTTTCAAGATGGGTCTCAAAAACTCAGATATTTGTGAGCATTGTGATAGTAATTTACCTGACAATTACATGCATGCTCTGTGGTTCTGTACACCTGTCCAGGCTCTCTGGCAACAGGTATGTGCTGATTTATCAGTCTGGCTTAAGGTTTTAATCACAGCCTCACCTTCACTTTGTGTGCTGGGTGACATGAGTGCCATCCACACAGAGTATGTGAGCCTTGAGGCTTCCTCTGGCCCACTGGTACCTGACCAGGCAGCTACAGGTGCGGTGCTGGGGGGTGGGGGGTGGAGGGGTGTTTGCTTTCTGGCGGTGGGGCCTCTGCCCTGGGAAAACTTGGGCCCAATGCTGGGGGGTGCGGGGGGACGGTTGTTTCACTATCAGGGGTCAGTTTGGTAGCTGTCCCCGACCTCATACGACCACTTATTAGGTTAGAAAAGGGGGCGTGCTTCCGGAAAAACTCGAGGGGCCGAGCCACTTGGCAGTGGTCCCCCCTCCCATGGTCTCCACACAGTTTTGACCCCTTCTCTTGGTTTTAAATGCACCGTAGACATGTAGGACCCTTTGTGGGGGGTGCTAGGACATCACTACCAGCAAGCAGGAGATGTCCTCCTAGTGCTCTACCCTCCTGTTTTAACTGCACCGTAGACATTTAGGGCTCCTTGGTGAGAGGGTGGTTGGACATCCCTGTAAGCAATCAGGGGATGTCCTCAGTGCCCTGCTTGCCAATTTTAACTGCACCCTTTATTACACACACCTTTCAACCACAAGAAACACACCTCAACACACACACAAATACATTACACAAGGAAGGTGGGACTACTGATCTTCTGTCCCCTACCCCAACCCCAGTGGAGGGAACAGGGCCTTCAGCAGTGGCGGCCTTGTCTCTTGGGTGTCAGCCTCCTAGGTCCACTTCCCTTGGTCATCCCTCCTCTAGGTGGGGGTAGCTGACCCCCGCCTTGCTCTCTTCTGGATCTCCACAACTGCCTGGAGCTTTGGAGCGGGTCTCCTTTGTGGGGCCCTGGCTCGTACCCAGGGCTGGGGTGCGGGGATGCTCAGAATTCTTTGGTGGTGGTGGGCGGCTTGTCTGGGGTGGTGGGGCTCTCGGGGGTGGGGCCCCGCACTGGGCCACCTGGCACGGTGGGAGGGCTGCTCTCCTGGCTGGGAGAACACAGACAAATATAATATTAATAAAGTTTCAGTTAAAGTACAAAATGGGCTTATACCAACATACATTCTTTGTTCCCAATGATTTATAACGATTGTAAGAGTAAAGTCTGTCTAATACAAGAGGCTCTCAGCTCATTGCTGTTTGCTCAGCTGTTGGACAGGACAAGTTAAAAACAAAAATAAATAAATAAATAAAATAAAGTAAAATAAACTTAAATATGCAGGGCGATCATCAAAAAAAGTTAGAGATTGGCTTGTTTTACTAAAATATGCTATTTGGTTATGTACCAAATAATTTTGTATCAAACTAATTTCATCATACACTATTTATTTATGCAAAAAAGGGAGCATCATTGTTGTAAAAGTTTTAATATTGCATGTATAATTTAAATCGTTTTGGTTCCCATAGCAACAGCAATGATTTCACTGTGACATCACAAAGGCAGATGACAGATTGGACACTTTTGTTGTTAGCAACTGTTGCCCATGTCTAATGTCTCATATAAATCAGACCCACTGGAAAGAGGGCTCTCACTTTCAGCAGGTAATCTTGAAGACTCAGCTGGTGATGTGGGTCAGCAAAACATTTCAACCTCTTAGGCAAATTTTATTTATTTCTTTTTTTGTGGTGTTGTTTGTTCTGTCTTACTCAATGTTAAATTGAATTTTTAAAATGTAAATTTTTGATATGCACAGAGATTAATATGCTATGTTTTTTTCCCACAAAAAATATGATGAGAATTAAAATGCTCACTGTCACACATTTGTGAAATTAGTAAATGTGCTCCTTTTGATCCAGCTCCTTCTTCGGTCTCAGGTTTTTTTTTTTTTTTTTTTTGTTCAGCCAGACAGTTCTAATCGTTCTGTTGCTTTTTTTGCAGAATAATGCAGAGTTGTAGTTTAAGAATGTACAACTGTTTACCAATCAGGAAAAGGAAAAACTCCTGTGAAGAGATTCTTGATGGGCAGAGGACGCTTTCTTGGATGTCAAGGTGCTCAGAGGACAGCAGCTTTGACACAAATTCAGAGAACCTTTCCCACAGCAGTAAGATGGTGATAGGACTATCTTGATTATCGAACTTTCTATTGTCTCTCACTGTTGACAAACTGATTACTGCACTACATTTTGTTTATCTTAGAATCTAGTTTAAAATTAAATATTTAAGGCGATCATCAAAAAAAGTGAAAATCAGAAAATCAAAAAAATCAGACCCACTGGGAAGAGGGCTCTCACCGTTCACCAGGTAATCTTGAAGACTCAGCTGGTGATATGGGTCAAAAACACATTTCAACCTCTTGGGCAAAATGTGGTTTTATACTCGTGGTGTTGTTTGTTCTGTCTTACTCAATGTTAAATTGAATTTTTAAAATGTCAATTTTTGATATGCACAGAGATTAATACGTGATGTTTGTCCACCAAAAATTATGATGAGATATAAAATGTTCACTGTCACACATTTGTCAAATTAGTAAACATGCTCCTTTTGATCCAGCTCCTTCTTTGGATTCAGTTTTGGTTTGTGCAGCCAGACAGTTCTAATTGTTCTGTTGCTTTTTTGTTGAACAATGCAGAGTTGTACTTTAAGAATGTACAACTTTTTACCAATCAGGTAAAAGATACTGTTCCTCTGAAGAGATGCTTGATGGGCAGAGGATGCTTTCTTGGGTGTGAAGGTGCTGAGTATGGAAGCAAATGGGACTCATAATTAAAAAATAAAACTCAACACCGGAAATGCTTTTTCATTTTCAAAATACGTTTTCCTCTGTTGACTCAAAAATAAAATAACTACTAAATCCGACAAATAGCTTTTTCTTTTTCTTCTTCAACACCGCTCGTTCTGTCACTTTATTAAAATTATAAAGAAAAGGACATTTGACATTTCTTTTTCAAATGTTCTCTAGCAAATATGTACCAAATTTCAATCAGAAATATCTAATTTGAAAATTAAAATACATTACAGAAATGCTTTTTCATTTTCACAATGTAACTGCATCAATTAATTCATAAATAAAATTAAAATTCAATCCTTTAAAATGCTTTTTCATTTTGTACTTTAACGTCGCTCATTCTGTCACATGAAGCAGAATTTAGAATCTGAAAGAAAAGAGTTTCAAACAGAACCAACTCCACAAGAACCTGTCCAGACACCTGAGAACAACCTTCTCCAGAACAGACAGATCATTACTGACAGAAGAAACCAGATCAGCTTCACAAAGATGAGACATTTATTTTCTAAATACCAACCTTTACCATCATTACAAACCTTTTTCATTTTGTTCTTTTGTTTTGCACTTTTTAATCCGTATTTTGGGTTGCTGTACTTTGTGTTGTTTCATTTTAAATGTTGAATTGAGTGATATCATCAACCAGCATCATCTAATGACTTTTAAGACTGCATGTCGCTACTTTACTCAGGAGTGGATAACAAAGCAGTGTTCCTCATTTCTATGGGCTTATTTGGCTTAAAGGACTCCTGGAGCTCATTGAGAAACAGGGCCTTGAAGGCTAATGGGGACAAAGCTGGAGTAAATTAAAGGTTTGTCTTCTGACCATCATGGCTATACCTCTTCGCAACACCACATTCATCCAACCTTCAACCATCTTTTTGGGATCTGTCCTTTTTTGGATTTCTTGGCAGTCTGGTTCTTACAAAAGCCCCAAATCAGAAGAAGTAGGAGGACTCGGTGTATTTTCTTTTTTGTTACTTTTTAGGATTTGTTTCCATCACAGGACAGCCTTGCTAATGACATGCATGCAATGATGTCCTCTGCTACACTTAAATATGTTCCTTGTCAGGTAACTTTTTTTGTGTGCTGAGCTGGATTCTGCAGGGAACCAGTCTCCAGGCAGAACTTTGGAAGTTATAGAGTCTGGACAAAGGAATCTTTTAAGTGGCATGAGGAGGAAGACAACTCAGAGACTCTATTATTAGCTGTTTTAAAATAGCCTTAGGCTCCAGTTATGACAAGAAGCTTCAGAGCAGCTTTTGCTATAATGCAGTTTGATGAGCTTAAAGCTGACAGGCACAAACTGCCACCTGCACCCAGATGGAGCAGCCTGAAGGCTGCAGGCATTTCCCTCACGAACTGCACAATTATTGCTCAGGTTCAAATGTCGAAATCACTTGGCTGTATTTAAAAAATAAAATGATTTAGTTTAGTCAGTTTGGAAACTTTTTGATCAAAGCTTCTGTTTTTCTGCTTTCATTCAACATTGACAACAGTGACATTCACTGCTGCCAGCCAGAAATAGTAACTGAAATAAGGCGAAGTATAGTGGTTGTCAGTTTCCAAGCAACACACACCAGCTCGGGCACACGCACGCGCGCGCACACACAAGTGCGTCATTTCCGAAAAAGGGTCTGGCAGTCCAGTTCGTGGCTCCATGCGCTCGCTGGTGTCGTCCGGCACAGGGCAGCTCAGAGGAGCCGCGCGTGCGGAGGGGGTCATGTCCTCTGATTGTAAGTTGCACATGTGTGCTTAAGAAAGAATTTCAACTGCCGGGATTCAGGTGTCTCAGTGGGATCATCACAGTGGGATCAGAAGCAGCGGAGGATCTTCCTTTAATTGAGCAGGGAGGCAGCGGGACCGGAGGGAATCCATACCGAGCTCCGTGGTCCTGCGGTGAGGAGTCTGGAGCTGACACGCACAGGACAGGCTGCACCTGCGTCGCCGCGCGCTCTCATCACCTGTTGAGAAAGCTTCTCGGTCCTCCTCTCCTCTCCTTTCAGATGTGAGGATCAGGCTGAAGCGCGCTTTGCCAGATGCTCCACGCGTCCTCCTCCGTGAGTGAAGCCGCCGCGCCGCTGCCGGACATGCCGCAGGATGAGCGCTGATCTGGAGCGCGTTTCCCCGGGCACAACGCTGGATTCCGCCGGCCTGGGCGGCCGTGCGCTCTCGGCAAATGTCCGGAGGCTCCACAACGGTCTGAACCTGCTGCTGAGTGACGTGGAGAGGAAGCAGTTCATCCACTGTCTCAATGTTTACCATGCCAAGCGCAACGTCTTCGACCTGGTCCAAACTCTGAAAGTGATTCTGAACAGTCCCAGCAAGCGGCAGTTGCTGCCCATGCTGCGCCTGGTCATCCCCAGGTCCGACCAGCTGCTCTTTGACCAGTACACCTCCGAGGGGCTCTACCTGAAGACTGAGCTGCTCCCCAGCAACGGCAGCGTGGAGATCTATGGGGATGAAGGGGACCCAACTCTGCAGACCTATGTCAGCTGCCTGCGGGAGCAGCCGGTCACGGCGGCCCCTCTGGAGGCTGCGGGGACCAAGGCCGCGCTCCTCTGTGGGGGCCTCTTTGGAGAGGTGCGCAGAGTCACCCTGAAGCGCTCCAGGAGCCACGAGGGCCTGGGCTTCAGCATCCGCGGGGGCTCGGAGCACGGAGTGGGGATCTACGTCTCCCTGGTGGAGCCGGGCTCGTCCGCTCAGAGAGAAGGACTCCGGGTCGGGGACCAGATAGTGGCGGCCAACGACGTGATGTTTGACAACGTCACTCACGTGGAAGCGGTCAAGGTATGACACATGCGCGCGCGTGAACTGGCATGGCAGGGGTTGACTATGCGCGTGTGCACGCCTTCAGAGATGCTGATGAAAACTCTGGGAGAGCACACAAAACACGTGACAGCAGAGCCCGCAGAGCGGCTCCTGCGGGGCTCCCGCGGGGCTCCTTCATGCGGCCAAAAGCGATCCTCAAGGGACTGCCTTTTTAAATCAAACCTATTGGTGAGGCCATGACGCTCCGTTACTAACCAGAGACTGTCTGATTGGTTCTTCAGCATTTCTTGGTAGAAACTGTCAGAAAGTGATCCGTGTTTTCTGCTGCAGCTGAAACAGGACTGCGCTGATCAGAAAGCTTTAGTCTTCATGTTCAGTGGTGCAGTTTCATGAATGGTAAAACATTTAGGCGAAAGACCCATTTCCAAACTGGACCATCTGAAGCCCCTGCATGATCTGGATCTGTGACTCTGCTCATGTGAGGTTTGGGTTTGTCCACCATGGAAGAAACTGAAAGATTGATAAGAACTTAGTGGCATGAAGCCTCGTGGGTTTTGTTAACTGAGCTGCTCTCAGCAAGGCCCAGGATGATCACCTCAGTCTGGGTGTAGGAGGTGCTGAAGTTTGTGCCACTGAAAAGCTGGAGGGAAACAATTTAAGTCCTGCAGACATTTGGAGGTTCATCGGCAGCACTTCTGTCTTTGCAATGTCTCGAATGAAACTCATTCTGCAGGTAAGCTGTACCTGCGCAGTAAAGGTGACAGAAGGCTGATGTCTCATGTCGCTGTCTGCAGCAGTCGCTGCACAAACACTCAACCCAACCTGAGGCCTGCTCCATTCCAAACAAAGATCCAGTTAATCACATTTTCAAAAGCTTTCACATCTTGTGATGAGAATTTTTAAAATTCAAAGACAAAAGGCTGAATATGAATTTTATAGATAAAAATAGGATCACTCTGCTGGATTGCCATTCTCTATCAATTATGATCACTCGCTCTCACACCTCTGTATCACAGTGGGCTAGCTAACAATAAATGCAGCATCATCTGCTGCTATAACCCCTCTCAGCATTCCTGACGACAGAAATGTCAAAACATACGAGGAAAACAGAATCACCAACACATTTCAGGAGAAAGCAGGAAATGCATCAAGTGTTGATGAGGTTCAGAAGTCCACCAGAAAGGTGTCGGTTCAGCATTAAGAGCAGGAAAAGAAGTCAATCCTGACCCCCGAGCTCCAGTCAGTCTCACAACACGCATCCAGTTTGATCCTCAGTGCAGACAACAGAGCTTTAGGCTGGAGGGCACATCACTTCATGAAGGTCATGGGTCATCTGGAGAACAAAAACAGAAGGAAATCACAGAAACTCTGTGGAGCCCAGATGCACGGTGGGAACATTCTTGCTAATTATTCTTAGAACACCCCTCAATGAATTGCCACCTTGATGTAATGCAGGGGCTTGAGAGCTTGAGTGATCTCAGCAGCTATGCTGTCTGGGGCTTTTGCCCAGAGTAAAATCCCCCATAGTCTCCTCAAGTCTGAGGTCATGGTTCTCGACCCGAGAAAGGTGGTTTGCCCTCTCTGGGTGGGTGGAGTTCTCCTTCCCAGGTGGAGGAGTTTAACACCAAAGTCTGTGAAAACATGATACTGGTTTTGGAAACATTTAGCTCAAAGAAGGCAGAAACTTGCGAGTGGTCAAAAGAGAAACCCAGTCAAGAGATCCTTCAGAGTTTCTGAGTATTGTTAGATGCAGGCTAAAAGGAGAACGTTTGGTTTGCAGTCCTGCAGCTTAGTGTACCTGAGTTTTTGATGCAAATAACACAAAGTTTTCTGGCATTTGTCCTGTTGTCGGTCCAGCGCAGCAATGAGTTTGCAGCCACCCCCATTCATCATCCTTCCACAGCCCAATGTCTGTAGAAACCAACTCCATCTTAAATCTAAATCTCTGAAGAACAGACCACAGTTCAGAGGCCGTCATGCTGCTGATGGCTCCAGTCAGCTTTGGATGATGTGTGTCTGTGGTGTTGTAGAGGCCAGCTTAAAACACTAGTGCTGAGAGTTCCTCCATCCTACATGAAGGTTTGTCGCACCGTCAGTGAATGTGACTGCTGAGAGCAAAGCTGCAACACAGAGGCGTGAGAGAAGCATCTACAGCAGAGCCTGAGCTTGGATTTGATGATGAGAGCTCTGTCTCACTCAGGATGATGGGATTTGATTTCAGGGTTCTTCTGTTGCCTGACCACACAGACTTTCAGCTTTTAATCTTATGTAGTGTTCACAGATCTGCAGCCATGCTGCTTGTTTGTGGTCTTTGGAAGTCCTCCAGTTAGATGGAGCTGTACAAGTAACCGGCACACCGTGAGCCCATGGTAGCTTGATGTAGATTGTGGGCTGCAGAGCCTCCTCCTCTGCTTGTCTGGAGGGCCGTGTGAGAGAGATGATATGATGTAACTACAAAGATGACTAACCACTAAAACTCAAGAGAAAAGCAGACAAACTACAGAAATAGTCACTTTGTGTTCTGCACATCCGCATCTGCATAACTTTGATTCTCAGTTTAATGCAACAGAAATGAAGCGTGAGGGAGGGAAGTGATGTGGGAGGAACAGCCCTTCACACAGGGGTGAGGACTGAAGCAGGACAGTTAATGTGTTCCTCAGCTGTTCTGTCTTTAAAAATATCACAGTGAAACAGGGATGTTTACGCTCGTCTCCCTTCATGGAACTCTCTCCGTCCACCCTGAATGCCTCTGGTCTTCAAAAGAATCGTATTCAGGAGCAAAGAGAATTTCCACTGCTGTCAGCAGAGAAACTCAGACATGATTTAAAAACCAGAATGTGGAGCCTGTAATGTAGAGCTGGATAAAGAAAATATGTGACCTTCAAAAACAGAACAAAACAGATGTTGGCACACTCAAATCTACTTATTTATTAGAGGACAAAGCAAAAATATTCATGAAAATGGATAAATTAGAGAATCAGTTAAAATACCAGACGTGAAGTATCAGCAGGGAAAAAGGAGAAAGAGCCTGCAGCTCCGTCTCATTGGATCTTTCTAGGATCTCCTCTGCAGCTGCAAGAAAAAGTGTCTTTTACAAAACATTACAGGAAAAAGCCAATTAACCATTCAAACACCTGACAGCCCAGCTATAAACTGCAGTTACTTGTTGCATGTAAGAACATTTCTGCCAAGCACAAAGATTTCTGCGCTCATCATTTAAACCAGGTGTCTCCAACCCTGTTCCTCGAGGGCTACCGCCCTGCTTGTTTTGCAGCTAACCCTGCTTCAGTAATTGCTGCTCACCTGGATCAGGTGTGTTCAGTCAATCAGAAACTGCGCTGATTCAATCCAGCTAATCAGCATCTACTGAAGCAAGGTTAGCTGCAAAACAAGCAGGATGGTAGCCCTCGAGGACCAGGGTTGAAGACCCCTGATTTAAACACTCTGAACCGAAAGGCAGCTGACAGCTCTTTGCTCCACTTTAGATTTGATGGACAAAAAGAACACCTTTCTTCAGTGTTTGAATTCACATGTATGACGATGTGGATGCTTTTTATTAATAAAAGAAAATGTTTTGTTATAGTTGAAGGAGCAAGTTTAAGTTTCTCTAATGCTTTCCTGAACTTTACACTTATCACAAACGGGCAGACAGCTGGTTCCACTCACAGCAGGTTTATTAGTTCAGACAGAAACCAAGCATAGCTAAAAGTTCACAAAGCTAAATCAGAGTCAGACAGGCTGAGGTCAGGCCAGGCCAGGCGGCAGGCGATCACAGAACAAGCCAGGTCAGAAACAGAAGATCAGGTCCAGATAGAAACACGCGGTAATGCAGGCAGGGTGACCCACTGCGCGAGGCTGTGTGCTGCTTAAGAGACAGGTGGGTGATTGTCAGATAGGAGTCAGGTGAGCGGCATGGGACTGTGCGCTGGGGCTGCTGGGAGTTGTAGTAAGTTTATTACTCTGCAGATGACTCCCGCTAGTGACCAGAGGAAGAGACAGAGCTCTGACTCCTGACAACAGTAAAATAAGTCCAACTTTGCAATTTAGATGTCAGCTGTCTTCAGCTTATTGCCTGCGACACCTTCAGCTGGATACTGGATAATGGCTTCAGCTTCAGCCTTAGCAGCAGCAGCAGCAGCAGCAGCTCGGGGTCGTTGTCGTGTTGTTTCCTCCACTTACAGATGTGATGTGACAGGCTTCATACAAACATGTTTTTCTACATAAATATAAAACTTTTAGACAAAACAGGATCACATTTGTCATCTGAGACATATTTAGTTTGCAAATTCATCTTGTGATGTTAGATTGTAGCAAAACTGACTACTTGACGGTGGGGGTGGGGGGTGGATGGTCAGCTTTAGTCCTGGTGGGGCGTTTTGGTGCTCAGTGTTCCTGTGAGGGTTTTCCTCAGCTGCTCCTGGTTCCACATAGTCTCTGAAGAAAGACCCTTTCAGTTGGTTTGTGGTTACATTTTTTCCAAGAGCAGGTTCTGCAGTGGACCATAAACTTGTCCAGGCGTTCCACTTTAGAAACCAAACAAGTGAATAGAGTGGATCTCAGCCATGAAAGAACAAATGCAGGTCACGCCCATCACAAGGCGTCATACACAGACAACCAAGCATACTCCTGGGGGGCAAACACAGCAGACAATTAAGTTAATTCAGTTAACATTTTGAAACACATTTGAACAATGATAATGATAAAGACAATTTCTTTCACAGCCCTCTACTGACTGTGCACAGATGCTGCATACAGGTGAAGTGTCCATAGGAAGCCTGTAGATCCCCGTAGTGGGCACAAAAAATACACTCCGATCGTCTCATTTCCTCATTTCTAACATTATAGCTGGACGCAAGACGCTCACACTTATCCCCTGAACAGCACCAAAAGGCTTGTTGCACAGTGCGCAAGTCCATACAACACGCCTGTGCCTCAACTACTTCACTCGTAGTCACCCCTACGTGTTATATAAGTGTTCACTACAATGTGTTTGCCCTGTAGTTGGAATAAAAGATTTTTGAAAGACATTTTTTTGTGCCATGCAGAAAAACAGCAGCTCATTAAGCGTGGGAAGAGACATTTTCCTGCTATTTGGACCTCTCAAGTTAATGCAAAGGTTCACATTTAGAAAGTCTGACATTTGGTGCTCTTTATCATAAAAACAGGTGACAATGGGGATCATCAGCATCTGCTGTGTGGTGCTGTGAGTTACGATGTCAGTCAGAGTGTGCATGAGTGTCATTTTGCAGCACTGACGTTTAGCCTCCATCGTCCTGATCAAAACTATCCCTGTTACAGATTAAGCAATTTACTGTTTTCCACCTAACATACCTTATATTTGTTGTGTTTCTCAGGTCTATAAACTATTACACTTTCTTATATTCATCTACATTTCTGTTTTCTTTTTGTACTTTTATTGTACTTTTTTGAAATGCTATTTTCTTCTCTTTTTTGAAGCCATCACTTGAATCCAAGGACCAGATGGCAGTTAAAGGTAGATATTCTGCAGAAAGACTCTTAAAGGACTGCAGCAAATAAAGCTTCTGTTGACTCTGCAAGATAGAATCAAATGAGAAAAATTGATTCAGTGTAAACAAACAAAAAAAAAAAAACAACAAAGTTTTGAAAGCATTGAGAACAGCAAAATGTCTGTGATAAAAAGACAGGTTTCAAACTCATCTGAGGGTGGAATTCAGAAATGCTTAAAAACAGAATCAAACAATCAAATCAACCTTCTGCATCTGTTTTCTGTTCCCAGAACCATTTATTTAAACAAACAAACAGATCTACTAAACCTATAGAGTGCATTTCAAAGCAGTGCAGTGCTGCACATTACAGTGAAAAGCAGCTGACCTGATTATGTTTGGTGCACAGAAAGACAAAAAGAGACAGGAGACACAGCAGGTAAACTGTGAGTATTGTGCTTTCCAATTCTCTAGATGACTTCTTCTGTTTCCTTATGTGAACACAAAAATCAGAGCTGCATTTTTTCCACTTCCACTCCACAGCTGTTGTGCAAAGGCAGAGGAGATGTTCAAATCCATCATGTCCAACAGCATCTTTAAGGGTTGATTTAAGTCATCTGCAGCGTGACCCTATCTTTAAGATTGAATAGTTTGGACACCTGCTTCTCATGTTCCAGTTTGTCCTCTGCTTTCCCTCATCCCAGCTTTTGCTGACGTTCCTTCATTGCGCATCTGACCTGCTGCAGCTCCACAGTTCTAGCTCTTTCCTTTTGATCTCTTCACTCAGAACTCAATGAACAAACGATTTATGTTTTTGCAAACCTCTGACCGTTCCAGCTTCTCTCTGACTGTGTCACATTGTCATTGGTTCTTTAAATTAGAAGGTTTAATATCACAGTAATAGTCTGTTTTTGTGCTTTCTCTAGAAGCACTGAAACATTTTGGATTTTGGAATTCCATCCACAGCAGGATTGACTAGTACTTGCACTTCCAAAAATCCTCCTATACTTTACAAAGCAATAAACATGAAGGCTCCTTGTGGAGGAACATTTATAAACAAATCCATCTCTGCTTAAAATCTGGAATCAAATTGGATCCATCAGCATCTATTCTTGGATGAAGCAGAGGCTTGCTGCAGGTCCCGCCACAGGCAAACTGTGAAAAGATCCATGAAACCTGCAGACAGATGGACAGACTTCTCTCACATAATCAACATCAATAAGAACTTTTTTAAAAACATGCATGTCAATCGATACTTTATGACAAAATAAACATGCATGAGCCAATTGGAGCAGAGTTTCTCTTTAACTTGTCCTGTTAACAGTGTTTGAATCACAAGACAACAAGATGCTGCCTGATTTTATAATCTTTACTGTCAGGTGTAAATGTTAGTCTAAAGGGGTGGGACCTGTCCACCCACACTCAAATGTTACAAACATGGCTCCGAAAATCTTTACGTACAAACGTTTCAACATGTACACAATGCAACTACAGCTCATACTTACATACTTATGCATACATAAGTATTTTATTCTGTCACGCATACTATTTGCGCAAAGATGAGCCAGGTGAGTGTTTATATTCTACTGAGATGGATGATAGAATGTAAAAAGAGGGAGAGAGCCCAGCCACCCCCACACCAAACCACCATCGAAGCAGTAGCAGAGGCCAAGGCCCCCGACACCCGCGTGGGATAGCAGATAGAAAAGGTTGCTAGGCAATCATGTCAGCCACCCAGACCAGGGCCAGCAGGACTGCCAAAGGGGGCCCCCAACGCCAGAGAGCAGGGGGTCACAGGAGCACGGAGAATGCAAGCTCCAGCTCGGCCAGAAGAACAGCCTTTCTGCCGCGCCAGGGGGCCCAGCTCGGGGCTTAACTTCCAGGGAGCCAGCCCCAGACAAGCCGCAGGACACCACCACCCAGGAGGTCTGAGCCTGCAAGCACAAGCTGGGGCCCCCAAGAAAGGCCCACCCAACACTCCAGGTAACCACCCACCCACCCTGCGGGAGGTCCAGGTTGAGAGCAAAGAGGGGGCCACCCACCTCTGCCCAGGAGGAGGACACTCGAAAGAAACCAAAAGAAATAAGGGTCCCTGAACAGCGTTGTGAGCATGTGCCGACCAGGCACACCCAATGGTGGGACTTTGGAGAGGCCAAGTCCTCAAGGACCAGAACCAGCACCACAAGGAGATGGACACCCCCAGGCTTAGATGTGATGTGAGCCCCACCTCATGGTCTTGCCAGACAACTCAAGGATCTCTCTTTCTGTGTGGAGAGAGGGCCACTGGGCCCAGGAATCCAGCACTCAAGGGACCCATCTGCTGCCGCTGAGGGTGTGTTCCCTCCACCAGGGATGGGGTAGTGAACAGAAGATCAGATGTCCCACCTTTCTAATGTGATGCATATGTGTGCATATGTGTGTGTGTTTTAGAGTGTATATTATTGAGCCGTAAAGGGCGTGTGTAATAAAGAGTGCAGTTAAAATTGGCAGGTAGGACCCTCACCCAGCTTCCGGCTTCACTCTCAGTGTGGCATTGGGGGGTTACTGGCGGCTTCATCTTCCCCACGGAGCTTCTTATTGCACTTATATGGTTGAAAAATCTACCCATACACCCCTGCTGCTCTTGTGCATTCAAGTCTGTCTTCAGAATTCCCCATGGTGTCCCAACATTGTCAAGCACAAGGCCAAACTAGTTTAAACAAGTTGACCCCCCGCCTCCACACAATTAAAGTTTGGCAATCATGTTATACAGGTGTGACTCTTCTGTCCAGAGAGCAATCGACAGATCCAAGACAAAGCCAAACTCCAGAGATTGTGTGGATGAAAATGCTTTGTTTCATTTCAGAGCAGGTAACTGGCACAGATCTCAACACAGACTCCCTGAACCGTCACCTTCTTGGTATTCGTCTTCTTCGTCGTCTTCTATTTTAATGGCAGGTGGTTCCAACATCAAGGTGCAATTCCACCACCTACTGTGTAAGAGTATGAGTCAGAGTGGGGGACTGCCTAACTCATTAAATATATATAATGCAGTGTGTTGTTTAAAGCTGTATGTCCAATCTTTATTTGCCATTTTACTTGATCTTAACTTGTTTTACGTTCCAGCAAGGCTGTGTTGCAAGAGTTGGTTTAAATAGGCACAGTCACAGGTGACAGGTATCAGCGCCAGATTATCATGAGGTTGCAGAGCAGGGCAGACATAACAGAAAATCCGTTATTTCATTTCCCTCCATCCCCTATGAGCTGTTACCTACATATATCTGATACTGGTCTTCAATTTCTCCAATCTGAACAGACTCTTTCAAATCCCATACAATAGATCTGGTCTGCTATCTGCAGAAAAAGATATCAAAGACATCAAAGCTGAGAATGAGTCAGAGCAAATAACACAATTACCAATTCTATTTTGTTCCAACCACTGCAAACTAAACAAAATTGCCAACATTTCAAGTGCAAAAACTGTTTTTTTGGCATCTTTATACCAACATACTTTCCCAATTTCGAGACTCAGAAAGAAAAACCTGTCCTCTTAGGTTCTGGGTCTTATGTCCATCTGTGTAAAAATTGGAATGAATGAAGCATGAACAAAGCTAACCTGTCTGCTGTTAAGTCTTCCCAATTTCCTTTTCCTTTGCTAACCTCCATCTTCATATGGAGATCAAAATCTAACAGTACAGTTTGGAAAACCCAGAAAGCAGTGGTGGGCTACAAAAACATCTTAACTAGGGTTTTATCATAAACTTGAACATATCTATTAAATAAAAATAATGTTATCAAATTATATATTCGTCCAGTAAGACCAAACCTACTAAGTTTTAGCAATAAACTCTTTTTCCAAATCATGTTGTACACTTTTCTAAAAATACTGGACCCAAATATTCTTTTTTTTTACCTGAGCTTTTTCATTATCCATTTCAAGGCAAACTACAGGGTCCATTGTTCCTCTACCTTTACTAAGACCATTCTGACATGGGCAAAACATTTTTTTACTCCCCAGGTAGTAAGTCAGTCTCTCAGTTATCATTCTCTTCATTATGTTGCCAACCTGCAATGTGAATGCTTTGTTCTAACTCTTTCTGGGCTACTTGGATCTTTTCCACTCTTCAGGAAAGACAGAGCCAACAAAAAAGAGCGGTGCAAAAGTCCCTGAGCTGGAGTTAAGCTTAGAGATTTTAATTTAGAGCTGCAAATTGCTAAGTCTAACTAAGGATACTGTCACTGTACAGAAATGATTAACTTTAACTCTGTGGGAAAAAAAAACTCGACCATAGTCAGATGACAACTCTCCGGTATCAGGAAGTTACAACCCTGTACAGTCCCACTCCAACTATGTTTTTTATCTATTTTCAAATTGTTCCCAGTGGTCTTTTAATTATGATTATGCAGTTTTTAGCCAAAACCAAAATCGTTTTTTAAGACATATTTTATGCGGAGCTGCAGGAGTTCGTTAAAACTTCGCCTTTGACTTATGGGCGGGAGTGTTGGTACAGAAGTTTTCCTCGCTCATTCCCCATCATCACTTTGTTTACATTCTCTGTCGCTAGCTTATAGCACCTCACAAGCCCAAGGTAACATTATTGCAACATTAACATTAATGCATCCAAATTGAAGCGGAGAAATTAGACTTTGGCCCACCCATGGCAGTTGCTGCATCAGAAACCCAAGCTTTTTCAAACTACAGGTTTTCATCTGCTCCATCATGATCCTGTTTTACAATGATTTGAATAAAGAAATGCTCAGAGACGTCATTTAATTTTAAATTCTTATGTTTATCCTCCATCATGAGAAGTATGCTACAAGAATTTGTTAAAAACACAAAAAGCACAACTGTTAATGGAGTGGGTCTTTAAAAGTATAAAATAAATTGCATAATATGCTTTATTGATATTGGAAACTTTTACAGTCAGTCACAAGAACAGACCTTGCTGCTTGCTACAGCCTTTTAGCTGTTGATCAGGTTTCTCTGAACCCCATACTTTGTGTGGCACATTTTTTTAATAGAAAAACCACAGTGTTAGGATTGGCTCATGGAATCAGCTTCCACACTCAGCATGAGCATTTCCATTTCCATGTGACATTTTACTGTATAATGCTGCAGTCCTGCAGGTGCTGGAAGGTTTGATCACAGCACGTGCAGGTCCAGTGAAACCACCTCTGAGCAGAGAGAGGTCAGCACTGTCTGATCTTTTTGTCCTGCAGCCGGGCAAACAGACAGAAGCCAAGAGCTTCTTGTTCTGGACAGAGTTTTACTGTTGGGATTCTGTTCTATACTCTTTCTGCAAACTGGATTTTTATTATAAAATACAAATAATGTAGTGTTTATATATTTAATAATATAATTCCATCCAGAATTGAGAAAGCCTCTGGGATGCATTTTACCTAAAAAAAGTTAAGATGAACATTTAAAAGCTCTTATTGCTATGGATCCATCCTGAATGAATCTAGAGTCTTGATAGATATTTTTTGATGTTCTTTTTACTTTCTTGTTCTATTTGAGTTAAAGCTGACTGACTGAGCAAAGTTTTCAGCTGTGTGTGAAGTATCTACGGTGAGAAAAAGGACCTCCAAGTTCTCTGCCAGGAGAAGGTGTAAGGTGTAATGCCATCACTGGCTCCATCATGAGGCACAAGGGGTGAAAAGTGTTCACTTTGAGCTCACAATCAAGACAGGATGGAGCAATAAATGCATGTAATGCCTGCAGGAATGCAGACATTGAACCAGACCACTGTGAGGCAGACAGAGCTGAGTCAGAAGGTCAACATGATCCTTCCTCACCACGAGTTGTGGTGAGAAAACTGTCGGAGGTTGATACCACTCCTGTTTCAAAAGTCTAATTATTAGAGTTCAGTTACATTTTGTTCATTCCAGTTATCGTAACGCTTTCTCTACATCGTCTTTTAGATGAAATTGGAAGTTTCTGATCAACTTGTGCTTCCACACTGTGATTAATATTCACTGAGCAAACATGGAATGAAACCATACATACTATTTCATTGTTTTATTCTATTTATTTTTGCTCTTTTCTGTTTATTGTTTTGTTTTTGCTTTCTCTTACATTGATGCAATATTCTGTTATGTCCTAAAAGTGGCAGAAATGCACAGAGGAAGTGAGTTTAAAGACAACAAGGTCCTTGTGTTTGATAAATAAAAGGCACCTTGGGTTTGGCTGTAGGCGGGTCTGGATGGGACGGTGTGAAGGGATCTCTGATCCAGAGTCTGTAAAAGGTCAAGAACAGCTGTGGGGTCTGACTGAAATCCCAGCAGCAATTTTTCCGTCTGGGTCACAGTTTAAGTTGTTCAGAAAAAAGCTTTTCACTGCTGACTCAGCATCTGATTTGTCTCCAGCTCTGCTATAAGATGAATTGTCTTCAGGCAGGCAGGCAGCCTGGGTGTTACTTCAGTGTTTCATCTGGAAGTGGGACTTCTGTCTCAGAGTGTGTGAGCGGTCTGCTGATTTCCTGCTAAATGTTTACAGACGGTTGGCTCTAGTCAGAGCAGAGAGAGCTTACATTGTTACGCTTTCCTGGCAGCTTGCTCATGTTTGACTTTGAGGGGGTAAAAACTGTGAAGTTTTGAAATTCATGATCTCACATGATTGCATATGTTGGTGTGTGCTGCTGGTCTGTTCACTCAGCAAGTAATTCAAAGCTGGATAATCTCTCTCTGCTCCTTCTCTCTCATCCAACCTGCTTACTACTGATTCCAGTGTTTTCAGTTCAACACAATCAGCAGAGCCTTGTTTTGATCTCACATTTTACCTGACAGATCATTGGACAGACAATCTGATAACCGGCCACAACCTCAGCCCCAGACATGTAAAAGCGTGAACCGCAACAGGGTGTTTGAATGTTTCTGGTGACGTTAATGGTTTCCTTGGTGGGGATTCTGGTGTGCTTTAATGCCGGAGTTGAGTATGGTGGCTTTGTTTGGTCAGTGAAAAGAGAAGGAGGCTGCATCTACAGAGAAAGGCCCGTCACTGTAGCGAGCGACCAGCTCTGACGTCTGCACTGCCCTCAGTCCTCAACATTATCTCTCTTCAAGCATAAAATCCTTTCCATCCACTTTTATAGAAACATTTGCGTCCCTCCCCCTCTTCATCCACCCACCCATCATGCCCTACACAAGACCTGCTGAGAGCTCCTCATCCACCCACTCCAACCAGCACAGGCACTGCAGGGAAGCATATATAGCCCAAATCACACTGGAGTGTCCCTTGCCTGTTACGCCTCTCAAGATCCGGATGGCTATGAGGCTGTGGAAACGCTGAGCCGGGAATAAAAAACAACCACTTACGCTTCTATTTCACTCCAAATAAGCAGGTCAGAACAAACTGAATGGACTGGCCTGCAGAGACGTCTTTTGTCATGCAGCTTTCCTTTCTTCTCCTTGGTAGGTTCTTACTAAAGCTCATGTTGCCGATTACCGTGGCACTTTTCTGGGTCACTCTTATTCTTCAAGGTCCAGTACTGTGATGCTTCTGCTGCATGGATGAATTCTAACGCAGCATGGTATGTCCATGTTTTTCAGTTTGACAGCACAGTTCCTGAGTGTTTGGAACTGGAGCTTCTCTTCCTTATGTGAGCTATCAACTTTCTCCTGCACTTTTGAAAAAACGTTTTCAAAACTTCAAAATCAAGTTTTATTATTCACAAAATGCACATTGATTGTCATTTTATTAAAAGCAGCAAAAATAAGTTGTAAAAATGTTCATTATATAAACAGTATATTGAAGTTCTAGCAAAAAGTTTTAAACATTAAAAAGGCCATTCATGTTTTTAGAGTTCTGGGTTCCTGTCATCAAGCCTGTTCCATTGGGCACCACTGAAACTGATTCTTTCATTGTTTATTTCATAAAATACTATTTAAAAGACCCACTCTGATAAAAATTGTGTTTTTAACATGTTCTTGTGGCATTTTTCTGATGATGGAGGACATATATATAAAGAAAATTAAGCTAATAACTGCATTTCCGAGTATTTCTTTATTCAAATCGTTGAATCAGGAGCAGATGAAAAATGTCATTGGAAATGCTTGTAGCGATGACACTGGTGCTATAGTTGGTGCTTCCTGCTGCAATCCATTCTGATGCATCCACTTGCAGACAAATAGATCCATGTACGTGGCTTGGTTTTCCTCGTCTGAGCTGGAATCTGGATCAAAACTGTACAGCTGGATAGCTCCAATATTGCCCACCGTTTTTGTTGCGCCAGTAATGTTAGCTTGTTGGAAAGTGTGTAAACAATAGGAAAATGGGAAATGAGGTGAGTTTTTAATGAACTCCTGTAGCTCTGCAGAAACTATGTCAGAGAAAACGAGATTTTATTTTTTGGCTAAAAACTGTGTCATCAGGATGAAAGACCACTGGGAACGATTTCAAATAGATCAAAAGGTGATGTGTGGGACTTTGATGCAATGACTGATGGCATAACACAACGATTTTATTTCTTTAGGGATAAAAACTGTCTTTTCTATGAAAGTTTTTCTCTTATAAATCAATTTTAAATCATTCAATAGAAAACAAAATCACACAGTAGTACAAAAATGCCATAAGGGTTATACACTTATTTTTATTTCTGGACCATATATTACCTCCTGAAATATGAATATGCTAGCAGCTTCACCGCTGTCTGCTAATATTCCTCAGAGCTGTGATTTGATGAAATGGACTGTTTGGCAAGACCTTGATTTTCACTTTGGCCCCATTTGTCTATTAATCTTTGAATGCACTGCAGAGAAGAAGAACTGTGCATGTGCATGCACTCAGAGAGCGCTACATGAGTGTAATAAATAAAACACACCTTAAGTGCTTGATAGGAGTGGCCAAGAGAAAAAAAAGTGCAGCAGAAATGCAGACGATTCCCAGAAGGCTAGAGAACACATTTCAGTCTCTTCAGGTGTGGGACACTGAGACTTTCCATGTACATTGAGCAAAGCCAGCAGCTCACATTCAAAGACCAGTGGAGTTTGCTGACAGAATACAGGCCAGAGCAGTAATTCATCTTCAAATTGGATTTTCTAAGTGGAATTTTTCTTTTTAGATCTGAAGGAATGTTCTATTGACTTTATCAGAAACATTTGTTTTAGAAGCAGACCTGAAAAATGAAGCCGTGGTTCTTCTGTCTCCTGTCCATTATATCTTGACTGACTGTCAAGGCTGTGCATGACTGAGAATCATTTTTCAGAGAAGCTATTTGCTCTGTGAAGTGTGACTTCCTTCTTCAGCCACATATAAAGTCTAAGTGGACCTTCCTTAAAGTGTCTTCTGCTTAAGACATCACTTTTATTTATCTCCTGTTATCTAAATCTAACTGTTCCGGATCTCCTGTGTTCTGCATTTTTAAATAGCAAAACATTTATGACCTTTTGACCACACAACAATGACTTTTTATTCAATTCTTTTAGATGTTTAGGGTGAAACTGTAAAGAAAAAAAAAAACGACAGAAATGGTTAGGTGGCAAACAATAGTTGATTTAAAGGATCTGTTTAAATTGCCCAATCCCACAGTCCTGACATTCTTTATTACTTCTTATAAAAAAGTAAAGAAAAAACTTACTTAAAATAAATTCAGAAGGTAAATAGAAATTATAGAAAAAAAAATTCCCCCCCAGGCCCTGCATAGGATTTTCTTAAAGAAATGTTTGAACCTGTTTCAGTCTTCTGTATGGCAACACCTTTCTGCCAGAGCAGTTTTGAAATCCATTTATTTTCAGGTTTCTCAGTGAATGTTTCATTGTCACAAAATCAAAGTGAAGAGAAGTTTTATGGTCTCATTATTTGCCTAATACGGATCCTTAAGGCAGAATTTCAAACTGTCAGCCACCTCCCTGTTATGTCAGCGAGAAGACATCCTGACCTGCTGGGCTTTCTCTTTCTGTTCACATCAATGCCTTCAGCTCCTGATGGAGCAATAATCTGGATACAACATCCATCCGTAATTCTGGTAACTCTGGGATGACCTGCTGTTCACCCAAATGTCCTGAATGTGCAGCAGAAGCAACTGAACTGCTGCACACTCTGACAGCACGGTCATTGTTGAATGCCTTTGTTTGTTAATCCTGCTCAGTTCTGCTGTTGAAGCTGAGAATCACTTTGATTTCTGTAAATCTCACTTCTTCCTGCTGTCAGGGATGCAAGAGGCTCAGTCACAGACTTAATCTGCAGCTTTTTGGTGAGACGTTGTTTGGAGCTCATCCTTCCTTCCTTCATAATCAGACTTTCTGCCTACTCTGTCCATTTGAGGTGTAAAGACGACTAATACAGAACACTGATCTTATCTGTCACTTTCAGAGTACACGCCCACTGTTCACAGACATTTGTGCTTTCAGCACAGCAGCACATCTTCCAGATCTTCTGCTGCAGCTGCTGAAGTTCAGCATCTCAAGTCTCCTCAGTTTAATTGAGAGCCTTCATCACTGTAATGCTCATACACTCCATCAGAAAACAAAGGAAGAGAACCAGAGCTGGCCTGGACCAGAATCACTTTAGGTTCCTTTGATAGAAACTTGGACAAATCTTAAAGTGGTTGACATTTTTTCTAAAAAAAGATGTGATATAAATAAAAACCAAAGAGCTGCTCAAAGTTTAATCTGCAGCAACATCTTTTTCATTCATTCATTTTCCAAACTTTATCCCTATTGGGGTCACGGGGCTGCTGGAGCCTAACCTGGCTACTCATGGGTGAAGGCAGGGGATTCCCCTGGACTGGTTGCCAGTCTGTTGCAGGGGCACAATCACACACACATATCCACACCTAGGGACAATTTAGAGTGACCAATTAACCTATGAAGGATGT
Source organism: Oryzias celebensis (assembly GCA_014656515.1). Classification (NCBI taxonomy): domain Eukaryota; kingdom Metazoa; phylum Chordata; class Actinopteri; order Beloniformes; family Adrianichthyidae; genus Oryzias; species Oryzias celebensis. Next base: position 6,879,792 of record BNCR01000009.1, on the reverse strand, counting down.
TTTTGGATGGAAGGAAGAAGCTGGAGTACCCAGAGAAAACCCATGCATGCACGTGGAGAACATGCAAACTGCACACAGTTGGTGACAAGTCCCCCCCCCAACCAGGACTTGAACTGGGAACCTTCTTGCTGTGAGGCATGGCGCTAACCACTGCTCCACCGTGCAGCCCAACATCTTTTAAACCTAAAATACTCTTGTTTGCTCATGACATCCCCTGAGCTGAACTAACATTTTAGTTTAAAAAAAAAAAATCTTTTAAACCTAAAATGTTAGTTCAGCTCAGGGGATGTCATGAGCAAACAAGACTTTGTGTGCAGCTAATTTAGAAAACAGCAGCTCTGCTGATGAAGCACCCTGACCTTTATTTTTGTACATCAAAGCTCTACATTGATGCGTCTTATTTTGGAAGAAGAAAATTCAGTCTTTGTTACATTTCTAGATTTTCTTTCCATTGTATTCATGTTCTATTTTTTCATAATATCCAACAATTGAACATAAGCTACATCATATCTGGACCACTTCCTGTTCTCACGCGTCCTCCAGTTTCACATTTGGTTAAAAACAGTACAGAGATTGTTAACGATCTTAGAATTCATTTAGACTCCCAGAAACTCTCTGTTCTGGTGCTGCTGGATCTTAGGGCCACTTTGATACAGTAGATCACCACATTCTAATAGACAGACTTTGGAGTCTAGTGGATCTCTCTGGAAATGCTCTTAAGTGGTTTTATTCCTTTCTTACAGATTGACACTTTTAATGTACTTTTATGGATACATGCTTTTCAAGAATCCATCAGATAAGTAGTGAGGTTCCCCAAGTTTTAGGTTCTATACTTTTTAAATCATACATGTTGCCTCTTGGGGGTTGTCACAAAAGCAGGCAGACAGCTGGTTCCACTTGCAGCAGGTTTATTTAGCAAAGTCAGGCAGGAAGCAGCCAGGCTGCACCATAACTCCACAGAGCTAAGTAGGAGTCCAGGATCAGGCAGAAGGTCAGGGCAGGCGGCAAGGAGCAGAGTCGGGAACGAAGCAGGGTCAGGTAACAGGTGGTCAGAACAGATAGAACAAACAAGGTCTGCGTCAGGTGCTGGAGAACCAGAGCAACCTGATGGAAAGTCGGCTGCTCAAACAAGATGGAAATGGAAATGGACTAAATGTGAGAACAAGGTTCTGTTGGAATGCTACTACTAAAGTATTTTTACTCAAGAGAGGTTACATGCAGAGAATGAACGAGAGAACGGATGCTTCAGAACTCACAATCAAGGCTAAATGCCAAACAACAAGGAACTCAAAGTTCTAACATCCACACACGACAGCTACTATCACAACCTGAGATTGAAAAAGTACAACACAATTGTAACACCACAGGAGACCCATAACATCAGGTCAGAGAGGAGACTATGCCACACTCCCAACCAGAACTTGGGAGCACAGCCCGAATAACCACCGTTACGCTGAGGGGAGCAGCAACTGACCTGAAAGACAATCATGTTACAACAACAATAATAAATTCTGTTGCACCAACATCATTGGATTCAGATCTCCTGACACAAATGTTTATTGCTATTTTAACACATTGGATCTAGATTGAAATACTTTCCAAAATGTTATTACATTTTATGCACACACACACACACACACACACACGCACACACACACACACACCCACACACACACACACACACACACACACACACACACACACACATATATATATATATATATAGATATATATATATATCTATATATATATATATGTGTGTGTATATATAGTATGTTTTATACCTCTGCTATTAGTTTGATTGAGGTAAATATCATCATGTCAAACTGATGTTAATTTGATGTTAAGCTTTGATGCTGATTTGATGTCATTTTAACACCAGTTGTCCACTGGGTACATCTAGACCAGGGGTCGCCAACCCGGTGCCCGCGGGCACCGAGTCGCCCGCAGTGACGATATCAGCAAGCCAGTTCTAAAAAAAAGACCTAGTCACGAACTATCACTGTCTAAAATTTGATTAAATTGTGTTACCATTCTTTTTCAATTGCATTTACAGTTATGTAAACTAAAAACAAAAAGTATAAGAAATATATAAAAACCTGAAAAAAAAATCATAAAAATCATAAAGTAGCAGAGTTCGCTAATATGAGAACTTTGACGTTGAATGGGGCAGAGGTTAGTCTAGCGCGCATGACAAACTCAGCCTTGGTCTTGAACGTTGCGGAGTTGAGAAGACGAAAGCGGTTTCTACCCACATAAACATTGCGGAAAAAAGGAAGAAAACGTATTATTTTTACAGTGAATGGGAGGAAGAATTATTTTTTACTAATGTGAAAGAAAACTGTGTGTGTCTCATTTGCGGTGCGACTGTGGCGACGGCAAAGCGGCACAACGTGGAGAGACACTTCAGCACTTGTCACAAAAGCTACCATGCTAACTACCCAGTTAGCGCACTACGGAAAGAAAAGGCTCGCGAGTTAAAGGCAGCTTTGGCCAAACAACAGTCTTTTTTTACGAGGCAGGTGAAAAACTCTGAAAAGCAACCGAAGCCTCTTTTAAAGCTACACATTTTTTGATAAAGAAGAAGAAGGCATTTTCAGACGGGGAGGTTCTCAAAGAAGCAATGATCATTATTGCTAACACTGTACTTAAAGACGAGAAGAATGCAAGCGATATCCTTTCCACTCTCTCCGATGTCCAATTGGGGGCGAACTCGATGGCTCGAAGGGTGTCTGCTATGTCTGGGAACTTGACGGAACAGCTGGACCGGGATCTGGCTATGTGCAGGTGGTTTAGCATCCAGTGCGACGAGTCTGTGGACAACAGCAGTACCGCGCAGCTGATGATTTTTATACGGATGGTATTTGATGATTTCTCTACAAAAGAAGAACTCCTGACACTACTGCCCCTGAATACAACTACGAGAGGAGTTGACATTTATAACGCAGTGAAGAGTTTTTTCACTGAGAAAAACTTACCAACGGAAAAGCTGGTATCGGTGACTACAGACGGAGCTCCTGCTATGACCGGCCGGCATGCAGGTTTCATCGCACACTGTAAAGTGACACAGACTTCCCACCATTTCTACATTACCACTGCATTATTCACCAGCAGGCAATATGTGCAAAAGTTACCGGCTTTGAGCACGTGATGACTCCTGTGGTGAAGATTATAAACAGCATACGCTCCAACGCTAAACAGCACAGAACATTTAAGGTGCTATTGGAGGAGCTGTCAGCTGAATATGGAGACCTGTTACTGCACACAGAAATCCGATGGCTGAGCAGGGGACGTGTTTTGAAACGTTTTTTGTCGCTTTTGGATGAAATCAAAGAGTTCATGCAGTCCAAAGGTGAATACATCTCTCTGCTGGAGGACATTGAGTGGAAACTGGACCTTGCATTTTTAACTGACATCACTGGGAAACTAAACCTTTTGAACTGTGAGCTGCAGGGCAAAGGTAAAACTGTTGCTGACATGATAAGTTCTGTCAATGCATTTTAAACCAAGATGAGCATTTTCTCCATGCATTTACAGACAAAAAAAGTGCTGCACTTTCCCTCTGTGCAGTCAGTAATGAAAGACAATGCTTCTGCATCTGAAACTTTTGACAAAGCTGCAGAAAAGTACTCTCAAGTCATAAACAGACTTGGGCAAGAGTTTGAGAAGAGGTTTTGTGACTTTGATCAGCTTGAGCCATGTGTGTCATTCATTTCCAATCCTTTCATGCAAGTGGATACAACATGCATTGCTGAGCAACTAAGTGCAACGTTCAACTTGGATGTTGGTCAGGTGGAGATGGAAATTGTAACCTTGCAAAATGACCTCCACCTCAAAGCCAACCAGGCTGCACCAAACTTTTGGTGCCTTGCAGATACTGAAAAGTACAGTGGTGTGTGCACAGCAGCCATGAAGGTTGCCAGCATGTTTGGTTCAACCTATCTGTGTGAATCAGCCTTTTCTGACATGAACTTCATTAAGAACAAACACAGAACACGCCTCACTGATGCACATCTGCAAGAGTCACTGAGAGTTGCAGTGTCAACTTACATCCCAGATTACAGTACACTGGTGAAGAGCATGCAATGCCAGGCTTCCCACTAACAGGCAAAGAAACAAATGACAGATGTTGTTGGTGTCAACATGTCAGTTCCATAGCAAAGATAGATTTAAAATACAGAAAAACTGTTAGAAATATGTTACAAAGTTTAACAGACACAATGATTTGTTTTAATGGCTGCAAATGTATTTGATTGTCAGGATTGCAGATATGAGGAAATCATTTTGTTATTTAAGTGAAACGATCTCTGCTGTAATAGAGCCTGGCATCCCGAAAGCACTTCTGCACTATGAACGGATAATATATCAGCACATACAGACATATATCAACAAAAAATAAAGAGCGAAACGCTCTCACCAGCTGTCCGTATAGATGTGGCCGTTCTTAGCGCTCAGGTTGATTGTATTTGTAATTGATGTATATAATTAGTACAAATGTGATAAGTGAGTTGAGTGAATGAGTTCATGATTTGATAAAAACTGATAGTGTCTTGAAAAATTGGACGTGATTTCCTGCAAAATGTTGTGGAAGTTATCATTTAAAAAAGGAAACAATTGGAAGGTAAATAAGAAATAAAATATTGCATGTTGAAGTTTATCTGTTTCTTACCTTGTTGAATCATTCTGAATCTTTATTGATGAATTATTAATCATTAACAATCAGTGTCTTCATGTAGAATGTCATTAATATAAAATTAAAGGTGAACTGTGCAACTTTCTTCTTTCAGAAGTGTGTTATCAAAGTGGTAGCCCTTTGCATTACTCAGTGCTTTTGAAGTAGCTCTCAGTTTCAAAAAGGTTGGCGACCCCTGATCTAGACTGATTTTTCTAGATTCACCGCTGTGACTACTGGGATATGCAGCAGCATTGAAATATAGGGTTAATTCAAATTCAGTCTGAATTGAAAAGAAAACATCAAATATCATTTTAAGCTCCATGCTGAGATTTTATTAAGCCTAAATTAATTCAATTTAGCCTAAATCCTTCAGAAACAGGAGCATGGAAGTCAATTTGATATTAAACTGTCAGTTTGAAGTTTAACATGTAGCCATCGAATTGATATCAAATAACCATCAGCTGTATTACCCAGCATTCTTCATTTTGGTTTTTCGTGTGAGATTGAATTTCTACTGTTCATTTATTACCCACACTAAAACAATGGTATGAAAACTAAAGTTAAAATAACGTCCACTAATTGGATCAAATATCAACTCAATTTTGATATCAAATTGACATCAAGGTGCACGCTGGGTTGGTGGTTGATTTGGTACAAAAAATGGAATTGGCTCTAAAGAATACATTCTTTGAGAAGAGGCAAGAGCATAGGGTGACCTATAAGAGTGGAGGTAGAAGCACACAGACTACATCTTGTGTAGATGGTGTAATCTCAATGAGATCACTGACTGCAAAATAGTGATAAGTGAGAGTGTTTCCAGACAGCATAGGATGGTGGTGTGTAGAATGACTCTGGTGGTGAAGAAGGTGAAGAAAAAAAGACAAAAGCAGAAAAGAGGACAAACTGGTGGAAGCTGAAAAAGGTACAATGTTGCATGAGTTTGAAGCCGAAACACAGTTGAAACAAGTTCTGGGTGGTCAGGAGGTTCTCCCAGATGATTGTATAACTATAGCTTTTGTGATCAGAGAGACAGGTAGGAGTGTACTTGATATGTCATCAGAAAAGAAAGTTGATAAGGAGACTTGGTGGAATGACGAGGTGCAGGAGTGTATACAGAGTTAGAGGCTAGCTAAGAAGAAGTGGGACACTGAGAGGACTGAGGAGAGTAGATAGGAGTACAGGGAAATGCAACGTAAGGCCTGGTTCACGCTGCACGCGGAATGGAATGATCCTGGTCTCCGCTTTCATTTGCAAATCACACCGGACGCATATTTTTCCGCAACGGTCAACAGACGCTTCTGTTCAGCTGTGGTTATTTAGAACATTGTAGACCTTGCAGAACATGTGCTGGGGGTCGTTCAACTCCCTGTACTTCTCCACTTCTACAATTACCTTGACATGTCCATCCTGACTTGTTGCCAACTGCTCTCTGCCTCTCTGTCCTGGATTGTGTTCTCCCCACCCCCACCCCACCCGACCCCGCGAGCTCTGTAGACGGCCCACTACTTTGATCTGTGTGTGTGTGTATGTCTGTATTTGTGTGAGTGTATTTGTCTGTTTGCTTTGTGTGTGTTATGTTTGTTTGTTTATTTTCAACTTGCTTTACAAGTATTTGCTGTTTACCATGTGCTAATGGCTGGTCTTTACTGCATCAGAAAAGGTTGACTGGTTTTGGATGGTGTCTCACCAGCAGGAGCAGAGAAGCCTCCACTCGGTTTCTGTGATGTGATGCCCAGGCGTCATTTGAATGGACTTCACAGAGAGAAACACATATTTTGGTTCTGCCTTCACAGGTTACAGTGTAAATGACAGCCACACACTGTCTTCACACTGCTGTTCTGGCAGCTGTGCACAAGCTGTCCCGTGTTTGAGTCAAATTTCTGGATTTTTTGCTCATTTTGAATCATTTTGAACAGTGCAGTCCAGAGCTGGCATGCAGAGAGACAGGGTTTAAGACCAAAATTAAGTGAACTAAGCGGGAGAGGCAGAAATAAAAAAGGCAACAGTGATTTTGTTTGTTTCACTCACGTCATCTGAAGCGCCAAAAACAGCCATCCTTCAGAGCCCATCACCTTAGATTCAGAAAATGTTTCCCCATCGTCACTGAAAAAATGAATACCTTTTATCTTAATGATGCTCAGCCCGCTGTGTTACTTATGAGCAAAAAATTCATTCCCTTGACTTAATATCTCACCTTCTTCTGAAGGAGACTTCAAGGGTTCTGCTGCTAAAACAATGTCAAAGTGCCCAGCCAAAGTGCATGGCTGGGTCAGCTGTCTCCCTGACCTTTTGTTATGTTTGGCCAAGGTTCCAGTTCCCTTTGGTTTGTCTTTTTGTTAAAACCAGCACTTGAATTATTTTGCTTTTTTTTTGTTTTCAGGACACAGAGTTTTGTTTATTTAATAAACTGTGTTCTTTTTAATTCTGTGTCCATTCTTTTCTTTATGTTGCGACCCCATCTTGTCTACCCCTAGACATGAGCCATGTTGGGGTCGTAACATATGGGGGCTCGTCCGGGACACGTCCCTCGTCCGGGACACGTCCCTCGTCCGGGACACGTCCCTCGTCCGGGATACGTCCCTCGTCCGGGATAGTGATCCATTAGTGGGAGGACAGCTAGCACTTTTGTCGGTGGGCGGCTAGCACTTTTGTCGGTGGGCGGCTAGCACTTTTGTCGGTGGGCGGCTAGCACTTTTGTCGGTGGGCGGCTAGCACTTTTGTCGGTGGGCGGCTAGCACTTTTGTCGGTGGGCGGCTAGCACTTTTGTCGGTGGGCGGCTAGCGCACTTTCGTTTTGAGGGCGGCTAGCGCACTTTCGTTTTGAGGGCGGCTAGCACGGTGGCTAGCGCGCCCTCGTCCTGTGTGTGTGGTGGCTAGCGCGCCCTCGTCCTGTGTGTGTGGTGGCTAGCGCGCCCTCGTCCTGTGTTGTGGTGGCTAGCGCGTCCTGTGTTGTGGTGGCTAGCGCGTCCTGTGTTGTGGTGGCTAGCGCGTCCTGTGTTGTGGTGGCTAGCGCGTCCTGTGTGTGTGGCGCAGCCTCGTCCTGTGTGTGTGGTGGCTAGCGCGTCCTGGTCCTGTGGTGTGGCCAGAGCGCCCCTGTGTAATTTGGTTTTTGGGTTTTTTGTCAGTTTTTGCTCCTGCCTCACTTGTTTGTTTTTTCTTTGCTCTGGAAGCCTCTGCCTGTTGGGTTTTTGTTGTCTTTTTGCTGTTTTTCAGGGTTCACCTCTTGTTGTTTTTTTTATTTGTGAACATGTTTGTTTTCTTGTTCTTTTTGCAGGGATTTGCCCCATGTTCACAAATTTTATGGAAGGAGGTGTTACGTCCCCCTGCTGCTGCCACCACATCCTGTCATGCTGCCTCACCCGGCAGGTGAAGCCAATCATCTTAATCAGCACCTGCCGGGTATTTAAGACCAAGGAGGTCACACCAAAGAGGGCAGAAGGCAGAGGCAGAGCAGGAGGCTGAGAGCAGTGGGTTTGGTTTGTGCTGGTTTGTGTCTCTTTTGGTTCCTCAACAGTCTTATACTGTTGGGTTTTGTTATTTTAATTTGGGTTTGGGACCTTGGTAGTCTTAGTTTGCGGGCTTTGTTTCTGTTTTTGATAATAGGTAGTTTTGATTAGGCAGCCTTTAGCAGGGAGCTGCTGACTCCGACGGCCAGCATGGCTGGGTCAGCTGTCTCCCTGACCTTTTGTTATGTTTGGCCAAGGTTCCAGTTCCCTTTGGTTTGTCTTTTTGTTAAAACCAGCACTTGAATTATTTTGCTTTTTTTTGTTTTCAGGACACAGAGTTTTGTTTATTTAATAAACTGTGTTCTTTTTAATTCTGTGTCCATTCTTTTCTTTATGTTGCGACCCCATCTTGTCTACCCCTAGACATGAGCCATGTTGGGGTCGTAACAACGGCGCTGCTCTGGGCATCATACATCAAAGCGAACAGTTTCATTTCCATCAAAAGGGTGCTGTGCTAAGCCGTGTTCTTCAAGGCTTCTGTCTAATTCCTAAATAAAAAAGCATAAATGTCTTGTTTTGAAATGAGTAGGTTTGAAGCTAAACGTTTTCTGTTCTTCAGTGAAAATAGGTCCTCAGCATAGCTGTCTGTGACTGCAGCTCAGCTCAGGTCATCTAACCAGGCGTCTGACAGCTACTCAGACCCTCACTTTTCAGAAGACTGCTGTACAAGAAATAACATTTTCCAAAAAACTAGCATCCACAATGTTCAAAAATGACGTAATTAATGTCTGGCCTTTCAACACAAGACTGTTTCATGTTTAGTCATCAGAGAAAAGACGTGAACTGAACATGAACAAACAAGAATGCCCGTTTCACCTCAGACAAGTCATCTGCATAAGATGCAGCCATGTAAACCCTGTTTCAATCAGTAATCTGGTCACAGTCCAGATTAGTTTAATCCAGGATGAGGAAGGTGGCTTAATCACATTTCTCTCAAACTATTACAGCATGTAAACACCTCCTTCTTACCAGTAAAGAACACTAGAAGAACCAGAGGAGACATTTTTTGTTGGAGCACTTCTCTACCACATGGCTTCACCCTGGGATGACCTCATCTGTTCTTTCTTCAGTTGTGTGTGTGTGACTGTGGTGGTACTGAATACTCACACCATCATCCTTTGATGCAGGTGCTAAAGGGATGCAGGACACTGACCATGTCTGTGTGCTCTATGGGTCGCATTCTTGGAAACTGCATCACCAACCATGTGTACAGCTGGGTGGACCCTCAGGGTCGAGGAGTCTCCCCACCACCTGACAGCCAGGACGCTGACCAGGGACAACAACCGGAGAGAATGGTAAGAGTGGTGTAAGTTTATGTGGCCTGATGAAAGGGCGTTGGGCTGATGGTTCATTAAGACTCTGAATGCAGCATTGAACAGACTCAAGACTACAATCAGGATCTCTGAAGATTTCAAAGTGAGATTTTGAAGATGGCTGACATCTGTTTTTTCTGACTGTTTCTGCTTAAGCATTTAGTTCAGATGGTTTTTTCAACTTTAGATAAAGTCTGTGTAAGAAAAATAACACCTAATTTTTATTAGACACAAATACTTTATGTTTAAAAAATGATAATGAAATTCTAAAGTAAGAAAACTGTTGATCTGAAAACTGCGCAGCAATGGTTAACAAAGCTGAGGCAAATAGGAAGTCAGTAAAGGAGAGGAGTCTGGACTTTCAAAACCTGAACAGACATTCATCAAACAGCTGTTTCAGGACGACACGTTTCAGAGGTAAACTGTCTTTAAAGAAAGAGGGAGAAAATAAGTATTTAGTCAATAACAAAAGTTCACCTCAATGCTTTGCAAAATAACTGTGGTTGATAATGACAGCTCAAATCTTAAACCAGGTTTGTTCACACTGTAGCTGCCAGTTTGGTCCATTCTTCCATGCAGATCTTCTCTAGAACTGAGGTGTTTTGGATCTGTGACTGGAAATAGAGAATTTTAACTCCATGAACAGATACTCTGTTGGACTGAGGTCCAGAGACCAGATAGACCACTCCAGAACTTTGAAATATTGTTCTATGTAGCCACTCCTTGCATGTGTTTGATATCATGGTCTTGCCAGAAGATCCAGACATGTTTCATCTTCAATACTGAAGTCACAATCCAATCTCGTAATTGGAAACCGGGCCCGATCACATGGCTGATGACTCGGATCTGTATCGTTTTTGTCTCCCGATCAGTATTGGATACTTAAATTATTATTATTTGATCAGCGCTTTATATTTTCAGCCTATTATTCCGGATAAATGTTCCACTAGAAGTCTGCATGTCATGAACAGATCACAACATTTTATTGGCATAAAGTGCAGCAGAATACGGCAGCAGTTCAAGCAGGAGTCTAACAAAAACAAGTCAGTCAGGCTAGCGAGATCTTCATAGATTTGGACTTCCGGGGTCAGTAACTCTTTTAGAATGTTTTAAACTGACAAGTATCTGTATTGGCTTAATGCCAATACGCAACTTAACGTAATTTTTAACGCAATTGACAATCTGCAAATGAATTTCAACAGAAAAAAGATAACGTTTTAGTTTATTTATAAGCTCTCTGTTCTGCCGACAGCCAACAGCACAGCAGCTGCTAACTGTGCTAAGTGCTAGCTCCGTCATTTAACCGCTTAAGTCCAGAGTTGTTCTTTGATAAGCCTTTTTATTCCTCTGACAGAACCCCAGTTAAATTAAGTCACTTACTGTGTTTTGAAAAAAGTGATGTCTGAAGAGGTCAAAGTCTTGAGAGATAAAAAAACCCAAATCCTAAAAATAAATAAATGGATAATAAGTGGTTTTAATTATATAAGTCAATGAATATTCATCATCATATTTATGATAGAACAGTAATTCATTTTAAAGAATTTTAAATGAAGATATGAATCACATTGGGTTAAAAATGTTCAATAGTTCTGAAAATATTAAAGTTATCAAACTTTCTCACGTGACTAATTATAACCTATATTTACCAGATCGTAGTTCATTTTTATTCCTTGGTAAAGTTGTAATATTTTTACTTGATTGTTTAAGTTACTTCACAGAAATGCTCTGTTTAATTGTTAAATGATTAAAGAAGGTTAATGAAATAAAAGTGTGGAACAACCTGGATCTGCTTGTGTAAATGCTGTCAGTATCGACAGATACTCAACATTAAATGACTCAGGAATTGGATCCAAAAAGACCTGATCGGGACATCCCTGATCATTGATACTCTCGCTGATGGAAGGTGGTCTTTGCCCAAAATCTCACCATATATGACTCCAAGCATTCTTTCCTTCATAAAGATCAGCCATCCACTTTATAATAAAACAAACAGCTTTGATTTTGAACATCATGGTTTTTGTCTCAGGTGTCTCTTAATATGAAGGACGGTCTCTCTCTGGGTCTGATGATCAGAGGCGGGGCTGAGTATGGACTTGGGATCTATATCACTGGAGTGGACCCTGGATCTGCTGCTGATGCTGGTGCACTGAAGGTAACCTCAGTCACAATCCACGTTTCTTCAAATTATAGTAAAATAATCACTAATTTTTGGATTTGACATGAACCCATAATGTTGTCAGTATTTCAGTCATAAATACTGTTCTAACATGAGATTTAGAACAGGGGGAGAGATCAAAAGCCAAAGATTTATTTGCTCTCTTTCAATCTTGAGTCTCAGAACTTCTAATACAACTTTATAATTGTTCACAGAAAGCCTGTGGCCATGGCAACGGTGCAAGCTATAATGCTAACTTTGTTGTTATTCTTGCAGCTTTTGTGCAGTCTGGTTTTGTTATGTTGAAGCTTGTTGTCAAGACATGTGATTCAAGCTTTTTTCTAAAGAAAAACTCAAGCAGTGAGTATTTGTTACAAAACAATGAAGATTTCATGCAAATACTACATTATTTAATATTATTAATCAAATATGCCCATTTGATTAGCTCTAAAGCTCTATCATAGAATCCATTTATGAGTCTGTTGGTTCTGGAGTTAGCAAGTAGCTGACGTTATGAGGATGTGTGTTGCGTTGCTGACGTACACGTCTGTCTGGTATTTAAATACAGTAACACTAGGAGTTTAAAAGAAAAACATGTGTCAAACAGCTGTTAAATGTAAGCTACAGAGCAGCATGTTGTCAATTGTGGGTCATTTTAAAAGCTTAGTGTCCAACCTTATTATTTATACTCACAAGAGCAGTCATCGAAATACAAATGGTAATAAAGACACAGAAATGTTACATTCCATATGAAGAATAAGACAAAAGAAAAATTGGATTTGCCTTTCTGTCATACAATAGATTTTTTAAAATTAGATTTTATTTTCAGATAAACTGACCGTGGGTGTTGAGGAGCTGTATGTCATTTTACAGCTAATGAGGTGGGTTGTCATGGTAACACATGGTGTTGGGGACAGGTGTTCCTCCTAAGTCAGATTGAATTTTATATATATATATATATATATATATATATATATATATATATATATATATAATAATTCCCTATTCTGACCTCAGTCTGATTACATAGGGTGCTTTTACCAAGCAGCTAAATTTGAGTCAAAATTGTAAATTTATGTTTTGACTGTCAGATCATGCTTATTGCAAATTTATGGGCTAACAGTGTTTTTCCATTTTTTTTTTTTTTTTTTTTTTTTTACAAACCTGCTTTTAAAAGCATAAATATTGTTGCATAAAGTTTTCTTCATCAGCAAGACTTAAAAAGACTTACTTCAAACATCCTTTGTTTATTTGTTGTGAATGATAAATTTAACAAATTTAAATTTAGAGGTTTAGTCAGTTATTTCTAAGACATGCAGGTGGGTGGGTTGGAAATGGTCTAAAATAAACAGAAATGTTCGTCACCAAAATCTTTTTCGTGAGAGGTTTTAGCCATGCAGCAGTTTCAGAGTAAGCTTCCCTGTGTTTTATTTTTAATGTGGGCTTGTGGGTTGCTCCGTGTGGAGGTCATCTGCACCATCAAACTACTGTTCGCAACACCTAATGTCATTCTGGAGCTCCAGGCCTCAGAAGTTGTGGGAGGCAATGATATCAGCATTAAGCAAAACAGTACAACTCAAATTCATCTGCCTGTACATTCAAAAGCAAACCTTTATTGTTCATTGTGTTTCAACCGTTGGATGTCTGTTTTTTTCTGACTTTAGATCAAAAACAGAAACATTTATTTACCAAGCATCCATTGAGACAGCTGATAAACATGTGCTGACCCTGAACACCATCATAAAGCCCGTTGAGGAGTCTTCTGCCTCACATTGTCTATGAGGTCTAATTTATTCTCAAGGTGACTATTTAAATATGGATGCAGAAACAACGGACAGACTGGAAAACTGAATGGAAATGTGTAAACCTTCGTGTGGTCTCACCCATTTGTGAGACTACAATAACTTGGGTTGGGGGGAGGCTGTGTGTGGGAGTCTACTCTGTGAGTAACAGCATCTCTTCTACCATTACATCTTGATTTGGGCTCTTAAGTTACTAAGCTGTGGTAGAAATTAACATTATAGAACCACAATGCTAGAATTACATCTCCTTCACAGTTAGAGATCTTTGGTCCCCAAAACGAATCAGGCTTATGGCTGCTGATCAGTACTGCAGCACAGTGGAAATACCAGTGAAGGAGTTTAAATTTTCAGTGTCAGAAATGTAGTGGTGGTGGTGGGGGGTTAGTGGTTAGGCATATAAACTGTCATTGCCATCATGCGCTGCAGAGGCTGATGCACCTGCCAGGATGTCTGCTTCCCGTTCTCTGTCAGGTAGCCGACCCTGTTAGTGACTCCACTGTCTGTCTCACAGCCTCAGCCAGAGAGCTGACGTTACTGTTATGACAGCCTGCAGAAATGCAATAAAGGCATGGGAAAGTGTCTACTGGGTGCTTTCAGGTCAACTTCTGCTTCAGCAAGCAGGCCACTTTCCCTCTGTGCTATTTTTCATCCTGCCTTAGGCAAGAACAACAGAAGTCAGCCATTCCTACCTGTAAACAATACTGTTGGCGTTTTCATCATCAGACTTTGTCCTAGTTAGGGATAAAAATAAAACATTGAGGCTTCACATGAAAAAGTTCAAAGGAATTTTGAAATCACAACAACAGACTGTAAGAAATGGGTTCCGTTACAAAGTCAGTGTAAGACAGAAAGATGAAGAGCTTGGTTATTTTCACCTGGAGGAAGGATGCCCAGCAATGATGTGTTTTCTGCTCCAAACCATTTGCTCAACTCTGGATTAAATACTTCAGACTGCTCAGACTTTTCTAGAAATCATTCCTCCATCCCTGGTTCAGATATCAATGAGATAAACAAACACCTGAAAACTGTAGATCTTAGCTAGGGGTGTAAACATTTTACATCAAAACATTTCTGATGAGGCTGCAAAAAATGCTTCTAAAAGGAAACTTTGTAAAGTGCACCAAAGAAAGTGAGCTTAACATTTGTAAAAGTGTTCTTGAAGGTTTCCTCTCTTTGACGTTTAAATCCTTTAAATGGTAATTTTTTTTGTGGTGAGATAATAGAAGATTTTAGAGATGATTTTGTTATTCAAGCAAAGGTTATGTGGACATAAGGCCAAAAATAGCAGTTAGACCTTCTCAGATGCTCCTGAGTAGAGAAACCATTGGCTCTGTAGTGACTTTACGTTTAAGGGTGCACTGCAGAGTAAATGCCTGTCAGTGCCAGCTACTGTTAGCCTTTGAATTACCTGATAGAATATCATCTGGATTCTAGACTTTCCGGAGCATACAAAATGTTTTTTGGAGAAAGACCAGAAATGTAATTCAGCTGAATTCTATGGTTGCATTGTTGCACAGTGATTCACAACATTAGAGGGACTCCATTGTTGTTTGCCAGCTGTCAGAACATCCTGTATTCCCCAAAGTCATGATGAGCTGCCTATTTGCATCTGTGAGAGCGCCACACATCCCGGGATGCCACGACCCCACTGAGCGTTAATAAGAGTTGTGTTTTGTTTGTGTCCAAGTGTCTCATGCTGACCCACTGTGTGTCTGTGCGACAGCTGCAGCTGCGTGTTGGGCGGGGGGGTCCTGCAGCATGCAGAAAAAAAAAAAATACTGATCAACTACAAGTGAAAAGATGAAACATAGCCACACTGTCACTGTAGATGATGACCTTCTCCTCTGTGCCTACTTTACAAGTTGTTCCACCATAACAGTACGGCAAAAAAATAAAATCCAGCTACTCTTTTAGCTGGACTTCTGTGAGAAAGAATTAGAACGGGCAGAAAAAGGCTTTTGTTTTCGTGAAATAGCATTACTGCAGCGTGGATGTTGTTCCTTCCTTTACTAAAGCTGTTGAAGCAGAACCACAAATCATTTGGATGAATGGATTTTAAAAAGGGTAAAAGACAATAAAAAAACATTGCTTCTTTTAAAGAGATAAAGCCAAGTTTGTTTTGATGTTAACTTCTTTGTAAAATTTGCAGTTTTCAGGCTCTATAAATTCTGTTTTACATAGTTCTGTAAAGAGAAGTGAGTTTCTGTTGTTGCCCACTTTTCCTTGCACATGGCAGTGAGTCTGTCTTTGTGTGAGCTCACACAGTGAAGAAACAAATAGAGGTGTTTCATTTTACTGCAGGTGGGAGACCAAATACTGGAAGTAAACGATCGGAGCTTCCTCTCAATATTGCACGATGAGGCCGTGAACATCCTCAAATCAGGGTTCAACTTACAGATGAAAGTGAGGGATGTGGGTCGTCTGCCTCATACACGCACAATTGTGGATGAAACCAAGTGGACCTGCAATCCAGTCATAGCTGAAACCAACGCCACAGCTTATCCCAACCCTTCTGCCGCCAGGGCCGCCTGTGGAGCCGTCAGTGCCAGTGGCTGCAGCACCAGGTAAGACCAACACACTCAACATCAGAGAAAGGGGCAAGGCTAAAAAGATTACGCCTAAAACTAGGAGTTTTGAAATGTTTGTAAGAACTAAAAAGCTCCTACCAAACCTACCAAACACCTCATCTGGTTACTATTTTCTTGCATTTATCCACAACCTTTTTAATTTGAACATTCCATGTCAATTTCTCATCAAACCATAAACCTAAAAAATAAATTGATAAAGTTTCTCTAAGACTTGATTATATAACTTCAACTCGATTCCTTTTCTCTTCCTTGTAAATAAGATCCCTTTTGTCTTTCCTACTGACAACTTAAAACCCTACTTCTTAGATGGTCCTCGACCATTTTGTCCCTTCCTGTAATCTACCAATTATGTATTTTATGTTCCTCCCCCTTTTCCAAAGAGCCCCATCACCAGCAAACAAAGATCCCACTTTCTGTCTCCTCAAACATAACATCATTCTAAATAATAACGGACTATTTATACTACCTTCGGGCATACCATTATCAATACTAGTCCTTGTTGAACAACATTGTCCAATTCTTACTACCATGGTTCTTTCCCATAAAGAGAAGTTTTCTTAACTTGATCAGTAATCCTTCTTTCCACATAGTGTTGTATGCTTTTTCTATGTAAAAAAAAAAGACTCTGTCTTTGTTTACCTTTGTTTACCTGGGCCCTCCTGATTTCATGCTCCAAGCATAAGGCTGGGTCCATTGAGTTCCTCCCTTTTCTAAAACCACTCTGATACCCAGTGAGATAAACTTTTCCTTCCAAATAATGGGTTAATCTCCCTTCTACCATCTTCTCCATGACTTTACAAATGTTAGATGTAAGCACAGTTGGTCTGTAATCTTCCAGTGTCATATTGTCCTTTCCAGGCTTGCGAATGGGAATACCAACTGCCTCTTTCCATTTTTCTGGTCATTTACTTTCCTCCCAACTTCTATTAAACTGTTTGAGTAGCATTTCTTTGAATGAGTCACTTACATTTTTAATATTACATAACATCCATTCCCCTACATTTAGCCTTTCAAACGGAGAATTATGGTAAAACAGTGTCTCCAAATTCAGATGTCATTTCCACTCGACGACGTCACTAATAGTCGCCAGTCAGCTATGTTAGCGCGGAGCTTCTGTAGGCTATAATTCACCGATTATGCCTAAGTGCATGTTAAAAAATCGAGGTCTGGAACAACTTTAAGGTTTTCCACCAAAAGATTTATTCCTGACACAAAATATCTAATACATGAGTTTAGTGTCTCCAGCTGTCGGAGAACCAAACAGAACTCTCAGAACTACAATTTCAGGACTGTTTTCTGAGACAGCGCCTCCCTGCTGCTGGAATCTGTTTATCCATTTTTTCTACAATAAATGTTACTAATGTTGAAAATTGGGTATGTTTCATGCACCATTGACTTTATAATTTATGACTAATTATCTTTAACGTCTTTTTTACTGATGAATTATGACATTTTTTACCCTTTAGGTGCCTGGGTTTTTCAGTGGAAATCTAATCCAGTACATATAGAGGCTTGAAACTTTAGTCTGGAGAGTCACAGTCTCATTCACATACACGTTCACACACGTTCACACATTCACTCACACATTCACACACACAAATTCACACACACATTCACTCACACATTAACACACACAAATTCACACACACATTCACTCACACATTCACACACACATTCACACACACATTCACACACACATTCACTCACACACATTCACACACAAATTCACACACACATTCACTCACACACATTCACACACAAATTCACACACAGATTCACACACACATTCACACACACTTTCATTCACACGTTCACACACACATTCACACACTGATGGCGGCTCCGCTGCTGAACACTGGCACCAACCTTCCATCAGAGACAGAGTGCAGTTCAGTGTCTTGCCCAAGGACACTTGATACCACCAAACATCTGGTTTCAGTTCCATAAATCACAGCTGTGAATAGAATTGTTGGTTGGAAATACTTTGTAGAACAAAATGAGCAGAGGTGATTGCTGCAGCATTCAACACACTGTTCAATCTCTGGAAGAGACTTCCCCTTTTGGATTGTTCTATCCATCTGGAAAAAGATACACAAGTCAAATGTGTAGGACTACAGTATAAAGAGTCATTCCCTTATGAACTACACAATGTAAACGCTTAATATTATATATTATTAATATATATTATTATACGAAGTAATATAATCGAACAATAGACACTACACTACAAAGTAGTAAGATATGCATCAATGAATATTTGACTTTGCTCAGTAAATGTTTTGTTATCACCTGCTTTGTTATAAACCACATTTGGGTCATAATGAGATAATATTAATGAATTACACAATCGAAAATGATTACATGTACAGACAAAAGATGGAAAAATGTATGCTGTAAAATGTTAAATGATGTATTGCTAAGAAACCATCATTAATTTTAGATTTGCATGAAAAACTTTAATTTGGAGAATAGCAAAGCGACATGTAGACATAGGCATTTTGTTTCTGTAAAAGCTGACATTTATTGATAATTTGTTTTTATATTTTAAGATTCATGTGATAAATCACTCATTTGTTTTTGCAGCACTTTGATGCATTTTTATACTCTTACCACTCATGTGTGCGATCATGTGCCCCATACGCTCTGCAGAAAACAATGAAACAATCTTCACCCTGTAGATAGGAGGCGCTGTCTCAAAAATCCTCAGTCCTGAGTTGTTGGGCCTCTGGGCCAGCATGTACACCCTTCTCAATACCCTTACAATGGAGGATTAGGGAAAAGGGGTAGGGGAAAGGAAGAATTTTCGGCCTTAGTCAGGAAAAGCAAACAGGAGATGCATGGATGCAGTAAAGTTTCACTTGACAGAAGAAGTGAAAACAGGGGGGGGATGATCCATGAAGCAGTAGTAATAGTACTACATATAGTGTCATAAAAATCCACGCTAGATCCTCCAATGTAGTCCACCTGAAATAGCCACTTAAAAACGTCTGTTTTCACTTTTACAGTTTTACAAGTCTGCTGTTATCCTGTTTCATCTCCATGCTGAATCAATGCCTTTGGCATGGTGTTCCACAGGGCTCCTAACATGTCCTTCCAGGAAATACACCAACAGAACATTGCTTGACTAAAAGCTGTTTTTCTTGCAGGCCGTCATCAGCCAGAGCCACTCCCGTGATGGGTGAGGTAAGAATGACAGCTGCATAAATCATTGAGCTGACTGACCCATTTCACCTGTCAGACCAGGGGCTACAGTTCTGACAATGTGACTGTCGGATTTGAAACGACAAAGTCACATTTCCACAGCATTATTTCTGGTGTCTGGTTGTGATCTTCACATCTCATGTTCCCATTTTAGACATAGAGAGCAGGTTACTGGTGCTGTAAGGGCAGCCCACATGCATGGCAGAAAGATTGTAAATCACTTTCTCCGATCAAAGATCTCTGACCAGCACGAGTTTGCCTGGTTTAAGTGGACCATTTTCCCTCCTGTCATTGGCAATGCTGAATTTCTGCTGTTCTTTCTCCTGATGAGTCTCACAGCAGGGGTATCTTCATCACTTACATCTGCTGTCTTTTGTTCCTCATCAGCCTTCAGCATGTTTGGATGGTTAAGCAGCAGCTGCTTTTCTGCACAGGGCTTGAGGTCCCACAGGATTGTTGTGCTATTTTCATCAGGCTCCTACAACAGTAGCTCTGAGTGGCTCTTTCAGCCCATTTTTAACACAAGTGCTGTTGTGCAGTCTCTCTATTGGGGGAAAAGGGACTGATTGGAGGAACTGCAGATGTCTCCAGCACATCACTCCCCCTTGTGGCACTGGTTCACTGAGTGTGCTGCACAGCGTAGGAAGTGCATTAAGAGGCTGTGGTGCAGAGGTAGAGTGATTGGCCTCTCATCAGAAGGTTGCAGGTTTGATTTGCGCCTTGCCTTGCCCGCCCACGTATCAAAGTGTCCTTGAGCAAGACAAAGTAGTTAAAGGTTTGTGCCAGTGTTTGGCATTAAAATGCGCATGGGTGAACTTTGACTGCAAAAAGTTATTTGGACTTTCTAAGTAGGTAGTAAATCATTATGTAAGTATATGCCATTTAAATATGGTTGTTTTGAGATGTAATCACAATGTTTTATGTTGTAGAGTGGGGATTGAAAGTTTGGGCACCCCAGGTGAAATGTTATATTGTTGTGCATAAAAAGCCCAAATATAGATAGAAAAATCTCCTAAAGGCATCAGTTTATTTAGAGATTTTTT
Organism: Oryzias celebensis; assembly: GCA_014656515.1. Classification (NCBI taxonomy): domain Eukaryota; kingdom Metazoa; phylum Chordata; class Actinopteri; order Beloniformes; family Adrianichthyidae; genus Oryzias; species Oryzias celebensis. The sequence goes on along the minus strand of BNCR01000009.1, from coordinate 6,859,510 downwards.
ATACTGAGCCAAATTCTAGAGGAGCATTAATCATCCATTTAAAATGAAAATACCCAAAGGGCATTGTGACAGTTCACAGGCACTGGCACTGGCTTTCTGTTTTAGAATTGTTAGTTTGCTAGCTTTCTGTTTTCTGTATTTTGTTGGGTTTCATCTGACTCTTTAAAACGGTTGTTTCAACACTATTGCTGCACTCCTCACAGCCATGCTCTTCTTTTACTTAGACCTATGACATTTGCCTGTTTAAAGACATATTTTGCTGGTCACAAATTGATTGAATATGGCTGCAAAAGTCAATGTGATGAAATTCCTGAAACAAAACAAAGTGCATCAGGAGGAATGTCTCTAAGTCGTCTGCAGTCTGTCTGCAACGTGTTTGGAATTTAAAGAGCTTTCAACAACAACAGAGGTTTATCCCCACACTTTGTCTCAGTCATGTCAGCTTTAACATCTTGTTTAAAGGCAATGCTGAAGGCATGTGGGGGTGTATGTGGAGCATACACGACATTTTGTTGAACATTTGTTTAGGTTTTGTTAGAGTTTAGTTAGATGGGATGTGTGTCAGGCCCAGGAGTCAGTGAGTTTTGGCTTGAGGTCAAACATTTTTGCACTTTGTCACCAGTGACTGTGACTGAATACAAAACAGTTCATATTTTATTGCTTTTATAAGCTATGGTTTAAAGTAAATGTCACATTTAATATGGCTAAATTGGTTTCTCTGTGTTAAAACCTTTTGAATAACAAATAAATATTTTTTGCCCCAAATTCTTGCATGTGGGGAAAATATTAACTACACTGGTGGGGCAAAAAGCTGTGCTTTAATTTGTGTTTGTGGGACTACTCTTTTCCTCTTTGAAGGTAACCTTATACCTAAAGTCTGTTCAGTCACAGTTTGACTGTTTTTGATTCAAGGACTAGTGCACTTTAGAATTGATTAATTTCAAACCAGCCGTAACCAGAAAGTTTCTCTGTGATGTCTCTCTTTGTCAGGCTTCCTCTTGTACTTTTGCATAAATTAACCTTGAGCACAGATAGCAGCACTTTCGTTAACGGCTGTTTATAGCACCATTTATGATGTCATATTCGAACAGCCTGAAACCATGTACTCTGTGGCTTGTTATTTCATCAAAGACTGAGATGTTTGTATTTTTTATTCACTGATAATTCCTTGCGTGCTAAAACTGATGAGAGCATCTTCTTCTCAGGATACGAGCTTATTAAACTTCCACACCAATCACGTCACCAGGAAAATGTAAAGTTCATTCAGTGAACAGGAAGACGAGCTGCGTCGCAGAGAATTTGTCTTTAAAGATAAACGGCTGACAGGTTTCAGGTCCGCAGCTTTGAAGTGGCGCCTCCGTATTTTCATGATAAGCTCAGCTGTGGCGCGTGGTGCGTTAGGAAGGAGAGGTTTAAAAGGCCAGCACACATTTGCATTTCTAGAATGGCTGAGATGTATTTATGAAGTTATTTTCCCACAACTGTGTGAGCTTTTTACTGGCGCTTTGTTTTTGATTTCCTCTGTATTATCATTTGTCTTAGTCAGCAGGATGCAAAGGTGTTTCTCCACCCGGTGCTCAGGTGTCTCTGGAACAGCAGGCCTTCATGCTGCTTACAGAGCAAGAGAGGCAGACCATGATCTACTACCTGCAGGAGTACCAGGAGGGGCACATTCGAGTGGAGCCTCTGGCCATGGCTCTGTTTGAGCTTTTCAACACTCATGCCAAGGTAAGCCGTGTCTGACTCCAGCAGCCCCCCCCAATGCACATGCTTATTTATTTAGTTTGTTTCATTGCCCCTCTGCCAGTTATCGATGCTGTCTGAAGTTCGAAGTCTGGTGGCCCTCATGATCTGGAGACATACGACCGACTGGTGCAGCACCGCGAGAGGGAGGCTCGCCAAGCCTGGCAGGGGGCGTGGGGTGCTGCACCCACCCAGCCAGTGCAGTCATGCAGGCTCCATCATTGCTCCGGTATGATCAAAGTTCCTCACATTCGCTGCTCCAGGGTGCTCCGTGCTGCTTTTTCTTTCTGTGTTTTATGAAGGTTAATGATCTCACTTTGATCTGCCATCATCTTTTTGTTTATGCTATGCCATCTTTTCAAATAAAGCAGAGGAAAAGTACTCTTTAAAAGTAAACAAGTGACTGAATGAAATGTGACTGTAAGATCCTGAAGATGAAGAAAACTGATTGCTCTTGAGCTTGGTTTCAGCACTGTGGTTTCGGTCTGTGATGCAGTGCAGTGGCCTTTATGGCAGGTCAGCCGTGTTGTTATTAATGTCCCTCTTTATACTCCATCCTTTCACAGAGACCTCATTCTGCCAGGGTGTAGTCTGGCTCCTTAATGACAGCAAAGTAACTTAAACTCTTGGTTTTAGGTCATTTTACTTTGCTCCAGGATGTCAGACCCACACTTGACAAAGTCTTGCCCATTGCAGTTTTCATGCATTTTCCTATCAGGGATGGAAGGCGGATTCTGCAGTTAGAAAGATCTTCACACAAAAGGGTTTGGTAGCACAATTGCACTTGATTTAACACTCATTTAAGTGAAGAAATTAGGATATGACCACTGACCAATACAAAAGGATTTATCTCTATAGGAAACAGACTAAATAATCTTTTGGACTCATCTCATCAGATTCTGATTTTGTCTTTATAGGTCATGATTTGAAGAAACCCTGCAGCAAACATTGTGTACTGTGCATTGTGTGTTCAATTCCATGTTTTTATGCAGATTTATAGGAACAGCAGAACACACTGCAATTAGACATTTGTTATGAGACAAGAATGCACTCCGTTTTTTGTTGTTTGGTTTGGTCTTTTGATAAAAACATCAGAAAACATTTTTGTTGCATAATGTTAGTATCTACTCCTTACAACCCATTGATAACATTTAATTTTTTGAGGGGGAGGCGGTCTATCAACAGAACAACAGTTTGTTTAGTGATTTGACAGTCAGACCATTTTATCTGCCTTTGCATGTTGGAAGCATGTGCCTCAAGATGTGACTGCTTATCCAAGATTGGAGTCATGAGAAAAGACCCGGTGAAACCGAGCTGGTTTAAACATTTCTGCATTACAAAAAAAAAAAAGACAAAAGTATGCAAACTCAAACAAATGTATTCAGTCCAGGGAAGTTTGCATGGCTAAACGTGCTATGACTCTAATCAATCAGAAATGCACTAAACTACAAAATCTCTTGAAATCTATCTAACCATGTAAGAGTGAGTAACAGAAATGGTTGAACATAGTTGGAGGAGCAGAGGTCCAGTTGATAAGAAGCGCTGGTCAGCCCGCAGTGGAACTTCATCTTTTAAGCATCATTTGAAGCCAAACTTTATTGTTTAATCATCATGTGATGGTTAAAAAGCAACACATTGTTGTGTTAAAACAATACCAGGGCACAGTTTGCTGTCAAATAATATCAAGTTGTTATTTCAGATGTCCATTATCTGTCCTCACATCAAGAGTTCCTCAGTTTCCTCACTTCCAAGTCAGTTGGAGAAAGGAACTCTCAGGATGGATATATTAAGATGACTCCTCCCTGTTTTGTGTTTTGTTGATTGTAAACTGGTGTCTTCTGGCTTACAGGATGAACTTAAGGCTTCAAGTGGCTGTTCTACACCATGCAGAGCAGCTTCTCCTCAAGCCCAAAACAAATCTTCCAGAGAGCAGGAGCTCAGCCGGAAACCGTCAGCCCGAGTGGTGCAGCCTGAACCAGGCCATCTCTTCACAGGCCCCCACGACTTCTGCAGGAATGCCTCCACAAGAGTCTAAACCACCTACCCACCACCCAGTATCCTGCACCGCCTTCTGTCCACCAAACCTGCTCTGGCACCAGACACCACTCCTCCTTCAACGTGCTCCATCACGGCTGCCAGAGCTCCCCCCAGCTCTCTGACTCTGAACAACACAATCATTCTAAACATGCTCGCCACCACGCCACTTACTTTAACCCACCCACTTTAGGACGCCACACCTGCTCAGACTTCCAGCACCACCGAGATGCCGCATATCTGCAAAACCAACAGCATCTGTCAAGTTCTCCTCTAGATCCAGCTCCTACGAAAAGTCCTCCTGTATGTCAAAGTCTGCTCCTTCTTCTAAAGCAGCATCTCCAGTACCATACCCCCATCCGTCACCCCATCCTTCTCCGTGTCCCTCCCCCGGCCCATCTGTCACATCCACTGCACCTTCACGCAGTCCTGACCCGCCCTGCTCTCCTGCCTCAACCACAAGGTCACGGTGACAGGCATGAGCCGGCTGTGTGCAGACTCCAGACCGCAGCAGAGAGGTACAACCCTCAGTGCACTCTTGTCAGTTGTTCCAAGCAATAAGCTTCCAGCGTATAAAAGTCCAATTCTTCTCTCTTTCAGTAAACACTACAATTTCGGAATTGTGGTGCATCGTGTTTGTGGATTTTTTTAACATGCATCTAAAAACTTGAATTTTCAAATGGCGTTTGAATGACCCCAAACTTTGCTGAGAAACAGCAAAATCCAATCTGTTGTTCCAACATTTTGATTAACAATTATTTGAACATCTAAAACATTTTTTATGAAATATGATGTAAACCATACATGTTGGGTTTTGCCACATATGCACTGTCCTGTTGCTCAATCAGCATGGGTCAATCATGTGGTGATCTGAAAGGTAAAGAGGAAAACAGCCGTTAATGGAAAAGAGAAGGTGAGTGCTAACTACAACTACAGGTATCACTACTTTCAGAGACACTATTGCAAAGTGGCCCAGGACAATGGGCCAAAGAAACAGTCAAGGATTTGTTTTCAAACTTTGGTCAAAAGGGTCCCACCATGGAGTCAAGCCTTGAGAAAGGGTCACATTTCTTACATGTGGGGGCTGATTACAGGCCCACCATCCTTTAAGCTCACTTACTGCAGAGTGTGGGGTTTAAGTGAACTGTAGATCAAACATCAGTTAGTTATAGGCCTTCCTAAAACTAAAACTGCTTCTGGAGGCACGGAGAAAGAATGAGTCCACACAGTAAATTGTCCTTTTGTCCATAATTGTCCTTTTGGGCAATGAGAGCACAACCCGGAGAGGTCTGATTGGTTAGGGAACGCCCTTCCTGATCTAAAGTCCAGAAAAGACCTGGTAGGCTCTAACAGGTCAGACAGATCTTTCAAACAAATACTAAGAGAGGTGAAAGTCATTTGGTCTGAGTGGTTGTTGTCCTGCACTTGTGTTGTCCCAGGGGCTGACCAGAGCTTAGTACAAGTAATCTTTCCATCCTACCAGCACATCTTTCTTTGAGAAAAATATTTTGTGTTTACATTGTTGCTACAAGGCTTCATGAGTTAAGAGTGTGATCAATGTCCAGGTATAAGTGAAAAGTGGGGTTCAGTTCTTGGTTAGTGTTAAAAAACAAATTCGATCCTTGCAGCAGCCCAGAAACAAGTCTGTTTTGTTTCTCTCACTGAAAGAATGAGTATAAGACTGTTATAGTATAAGATCGGCGTCTGCTGGGATTTGAACATTGTTCCAATTCATTATGATGAACAGAGACTCGAATCTGGAAGCAAAGCTTTGAGTTTGCCAGTCTCATTACCTTATTACCTGTGAGCAGTTAAGATTACACACACTGGTGATAAAATGTCTTCATTCACAGAGCGGCTGCAATCATCCTTACTGACAGAAGGCAACTCTCACCCAATAATCTACATTACGAAAAAACAGCTGAGGTGGTGTCTTATGTAAATGGTAAATGGTTGATAGACGACTTTGTGGGTCTAGGGGATTTGGAGGATCAAGAAACAAATTTATTTGCCAGAAAAACAAACAACAATAACTTAAAGTTGAATCAAAAGGCTTCATGGTGAACCAAGGCCAAAATACTAAACAAAGCCCCAACCTTTCTACATTCAGAAATATTACCTGTGATTGAAAGAAAAGACAATGACAAACACTAACCTCCCTTCTCACCAGCTGGAGGTGGGTGGTTGGATGGATGGATGGATGGATGGATGGATGGATGGATGGATGGATGGATGGATGGATGGATGGATGGATGGATGGATGGATGAGTGGATGAGACACTGGGAACAAAAAACTTGTGGTAAAATAAAATTCAACAGCACTTTTCTGTACATTGACTTATCAGCATTAATCGGTTGGATGCAACCCCAAATAAACAGCTTCCTGTGTCTTTCACAAAAGGTTCCTGGATTTCTCCAAAGGGCTTTTTATCTTGAGCTAAAATGTTCTTTTTTCAGTTGCTGAATTGAAAAGTTCAGCACAAATTTCCCGGAGCCGGAGTCTGCCACAACGGAGGGGGACAAAGCCATGTGGGCTCCAGGAACTCAGGTTGCAAAGTCCTGAACAGCTGGGATTTGAGGCAACATGAGATTATTAATTCCTCTTTCTGAAAGAGCAGAAAGCAGAGAATCATTTGTAAATTAGTATATTAGTGTCTCTGTTTGCTACAGAAAGAACTAATTTGAATTTTAAGACGGTGAAAACTAGTAATATTAATAGATGGATGGATAGTAAAAGTAATGAAGCTGAGCTTGAAGTCTAAAAAAGCTCAAAGTTTTAACTTTTTAACACTAATTTAGGAACAATTTCTGTAAGGGTTTTCTGTCTTCGTTTGAACATCTATTACTCTTTTTTAAAACCAGCCCAAACAGAAAGGCGCCCCGGTCAAACTGGACTCTGAGCTGTGAATTGTTCTCTGCCCTCCTCGATTTAACATCCTCGACACAGTTAAAATGGCAAAAATAAGCCTGTATCATCAGACCACCGTGATGTTCATTCATGCGTTTTGATGAAATCTATTGAGAACATATACATTTTCTAATAAGAGGGACTTGAACCATGATTTCAGGTGAATCTTTTATGATGTTACTGACCCAGAAGAGTTCAAAGTTACTGTGAACCTTCTGCCTGTCTGAAAACTGACACACAAATGTTTTCTGATTTGTGTTTTTTGGGGGTCTGTATGTTGTTTTAAAAAGAAAATGTTGGTGATAACGAACAGAAATGGTTTTTAAATCATTTGATTTGATTGAAGTGGCAGACGGTGATTTAAAAATTTGCTAAAGCAACGTGAAGCTGGTGTAATAAAATAGCAAAAGCATCAAACTTTCACTCATTTTTTAATAATGTCCTTTTGTGAATTAACTGTAATTATTGTCCTTCCCTGGTTGTTACCATCATTTGGTACAATTTTGTGAAGTTTCTTCTTAGATATTTTGCTTGCAATGATAAATGAAAACAAGAGATTAAGTCATCTTTGTCAGAGTGGATATAACAGGAGCCGTGTCTTTGCTAAATGCTAACATGAGTCTGTCCCCCCCAGAAACCACCTTGTCTCAGCTGTCAGACAGTGGGCAGACTCTGAGTGAGGACAGTGGGGTGGATATAGCAGAGGCAGGAGCTCTTAGTAAGGATGGGAGCCCTCGACCCAGCAAGAACCTGCAGGGCCTGCTGGAACAGTCAGGGACCTGCGCACCTTTATCAGGGGCCACAGGACAAGTGAGGCTTTCACGCTGCCATCACTGCTCACCATGCTGCTCAACTTTCATCTCAACAAGCTGGTTTTGTTCCCATCCTGAGGTGGCTTTCAGTGTGAACACGTCAGTTTTTATGTCAAAGCATAATTAACACCCACCTTTTTTCTGATTTATATCAGTAAGCAAACACAAAGCAGAACCCTTACAATGAACTTCACAGGAAGTAAATGGAAATGTTTGAAAATAACAAGAAGAACTAAACTTTCCTCTGTCTGGTAAATCCTGAGAGTTCTGCAACCATAGTTACGGTGTAATAAGTTTGCAGGCCTGATCTAGTGGAACAGGTCCAAAGGTTGAGGCATTTTCATCAGGAATTGGTTTTTGTTCCTGACTTTTCTCCTTTCTCGGTGTCTTCACAGACACCTTCACCTGTTCTGGGACCCACCGCTGTGCTGGTGCGAGTACTGAAAAATGCTGACACCCTGGGCATTGCCATAGAAGGAGGAGCTAACACACGTCAGCCTTTGCCACGCATAGTCACCCTTCAGGTAAGATATGCATTTAATAAAAGACGAAAAAGACTTTGAGCTTGAGTCCATTTCTGTTAGTATTAATGGAAAGTTGGGCTGTTTAAGGTTAGCATAAAAAGGAATTTCCTCTCTGTGCGCCAATCAGAATGGCATCTTTAAGAAAAAAATAATAATTTTAGCATTTGTGGCTAAGAAAACACTGATGGTAGGAACAGTGAGGACAGGTATGTTCATATGATTTCTGCATTTACACTTTATTTTCATTGAAATGGTTAAATGTTCCCCATTCTCTTGAATTAGTGTGTCAACAGGTGTAGCTTCTTGCTTGAGTACTAATAGTTACTGCAGAAATCTCTCTTTTCATGCAGAGAAATGTTTGTTTGAACAGCAAGGAAAAGGTCATCTATTTTCCCCACACTTTGTTGAATTTCATATGTGTATTTTATCTCAGGTGACATTGCTGAAATCTCTAGGTTCTGTGTTAGAGCATTCTGGCAGTCACTGTCCAACAAGCTCTTCAGTTTTACATGGAATGAGTCCTGGGGTTTGGAGGTAAACCCAGGATCCTGGACTCTTGAGCACTATGCATCTGTGCAGATGAGTGGAGAGGTGGTCACAGGGTGATCCTCCACTGTGACCACAGTCCTGATGACAGCAGCAGCTCTGTCTCAACCACCTGTCACAGAGTCAGACAGGAGGGACTCTGTGACAGGTGGTTGAGAGACCCCACCAGGGTGACAAGCTCAGTCATTCACAAGAGGAACCAACTTTGTGAAAGTGCAAAGCAAACATCCGGAAATGGACCCACCACACAAATGTGTTGAGCTGTATGCTTACATGTTTAGCTATTGAGCTGCTTCTTTTTCCTGTTTTCTTTCCCTGTGTCTTCAATGGGCCTTTAATGAAACACTCTTGGGGCAGTTTGGCTTTCATGGTAATGTTCTAAGCTACATTGGATTACAATAATCAGGAATGTTTGGAATGAAGAGCATCACAACATCCACAGTTAGTCCAGCTCAATTTGATGTTTCTTTCCTTTCATTCCGCTCCTTGGCGGTAAATGAATGGAACTGAACAGTAAATGGACAGAGGGTATCTGACGTTCCTGCTAGAAAAATCGCATTTGCTCTGCTGTTGTGTGAATCCTTTTGTCACTCCACTTCTTTCTAATGTCTCTGTCGACAGAAGGGAGGCTCCGCTTATAACTGTGGCCAGCTGAAAGTGGGTCATGTCATCTTAGAGGTCAACGGTGTTTCCATGAGGGGTCGGCAGCATAAAGATGCTGCCCGGATCATTGCAGAAGCCTTTAAAACCAAAGAGAAGGACCACATTGACTTCCTGGTGGTTGATTCAGGGTTCCAGACTGGTTAAAGTGGATTTCACAGCTGTGAGGAGTTTCTACAACACCACCCTGTCCAAAGATTTGCTGGAGGTGTGCTCACTGGACTCTGCAGAGATTTGCACAATGGAAAACTAAAAAAGGCTATTCCAGAAATACTTCCTGAGACATCCTCAATATCTGCATCTATTGTCGTTTGCATTTCTTAGTTTTTCTGTTTTAACTGGTTTTCAGACTCTAGACGTGGAAGAACCAGAAGGTCAGTTAGTGAAGTAAGGGAGTGTTCATTCAGCAGATGATATTTAAAATGAGATGAATATAAATAAACGCAGAAACCCTGATCTTGAATCTGCTGTTCTTGTCCTTTTTTCAAACTGCCAACATGTTAAAGGAAAAACTGGACCTGATCAGAAGCAAAGCAGTGACACTTCATGCTCAACATGAACTGCCAGGTTCAGCGATTAACAAACATCAATCTTTCTTCTCGTTATTAAAAGTCAAAGCTAAAAAAGTGATGAAAGATCCTCATTAGGTATAATGACTGAAAGTCACAATATCATTTCAATTCAGCCATTATCGAAAATGAAGAATTCTTCAGTTCACCAACCTCTTTGTGCAACTGAGAGTAAATTATTGTGAGGAAAGGTCTTCAGTTTAAAACACCCCCCCCACGTTGCACCAAACCACAGTCGCTGGGTGTGTCTCTTTGATTAGGAGCTCCACAAACTACAACAAGGTGGAAGTTATTGACACTCAGAAGATCTTTTTCCCACTGAAGCTTCCCCCAAAGTCTTAAGAGAATTACTGATAAGTGATCAGCTGTTCAAAACTCACAAACTCCAACTTTCACTTTAATTACTTGTAAATTTAGCTTCAAAGATAAAAAAAGTGATGGCCAGTTCTGTTTAAAGTTTTTGCTCTGCCATCCTGACAACTAACAACAAAACGCTGTTTAATGCAATTCTATGAAAATAAAGGCGACCTTACCAGTTGTAACAGAAATGTGTACAATATTTATTTTATAAATGTCCTAACTGTATTTTTCCCCTCTCTTAGATGGCTCACTAATAAAACTACAAATGTCAGTAAGCCAGCTTGCAGCACACTGCTCAGCTGCTTCCCCAAATTCATATGGACTAAACGAGTCGTGGAGTCATTTCTCTCCTACAACCCTGTCAAAGTTAGATGGAGGTTATGCGTATTTCATTGAATGCACTTCTTTGGTAACAAAGGTTATTAAGATTTTCATTCTTTTATGCTAACAATAGCTTTCCACAATGGGTATAAGATGTAGAGCTGCAACAGATCTTTTCTGCCCATTTCAGTTCCTCAAATTTCCGTGTTCACAAAATCACTGCAAACAGAGCAAAAGCAAGAGGATTTCATTAAAGTAAATTAATTACTGTTGCATTTTTTTCTAACGTTAATCCCTTTTCCTTTTGCTCATAACTGTGTCTGATCTGTGCAAAAATAAAGGTATAAAAGGATAAAATGAATTAAAAACCGTAAAAAAAATTCTCATATACAAGGAAGCAGGTAATTTCTAAACTAAGTGAGGGCTGAACTGTTTTTTTTTTTTTTGGCTGCTCTTATTTTTAAAGGTACGTGGCTTATGAGCCGCTCTTAAAATATTCTCTGTGCTACTTTGTAACTACTCCTATTTTTACAAATACACCTTAAATACCCCATAAAACAACAAATACCCTTTAAACAACCACTAAATTCAGCCCTGTATGCAATTAAAATGTGTTCGGTCATGCAGCAATGTGCATCTTTTCTGCATGTTTTAAGTGAAGCCAACATGAATTTCCATCAGTTTTTGTGCTGGTTGTACTTATAATATATGCAAACCATCAGGCAAAATATAAACCGTTAGACAGAACCCTATCTGCTCACATGAGAGGTCAATATTGTCAATAGAACCTCTGTTGGAGGATGATTCAAATCAGTTTTTTGATTTGTGAACGATCTAAGATAGGAAAACAAGTACAGTTTGGCATGACAATTATAAAGTAAATACTGTACAATTTTCCGTTACAATTGGTAAGGTTATCGTTTATTCATTCAGTTTCCAAACCCATTTGTCCCTTTCGGGGTCACGGGGGTGCCAGGGTCTAACCCGGCCACTTTTGGGCAAAGGCAGAATCCATCCTGGACAGGTCACCAGTCTGTCGCAGGGTCACAATCCCACACCCATACACACTCGCATTCACACCTGGGGACACTTTAGAGTGACCATTTAACCTGTGAAGCATGTTTTTGGACGGTGAGAGGAAGGACCTTTTGTCATTTACATGAAAAAAATGTTAAACAGCTTCAGTTCTCCACTTTGCTGTGTAGACCTGTAAACCGGAAGGAACTTTACACTGTCGGTTATGTTGCCATTTTGTCACTGTGAAAAGGGTCTATGAGCAAGGACGTAAGTTGGACTTAAGGATAAGTGTTTCAGGACTTCTATGAATTGCTAATTTAGTAAAGAACCGTAGTGGAACATAAAAGAGCACATTTAACTGTATTACATAATGCGTGCTGCGATCCTTCAGTAACCCTAAAATCCTTCGTTAACTCCTGAAGAGAGGCCACGCGAAATTTTAAATCAAATTAAACATGAAAGTTTTATTGTAAGATTTAGGATTTCCAAATAAAAGATCATGAAAATAGTACAGACCAAACACCTTCATTCTGTTTAAATCACAGAGGAGCTGTCATCAGGGGAGGGGGTGGCCCACCCCCATTTTCGCTTTCTAAACAGGGATTACTGAAATAACTTCAAAAAAAAGAGTTTGTGGGTAGGATGAGCTGTACTTAAGCCTAGATGACTGATCATCAGAAAATGAGTTTTCAATCTCCCTCCTCTTCATACTCCAACTTTAAACTTTACTTTCACTGACAGAAGTCTCTCAGTGCTTTGAACACTGCAGCTTTTTACATCATTCTCTCAAACAAACATGTAGACATGCACAACACAATTCAGGTGTCAGGTCTCAGTCTCCCATGTCCACCCCCGACCACCAGAGGGAACCCTCTCCTGAGTATTGACTGCCTCATCTGCCTCTTCATCTCCCTGCATGCACTGCATCTGGTTCCTTCCTACCCAGCTGATCCTCATTCATGTCATCTACTATGCTATTTAAGTCTGTTCAACCTGTTCAGTGTTGCTTTGTCTTGAACTTCTCTCCCTGTTGGTCTGCCTTAGCTGGTTTCTCCATGGCTTCTTTTAATTCTGCCCTCCTGTGTTTTTTGACCCTGGCCTGTTCTTTGACTTTGCCTTGTCCTTGTTTTACCTGTGTCTTTAATAACTGTTGCAAATGGATCCAAATCCTCAGCACCTTCGTTACATCAAGTTTACGACCAAGACTGGCACTCACTTCAAGTAAAACATGTTGATCAGGTACACTATAACAAACTTTCTGTCTGCCGTTTTAATGACCAATTTAAGGATGAATCACCATTCATCCTGTCACAGAGCAATGATTTTAAGGATTGATGTTTTTAGTGTTTTTTTTTCTTCTGATTTATTTCTTGTTGTAACCTCTTTCCTTCCTTTCTCAAAAGGTCTTGCATTTTTCGAGGCCACAGTTGTAAATAAGATTGCTGTTCTTAATCGGTTCTTCCTGGATAAATAAAGGTTGAATGAAAATTAAAAAATTATTCAGAGGAACTGTTGCCATGAACCACCTCCTGACTCGGATCGTGAAACTCCTTGAGCGGAAGTTTAGCTACATCTTGTACAAGAATAACTCTTGTTTTTTAGAGGCCACTTTAATGGTACATAACACAAAAAAGACTTGTAACCACGCACATGGTTGTCTTTAAATAATTAAATAGAAAGCATCACTAACACTGACAGCATTATGGTTAAGCACAAAGATCCAGCAGCAACACTCAAAATAAAGAAGATTCAGAAACTGCTAATACACAGACATGAGATGACGCCTTACATTTCCACGTTTAAAGGCTTGAGCTACACCTCTGCATGAAATCAGCTCAACCTAGTTCATCTCCTTCCCTCAATCACATGTTTGCTGTTCAAATGGAAAACAACACAAAAACTGATCAAGAAAAAGAAGACTTCAGAATAAAAATACATTTTCACTGGTCGAGTGACATGATTGACACAAATAACTGGAAGATTAGGTTAAGTTGTGAGTAATTTGATATGAAAAGAAACAGTTCTGATTTAAGCTTGTTGCATTTAGACTATTTGAAATAACTGGCTTTGCTTTACAGAGTTTCAACTTGGAATCAGAGGAAAATTCATTCATCTAAACAAAGACACATGCATCAACTTCACAAAGAAAAACTGCTTAACACAACTTCAGTAACTTTACAAACTCTGATAAGCATTAACACATTCATCAAAGTCAACATTTTTAGTTAAACACAGCCTCATCTTACAGCAGAAACACACTATATAACACTCAGTGTACACAGTACTTCTGGGGGGGGCAATGCTTGATCAGTTTGGGGAAGAGAGTCCTATCTGGTCGGCTCTTCTTTCTCTAAGTCTTTGAGGGCTTTCAGAAGGCGAGAAGGAGAGAAGATCCCCATAAATCCTGAAAGAAAGAACCCAAACTGAATGAGTTTGCCTGGAACCAGAGAACATCACTTCAGTCCTGCTGGAAGTTCAGGTGGAGGTCACTTCTGTACCACACACTAAAACATTTCCAGTGCAGATGAGAACCTCCAACAACCTCTGAAATGATCTATTCAGAACTTGGTTTGACAAAAACACCCATTTACTAAACTTTAAACTAAACTTTGAAGAGCAAACATCCAGTAGCACAAATACAGATAAAATACTTCAATATACAAAACGTTTCTGAAAGGGATGACTAATGATCCCACAGCAAACAGCTTTACTCTTAGGGTTCCTAAAGTATTTTAATCTGACTAAAGCAAAATATCTTTGACTGAAAAGTCACTTCAACATGTCCTCAAAGTTTGAGGAACAAGCATCTAAAAACTGTTTATACTGATCACTTTCAAAAGGCCCAGTTTCAGTAGATCAGACAATAAGACAAATGTTCACTAATTGACTCCCAAAAAAGTGTTTTTCAAACAAAATAAAAACACAAAATAGTGGAATGTGTCACCCTCAAGCTACGTATATACTGGGCATGTGTAGTACGTTCAAAAAAGCACTGAACGTGGGATCCGAAACACAGTTTTAGCATATGATGTGCACACTAGAGGTTTGGTGTGAAATATGGCAGCAGTGCAAATCTCATGAATCTTGCTCCAGGCTTTTTCATTCACAGCTATATTCCAATATAGGAAAAACTTGGTGTCATTGAATTCCAGCCGGACACAAACCACAACTCTTATTTCTCCTCTGTGATCAACTTTCAAAGTGTTGGCACTTCCATGTTTAAATGCAAATGGTGGTCCAAGTTCTACTGGTTTAACTTTCATGTTTAATTGCCATGTGCTTTGTATGGAGAGCCTGAAAACTGACTTAAAAACTTGCATAGCAACATGTGAGTGCAAGAACTTAAACACGGATGCCCGAAACACATGTGTTTACATAGACTTTTCAGTGGAAGCAGCCACTCAAACGTGCGTTTCTGAACCCGGTGTAAATGTAGCATTACCTGAACATCAAGTACAGTGGGTATGGAAAGTATTCAGACCCCCTTACATTTTTTTACACATTGCCATATAGTAGCCATTTGCTAAAATCATTTAAGTTCATTTCTTTCTCATTAATATACACACAGCACCCCATATTGACAAAAAATAGCATTTCTGACATTTTTACAGATTTATTATAAAAGGAAAACTGAAATCTAACATGGTCCTCAGACTCTTTACTGTGACACTCATATATTGTGCTGTTGATTTCTTCTGACCATCCTTGAGATGGTTCTACACCTTCATTTGAGTCCAGCTGTGTTTGATTCTACTGATTGGACTTGATTAGGAAAGCCACACACCTGTCTATATAAGACTTCCAGCTCACAGTGATGTCAGAGCAAATGAGAATCATGAGGTCAAAGGATCTGCCTGAAGAGCTCAGAGACAGAACTGTGGCAAAGCACAGATCTGGCCAAGATTACAAAACATATCTGCTGCACTTAAGGTTCCTAAGAGCACAGTGGCCTCCATAATCCTTAAATGGAAGATGTTCAGGACGACCAGAACCCTTCCTAGAGCTGGCCGTCCGGTCAAACAGAGCTATGGGGCGAGAAGAGCCTTGGTGAGAGAGATCACTGCGTCTGAGCTCCAGAGATGGGAGAAAGTTGTAGAAAGTCAACCATCACTGCAGCCCTCCACCAGTCTGGGCTTTATGTCAGAGTGGCCTGAAGGAAGTCCTCCTCAGTGCAAAACACACGAAAGCCTGAATGGAGTTTGCTAAAAAAAAAAAAAACACCTGAAGGACTCCAAGATGGTGAGAAAAAAGGTTATCTGGTCTGATGAGACCAAGATAGAACTTTTTTGGCCTGAATTCTAAGTAGTATGTGTGGAGAAAATCTGGCACAGCTCATCACCTGTCCAATACAGACTCAACAGTGAAGCATGGTGGTGGCAGCATCATGCTGTGGGGATGTTTTTCAGCTGCAGGGACAGGATGGCTGGTGGCAATCAAAGAAAAGATGAATGCTGCCAAGTACAGGGATATCCTGGACCAGAACCTTCTCCAGAGTGCTCAGGACCTCAGACTGGGCCGAAGGTTCACCTTCCAGCAGGACAATGACCCTAAACACACAGCTAAAATAACCAAGGAGTGGCTTCACAACAACTCTGTGACTCTTCTTGAATGGTCCAGCCAGAGCTCTGACTTAAACCCAATTGATCATCTCTGGAGAGACCTGAAAATGGCTGTTCACCAACGTTTACCATCCAACCTGACAGAACTGGAGAGGATCTGCAAGGAGAAATGGCAGAGGATCCCCAAATCCTGGAGTGAAAAACCTGTTCAGATCTTTTGCTCAGTCTGAGCAAAAGCTCTGAATACTTAGAACCATGTGATATTTCAGTTTTTCTTTTTTAATAAGTCTGCAAAAATGTCAAAAATTCTGGGTTTTTTTTTTATGTTTTTTTTTGTTTGTTTGGTTTTTTTTTTGTTTTGTCAATATGGGGTGCTATGTGTACATTATTGAGGAAAAAATGAACTTAAATGATTTTAGCAAATGGCTGCAAAATAACAGAGTGAAACATTTTAGGGGGTCTAAATACTTTCCGTACCCACTGTACGTAACATCTTCATAAATGCTCCCTTTGAATACATGTTTTGACTAAAACTCCTCTTTTTTTTTGAGAAATCGAGTTTCTGGGACTTCAGGTGCAGATTTTTAGCGGCAAACCTTTCAGACTGTCTTCATTGTTCTTTAGCAGGAAATGATGTGAGAACATGGACCAGAAACTTCAAACATCAGGGCAACACTTCAGTGCTATGATCAATGAAAAAAGCACTGCATGGAAGAACAAGAGGCTGGTTCAGGGATCAGGAAACATGGGTTCACTTGGTGCACACTTTACTTCCAGCATCTCTTCATTCAGCAGGGGACTCCACGCTGCCCTCTGGTGGGGCGTTGGGGTCCAGGAAGTCTGAATGCTGCAGCTCCTTCAGGTATTTGGTAGGTGTGAGGATGTGGGTGGAGCCTACAGAGGAGAAAATCCAAGAGCTCAGCAATGTTTTAAGCCTGCTGAAGAGATTGTTATACAAGCATGCATGTAGGACTGAGTCACAATAACATATGTGCTGTCAGAGAGAATCTGAGTGTGTGAATCCTGAATGTGCACTACAGCAACAGAAGGGTCACCATGTCCTCTCTGGAAAAGACCTGCAGAAGAAGCAGCAGGTGGCACATTGCAACATGAGGAAGATCATACCTTCAAACTTTGTCCCAGACTGACATAATGTACAAAAACACTGAGTTCAATGAAGAATGTGTTTAATCTGAATACTTCAGAAGAATTAAAGCCTCAAGAGTAGAATGGAGTCAATGAGACAACTCAAAGTTTGGAAACACAAACAGACTTTGCACTTCTTAAAGAGGTAAGAGAATCCCCAGAACACATTCATTTGTTCTCCATCTAGATTAACCTGGACTACCACAGAGCAGCACGCCTCAACCATCTGACAAACACCAGCTCACAACAGCATCAGCACACATCCCTTCAGAGAACTCACCAACCAGCGCCTCCCACTTCCCATTGGCCTGTGTGACCTCATACACGCAGCGCATCTCGCTGTAGGTCACGCCTCCAATGATGAAGACAATGATCCTGGGTCCAGTTTTCATCTCTGTGGGCCCCCTGTTCTTGTGCCAGTTACCATATCGAGCACTGAGGGACGAAAGGCCAGATGAGCACCGAAGGGTCAGAGACTGAGGTAACGACAGGGGTATTTCAGAAGGTCAAAAAGACACACCTCGATGGAGCGCTGGCTTTGGCAGAAACCTGTCGCTGGGAAATGTATGGGTACTGCTTTGGATCAAGTTTGTCCTCAATTGCATCCTAAAGAACAACATGCATGTCATCAGCTCCCAGTTTCAGAGCACACTGTTCCCTGGCTATAGTGGTCCACCTTTATAAGTCTCACTGTTTTTCCGATTTGTTTTCAGTACAGTTTTTCATGCCTTTTTTTCTCTCTCTCACTACAGTACGCTGTATTCTGTATCCTGATTGACTGTTGTCCTTGTCAGTCCATCTCCTCTATGCCGTTTCTCCTGTACAGTATGAGTTCTGTTTGCCACACATAAATAAATCTTCAAGCTCGATCAGATGTTTGTCTTCATTCTTTAATCCTGGACTTATTTTTCTATGAAGGTTTGAACTGTGAGAGTTTAAACAAGAGATATGAGTGTAAAAATGTTTATGTGTGTCTGGGTAAAGTGTGGAAAGTCCTGATTCTAATCCTACGTTGGGGATTTCCCCTGTTGTAGGATATTTATAGAACGTATTCCTCGCAACAAATGAGGGATCACTGTACACTGCTCCATTCACTTCAAAGGTTTAGAGGAGACCACTGTGCAGAGAACTCTTCAAAAACATTCATCCCAATGCACAGATTGAGATGCTGGAAAACACATTTTGATGGCACAAAGTATGTTAGGCAGGAGAACCTCGATGAGATCTTTGACGAGAGGAGTCCATCTGGAGAGCTGGTAGGTCTGCTCACTGACACGTTCTTTACGATCCGGTTTCTTGACCTTCTTGGCAGTTCCCTAAAAACAAAAGCACAGCTTCATCAGTCCACATCTCACACTCTTAGCTCCTCAAAGTCCTCTGCTTTCATTTGAACTGTGTTTAGGGTCATGACGGCGAGAGCGAGTAAGGTGGGGGGGGGGGGGGGGGGGGGGGGGGGGGGGGGGGGGGGGGTCTCTGCCGCATGTGTGCTGAGTTCAGCACATTTGAGGAAAAGTTCATGGGATTGTCAGGATGTTATCCTCACCCATTAAAACTGCCAATTAAACCAAATGGTTGAATACACATAATGTAAAAAACAGGGATTGTGTGTCACTCATTCAATTAGACAAATACACTTGATAAAGAATAGCATGTTAACAGTTAAGTGAAAAGAACAAGTGTTAGGCAGCTCCTCTGTCATTTTTCGTTATTTTCTTCTCCTAAAAAAAGGCTCAGCTATCATGCAGGAAGCTGAAGGAAGTCTTACAGCATGTTGGGGAACACAGCTTACCTCTGAGATAATGGGAACACCCATATGGGCCATGTTGGAAATGATGTCACTGTCTTCAGGTGGGATGCTGGCATGCTGAAGGAGCTTACACAGGTTCTCTTCAGTCACACCTGACACACATGCATGCATGTTAAATGCTTTCACAAGCATGCAGGGTAGCATGCACAAGCACAGGCGCAAACAGCAGAAAAACTACAAACAACATTAAAGGAGGTGAGTAACAGGTAAAATCCTGAAGTGGAAACTGCCACAATGGGCTCTGAGGGAAAATGCACCCTTTTTTAAGAAAAGAAAAAAAACCCTAACCGTTTTTTAGGAAGATGTAGAGCAATATGATGCGGATCTTGTCAAACACGCTGACATTGGCATCCAGCAGAATGGGGACGATGAGCCGCATGGGATCCTTAATTTTCTCCCCTTCTGCATCTGTGCCCATGGCCAGATCCTGAACCACAGCAGAAGAGCAGAAATGTTCTCATGTATTCAGTCCCTGAAACAATGAATGTTATATTTAAGCTCTTCAAGGCTTGACTGAAAGTTTGTGAACGAGATGAAGCTGGAAAGAACAGCGAGGCAGTTTTGGTTTGAGGATTTCAGGATGGGCTCCTGCTGGATCCACTCTGGTTTCTGTTTGCATCCAGATGGAGTGGAAGCACATCAGTGAGATCCTTCGGGTGGAAGCCTTCTCCTTTAAATATTTAACTCGAGATTTGAACATTTTTGTCCTCAAGTAACACTGATTTTTAATTCATGATAATGTTATGAAAATCCTGAGCATACCAGACTACAACCAGCACTTTGACCCTCAGTTTGATCAGACATAAAACTAAATTCCATATCTCTCTATGAATCCCTTTATTGTGGTAAGCTCTGCAACTGAGGAGCATAGAAAGAAGGAGACTGTTTGTTACAGAGGGGTGACGGCGTTCACCTGTTCTACGCGGCACAGTTTGTCTACGGTGCCCTGGTAGCGGTTCATGCAGTCCTCTGCCAGGTGGAGGTGTGTTGAATACTGAGACAAGAAAGGACAGATGCTGTTAGTGCAGCAGACAGTCAGACCACTGCGAGCTGCAGGCAACACTAAAAAGATATTTCAACTGGTGTCTACTGCAACAATTACTGCAGCTTTCTCTTAAAAGGTTGCACTTCTTGGAGCTGGAAGCCTGTTTTATGAGAGAACGAACATGCATGACCCCATTACTGATCAGCTTTTACATTTTCATTAATGGACTCAAAGTTTGGAGGGGTCTATAGGCCTTTATTTTTAAAACTGCTTCCGGGACCGGGTCGCGGGGGCAGCAGTCTAAGTAAAGATGTCCAGACTTCCCTCTCTCCGGCCACTTCCTCCATCTCCTCTGGGGGCACGCCGAGCTGTTCCCAGGCCAGCCGAGAGACATAGTCTCTCCAGCGTGTCCTGGGTCTTCCCTGGGGCCTCCTCCCAGTGGGATATGCCCGGAACACCTCCCTAGGGAGGCGTCCAGGGGGCATCCGAACCAAATGTCCGAGCCACCACAACTGGCTCCTCTCGATGTGGAGGAGAAGCGGCTCTACTCCGAGCTGCTCCCGGGTGACCGAGCTTCTCACCCTATCTCTAAATGAGCGCCCACCCACCCTACGGAGGAAGCTCGTTTCAGCCGATTGTATCCGGGTCCTCCTTCTTTCTGTCAAGACCCACAGCTCATGACCATAGGTGAGTATTGGAGCGTAGATCGACTGGTAAATTGAGAGCTTTGCTACCAGAGTGTCCAAGACACACTGTCGAAGGTCGTCTGAAACGACTACAAAGTCGATCATTGATCTCCTCCCGAGGCTGTCCTGATGCCACGTGTATTGATGGACACCCTTGTGCTCAAACATGGTGTTTGTTATGGACAAACTATGACGAGCACAGAAGTCCAACAACAAACACAGCTCGGGTTCAGATCAGGGAAGCCGTTCCTATCAATCACGCCCCTCCAGGTGCCACTGTCGTTGCCCATGTGGGCATTGAAGTCCCCCAGGAGGACGATGGAGTCCGCCAGGTACTCTGAACTGCTGTTCGGCCCATAAGCCGAAACCAAAGTCCCCCACTTGAAGGCGAAGGGGCGCAACTCTCTTGTCTACCGGGGTGAACTCCAACACTTGGCGGCTGAGCTGGGGGCTCACGAGTAGGCCCACCCCAGCCCGCCGCCTCTCACCACGTGCAACTCCAGAGTGGTAGAGAGTCCAACGCCTCTCGAGAGACTCAGTTTCAGAGCCCAGACTGTGCGGAGAAGTGAGCTCAACTATATCTAGCCGGTACCTCTCAACCTCTCGCACAAGCTCAGGCTCCTTCCCTCCCAGAGAGGTGACGTTCCATGTCCCAAAAGTCAAGTTCCACGACTGGGGTTTAGGCCACCGAGGTACTCGCCCTCGACTGCCATCCAAACCACATTGCAATGTACATGTTCATGTGTTGAATTTAATGAGGTGATGCTAAAAAAAACCTGTTGCCCTTGTGTAGCCTCTGTCTTTATTTTGTGGACTTTTGTGCAGCTTTATTCATTTGAGAATTTATAAGTGAGTGGAAAAAGTAAAGTAAAGTACTGAGTAGTGAATTACTTTTTTAGGAATGAGTAAAGTAATTTAAGTACAATTTTATCCACTAAAGTCAAGTAATCAATCACTCTGTAAAAATTACAAAAAAAAAAAATTAAATTACAAAAAAACACAAAAAGAACTCATCCCTTTTCTGACAGTGAACTGGACGGGGAAATTGGGTTTTGACATGTGGAACGGACATATTGGGTCTCACCTGTAACTTTAATTCTAGTGATTGGAAATGGATCAATTAATTTACTCAATAATTTACTCAACACTGAAGAGGCCTCATGTCCTGTGGAAATCAAACAAGCCCAAACCATCACAGGACTCCTGCTGTGCTTCACAAACTCATTTCATACCTTACATTTTTCTGGGCAGAGGAGTGTCTTCTGTGAACCTCAGTCATGCAGGGAAGTTCAGATTGTCTCCTAGAATCCCCTCAGTGCCTCGGTTCAGGGTGTGCTTATGCTCTTATACATAACGTGCACGTTTTTGAATATCACACATTTGGACTGTGGGCTGAAAATGCTTGAATGATACACACACACCAGCTTTGTGATGACACAACCCCTGCATTTCCCTGAGCATTCAGATCATTAGATCTTTTCTGTGTAGGTAGTGTTAAAAAACAAAAATGTAAAATGATAAAACAGTAATCTAGCGCTTACCTTACTGAGCTCTTTCTGATACTGAGGCATCTTCTTCAGCATCTGAGACAGCTCTTTCATGGTGGTCTGAAAGACAGCATTGAGGCCCACTCTAAACACTTTAGGAACTCAATGTCTTTTTATTGTATCTGAGTATTTTCCTGCACATTCTGCTTTTTCTTTCTTGGAAAAAAAACCTTGAACAATCTCTATTGAGACTTTTTAAACAATCTGAGTCCTCCATTGATTTCAGAGATTTGTTAACCTGGATGCTGAAGACACAAAAAAGAACACATTTGATCTTGAAACATCTCTAACTGATGTTTCAGAGTAGTCGAAATAGAAAGCAAGTGGTGAGTTTGTTTTTACAGGTCTTCAAGTATCTGTGATGCTTGCCATGGTCACAGTTTGTGACTAAACAGACCAAAGGTTTTAATGTCAATAGTCTGTGTGGTTTAGAAGGCTCTGCAGACAGAGAGCAGCATGTCTTCAGCCTTGATCACAACTGCCCTTACAGATGGATACTGGATACTGGTTTTACCTTTTCTCCAGTGTTCATCTTTTTGCTGGCAGAAAACTCCTTCAGAGAGCGAGTTACAGCTCTGCAAAAGAGAGAGGAAGAGGAGGTCACATGGATGGAGGTCCCCTGCTGAAAGGAGCAGAGCCCTCTGACAGGTCTGCGTCTGTGTTCATGCAGAAACACTCACGTGGACACCTCAGCGATGTGTTTGTGTCTCAGACTCAGCCACAGGTCGTCGTCCTCGTCCAGCACCACCTCCTTCATCCTGGTCTCCCCCATCCCACTGGTCTCAAACCTGAAAAGACGCAGACCAGCAAAGTCAAGCAGAAGCTTCCTTTCCAGCAGTAAAATGCCCTCTTGCTAAACACAAAAACTTTGAAGAAATCATGTTCACTCCGCTCAGAGCATCTTCACCTGTACACGTCGTTTTCAATTCCAAGCAGGTCGTAGGCCATGGCCTGCAGAGTCAGCTCATGCAGGAGGGGGGACACCGGGTCGAAGCCGCGGTCCACAATGAGCAGCTGAGTGCGGCACTTGTCTGGACCCTGGAGGTGTCAGAACAACACAATGGAAGACTCAGGAATGGATTGGAGGGTTCGCTCTGAGATCAGGATGTTCTGGAATCAAACTCGTGGTTGAGTCTTTTCACCACTTAAAGACCATTCAGGAAAAGAATCCATGCTCAGGTTTACCAACGACAACGTGTTGTGATCGGGCTGTGTTACTTGTTCTATTCTGTGTAAACTGAGCGTGCTCAGGCTGTCTGCCTCCACAGACGCTGGGTGGTCATGAGCTCAGCCCCCACTGTACCTCTCCCATGGTGGGGTCATCAGCCTTGTAGCCATCCAGCTTCTCCTGCAGCATCTGGGCCAGAACTGCACAGTCTTTGTAGTCCCTAAGCAGACACACAAACAGGTCTTTACCCAGAATGCCTTAGGAACTTCTGCGTCTGGCTCAGCCTAAACGAACTTAACAGCTGCTGATGCTCAAAAACAAATGAATCATGACCAGTGTGAACAAAAAACAGCAGGGCTCTAGAGTGCAACTGGATTTTTCAATGGTGCGCCTAAAAATACTCTGTGGTCGCACTGGTGCGCCCAGCCTTTCTGTGGAGAAAAAACATCTGTAAGTCTCATTCCTGTATGTGTGTGCAGATGTAACACACCTCAAATAGGAAGTAATGGGTTTTTTAATTATTATGATTCTGCATATCTGAGTTGTTCAGTTTGGGTCCATGCGCACACATGCACATGCACATCTGTGCACGTCCGCCGCAGTACTCCATATAAGGAATATGTTGCATACTGTATATAAGAAAAGCTGCTTTTCTCCACGTAGGAGTCAGTTGATTCACGGTGATCATATGAAGGGTGGAAGATTTACGTCATGTCAAAAAGCCAGTTATTTAGGGGTGACTGCGACATTTTTGGTGTTGAAGGGTTAACTACGGTGGCCCTAGAGGTTAAATCACATAAACAAATCCATCAACCAAAACATTAATTTACTGATTAAAGATCACAATAAAATTAAACAAGCAAAACAAATAATAAAAAACAACAAGTTTTAGAAATCAAAACAAAATTCCACAAACAAAAAAAGAGAAAACTTTTCAAAACACAAAAGTAATTTTCAGAAATTGAAGTGAAGTGTTAAAAAGGAAGCAAAGAAGAAACATCACTGATTGGATGATGAGCTTTGTCCATCTTTTTGACAGACGTTTATTTGAAGCGTTTTAAACCAAAAACATGAATATTACTGCTGACTCAAACATAGCTGCTGTTATCAAAGAACGTTTGAATTCAGGACACAACTATGAAGTGATACTGGATCAGCTCTGTACTGATCACAAAACCTTTAAATGTTTTTAGTTAAATTTCATCTCTGTGAAGCATTTTAAAGTCCCACTTTATGTGGATCTGCTCCCAAAGCATTCCAGTGATCTTTTCATTATGATTCTGCTGATTTCAGCCAACATCTAAAAACCTGTGTGGGTTTCTAGAGCATAGTTTCTGCAGAGCAGCAGGAGTTCAATAGAAAATCACCTCTGAGTTGTTGGCAGGACTGTTGGTGTGAAAAAACCCACACTGATATCTCAGGAAATCTTTGTTTACACTCTCTCTCCCGCTAGCTTACAGCCCCTCACACTTCTGAAGCTAACATTAGTGCAACAAAAGTGGTGAGCAATATCAGGGCTGTTCAGCCGTACAGTTCTGATCCAGATTGCAGCTCAGCTGAGAAAAACAAAGACGTACATGGATCTATTTGTCTACACGAGGATACTTCAGAATGGGGCTGAGCCGGGAGACTTGGCTCCTCCCATTTCACTTGCTGTCATAAAGCTTTTTCAAACTGCGTGTTTTTATGTGAATAAAGTACTGTTCAGAAATGCAGTCTGAATCTTACTAGACAGCAATTAAAAAGGAAAGTGACCATGTAAATCTGCTGAGTTAAATGCAATGTGGTCAAACAGGGAGGTGCACTAAACTTTTATAACTTTCACACCTAAGAAAAAAAGTCTAGAGCCCTGAACAGACTTCTAAACGTCAAGTAAAGTTTGAGCAAAAGCAGCTGAAAATGGTTCTGTCTGCAGGTAGACAGATGACCTCAGACCCCTGATGTCTGAAGATGATGGAACAGAAGGAAAGAAAAACAAAACTGTTTTCCAGTAATGCTACTTAAAGCACAACTGAAACCTGATTCTGGCCAGTTTAAACTGACAGAGGTATTCCAGAGGAAGAGGAGCTGCCCCGCTTCCAGCAGGAGGGACACTGAGAGGGCAGGGCAAGGCCAGTCTCACCCTCTGTACCGGACTCCAGGATACTCTTTGAGTGTGGCACACAGCGTGGCGATCTGCTCTGCACAGCGCTCCAGCATGTTGTTCTTCACGTCAGCCTTGAAGGGGCTGTAGAAATCCTGGAAGGCCTCGGCTTTGTCCAGGGCGAACACCTGAGTGTGTACAGCAGGACATCAGAGCGCTTACAGGTGAGGTTGGAGAACAGACGCTGTCATCTGCTTTGATCTACAGTCTGTTGGCTCTAAACACATCCACACAAACATCCACTCTCTAAACCTGTTTAATCCCTTATAGGGAATGATGGAGCCTATCCCAGCCACTGTTGGGGTTCACCTGTCCGTCACAGGGCCTCACAGAGACAAACAATCACGCACATTTAAAATCACACCTCGGGACAATGACGAGTTATCAATCAACCAATGAAGCATGTTTTTAGACTGTGAGAGAAAACCCACATATTCACAGGGAGAAGATGCAAACTCCACACAGAAAGGTCCCAGCCTGGATTTGAACCAGCACCTTAGGGTGGGAGTGCAAACCCCCGTGCAGCCGGCGTAGCACATGTTCCTATTTGTTATTGTTTGGAACTGATGTCACAGGCTTTCTGATCCTTTTTATCTCTTTCTCCTTTCTTTGTACTTCTTTTCAAGCAAAGGCAATCAAAAATCTGGTGAATGACATGATAACATGTTTTCCTGAACATTGTGCTTTCAGAAGGATCCTGTTCAATAAAGGAGTACTAAATTGCATTTTTTTGGCCAAAACAGACTCAGCAGAAACCTGGTCACTCATGGGGTCTGCAGAGGCTTTTCTTTCATGGTTGAAGAGAACCACAGATGGTTTCATGAGACAAAGACAGCATCCACACTGGACTGATCCACTCAATCACACAGTTCATGGTGAAGGTGGTTTCTGCAGGATGAATGCACCACTTTCATAGCCTGTGACCCCGCCCTCTTTTACCTGAGACTCGTACGGCAGGAAGGCTATGTGGATCTCAGTCAAGGCCTTCATGGCTTTGGAGGCGCGGGATTTGGTCAGCAGTCCGAACAAGGAGTCTGGTATTGCTGCAGGAAGCACAGGAAACATTGAGGACTTGGTGATCTGGGGGCTGCTGTAAGCAGAGCTGTGTTGTTGGGAGTTTGTCACTTTCCAAAACTGTTGAGTTTCTTTTTCTTCATCATAAGTGAAGGAATCTGGCTGAAATGGAGGACAAATGAAAGACAGACGTCCCACAGATCTGCAGTAGCAGTAGAAGACCTTTAGTGACCCACTCCAATCATCTTTTGATCTGTTTTAACGTGTTCCCAGTGGTCTTTTCATTATGATGAGGCTGTTTTTGGCAAAAATCAAAAAAAATGTGTTGTTTTCTGGAACATACTTTCTGCAAAGAGTCCGTTAGAAATTCACCTCTGAATGGGGGGGGGGGGGGATGTTGGCACCGAGTAAGTCCGTGCCTGCTACCCATCATCCATCTGTTACACATTCTCTTAGCTTACTGTCCCTCACACCCAGCAGCTCTACCTATCAAACAGCTTTGGTAAAGATGTTCTGGAAGGCGTGTGCAGGTGAGATGCTTCAGGTCTTGTGTGAACTCAGCGTTCACACCCTTTTGTTGGTGCGGTTCTTTGCTGAACTGAAGCGCATCTCAGAACTCTCCACCAACCTGGTGCATTTGTGAGCCTGAGGGCAGGAAATGTGTCGGCGCGAGCAGGGATCACTCACTGTCAGTGAAGAAGACGTGGGCTGCTCGGTACCTGGGATTCTGCGGGTCTCTGAAGTCATCGATGAGACCTTCAACAGACTGAGAGAACACAGAAGCAGCTTTTATTTTCCACAACAAAGGCAGATGCATCCACACTCACACTTTTTTCTTTTGGTTTACAAACAGAAATTATTTTTTTCTTTCTTTGTCTTAAAGGAAAATAAGAAAAATGACAGAAGAGTGTGACGCTTTTACCTCATCTGAGGGTGTGATCAGGTAGATGGCCTCCATGCTGGGAAGAGGCTCACGCCGCTTCGTTATGTCCTCCACAACTGTAGATCAGAAGAATGTTCAGAACTCACTACACACACAGCTGGCTTAAAAAAACAACAATTAGGGCTCTGAAATAAACTGCTTTTATTGATTATTTTGGGTTTGTCGTTTTAGATTTATTTTTGGGAAAACCGGGATTTATGGGAGAGTTATGGGTTAAGGGAAAATCTGTGTCATTTGAATGGTTCCTACATTGAATCTAGTGTAGAAATAAAGTTTAAATCAGCTGCAAAAATGTAACAACAGGCTCCTACTGATGTGAAGCGACCAACATACTCACTGGTGATTCCCTCTGACATGATGTCTGTCATCTTACAGCAGGAGGACACCATCTTCATGCTCAGCTTGTCCACCACCAGAACCTGGAAGAGTCAGCCACAGCAGGAAGAAAGACCTTCTATCAGTTTCTTTCTGGTTTACAGCTCGTTCATCTTTGCAGAAAAGGAACAGAAGAGATACCTTCCATTTTCCTTTTTCTCTGGCTTTCTTGATGACATTGTTCATGATCTCTGAAAGTGAGGAACACATCAGGACAGTCAGAACACAAGAATGTAAAAATGTTAGAGTGAACACCACATGTCTCCTGTGAATGTAGGAACTTTGTCTGCTGCTGAGTGACTGGAGTCACTTTGACTGTTATCAAAATGAACTGAAGAAATTCTTTTGTTTGTTTGATTTGTTCCAGTTCTTTCAGTTTTTTAAGCTTCATGAACATCATGCCTGAAAAACGTTTACATCTTATCATCACGGGTTTAATAATGGACCGGGACAGCGTGACTCCTCCCCTCTTGCGTTCAAAACAGGAAGTACCTGCTGGTTCTAAGAAGCCAAAATCACAGAATCTTGAGATATAGTCAGTCATTTGATTTGTCAGAATAACCATTCTTGCTCTGCTACCTTCTTGACATCTTCTTTCTAATCCTTGTTTTTTTTCATGATATTTTTTTTCTTTTATTGCAAGCTATTCAATTTATAAACTGACCAATCAGATGCTTCAGTGAAAGCATGTGGTGCCCGCTGGCACCAACTCATTTGATTGACAGATTCTCGCAAGCTGCTTTCAGTTGAAGGGGTGTGAACAAGCTCACTCATGATTCGCCACAGTAGTTGCCATAGAAACGTGACTCAGACCAACTCAGACCAGTCATTGTCGATTGGTCCAAATGGTGGCACCGGTAATGTGGAAAAATGGCGACTGCATTAGCTTCATTTCGCCGGAGGTAAGGCATTTTCTATGGGTGACATGACAGGAGCTTCGTCCAGGATGGACCAAGCTCTTTCAGAGCCAGATTTACAAACAAATGAGAGGCCTATACGGTCATTCTAAGACTGGAGAACATGTTATGTACCACCCATCATATTTCAAACTATCCATGAAGTTTCTGACTACATGTATAGTGGGTACGGAAAGTATTTAGACCCCCTTACATTTTTCACTCTTTGTTATTTTGCAGCCATTTGCTAAAATCATTGAAGTTCATTTTTTCAGTGTAAATGATTGAAAATCAAATGAACTTTACTGATTCTGGTAAATGCTGCAATGACGCAAAGAGTGAAACCATTAAAGGATCTAAATACTTTCTGTACCAACTGTACACACCCACTTATGGGGTTCAAATGATGCCAGCTTAACGTGGCATTGAAAAAAACTTGGCATTGAAAAGTAAAAGATTTGAAAATAAATAATGACAAGACTTAAGATTTTAAGCCACAGATTACATCCAAGTCAAATTTATTTAGCATTTTTAGTTGATTACTTTTCTCTTTTTTACACCATACATACAGATACATACAGGGGTGGAATCATCTTATCAGTAACCACCGAGTAAGGGGAATGCTGCAGGGCAATGGCGGAAGTCAGTTTGAATGAATGTGTAATCAGGTCTGAATACTTTCTCTACCAACTGTATGTGGCTCTGTCATGGACCAAAGACCTGGACCTGCCTCCA
The DNA here is from genome assembly GCA_014656515.1 of Oryzias celebensis. Lineage (NCBI taxonomy): Eukaryota > Metazoa > Chordata > Actinopteri > Beloniformes > Adrianichthyidae > Oryzias > Oryzias celebensis. Next base: position 6,830,012 of record BNCR01000009.1, on the reverse strand, counting down.
TCCCCTCACCCTGCACCCTTTGACTCTGATGACCTCTGTGAACCTCGTCAGGATGAAGCAGGTGTGGACAATGGATGGATGGATGGATGTTGGGAACATGCTGGCACATTAGTTCTCTGCTACCGTCTAGTGATTGAGTATAAAAAGTCCAGTTTCCTTGTGAAAGTGGAATGACTGCGATAAGGTGCTCTTCTGTGTCTTTTGCTGTTTCATTGTTAGTGACGTACACAGAGTTAGTGGTGGAGTTGTCAAACACCATACACCCCACCCGGCCCTGAGTCCTAGGAGAGTCTCTGACTCTGTTCCGGTTCCCCTCGGTGCAGCTTAAGTGTCTGTCCTGTGCATCTGACAGAGAATGAAGGGCCTGAGGGGAGGGACAGCCTAGCAATCAGTGCCTCTAATCTGCCCCCAATCCTCTTACCCCTCCACCGCACTGCGCCGCTATTTCTGGGCCATTTCTATGTCAGCGGATGTGACATCATGGGTCAACGGCCCCATTCACATCCAAACACATCAACATGTTTCCACTCAGGAGCCTTGGGCTGCTCCTGCTGGGGGGCAAATCTGCACAGACCACTTTGCATGAGCTTTCATCTCATTAGAACCCCCCATCTCTCATCTGCATGCAGTGAGAAGCCAATGCAGTCAGTGCATGGTTAGATGGTTGTGTGTCTCTGGTTGGGTCTGTGGATTAAATGACAGAGTCCATCAACCAATAGGACGCAGCCTAACAAGCAGCTTTTGCAGGCGACATAAACTGCAGCTGCTGCAGCACGCTGAGCTCTCTAATCTAAATGTTAGGACTTGGGGACATAATTCCATCACTGCCACGGCACCTTCAATAGTGTTGATGTGGCAGTTTCACTGCTCTGTGAAGGTTTCTCCAGAGAACACAGGAGAGAACCTTTTGTTCCACTTGAAGGTGGGCTTGTGACAGCGCTGTGGCCTCAGTTCATACATCTATGCCTGCAAAAACATAAAAGAAGTGGGAAACTTGGCTTCGTCTGGGGAAACAAGGTCAAACATTGAAGAACATTTCAGTTTCATCATTGTTGGACAAGCTAAAGTCAGAGGAAATTATTGGCTGAAATGTAATGTATTGTGATGGCCAATTATGATTTGGATATCATAGTGTACCAGATGACTGATCGATCTTCTGAGAATCAATGCCTTTAGAGCTCAAACTACTTTTGGTCTTTTGTCATTCTGAAGTGAAATAAAGCAGTAAAGACTCAAAGTATAATCATGGAATGGTCTTCAGGCTGTTCTCAAAGACCTCCATGAGTGCTGTGACTGTTAAAACAATGAAAACCTCATGAGTGACCAAAAGTGGGACATTCACAATGTTCAGATTGTCTTAGGAGGAGAGGTTCATGGATGTAGAGAAGGAGGACATGAGGAAGGTTGGTGTAAAAGAGGAGAATACAGAGGAGAGGGGGTTTGCTGTGGCGCCCCCTAAAGGGAGCAGAAGAAAAACAAAGATGTTCTTTTTTTCCTCTTATGTCAAAGATGCTTAAGAAGCACCTGAAAAAACAGCTGCTGAAATCACAGAGCATCCAGCCCAGCCCAGCCCAGCTGCTACGAAACCAAACAAACCACAAACGGATCCGAATCTAAATCCACACCATGTGACGCTGTCAGAATCACATCATATACAGGAAGCTCCAATGAGGATTAGCAGAAAGCAGAGAGGTGCAGCGCGCTCCTGTCCTGTTCGTTCCTCCTCACTGCGCTCAGCTCCTCTGGAGGCAGGTCTGTGCGCACAGAGCGCAGGCGCACGCAGTGCACAGGTCTCTTTTCCATTATAACTTCAAGAATGTCATGAGCGGATGACAGCCCTGATAATATTCTGTGGAGGAGGGTGTCGCTCAGAAGCAGTGCTCCTGCGTGCTCGTGATGTCAGTGCGGTTAATCCGTGCAGACAAAGATTAGAGGATTTACGCACAGAAGGACTCTGCACTTATTCCGGACAACAGAGCCTTAGAAATCGATAGAAACACGCCTTTCAGTCCTGTTTCCTCTAATTAAGAACAAACTTTTATGTTTCATCTCGTCCACAAGCCAGTGGCACGCACGCGCGGCTCCTCAGATGCACGCGCCTCAAGTTCTGTCTTCATCAGTAAATGAAACATAAAAACCTGACAGACGTGGATGAGCGCAGTTTTATCCCACATTGCCTCAAATTATCTGGACGCACGGACACGCGCGTCTGCTCAGCGCGCAATAGGGCTCCTGAAAGCCAGCGGCGCGTGCGTGCACAGGCTTCACGCTCGCATTTTATATTCACATCAAATATTCAAAGTCACAATATTCATCTTAAAAATACTACTTACTTTCCCCAACAATGGCTTTCAGTCCAAGAGGAGGCATGGTGTCGCGCGTCTTCACGCACACGCGAAACAGAAGAGCAGGACAAGCGCGCTTCCGGTCCGGCAGGCTCCACAATAAAAGCCCGCAACGCAAACACATGAGCGCAGGCCTCATCACTGCAGTGGAGGCGAGCTCGTTTGCTGAGCTGCTGCACATCAATTCAACTTTCTGTTGTGCCGCTATAGGTTCAGTGTATTACAAATCTTTTTGATTGATCAATTATATTTTTGTTTGCCAATTCCTTCAATATTTTACATTTTAATATGTAAATATAAAGAGTCCATAGAAGTAAAACTACAGCTTTGAAAATAACATGTTTTTTTTTTATTAACTTCTTTTCCTGGAAGCCTCACAGACGTTTACATCTATGTTTCACAGCTGGTTCACTTTTGTTTTCATTTAAACTCAAGCATTTATTTATCATTCACCACGGTGGATTAAGAATGTTCATAAGAAATATTAGATGTAATCAGCTTCTGGGGGTTGCTGTTTTCTAAAGAGAAAGGTAAAATGGAAAATTTGCTCCTTTTTTCCAAACTGACTCTCCTGAATCAGCAGCTTATCACCAAACTTATACAATAGAGTTTACTGTTACACTCCTTCACAAAACAGTGTTTGTAAAGTGAAGCATGTGGTCCCGTCTGATTCAGGAATGCCACAAAACCGCTAAACTCATATTAGTAAAAATGTATCAAATCCCAAAGTATCAGAAACAGAGTCAGAAGCTTCAGGTTCTGGAGAGAACCAAACAGCCTGTGAGGATCCGTGAAGAAACGTCCTCAAGAATCTGTCAGACTGGTAAACCTAAGTGTGAGGGTTCAATGTGAATTCTCCAATTTTAAAATAAAAAATGGATCTTATCTGTGATTAGTGCAGTTTGAATGATCAGACCCTCACTACTGCTCCTCACAGAGTTCAGTGAAAAGGAATGTGACTCCAAAGAAGTCTTTGACTGTACAGAGGTCACGCTGGCTCATACAGCTCCTGTGCTCTCTGCCTCACTTTGACCTTTGAAGAATTCCTTTTTAGGCCATTATTAATCTCCACTAGCACGTGCGGGCTGGAGGGGATGGTCATTCTGCTGAATGAAGTGGCTCGAAGGACTTCAGCAGCTCAACAGGAACCTCGACCACAGTGCTTTTAGTCCACAAGGGGCAGCAGGAGGAAAACTAGAACCTTATCTTCTTCACCTGTGGCTACTTTGACCTTCACTTTAAAATCCTATTCACAGAAAACACCTGTAATAAAAATCTTCATCTGAACAAAGAGATTAGGATTACAGCTGTCCCTGAAAACCCTCTCTGCCCCCCCAGAAAACAAAGGCACACCATCTGATGCTCTGAAACAACTGTTTAATCATAGGTCAAATGAAATAAATCTGAATTTTAGAGCAAAATCAAAATACATTATACTCATGACTGCACATGAATTTATTAGCTGCTGGTGACAATTAAAACAGATTCATGTCGGTTTGAGTTTTTCTCTAAATCCCTGATTTTTTGTCTTCACTGTGCCAGTGGTGAGTTTTTTCGTTTGCTGCCGGTGACACAAGACTTAAAGCTAGCATCAGCAAATAACATCTGAGCAGGTTTTCATTCTTAGAATAAACAACACAGTCTCTTGTTTATTAATCCGTATTCATGAGAAAAAAGGATAACAAAGGAAAGGAGTGGAATCTGCTGTGAAAAGACTGAAACAGTGATTAATGCTGACAGGACGGTTACAACTCAACCACCACAGAAGCTTTGATCAGGACTCATTAAAACCACATGCCAACAAATACTTCACCAATCAATACGAATTCATCAAAACTGATCAGAGATAAAAACCGTCTGAAAAGACTTTTTGTGGTGAGAGATCAGAGGGATGAAGAGCTGTCAGGAATGTGTTCACACCCTCCTCATTAACTGCACAGCAGAGCAGTTCTTTACACTTTATCAGCTACATAATGTGTTAAAAGCACAAATGAACATTCATGAAACCAAAAAGTACAGTATTACAGAAGCTGGGGTGGGGAGGCACCATGACGACAGAAAACAAGCTGCATACTTTCCCTCTGCGTCTGACATCAGATGAAAGGCTCTGCTCCAGCAGCCGCCATCAGAACAAGTCCTTGTTGCCACAGAAACGCAGGCTTCCACAAGGCCATCACTGCAGCATGCTTAAAGGCAAGTCTGGCACAAGCTCAGAGGGAGCTGTGGACCGGCAGAGAACCGGCTGCAGCAGCGGCCCGCCATACATTCTCAAAACAAATGTCAAAGTCCAGGAGCAAGGTGCCACCTTCACACCTTCAGCAGAAGCTCTGAGCACCTCTGCGCTGCACTCCTCCTCATGTGTGGTCAACCCCAGAGCCTCAGAGCTCAGGCATGCGTGTGCTGCTCTCAGCAGAGGGTGTCAGTGCTGAAGGAGAGCTGCGCCTGAAAAACACAAACATGCAGGGTTACCACGGCAAAGATCACTGAGCTGCAGCCCAGTCTGAAAATATAAGCGCTTCTCTTTAACCCGATGCAACAAAAACCTCCAGTGAGTCTGACAGACAGCACCAACTGGGATGCTCTAGATGGTGAGCCAGTTGTAACCGGTGGAAATGACTTTGAGGAAAACTCGTTTTTATTTTTACTTTGTGAAACCAGAAAACCTAATAAGTGAATATTTGGGATCTTTTTTATACGTTTTTACACAAACACTGGAGCATGCTTATGGAGTCGATTTAGGATCAGCTTAAAGTGAATGAAAAACGTGACATTGTAAGTTTGAATTGTTTTTGAATTGTTTTAAACTCAAAAGCACACATTGTAAATTTAAAGGAATTTTTGAAAATGTAAAAATAAACATGTAAATTAAAAAAAATATATTGTAAACTTGAAAGAAATATTCAAATTTTGCAACAATAATTGTAAATTTAAAACTGGAATAAAGATAAAAATTTAAACCTAAAACTGTTGAAATAAAATAATCTTTATATTTTCAACTTTTTTTTCCAGCTCTCCCTCTTTGCTTTCAGTTGTCAGTTTTAATGTTTTACTTTTATGTCTATGGTTTTCACTGCCCAGCTGATCCTATTTTTACGTGGGGGCGGGGCTTTGAGCTAATTGGCTACCGGACATGATTTTCCATGACTCCCAAAGAGGTTATAGTGATTTGTCTTTTCCGCTCTAGAACGGTGTCTGTTTATGTACCACCCTACCGTACGGTTTTCCCTCGCTGTCTCGCTGTTCACATTTTGAGGTTTCACTGTTCGGTTGATTTTTTTCAGTGATACTTTGTTGTTGAGCCTGTCAATCAGTCTCTTCTGTGCCTGGTTTTATGGACATAACTCTTCAAGTGATTCGATTCTTGTTTTCATTCTAATACTGGGCTTATTTTCTATGAAGGGATGACTGTTGAGAGCCTAAACAAGAGAAAAGTGCTAAAGTGTTCATGTCTGTCTGAAAAAAGTATGAAAATGTGTAGTGAGGAGTCCTCTCTGTCACCCCATGGGAAATGTGCTTTTGGCCAATGAGCTCAAAGCCCCGCCCCCAAATAAAAGTAGGATCAGCTCAGCTGTCAAAACTAGAAAAAGAATTTCTCCTTCTTTGAAGAAACCAGAAAATAAAGTTGAAAATAAAAATAAACATTATATTTTTAAGTTTTGTAACAGTTTAAAGATTTCGTTTATTCAAGATTTACTTTCACGTGTCTCTGATCCACATTTTTAGAGTTAACTTCCTGTGAACATCTACCTTATGAAGTGCGACTCTGCCCTTCCAGACATAATCTCTTTAAAAAGGCCACTGCTGCTTCCAGAGAAAGTTTTATTAAAACAGAATCCACTCACACTCTCCTCCTCAAAGCTGATGAGCCCTTCATCATCGTCACTCTCCAGCTCATCCGGTGCCTCACTGATCAGAGCGCTGAGCTCTGTGTTAGCAGGCCTGGACTTCAGGAGGCTAAGGATGCGCTGCAAGGGAGACTGTCCCCCACCAGGCAGCGACACCACCTGCTGCTCCAGGTTGTCACTCTGTTTCTTGGCAAAGTTGACAAAAACCTGAGCAAATAAAGGTGGGTTGTTCCAGCTGCTCCACTGATGAAGTTCTGCATGGACCAATAGTGGAAACCTGACTCACGTTGTCCAGAGTGGTCTGACTGACAGAGTAATCTTCAATGCCCAGAACCTCCATCACCTGCTCCATCTTACTGAAGACTTGAGCCAAGGAGATCCGTTCAGACTTCAGCTGGTACTGGACCTTGGTGTGGTGACGCTCCTGCAAATATGTGCTAGGCTTTACACATGAACACATTCACTTACACAAACTCACTTCATAAACTGTGGTAAACAAAGAGCTCTGCGGCTGCCAGCTAAAGACGTTCTCATGGGTACAGTGGATCCAAATGTCAAAATGGATCCAACGGTCAAAATGGAACTCATCAGTAAAGTGGATCTGATGGGTCCTGACATGGATAAGACGGGACGATCTGTTCACTTCTGATGTGTTGGTTCACTCCACCAACCGCTTCCAGCGTGCAGATCCTGAGGAAGTTTGTTTTTAAAACTCAGTTCAGCTGAACTGAGTTTTAAACTGTTTACGGAAACCTTTTAATCAATAATTCTTTATGAATTTGAACTGACTTCTTATCTAGCTGGCAGTCAAAGTCTCAGGTTAATTGAAATGCTATTTTTAAAACTAAAAATCTTGTTAGCCCTTTACTTTATGCATGCTTAATAAAGATCAATTATTTAGCAATTCTATCAAAGTTGCTATTTTTGCTTTTTTTCTCTAGATTTTAGAGAATATTTGTCAATCATTCATTAGAATGATGCAAAGCTTTTTTGTCATTTTAACAATAAGTTGGTCAAATTAAGGCAACAACTGACACATCCTTGTGTAGATGTGAGGTTGCTGGTTCTCACCTTCAGCACAGCTTCAGGAAAGTTTCTGTTAAAGAATCGAACCACCTCCTTCACATTGACGCTGCTTTTCATCCTCACCGTTATCATGTATCCATCCCCAAACCTGAAGTAGGACCACAAAAGCAGCACTGTTTATGAAACCCAACAGATGCACTTCTGAATGAAAACTCAAAAATGAAACTGTTTTTATAGATTCAACCATCGTCCTAAAAATCTTAAACATGCTTTTTCATGTTGGAAAATGGGTTCCTAACTGAAGTTCATTGAACAGGCTCAGAGGTCATGCTAAGCATAGCATTCAAACCCTGAGAGCTAAAGCACTATGCTGTGTCCTGCACAGAGGCGGACTTAACAATAGGCAAAGGTAGGTGATCGCCTGGGGCCCCCAATAATCTGTGGGCCCCAAGCTGCTTCATAAAAGTGTCTGAAATAAATATTATGCCCATTATTATTATCACTGCCATAAAAAACATCTCAAATCACTGAAGTGGCATTAGATTTATGTAAAAATGTTTCGTCCTCCCCCGTCCCTCTGCAGCAATGGTATATTCTGCTGAACAGCAAGTTAAGAGACAAGGAAGTGCAGAGGCAGTGCTGCCAGATTGGGCGGCTTCCAGCCCATTTAGGCTGTTTTTTTTTTGTTTGTTTGACAAAAAAATGCTTTAGACATGTGGACGTAATTGGGGCTGGTTTTGGAATCGTTTGGCAACTTGTAGTTCCTTTTTGAAACATTTCAACCGGGAAGGTGCGGTAAGGGTTCCATAAATGTAATTTATTTGCTTATCTTATATCTTATCTTATTATTAAGCTTTTTATTCTGTTCTGAAACAGAAAAAATCTGCTTCGTAGAAAACTGTGTACTGAACACGATTTACACCCGTTAGGTTTGGCAGACACATCAAAACAGGAAGCTCAGGAGAAGCTCCTTCACTGCGTTTGTCAGGGTTGAACTGTCCAGAAGAGGCAGCGAGACACCTGCTGAACCTATAACCACAGTGTTAGCAGACAGAAGCTAAGCAGAGAGGAGGAACCCCCCCTAACCTGTTCTTCAGGTGCTGGATGCTGCCCAGGCATTTGAATCTGCCGTTCACCATGATTCCCAGCCTGGTGCATAAGGCCTCACACTCCTCCATGCTGCAGAAACAACAGGGAATCCCGCGTGAGAGCGTCAGCAGGTAAAAGTGACAGAGCGCACCTGAAGAGGAGTTTCACCTGTGTGAGGTCAGCACAACTGAGCGTCCAGTCTTGATAATGTCCAGGATTAAATTCCAAAGGAACCTGCGGGCCTTGGGGTCCATCCCAGTGGTGGGTTCATCCTGCAGAAGAGGTCAGAGGCTGGAATGATGACGGGTAAGGTTCCTAACAGCAGCCTCTCCAGAAGCTATGAAGCTTTCAGACATGCAGCCACCCCAATCCAACCCCACAAAAAAATGAAAGGAAAGGAAAGGAAAGGCCAGGACAGGACAGGAAAGGAAAGGAAAGGAAAGGAAAGGAAAGGAAAGGCAAGGAAAGGAAAGGAAAGGAAAGGAAAAGAAAGGAAGGAAGGAAGGAAAGAAAAGGAAAGGAAAGGAAAGGACGGAAAGGAAAGGAAGGAAAGGAAGGAAAGGAAAGGAAGGAAGGAAAGAAAAGGAAAGGCAAGGAAAGGAAAGGAAAGGAAAGGTCGAAATTGAACCTGTAAACTGAGGAATGAAAGAGAAGAGTAAAAGAAACAGATAAAAACTAACATTCAAAATACAAAACAGCAGCTGTTACTAATGAACATTGTTTTTCATTTGGTAACAGTTTTAGATTTATCGTTTTTTTTAAATCAAGGTTCAATTTAACAAATATTTTCCACTTTTAATGATTCCTGAGCTTATACAGTTTACTTTTCAAATGTACATTTGGTTTTTCATTCACTTTGAGCTGATCCTCATTTGACCCCATAGACCAGCACTCTTTCCCACAGACCTTACAGAATATTTCTCTTCATCTCTTTCTGTTTTGGTGATAATCACTTGTTTTAACAAATTATTTCTTAATCTTTCATATTTTTTGATCATTTCATTTAAGTTTATGTAAGCAGTTATTTTTAACACTTCATTTAAAAGCTACATTCTTTTCAGAAGGCTTGGTGTTTGTGTCTTATATCAAACTCATTGATCAGCCGCAGAGTTTTGGAAAATCAAATGTTGAGATGCTCCTCAGAGTTTCCTTCAGTCTAGAAAGTGAGTTCTTACCAGAAAGATGAGCGGCGGGTATCCGATCAGAGCGATAGCGGTGGAGAGTTTGCGCTTGTTCCCTCCGCTGTACGTGCCGGCGGGTTTATCTGCGTACTTAGAAAGCTCCAGTTTCTCTAACGCCCACTGCACCACCTATGTGGGGGAAGGGGGGCACGTCGGCAACAAAAACAGGTGGAAAAACTGCAGCTTGTGTTGTGAAATCAAACATGGAAACAGAGTTTAAGGGCAATCGTCAGTTTATATGATAGTTTCTTATCAGAAACTTGCAAAGGTTTCAGATGTAAACTAAGCAGCTACAGAGCGTCTCTAGTAGATGGTTGTGTGTTTGTAAAGCACATCTACATATTAGTTTGTGAGACATGAAGATACGCATCTGAAAATACAGAAACTCACCTGTGACAGCAATTTTCCCTAGATGGCAGGAAGGATATGACTAAAAAATACGAGGCCTCCTCCCCGTGAGTCAGACCGTCATGCCTGCTGTCCTACAGGAGATAAAGGATGAAACCAACCTTTGCCTGGTCCTTCCAGGGAACGCCGCGGAGTCGAGTGTAGAGCTCCAGGTGCTCCCTGGCAGTCATATCGTCAAACAGAGCGTCAAACTGCGGACAGTAGCCGATGCTCTGCTGCACACGCAGGAGGTCCTTGAGGATGCTGCACACACACAGGCAACCTTCTGTCAGAACCGCTGCAGCTCCGGGCATGAAAAGCATCACTTTAGGCAGGAAGCCTTTGAGATGCTGATGCTGCTTTCACTGTCTCACACTAAGTGAGCTGGACCTTAGCTGGAGTCAGAACTGAGATCCTGTTTCAGGTGTGGTGGATTTGGCTTTCTTCTGATAAAAATTGGCGTCGATCAGCATCAGTCCCAACAAACATGTTTGGACAACTGAACATAAAGCAGACGGCTGCACAAGTGCGCAGAGGCAAATGATTCATTATCTGAGCAGTTTCATTTCCAAAGATGCAGATATTCCTCCAAAAACCATATTTGAAGTCTTTTACGTTTTGTATGAGGCTCAGTCTTCCCCGCATCATCCAGTAACTTACTGATGGCACTCAAACTTCTACACTCAAACCTTTGGACTCAGAAACTGAATAGGCTTGTTTTTCCCTCAAACATCAACAGGAGTCTAGCTCGTGGAGACTTTTACAGCCCTTAGGGAAAAGAATGATCAGATCAATGCTGTAAAACAGCTTTCAACATTCATAAATCAATTTCCAAACAGCCTGTTTACACACTCTTTACCACAAAAAATTCTCATTTGAAATGATTTAAAAATAAAGTCTACAATCATTTTAGATTATTCTGTACTGGCTCCTGTTGAAGTGAAAACAGTGTTTAGATGGATGTGCTGTTTTGTTTTTTTCCTTGCAAAATTCAAATTTCATACTGGTCATGTCATGTGAGGTTTCCTTTAATATTATTATTTCTGCAGATTTTTTAGCCCTCCAGTTTTCTTCAAAAGGTTTAAGGAGGTCAGCGTAAGACTCTAGTTCTACTGTGCTTTCACAGCATCGATGCTGCTGCAATCCTATGCTGTTAAATGGGCATCAATGTAAGACACGTAAAGTCTTGAACACCCACCTGTGTCCGTTAATAAAAGCCTCTCCTCCAGTGGTGCTCTCATCTCCTGTAAGCATCTTGAAGGTGGTGGTCTTTCCTGCTCCATTCACTCCCAGCAGCCCGAAGCACTCGCCTGGGCGAACCCCAAGACAGAGCCGGTCCACAGCTAGGATACGGCCCATCTTCCTGGATTTGTAAACCTGACAGAGACATGGCGGCGTCCTTTCAATGCAAGCCAGTCAAAGGGGAGGGGCTAGAGACCCATTTGTGAGAGCAGTACCTTTGTCATGTTTTCAATCTTCAGCATGTCGCTGTCGGCGTCCCCTTGCAGCACTCGCTGTCTCTCGCAGGCCACGTCTACGTCATCATCGTCTATGGGCTGGCAGCTCACAGGGACTCTCCTGCATTCATGTGGAAAGCTATGTTTCAGCTAGCTTTGCTCAGCTTGCAGCTTCAGCCAGAGAAAAGCAGAGATGATGACATCTCCTTTGAAGAATACGTGGCGCTGCTTCAAAAGGCACAGAAAATACGAAATGCCTTAACCTGTCAGCGCTAGAACCACATGTGTGGGTTTTTCCAGGAGCTCTGGTCTGAAACTTGGAGGATAACAAAAGAGGTACAAGTACTACTACCGGCATGAGTTTCAGGAAGACAATCTTCAGAACAAGACCAAGACCTGATCCGACTAAAAACACAGGTGGACATCTGATGAAAGCCTGAAGCTAAAGCTAATGTTGCTTTTCTGTTCCACTGCTTTGCTTTGACTCTGTTAAACACCAAGGATAAAACGTTCATGCACACAGAAGCAGATTTTACTGACGGAGGTTTCCTGAGGAAGTTGTACTGGCAGAGGATGGTGATGAGGAATCCAACAAAGCCTTCAATCGTCATGGCAACAAGTCCCCGAGTCACAATATCCCACTCAAATGGAGATTTCATTTTATCAAACTGTCCTGAAACACACATTCACAACCATCAGAGAACTGCTTTGTAAAACAATGTGCTGTTGTTATTCTGCAGCACCCTTAAGCTACGTCCACACACCGGACATATGATGTGCATTCACGTACACGCTAAACAGGCATTCTTGAACACGTTTTTAGCAACCAGTCTTCACACCGGACTGTCACTACTCGATACTAGCACATGTACTCACAGTTGGAAAAGAGTCGAATGTCGAAGCTTCAGACTTTTTCTAGCACAGCTCTATTCTGATATTAAAACGACTTGGTGTCATTTAACTCCAGCCTGACACAAATCACAATTATTAATTTCTTTTTTTTTACTTGTCCTGTCCAACAGCTGAACAAACAGATCGGAGATGAAGGCTTCTCGTGTTGAACAGATTTTACTGTTAAAATAGGGGGTTATGAATATTCAAATATACACACACAGGGTGTACATTTGTACAAACCCTTTTTGTTTTATGAGGCTAAACTTTATTTATATCAATTGTTTTTGCATACTGTTTTTTGTTGGAACAGACAGAAAAGAAGAAGGGAACAAAAGAAAGGGGAGAAAAAAAGAGGTAAAGGAAATTGGAGGATGAATAAAGATGTGTGTGTGTGTTGGAGTGTATATTGTTGTGGGGTAAAGAGTGTGTAGTAAAGGGTGCAGTTAAAATCGGTGGGTAGGGTACTGAGAGAACTTCTCCTGCTTTCTGACAGGGAAATAAAAGGTGGAAATAAAACCAAGAGGAGAAGGGCCCAAATGCATGGAGAAACCAATGTGAGGGGGACCACTTCCCCCAAGGTGCATCGCAGGCTGGGGCTCCATTGCAAGAAGAGCAGACCCCCCACCCTACACAAAGAGAGAGCGGAGCCAAAAAAGAGCTGGTCCCAGGGGCAAGCACAATTATAAATGTCTCGTATTGAAAAGGATGCTTCCCACCAAAGCTAAGTCCATGATTGGTTCAACCGGTTTAACTTTCAGTGCATTTTCAATGGCCAAAAGTCTTATATGTATAGCCTGAAAAGGGACTAAAAAACTTGACTAGAGACAGTAGCTGCCATATAGAATGTGGACTCAGCGACTTGAACCAATCACTCTGGTTCCAAATGGCGGCACCCAGAAAAAAGGTGATTGAATTGGTTTCATTTCGCTGGAACTGAAGGAAAGGCATTTTCAACGGGTGAAATCAAGCTCACTTCATCCATCTTTATTTAAAGTTCACGATTTACATGGACTTTTAATTGCAATACAAGTAGAAATCCATTTTAAGGCTCTACGTACAAGAAGCACCACAATAGAACACACACAAAAAGTCAAACCACTGAAACCAATCAGGGACTCGGTTTTGCTAGTGATGTACAGGTAACGTCCTTTTCAAAACATGGAAGTGCCAGCTGTTTAAAAATCAATCATGAGGCAGAAATTCATAATTGCAGTTTGTGCCCGGCTGGAATTCTATGACACCAAGTCTTTCATATATCGGAACAAAGCTGTGAAAGACAACCAGCAGGAGCAAGATTCACCAGATCTGCACCACTTTGACATTTTGCACCAACCAAACGCCCACTAGATGGCTCTGCAGCACGTCATTTGTTAAGGCAGGAGAATAAACGAATTTCCCAAAGACCTATAGTGGTATATTTAAGAAACACAATAAAATCCAGGAAAAAGAAGTGTGCAGTTTGGTTAAGTAAAGCAACTTAAAAAAAAATGGCGAGAGCTCACCGTTTAGTATGAATACAGAAAACAGTTTTGTGTTAACATGAGACACGTTCTGAAACAGAGTCCGCTTCAGTTCAAATGTGCCTCATTCTGTAGTTTTACAAGAGTGGAGCAACATAACTGAGATGATTAGGAAAAAAATATGAAACACATAGGTGTTAAATTATGATTATTTATGACCAGAGTAGGAGCTTGGTCCGCATAGCTGGCACTAAGTCAGACCTGTTCCCGGTGCATGTTGGACTCCGGCAGGGCTGCCCTTTGTCACCGGTTCTGTTCATAGTCTTTATGGACAGAATTTCTAGGTGCAGCCAGGGTCCGGAAGGGGTCTGGTTTGGGAACCACAGGATTTCCTCTCTGCTCTTTGCAGATGGTGTTGTCCTGTTGGCTTCATCAAGCCAGGACCTCCAGCATGCATTGGAACGGTTTGCAGCCAAGTGTGAAGTAAGTCAGAGGCCATGGTTCTCAACCGGAGAAAGGTGGTTTGCCCTCTCTGGGTGGGTGGAGTGCTCCTTCCCCAGGTGGAGGAGTTTAAGTATCTTGGGGTCTTGTTCACGAGTGAGAAAGATCGGAGCGTGAGATCGACAGACGGATTGGTTCTGCGTCCACCGTCATGCGGTCGCTGTACCGGTCCGTCGTGGTGAAGAGAGAGCTAAGCCAGAAAGCAAGGCTCTCAGCTTACCGGTCGATCTACCCCCCAATACTCACCTATGGTCATGAGCTCTGGGACTTGACCGAAAGAACAAGGTCCCGGATACAAGCGGCTGAAATGAGCTTCCTCCGTAGGGTGGCTGGGCGCTCACTTAGAGATAGGGTGAGAAGCTCGGTCACCCGGGAGGAGCTCGGAGTAGAGCCGCTTCTCCTCCACATCGAGAGGAGCCAGTTGAGGTGGCTCGGGCATTTGGTTCAGATGCCCCCCGGACGCCTCCCTAGGGAGGTGTTCCGGGCATGTCCCACTGGGAGGAGGCCCCGGGGAAGACCCAGGACACGCTGGAGAGACTATGTCTCTCGGCTGGCCTGGGAACGACTCGGGGTCCCCCCAGAGGAGCTGGAGGATGTGGCCGGGGAGCGGGAAGTCTGGGCATCTTTTGCTGCTGCCCCCGCGACCCGGTCCCGGATAAGCGGAAGAAGATGGATGGATGGATGGATGGATGGCACCAACCCTCCTCCAACTGTGAGTACATGCGCTAGTATTGGGTAGTGACAGATCTGTGTGAACACCATTTGTTGAAGGTACGTTTAAGAACCCACATTCAGTGTGTTCTTATGCACGCCACACATGCCTGGTGTGTACGTAGCTTGAGAGAGAAATCTGTATTCATGTGGACATTGTTGTCTTCTCCTGAATCTGTCCCAGTGTCTGAATGTGGTGATACCTATCTTAGCGTAGTACTCGTTGATGTACTCGTTGTAGGCCATCTCCATGAGGCCATGGCCCAGGTTGTAGTTGGGGAAGATGAGGAAACAGGACTTAAGGTAGCTGTTCACTTTTTTAAGATCCTGCAGAAGAAAGTCAAGAAAAAACAATGTGAGATTAACCTCAGATCAAACTGTCTGCAGAAGAAGTGACTTCAAACCAACACTGTTGCTTAATCGCTAATCTTCAGAAAACAGACCTCTGTCTTTATTTAGGATTTAGTTTACTTTTTTGGGGATTATGAAGAGTCAAAGACCTTATCATGTTCAAATAGCTGCAAGAGAAAGGTGGCCACTGTCGCAGTAATGCCAATGAAGAGGTTGATGACTATAAGAAACACATAGGCTGTACTGGGAACTTCAAACCAGAAGGATGCTGGGTACATGATGGGGGTGATGGACCACCTGCAAGAAAAAGTTTGTGGTTGTGTTGAGCTGTGCTTCTGATCTGATCGTACATCTTCTCTCAACTTCTGCAAAAGTCTCACCCATACAGCAGGAAGAGCGAAAGCACAGCGGGAAAGTTGGTTGGGGACGTATAAGCTGGCAGGTCAAACACGAACAAAATGATGATGCAGCACGTGGCCGGAACCAGGTAGTTGAGCTGAGGACAAAAGGCAGATGTGTTTATTACAACAAGACCAACATAGACGTCCTCAGGGTTTCAGTGCGTCCTCCTCACCATGTCCCAAATATAGTTTGCCAGCCAATAAATGACAGGGTCACAGCCGCTAACAAACTGAAGATGTTTGGCCTTTGTGGACTTCTCTGCCACCAGGAAAACCACAAAGCTTGCTGGAACAAAAGACATGGCCACAATGATGAAGATGGCGATCACCACATCGGTGCCCTGGAGCCTGGAGACACAGATGCACAAACCAACTCAGTCCATGTGGAAACCCTGGAGTGCTCCACAGCTCTGCGAGTTTGAGGAGTGATTTGACTGTAAGAAGATCGGTTCTGGGAAAAGCTAAGCCCCCACCTTTCTTTACAAACTTGTCAAAAACCTAGAAAGCAAATGCTGCCATTGGACCCAAGTATTGCTTCACGTAAAGCTCAGCTTCACACATGACCTCACAGACTTTGCTCTGTCCATCCCAACTGTCCTTTTGGAAACATTGTGGAGGTGCTTTGGTATGAGGCTCAGTCAATGTGCTCCTTGGCCCTCAATATGGACGTCAGAACTTATCTGGCTGTTTGACAGGGTTCTGAGAAGATGAATGGAGCCAGTAATAAAAGCCTTGGAGTATTTACTCTGTGGAACAGTAGGAGACCAGCCACATCATGACCACAAAGTGCAGGAATAACTCATCTATGAACACGGCCTCTTCAGAACCTGAAGATATGACAGATAAAGCTCCACAAAGGAAAACATGTAGGACTGAAAATAGAGAGTAGGGCTGAGGGTTGTGAGTGTAGCAGAAGTCTGTGTGGGTCCGTTTGTCAGCATTACAGGCTGATGTTAATCGGTGAAGTCAATAACCACAAGCACCTCTTCGAAGGTCAAAACACTTGATCATTGAATCCTCAGAAACTTACAAGTAGTCCAAAGAGAGGCTGGCGCTGGTCCGATTCATCGGGTGGTTTGTCAGTGTGATGCCTGGAAACACAAAATCAATGTCTTGGTTGTGTATTTGACACTAACCAAAATTTATAACATGAAACCTAAAGAAAATGGTTTTCTTTAAAGGGCCTATACCATGAAAAATCTACTTTTTCAGCTTTTAAGTGTATTATAGTGTTCATTCTTCACTCCAAAGTCCCCCAAAGCAGTATTTTGATCCCTTCACACATTTTTGAGTAATCCTCTTAAAACCGCAGCTCTGAGCCCCAGCCCCTCCCATAAACAACAGGTCCTCACCGTGTGACGCAGACCAGTGAGAACAAAGAGTCTGTGGTGCAAGCCCCGCCCCCAGGCTAACACAAACACTTTCCCCGCAGAGCTAGCAGTGATCAGCAAAACAACTCACAGCAGAAGTGGTTCCTCTTGATCTGCAGAGAGAACAACGGCTAGCTTTTTTTGTAATGTTATGTCTCTGAAGTGGAGAAAATGTTTTTTAGGCTGCGAGACATTTTGGTTTGTTTAGCCTGGAGTTTATCAACAGGAATGTGTGACAGACCGGCCAGCAACTTTTTGTCTGTGACCGCCACTTCATAGATGATGTTTCGTTAACCTTGGCCTGCATCAAAGAGGGTTTTCTGGGGGACTGATCCTCAGAGTTGGCGCCATTCCTACAATCAAACCTGATGAAGATGCCAGACCCGTAAGGAAATCATACAACTAGCTGAAATTAAGCACTTTTAGCTAATGCTACATTTCCACACACGCTGTGCCTCGTGCGTAGACGCTCTTGTATTATTTTAATTCTATAATAAATACAACAGTACAAAAGAAACTTTCTTCACTTTTCATTTACCAGTCAGAAACATTCTGCAGACCTCTTTGAGGTCGCTGTTGTACTTCCTGCTCATCAAATTCCGGATTGGACTGTGGGTCGAGAGTGTTAGGCTCCACAACATACACGTCCATCTTTAAAAAGTTTAGTGGTGTTTATTTTCCCGAGCGGACACGCACAGTCACGCTGCTGAGGCAGGCTCTAGGTTAACGTCATGAGTTGGGTATCACCCACAAGGAGCAAAAGGCGGAGCCTCGGAGATCGAGTCGCTGTACTTTCAGGTGG
Organism: Oryzias celebensis; assembly: GCA_014656515.1. Lineage (NCBI taxonomy): Eukaryota > Metazoa > Chordata > Actinopteri > Beloniformes > Adrianichthyidae > Oryzias > Oryzias celebensis. The sequence continues at coordinate 6,812,192 of BNCR01000009.1, read as the reverse complement.
GAAAAAAGTCCCAAAAAATAACGGATATTTTATAAATGATTTGTTCTTTGGTGTGCCAAAGCTAATATGTGAACATTTTCATTGATAACGTTTACTATATAAGGCTTAAGAAAAACATTGTATAGGCCCTTTAAGGAGTGGACATGTCTATACCGTAGGCTGCTGGGTTCCCCTTGGAGGGGGGCAGGTTAGCTCGCAGGATGGCGTTGTTAAGGACATTCAGGTACGTTGGCATGCTGTGGTAGCCTTTGTTGTTGTACAGAACCTGGACAGTAGGGGGTGCTCTGTAGCCAAAAGGTGTGCTGTGGATGTACGTTAAAGGTTGGGCGCGTCTTACCTGAGCAGATCTGCGCACTGCGATCTTTCGAACCATTGGAGGGATCTTCTTCCCGAAGGAAGCAGGAACTGACTTCTGGATGTTTCCCACCGTCAGCCCCCCGTATCTGTTCGAGGCAGAGCGGCTGTGCTGCTAACTTTTGCATTTCTACTCTATTGTTTTGTTTAAATGACATGTTTTTCTGACATTCATTTATTTCTATACACCACTTTAGGAATTCAGACTTTCCTCAGAAGACAACTTCAGAAATATTCTGAAGTCATTATTTGATGAATGAGTAGTGAAACCCTGAGACAATACAAAGCAAAACATGTGGTCTTCAGTTTAAACAAAGTACTGCTTCTGTTCTGAGAGTCTACAACAGACACGTTTTAAAGTTGTTGTGAAGTTGCTGCTTCCCTGACAATGAGCTGCAGACCTATTCCCTTTACAGTAGGACAAAGAGGTTACACAGTTTGTGTCCTCTGTCACTGTGTTGCTGGAATAAGCTACCCAACAGAAACCCTGAGATGACACAATCACACAACATACTGCCAGCTGTGTTTCCAATACCTCACCTGTGTAGGCGGAGCCTGTCTGAAGTGAAAAGCAGGTACTCAGAGACATTGCGACCAGTGATGTCCACCAGGATGTCGCCTGTAACCACTTTTACGAGAGGTGGGCGTCCTCCCACACCACTGGGGCAGGAAAAGCCGGTGCCCTGCATGGAGCAGGTGCAGCGCACCGGCTCGTGGATGGACAGGGGCAGGGTGGGGGGAGATGTGGCGGGCTCTAAGAAACCATGGAAGAGAATAAAACTTGCTCTGACTTTTGCCAGCAGGAAAAACAAACACAACAAATCGCCATCTTGAATGTAATAATAATGTAATATTAATAATGATGGTTTGGATTAATTTGTGTTTTTCCAGACGCTCAAAGCACTTAGAACAATGTATATCCATTATTTATTCACACCTCTTTCATACTTGTTGATGTGAGCTACTGATGCAGCTACAGCTGCCCTGGGGCAGACTGACAGAGGCAGGGATGTCAGTGCGCGCCAAACGGCCCCTCTGACCATCACCAGTACATTCATGCACATTCACACACCAGTGGAGCCACACACTGGAAGCAAGGAGGGTTAAGTGCCTTGCTCAAGGACACAACGATGGTTGGCTGGAGGGAGCGGGGATCAAACCACCAATCCTTCCATCACTGGCCGATGTGCTCAACCAGCTGAGCTACTGCCGTCCGATACAAATACAAATTCAATATAAATCCAAACTAATCAAAGCTGCTTAGAACAGGTGGGTATTTAACCTGGATTTAAATACACTGAGTGTTTCAGCTGATCTAAGGATTTCTGGAAGTCTGTTCCAGATATGTGGAGCATAGAAGCTGAATGCAGATTCTCCAAGTTTAGTTTGGACTCTAGGAACTGACAGATGAGTGGAGAGGTCTGGCTGGTAAATACTGGGTCAGGAGATCAGTCATGTACGTTGGTGATAAACCATTCAAAGCGTTCTAAACCAGTAGCATAACCTTAAAGTTTGCTCTCTGGCAGGCAGTCAACTAAAGATGAAAGCATGAACTAGTTTATTAAAGTCTATGAGTCTATTTTAGCTTTAAATGTGATCATTCTTTTTATGTGGTAACTTTTCAGGTTCTCTTCCCTGTTAGAGTTTATCGCTGTAAAACATGTCCATACAGATAAACTGTTTTCACATTCACACGACCACATCTGGAACACAGGACACACACGTGGCCTTACCGTGGACGGTTGGAGGGGGGAGTGTGAAGTTCCAAAGTCCGTCCACAAAACGGGGGTCTGGATCATCCGAAGGGGCCGGTGAAGGTGGAGGGGGGACAAAGTTAGAGAGGGGAACGCCTTGAGTGAAGGAGTCCAGACACATGGAGTCAAAGTACTGCGCAGCCAGGGTCTTGGAGTTGTTGGCGCTGGGGTTCAGCGTCTGAGCCAGCTGATCCAGGGTGCTGTTGAAGGGGGTCTTTAGGACACATGTGGCCCCCACCCCAGAGGGTAGGCGGAGGGTGTTGATGATCTTCTGCGTGCTAGCGTCGGGCGACAACTTATTCCTGAAAAGAGACAGAGGGCCTTTGTGAGGCTCAAACATTTCAGCAGTGAGTCTTATTTCAGTGTCAGATATTTCTGCACCATCCTTTTGGTCCAGTGACTGAACTGAAGGTTTCCACAGAAGCCTTATACATGATGACTAACATTAGTCTGTCATTATCAGACTGCCATCAGTATTTATCTAGAAATGCTGACAGAAGGTTTACTGAACATTCAGCTCCAAATGAAAGAAACCAGAACAATGCAATGAAGGACTGACGTCCAAGGATCCAATTCAATACAGACAACATGGAGAAAGAAATTTACAGTCAGCCAGCATGGTTGTTAAAAAGAACTATAAAGAAAAAAGTGATCCTAATGTAAAATAGAGAAAGCTTTTAAAGGTGGAACAGTTGACGGTCATGTCACCTGTACTGAGGTCTGTCTTCATTGGCGTAAGGGATGAAGTTGCCTCTAGGCTGGGTGTAATTATGATACTGAGATGGAGACAGAATCAAGGGGGGTAGATCACCTGAAGGCAAAATAATACAAGAGAAATGTTTTATTCTGTTTTTCTCATTATTTCTTTCATATGTTAAACTGAAGTCTCACAGAACTGTCAGTTAAGGAGTGGATCATGCAGACACATCTGGACTGCCATTTGAAAACACAGACCGTTCTGTGAAAGAGGACTGGCCAGAACTCACCTATCTCTGGCACTGATAAAGCCACGGTCATGGCAACACACACAAAAAAGGCCGGTAGGAGGATCTGAGAGAAAAGGCTCTTTGTGTTCCTCTTTCCGCAGTGAAATCTCTTGATGAGAAGGCCATGAAACTGACTCAGTTTTAGCCACCAGCCATCCAGCTTGAAGCTGCCCTGCCCCTCTAGAACTGTTTCAAGGGATGGAGGGTTCTCTTCATCTGCTAGAGGAGAAACATGGACAAAATGATCGAAAGGCTGAAGGATGAGAACTCATACATGACATAAGACATTATGTTAGGCCTCCTGTGAGGGGGTCGGAATGAGGCCACAAAGCCCTCATTCTCACTTTTTTCTGCTTAGTTTGCTGTTTGGTCTTTGAGGTTAAAATGGCCAAACTTAGACTTTGCGTTTGGAATGAAAGCAATGAGAATCATCATAGTGATTCCTTTACCCACATAGAGGGTTCCCCTCACCTCTCAGGCTGGCAGAGTCAGGCTCCTGGGTTGTTTCGAAGAGCGGACAGTAATCTCCATAGAAGTCTGCATACAGCCCTCCTTCATCGCCCCTCACAGAGCCCACAGAGGAGGAGGACTTCAGGGAGGATTGGCTCTGGCTCAGTTTGGAGCACAGTAAGAGATTGTTCAGCTCCACCTCTGGCTCTGAGGGCTCCATCTCCGCCTGTGGCCCCGCCTGGGCTCCTGAGCCTACAGACGACTTCCCCACAGAGCTGCCACCCGGAGATCCCTTCATGTCTACCCAGAAACATTTAGAGAGAGATGATTAGCATGGAGCTTTAAAGCTACGAGGATAAGCAGGAACATACCAGCATCGCTGTTCTCCAGAGACTGGTCCTCCTCAGATACCTTGAGGAACACTTCCTCCAGGGTGGTGTCCATCACTCCAAAGCTCGTTAAAGCTAAGCTGGACAGGTTCTGCTCTAAAGCCTATAAACACAAACCAGCAGAAAAACTAAACCCTCAAACCCTTCTTTCTGCCTTCTTGTCATTATTGATGTGTTAAGTGTAGCCTTATTTTAGATTTGGAGGACAGGCTAGAACCGTTAAAGGCGCGGTTTCGAACAGTGGATGCTAAGCCTGGTAGCCAGGTTGTTACCCCGTAACCAGAGTGCTACCAGGGCTAAACTAGCTAGCACCCCAGCCCCTCTCAGGCAGCAGCCGGAGAAGACACAGGATGGGTTTGTACCGGTGAGAACACCGGTGAGAAGCAGAGTGCTAAACACAAAAACTTTTTCAAAAGTGGAAGCTTTTCTGTTGGTTATATCTCCATAGCAACCATTTTATGTTTTGGTCACCTGGTCATTCCAAACAGATCGACGTCAATTTCAGAAGAATCAGCTAAACTAATGAACTGTTACAATTCTTTAAGAAATAAAGGTATTTATTTAGCTACACCCACATCCCTAATTCAAAGCTCCCGTTATGTAATACGTTCTCCCCCCTCAGCAACACACCCACTGAACTGTCAACTCTGGCTCCTCTGAAATCAGACACGTGAAGCTCACAGCGTCAGGAGTTATCCTGGGAACAGAGTTGGTGACAAATTGAAGGAAAGCTTAGGATGTTAGACCAGAGCAAGTCCAGGATCTGCCGAGTCGTGAGTCACACTGGCGGTAACGATTCCCGACTGAGACGATCAGAGGTCCTTAAACTAAACGTGATGAAGTGTACAGCCGCTTGTCATCATTTAACTGCTGGCAAGCTAGATGGTGCCCAGAAAACAGCGTTGGCTTTGTAGACAATTGGAGTGAATTTTGGGTAAAGCTGCTCTCATATGGAGAGATGGCCTCCATCCCACTTTGGACAGTGCTGCTTTTCTTGTGCCCTCAGATTTTTAATTTTTGTTCTTATTACCATTTGTGCCATATTACATGCAACTTACCATTAACATGTTTGAATCAAATGTCAATACATTAGTATCTAGCAAGCTACTAGAAGTTAGAAGCTGGGGAAAGTATGGTGCACTGAGGTACTGCTCTCTTTAACTTCTCTTCTTGGTCATTTATCATTTATCTAGTACTATTCTTTATTTAGTTCATCATGCCTTTGTTTGGTGCAGTGAGATTCATATGTTGTCCCACTTTCTCATTCCCCGGGATTGATTCCGGGTGGATAATCTGTGTTCCGGTCTCTGGTTGTGGACCTTGCCTCTGGCTCATCTCACAGCCACAGCTACTCCAGTTTCCTCTGGATGAAGCCGTTCTGCTGCACTATTCACACATGTAGTTGTTAATCAAACATGTAGTTGTAGAGTTAGATAAGCTAATTCTTGCCTGTCCTTCCTGGGAGATGATCCCTCCATGTGGCCGTCCCTGAAGTTTCTTTTTTTTTTTATGCCAAGTTAGATTTTTTTTAAATTAGTTTTTCTCACTGAGAAGGAAGATCGAAGGGCAAGGATGCCAGTTTAGTTGAGTCTGTTTAGTTTAGCAGACAGCATTTGTTTATATTTTTATGATTGACTTTATGTTCTTTGCATAAATAGTCTGAAGCCTATTGAGATTTGGTTGTTCTATGGTTGTGATTTTCAATAAAACTGAATTGAATTGAATTACACTGAATAAACAAGTGCTTGAATTGTTAAAGTTAAGGCATAAGTTCTAGCATTGATCCAAATACAGTACACTTTCCTGAAGTGAATGACTCACAAAGACGTGACCAGGGTTGCCCATCCTTAGCGTGGCTTTCTGTGTGCTTACATACCTGAAACAGCCTCTCAAAGCAGCCCTTCTTCACGGCCTCAGAGGGCAGAACGTAAGACAGTTCTGTGTTGGAGTCAGACACCAGCAGGCAGGAGGCCACAAACTGCTGGATGAACTTGGTGACCCGGGTCTCAGAGCACGGTGACTGTGTGGAGGATGGTGACTGGGTAGGCGGAGTCAGCAGCTGGCTGGTTTGGCCTGCAGAAGGCAAGACAAGAAGCATGTTCTAGTAAAAAAAAGAAATTACAACTTAGATTCTCTGAAAGAGCTAGAAAAGCTTTCCTGTCAATAACACTTTGGTCATGTATACAGTTGTTGAAATTTGGAAAATTTCTTGACTATAAAATTTGGATTTTAAATGTCTAAAACCTTCTAACCTAAACCTAAAAACCTTCCCGTCTAAAGACTAAATGATTCCTTAATTATGACCTCACAGACCTTGTTTATGTACCTAAAATATGCAAAAAGAACTAATAAAACATTTCAAATAACTTTTTTCTAAATGTTTCAAATGTGTTCTTTTCAACAGTCTACTGTGAGGAGGTACAGCACTCACCTCGGCCTTCTGGCTGTTTTTTGACCAGTGTCAGCTTGTATCCGTCTCCATAGGTGCTCCTGAGAAACAGAGGCGAGCCACAGCACTTGAGTTTTCCGTGTGAGATGATTGCAATGCGATCTCCCAGGAGGTCAGCTTCATCCATGTGGTGGGTGGACAGCAGAATTGTTCGGCCTAGAAATACAACGGAACATAAGCTGACGAAAGAACAGAATCTGCATCAATTCTTGAGCTAAAACTGAATACATATGTGAATCGAATGGACGAAGTCTGAAAAATCTCAGCATTCAATGATGCAGGTATCAGTACAATTGTAGATATCAGCCACCAAATAAAAGTTCTAAGATGAACTCCAAGCAGGCTTTTCTCCTTATGATCCACCTGCAGCCAGAGGAACCTGCAGCTCTGTAGACTGTTGTGATGGAGAACAGTCAGACAGAGTCAACAGCACAAATCTGCTGTTGCTCTGAAGGTCTTAAAGATTCTGTGCTAGCCCACAGGGGAAAGCAGCCCTCTTTCTGTCCGCATTCATAAGAGAGCAGAAACAATTGCACTGCAGGTGTTTTTTATTGAAATTAACCTTAACCATATAAGTTAAAAACGTTGGCATTTTCATTTTTGTCTGAACAATAAAACCTTGTGCATCCAAGGAAAATGCTGTGAAATTTAATTTTTTGATTTGCAAAGAATGAAAATGAATGTATCTGAAGAAATGTAATCTGTCTGAAAGGACAATCTTCTTCCCTCTAGTTAAGGACAGAAAACTTAAAAGTTCTTTACTATCGATAAGTAGTTCCCTGCTGTGCTCTTTACACCGGAGTTGTGCTGAGAATACTTCCCAACCAGCCTGCAGAATGCAAGGATATCCTTTGGCTCAGCAGCATCACTCACCCTGCTTGTACTTCAGGATGAGGTCCCAGATGGCTCTGCGAGCGTAAGGGTCCACCCCGGCTGTGGGCTCGTCCAGGATGACGGCTCTGGAGCCGCCAACAAAAGCAATGGCCACAGAGAGCTTCCTCTTCATCCCACCCGACAATGTCTGCACCAGGCTGTGCCGCTTGTTTGATAACTCCAGGTCAGAGATCATCCTGAGGACATACACACTTCTCTATGATCTGCTGTTCAACAGGGACACACTTCTGAGATCTTCGCATTTTAGTAAAACATGTTTATTGGTGGCGCAGTGGTTAGCGCTCTTGCCTCAGAGCAAGACGGTTCCTGGTCCAAGTCCTGGCTGGGGGACTTGAAACAGTGTCATCAATGGGGGACCTTTCTGTGTGGAGTTTGCATGGTCTCCCCGTGCATGTGTGGGTTTTCGCCGGGGACTCCGGCTTCCTCCCACCGTCCAAAAACATGCTTCATAGGTTAATTGGTTACTCTAAATTGTCTATAGGTGTGGATGTGAGTGTGCATGAGTGTGTGATTGTGGTCCCTGCAACAGATTCGCGACCAGTCCAGGGGTGTCCCCTGCCTTCGCCACGAAGTAGCTGTGTTAGGCTCCAGCAGCCCCGTGACCCCGAAAGGGATAAAGCGGTTCGGGAAATGAATAAATGTTTATTTAAGCTGCAGGAAAAACTGAAAAATATTAAAGGAAAACATGGCATTTTAAAAGTGTTTCCAAGCCACTTCTTTTGGAACTGAGGTTGATCCAGAAACAAGAAACAGAAATGCTTCTAAACTCAGAAAACAACAAAAACTTGGCCTTAATTTAGTCAAAAAAGAAGATTGAAAAGTCCTCCAACCAGTTCTGGATCCATTTCAGCAGATCCACCTGCAAAATCCATGTCTACAGATCCACCTGCACGGATCCATGTCTACAGATCCACCTGCACGGATCCATGTCTACAGATCCACCTGCACGGATCCATGTCTACAGATCCACCTGCAAAATCCATGTCTACAGATCCACCTGCAAAATCCATGTCTACAGATCCACCTGCACGGATCCATGTCTACAGATCCACCTGCATGATCCATGTCTACAGATCCACCTGCAAGGATCCATGTCTACAGATCCACCTGCATGGATCCATGTCTACAGATCCACCTGCACGGATCCATGTCTACAGATCCACCTGCAAAATCCATGTCTACAGATCCACCTGCAAGGATCCATGTCTACAGATCCACCTGCACGGATCCATGTCTACAGATCCACCTGCACGGATCCATGTCTACAGATCCACCTGCAAGGATCCATGTCTACAGATCCACCTGCACGGATCCATGTCTACAGATCCAACTGCAAGAATTCATGTCTACAGATCCAACTGCAGGAATTCATGTCTACAGATACACCTGCATGCATCCATGTCTACAGATCCACCTGCAAGGATCCATGTCTACAGATCCACCTGCACGGATCCATGTCTACAGACACACCTGCATGGATCCATGTCTACAGATCCAACTGCAGGAATTCATGTCTACAGATACACCTGCACGGATCCATGTCTACAGATCCACCTGCACGGATCCATGTCTACAGACCCACCTGCATGGATCCATGTCTACAGATCCACCTGCATGGATCCATGTCTACAGATCCACCTGCACGGATCCATGTCTACAGACACACCTGCATGGATCCATGTCTACAGATCCAACTGCAGGAATTCATGTCTACAGATACACCTGCATGGATCCATGTCTACAGATCAACCTGCACGGATCCATGTCTACAGACCCACCTGCATGGATCCATGTTTACAGATCCACCTGCATGGATCCATGTCTACAGACACACCTGCATGGATCCATGTCTACAGATCCAACTGCAGGAATTCATGTCTAAAGATACACCTGCATGGATCCATGTCTACAGATCCACCTGCACGGATCCATGTCTACAGATCCACCTGCATGGATCCATGTCTACAGATCCACCTGCATGGATCCATGTCTACAGATCCACCTGCATGGATCCATGTCTACAGATACACCTGCATGGATCCATGTCTACAGATCCACCTGCATGGATCCATGTCTACAGATCCACCTGCATGGATCCATGTCTACAGATACACCTGCATGGATCCATGTCTACAGATCCAACTGCAGGAATTCATGTCTACAGATACACCTGCACGGATCCATGTCTACAGACCCACCTGCATGGATCCATGTCTACAGATCCACCTGCACAGATCCATGTCTACAGACACACCTGCATGGATCCATGTCTACAGATCCACCTGCAAGGATCCATGTCTACAGATCCAACTGCACGGATCCATGTCTACAGACACACCTGCATGGATCCATGTCTACAGATCCACCTGCACAGATCCATGTCCACAGACACACCTGCATGGATCCATGTCTACAGATCCACCTGCACGGATCCATGTCTACAGATCCAACTGCACGGATCCATGTCTACAGACACACCTGCATGGATCCATGTCTACAGATCCACCTGCACGGATCCATGTCTACAGACACACCTGCATGGATCCATGTCTACAGATCCACCTGCACGGATCCATGTCTACAGATCCAACTGCAGGAATTCATGTCTACAGATCCACCTGAATGATCCATGTCAACAGATCCAACTGCACGGATCCATGTCTACAGACACACCTGCATGGATCCATGTCTACAGATCCACCTGCACAGATCCATGTCTACAGACACACCTGCATGGATCCATGTCTACAGATCCACCTGCACGGATCCATGTCTACAGATCCAACTGCACGGATCCATGTCTACAGACACACCTGCATGGATCCATGTCTACAGATCCACCTGCACGGATCCATGTCTACAGACACACCTGCATGGATCCATGTCTACAGATCCACCTGCACGGATCCATGTCTACAGATCCAACTGCAGGAATTCATGTCTACAGATCCACCTGAATGATCCATGTCAACAGATACACCTGCACGGATCCATGTCTACAGATCCACCTGCACGGATCCATGTCTACAGATACATCTGCATGATCCATGTCTACAGATACATCTTCATGATCCATTTCTACAGATCCACCTGCACGGATCCATGTGCACCAACAGCAAATAAATATTCTTTAAATGTACTTCTGAAAGAGCAAAAAGGAACAACTATCTTTACTACATTAATGTTATTATGCAACTGCAGTCCTATTCGCGTAAAATCTGACTTTCAACATAGGAAAGACGAATTGTATTCTTTTGCCACCAGACCCTAGTGGTCTTCTACGGACCTGGTTTGCCATAAACTTGGGAACAGAACTCTGGGGCTTGGCTTCAACTGGTGAGCAACAAACTCCCTCTGAGGTCATGAAAATAATCGTATTACAGCGAACCACTCTTTACCCGCATGTGTTTCCTGAAAATCTAATAAACCAGCCTCAATGCTGCAGGCCGCTACGCACTTGTCCATCTCCTTGCGAATGTCCTCTTCTGCCATGCCCTTGAGTCTGGAGTAGAACCACAGGTGTTCCTCCACACTCAGCTTGTCAAACAGAACGTTGTGCTGTGGACACATGCCGAGGTTCTGGCGAATGCGCTCCATCTCAGTGCGGATGTCATGTCCATATATGGTGGCTGAGCCAGAGGTGGGTGGAAACAAGCCTGTCAAGATGGACCTATAAAACATGGAGAGATGGGCAACAAACGGGGGTTTGATGAAACATCCACACAACATAGGGTAGGATCTACTTTTTCTTTCCATGGTAATCAACTTTATGTGTACATGTGCTCTTTTTGTTCTTTGAGATCCCCCACACTAAGAATTAAGTCTGTCATTCATACCACCACAGCTGACCCTTCCACATTAAAGCTTCAGATTTCCATTACATCATAAACTCTGAATTTCTGATTCACTCCATCTTTTGTGTTGATTTTAAAAGCAGAATTTGAAAAGCTTGCATCTCAATAACCCACTCACATGGTGGTGGTCTTTCCAGCGCCGTTGTGTCCCAGGAAGGAGACCACCTGGTTTTCATGGAGGTTCAGGCTCAGTTTGTTGAGGGCCAGTTTGCTGCCGTTCTTGTACACTTTGGTCAGTTTGTCAATGCAAACCACCAGAGGCAGGTGGCTCGGCTCCTCTTCTATCCCACGCATTTCCTCTGCAGTTGAAGTTAGACAAGCAGAGATCAGATTTAAGATTCACTCAGTCCAGTTCTGTTATGCAGTCACTGTTTCAGAGATCTGTTACTGCTACCACACCAGGTCCAGATTCTTCCACCTTCCTTCAGGATCAGTAAACTGTTTAAACAGGCAGCTTTCTCCTCTTTTTATCTTTTGACCACTTGTTTCAGTCAGCCCAAAAAATTCCCAACATCATAATTTATTTCTTTAATTGAAAACTGTTGGCTTTATTTTAGGTTTTTAAAGAATATTTCTCTTTTAAGATTATTGTGCTTTTGTGAACAAAACAGGTTTCTAAACTATGTGTCCTGACAGGTTTTTCTAAATGAGTATGAAGAGCTTTTAGATGTGTTGTTGTTGTTCAGTTGTTCTGTTGCTGTTGTTTTTCTTTTTTGCAAGTGTGAAGATGTGCTTTAGCTCACAGTAACACTGGAGATAGCGCTAGCTAGTATGGTTCATTCCTCTTTTGTAAAATCTATTGTAAAAGCTTTTCCAGTGGTCTTTTAATGATGATTTTACTGTTTTAGCCAAAATCTAAGAACCTGTGTCATCTTTGAGGTCATAGCTTCTGCAGAGCGGCAGGAGGAAATTCAAATGAGTTGTGGTTGTGGGCGGGGCCATTAGCACTGAACAACCCTGCCCCCCTTTCCTATTACCTGTAACTGAGCTCTTTGTTTACACATTCTCTGTTAGCTTACAGCCCTCGAAACACCAAACTAACATTAGGGGTGCAACAAAAAATAGCAAATAAGCAATATTGTAACAATCAGCTGTAGGGATTTGATCTAGATTCCAGCTCAGACGAAGAAAACATAGATGTTGATGGATCTATTTGTCTGTAAGTGGATTCATCAGAGCATACTGGAGCAGGGAGCTTGTGGCTTCCCAAGTGTAGTTTGTTCATAAGAAATACTAGCTTTTTAAAACAGCATTTATTGTCTGCCCCTTATTCACAACAATTCGAATAAAAAAATACTCAGAAACGCAATTTTAATCTTAATTTTCTTTCTATATTTCCTCCTGAAAAAAATGCCACAAGAACGTGTTAAAAACACACAAAACACCGTTTTGATCAGAGTGGGCCTTTACTATGTTTAACTTAAGCTGTTGATTTAAAGATTGTTTCCTGCAGCAGCAGGATGATGCTGCTTCCTCTGCAGGATTAAAGCTCATATTTTCAAATTTATTTCATAAAAACTGATCTGGAAAATTCCAAACTACTTATCCATGAACAAAACCACAGATAAATGATGAACGAAGTGGAACTGGTCAATTTTAGACCAATAGAGATGCTTAGAAACAAAAACAGCAGATTACCATTGTCAGATTACTTGTATTTTGTTGGTAATGAATGTGTTTTGATTTTAATAGTTCATTGATTCAAACTGATTGTTTATTATTACTCAATAAGCATTTGTGCCATATTGATGAATAGTGATAATGAAAGGTTTTTGTGCAAACAGCAGCTTTAAAGACGTTGGATAACAAAAGTAGGCAGCGTCAATTCATTTTCATCCTCGTCTGGATCATCTGTCTTTGTCTGATCTCAACTAATCGGCCCAGCAAACTTCAATCAGCTGTCTACAGTTTGTGAATCCATACCTGACCTGCGTTGGTCCATGGCACACGCCTGGTCCTCCTCCATCACACTAAGCCTGGTAGTCCCACCCCCACACCATGGCCACTCCCACGTCTCAACACGTCCACTACCTGACCAGTAGGATCTCTGCAGGGGGAAGTACCATGGACGGGGGAGCCCGTACATGCCTGCAGCAGAAAGACACAACTTCTCTACAGAAGATGTCCTCGAAACAGAGAAGAGTTTGGAGCAGAGATGGCTCACCTGGATGAACGGCCTCGATGTACCAGGTAAGGACACCATACACTGCAGCATCGATGATCAGCATCATCATTGACAGTCCAAGATTAAAGTCATCACCTTCCACTGGGGATTGGCTGATGGTCCGCCACTGGATGCCAACACCGGCCACTTCATACAACGCAAAATACTTGGAACCGAGTCCAAAGGCAGTGGTGGACATCAGCGACTGGAGGGGGGCCAAGCCAGAACATAGTCACTCACCAAACAACAGGACAGCAGACCTCACAGCAGCAAAACCGTGCAATGCTTACAGCGATGCACTTCTCAAAGGCAGTGATCTTATCGTGGGCCACCTCCTCTCTAATGGCCACATACATGTAAGGAACATAACTGAGGAAGTAGATGATTCCTCCACAGGCTGAGGCCAACTTAGCTTTGGAGTAGATCACCGACACCAAGAAACTGAGGAAGAAGGAAAAACGATGAAGACAAACAGCAGGACAGACTTTAGAGGAGCACATATTGTCCCTGAACCCAAAAAAAGCTAACTGCACATGCACAATAAAATTACAATTTACTACAATAAAATTAGCTTTTTATGTTGATTTATCCAACAAAATAAAGAAGAAGCTCTAAAGTCTGCAAGGGCCTCAGTGCAGGACAAACACATTTATCCAGGTTCACCCCAAATTGGAGGATTGTGGGGTCAGAGTTTACACTGGGTTTACACTGGGTTTGGTCTTATTGTCCCACTCTACAGAAGAGTTTCGTAGTGTCCTAGAGTCCCTGCAACCAGTTTGATCAGAGCTTTGAGAAAATCCTTTTGCTTCTCCGCCCCCAAACACGGATATAAAGATATGGCACACGGTGGAATGAGTCTGTGTCCCTCCAGAGCTCTTACCAGAACATGATGGTGGCCACGGCGTAAATGGTCAGGAAGAGCCAAATGATCAAAGGGTCGCTGTGGAGTAACACCCGGCCATACTTCAGGATGGCGGTCAGAGCAGTGACAGAGATGGACAGCTGGACAAAGCCAGTGATGAACCAAGCCACCCAGTGGACTGCATTATTCAGACCCATCATCTTCATCACCTGAGAAGAAGCATGGTGGTCACATGGAACTCCTAACAGCTTTCTGCCTAAAGCAGCGCTCTTTCACAAGTCGTGTACGGTTCAGAGGAAAGCTGAACCATACAAATATTATTGCCAATACTAAGGATGATATTCATCTACATGTCTGGGAAGTTTGGTAATTTTAACTAGGATTATTTAACCAATGGATTTAACCAAACGTGATTAAACTGATGCGATCTTCCAAACACAAATGTATCATTATTGGTATCACTTCAACTTCTGTTATCCTGCCAGAGGATATCCTGATGGAGGTCACATGCATTAAAAGACATTAAACCTCATCCATGTGAGGGTTCCGCTCTTCAGAGGTTGCTGGCCATCAGCTTTTCACAGTAAAACACACTGAAAAGAAACATAGATTAAGAAATGTAACTATTTCACTTTCTCTGGCACTCTTAAAAACATGCTGTGAACTTTCCAACAGCCTGTTGAGGGTCCAGGGGTTTCAGAGTATCTGATAATCAGATGTGTTAACTGGTTTACTGAGAAAGCAGATGAATGTTATCAATGTCAAAATCAAATTTAACTTTTGAAGAAATCTTTCTGATTACACTGATACTAAACTGTCAATATAGTCTGTTTGTCTTCACGGGAAATTCAACAAAAACTCCTGCAGGAGTCAAATGTTGACCCATCATAAAGACTGTTATAATAAATTAATCTGGCCTCATTGGAATGAGCTGGACTGAAGTGAGTCATAACAATGAAGCTCAATGTTTATTTGATTCTGGTTTTAAGACAACCTCAGTTTTAACAGGAACTTTATAAATAAATTGGGGAACAACAAAAAGTTCAGGGATTCTGCTGCACTCCAACAAAAACAAGCACAATGTTGAAACAGAAGTACAGCCATTTATTACTGGAACGACGACAGTAAACAAAAACAATCCAGGAGAAAAAAGAAAATGCTGCTTTCAGTCCCAAAGGAAGTTTGTTTACAGAAGGAATGCAGATCTTCAGCAAAGCTGCTTTAGCATCAAAACAGCAGCAGGGAGGCAGAGCGGTGAGGTGCATGCTCCTACCTCTTTGAGCCGATGCTCCTTCTCAGCCACAATGTGCTGAATCATCATGGCAACCGAGTAAACCCAGGAAATCACCATGCACAGAGGCATCATGTGCTCAATCACAAACAGAAAACTGGAGAGGAAACAACAAGAAGTGTCAGGCAAAGAGCAAACATGGTCCCGATGCAGACGCATTTTGAGTCTTCTGACTTTTCCTGTTTCTTGAGTCCCACAGAAAATGTTTGTAACATTAGAGTAAAAGAACGGGTTCACACACTTTTTTCTTTTTAGCCCCCATCTCAAAGTTATTAGAAATAGGCTGGTGCCTAACAAGAACTGCTTTCAGGTTATTTTACTGCTTCAGATTAATTAGGGAGGAACTGATAAATAGACCAGCCCAACTTCAGGTATTTCAGTATCAGCCATTTATTTTACTGTCATCCAAACATCCAATATGAGATCAATTTATTTACTTATTTTTTTCATTTTAAGTTTTGTTCCTGCGGTGCCACTAAATGTCTAATATAGTTCTGCCCACGACTCTGTCGAATTGGTTATACGGGCCATAAGGGTCAGAACCAATCAGAAGTGGAAACACAATGAGCAGCAAGCATTTTAGCTTTAGCTATGGAGAGCAGTCTCATGCCGCATGTTGGAGGAACGTGGATGCAGTAAAAACTGTCCGCAAATGTAATAATATCCCAATCAACTAATGTCACAAGTTAATAAATGGAGAATTCTTTCTCGACCAGAGAAAGGTTGGTTGTCTTCTCTGGGTGGGTGGAGTTCTTCTTCTCCAGGTGGAGGAGTTTAAGTATCTTGGGGTCTTGCTCACCAGTGAGGGAAGATCAGAGCGTGAGCATCTTTGCTTAGATTGCTGACCCCGCGACCCGGTCCCGCTTGGCGGAAGAAGATGGATGGATGGATGGATGGATGGATGGATTCATGGATGGATTCATGGATGGATGGATGGATGGATTCATGGATGGATGGATGGATGGATGGATGGATGGATGGATGGATGGATGGATGGATGGATGGATGGATAGATTCATGGATGGATGGATGGATGGATGGATGGATGGATGGATTCATGGATGGATGGATGGATGGATGGATGGATGGATGGATAGATTCATGGATGGATGGATGGATGGATGGATGGATGGATGGATGGATTCATGGATGGATGGATGGATGGATGGATGGATGGATGGATGGATGGATGGATGGATGGATGGATGGATTCATGGATGGATTCATGGATGGATGGATGGATGGATTCATGGATGGATGGATGGATGGATGGATGGATGGATGGATGGATAGATTCATGGATGGATGGATGGATGGATGGATGGATGGATGGATTCATGGATGGATGGATTCATGGATGGATGGATTCATGGATGGATTCATGGATGGATTCATGGATGGATGGATGGATGGATGGATGGATGGATTCATGGATGGATGGATGGATGGATGGATGGATGGATGGATGGATGGATGGATGGATGGATGGATGGATAGATTCATGGATGGATGGATGGATGGATGGATGGATGGATGGATGGATGGATGGATGGATGGATGGATGGATGGATGGATGGATGGATGGATGGATGGATGGATGGATGGATGGATGGATGGATGGATGGATGGATAGATTCATGGATGGATGGATGGATTCATGGATGGATTCATGGATGGATGGATGGATGGATTCATGGATGGATGGATGGATGGATGGATGGATGGATGGATGGATGGATGGATGGATAGATTCATGGATGGATGGATGGATGGATGGATGGATGGATGGATTCATGGATGGATGGATTCATGGATGGATTCATGGATGGATGGATTCATGGATGGATTCATGGATGGATTCATGGATGGATTCATGGATGGATGGATGGATTCATGGATGGATGGATGGATGGATTCATGGATGGATGGATTTACGAGATTAAAGTGATAAATTTATGAGGCAACAGTGTTTTTACTGTTTTAAAAATACACTAAAAAAACGCCATCACCATAAATGGTCATATTGATGGATGTAGTCGGCACATAATGGGGATGGAGGCATACACAAACAACCTTATTTTCATGAAATCGGGACTTTTTTAAAACATAAACGTATATATTTTTATGGTGGTCCTAATCTCTGTTGTAGATCTCAAAATCCAGAAAAAAACATAATTTTAGGTTTAATGTGTACTGAAGCAGTCAATACCAGGTTTGTGCAATGAGAGGCAGAAAGATGTCTAAGAGCTCAGACGTAATCCTCTACAAGTCTCTAAAACTTGTGATGATGATGTTTGAGCGTGTGAGGCTGCTGCTCCATGTTTAACTTCTCTTTCTCTCATTGCAGATGCTGAACCTGGGAACTAAAAACTGAGGTGAGTCGTTTGCACTGTTTGGAAGTTTAACTTTTTTACTTCAGAACATTTCATGGGGCTTTTTAAGTGTTTGTTCAATGTTTAATAGTCTTGAATAGCTTGAAAACATGCTTACAGCATTTAAGCAAAGTTAAGTGTTGGAGTAAGTTTTGGAAACTTTTACTCCAATAACTTTACTTTTCAGCCCTAAATATCTGTTATCCAGTGACTCAATTACTAATGATTGAATTGGCCCTAAAAAAGCATATTAGTAAATAGCTAGAGCTCACATGTAATCTAAAACTCAGTGAAGGTTGTGATCAGTGGGATACAAGTGAAAAAGTAGCAGAGCTGGCTTCACTTCCAGGGAGAGGAACGCAGAACTAGCATGACCCCAGATCTATATTCTACACATTTTTCATCTTGTATTAAATATCTTAAATGCACTTAATAGTTTGTCTGAACATTTTCAATGCAAAACGTTCTCGCTGAGAAAAATGATAAATCCAGTTTCTAAACAATATCATAAATTTAGCTCTAAGTGATTCACTTATTGTTCTTTATGACACTTTCCTAAACGTAAAAAGGGAAGGTGTGCAGTTTTCTAACAGTAACTGTACTTACTCATCTCTGGTGTAACACGGGTATGGGAACATCTGGACATAGTTACCCGGCTCCACCACATCGTGACCGACAAACGTGTTGATGATCGCTCTCTCCATCATATCTGCAAAACATTGTCAGGAATTTGGAAACTCGGGAGGACATAACAAACCACAAAACCAAGTGTCTGTTACAAACAACTTCAGCATTTTTTCAAAATGACTCTAATGTTTACATATTATTCATCCCAAGTCCTAATTCTAAATGTTCTATATTCACTTTTTTACTTTAAGACAATTGAATAACCCTGATAAGTGAGGAATAGATTTTTCCTTCTTTCTTAAAGTTTCGACTCATTAAAGGTTGCAGATGGTCATTTAGGTTCAGCTCTCCTCATTTCTTCATTTAGGAATGTGAATGTGTGGAATTGAGTGGGTCTATGATGGACTGATGAACTGTCCAGGGTGTACCCTGTATCACCTAACAGCAGCTGGCATAGGCTCCAGCAACCCCTAAAGGGACTAGGTGGGTTTAGGAAGTGGATAGATGCGGATGAATGCTCATTTTAATGGATTTCTACAACCAAATTGGAATATTTCCTCCTTTAACCTTTTTTCCTGCTCACGGCTCATTTAACTAACACAGCAGAATCTGAGTCAGATCAGTGTGTTTATGCCAGACTCAACAAGACAATGTCAACCTGACGAGGTACTTCATTTGGTCTGTGTTACCACAACATGGTTTTACTGTATGTGCAAAGAGGGGATTGTTTCTGGGTGGGGTTTGGATTATGTCTTGTCCAGTCCATGCAAAGTCATTTTTAATCCTCCAAATATCACAGTATGACAACTGAATGAGAGTTGGCAGCCTGAAAATGCAGTGTTTGCCTCTGAATATCTTGGTTCTGGAGCTCAGACGGGTCCAAATTGTGTAGATGGAATCATCAGTGTTGGGTCAAAAATCGCAGTGTTTTGAGATACACTTTGACTCCACACACTGTATTCAAACACAACATCTTCAGCCTTGTGTTAAAGAAACTACATATTTATGATGAAAAGTCTGGTCAGAATTTAATTCTTTTATCCATTTATTATGTAAATAATTTCGTATAAAATCATTGCAAACACAGCAGTTTGCATTAGAGCAGCTGTCTGTCATTGGTGTTGGTGAGCACACAGCACCCAGAATTCATTGCATTTCAGCCGCTTACCTTGGATCCAGACAAAGCCATAGAGGAAGTAGAACTTTCCACCTGTGTTGGGACCTGGACGCCAGTAAGCTCTTCGTATTTCATTGGTCTTCTCAGTGAAGCTGGAGTTCTGTCTTATTTTGTACTGAACATGAGGGGGCAAGGTGCCGTCTTTATTCGTCTGGAAAATCACACCTGTCAGGAAGAAGAAGAAGTGTTTTCAGTCCAGTTACTGCAAGCTGTGTTGACTTGTTGTTTGTTCCTCAGCACCGAGAAGTGCAGGCTGTAGGACAGGCCACTCACTGGCAAACACTGAGACGTTGTCCTGGTAAGCCTGGTTCAGTGTGTAGTTGACGATGCTGTCCTCGTCAAGAAAACCTTTGAAGACATCCACGCTGACCTGCAGTCAGTCAAAACAAAAGCTGTGAAACTGCTGCAGTAACATCTTGCCACATCAACTGCAGCATCTCAGAAAAAATGCTTAAACCAACAAATGGTTACAGAGCGTGGCCGTGTATGCAGCCCCAGGAGATGGGTCAAACGCAGAGAACAAAGTTCATACACCCAGGTGCGTGAAAATGATGGGACGTTAACCCAGATCCTTTTACAAAATATATCTGCCAGAGTTCAGCTTGAGCAGAAAATCTCAGGCTAGATTCTTGTCACATTTGTGTTTGGAAGCAAAACAATCCTGAAGAAGTTTCCCTGATTCTTCTTCTGTGACTAATTTTCCCTAAATATGTTTATTTGTTGTCATATACCACTTCATTTACTGTAAAAACAAGTAACTAATGAAGGCTCAAAGCCCTGGTTCTTCTGACACTGATGCCCACTGGGGAGTTTTCATGGCTCTGAGGGTTTTGATGCTTTTGCCTTCAAACTCAACGGTTCACTTGTGATGCTTCCACAGGTCTTCTTACACTGTCCAGGCTCAGCAACAAACTGCAGGATCCTGTCGAAAGACTTGAGCTTGCCTGTTCCACCTAATTCCAGCATCCCATAATACGACAGCCTGTCTGCGGTCAGATCATCTAGTGAACCTGAGACCCACACTGGATTCTTGCCATCCAGGCTTCTGCTGATCACATGCATCCGCCAAGGCTGACTTTACTGCAGCTGGGGGGGTGGGGGTACAGTGACCCCTTCTTTAAGCTCCGAAAATGAAAGTATTTGGACCCAAAAACCCCACTGTGGGACAACGAAGCTCTGCTCTTTACTCAGACAGACAGACTTCGCCATTTTGGAACCAGTAAACAGTGATTGAGTCATAATTTCTATGGCAACCACTCTAAATAATCAGGAGCGAGCTTGTTGGAAACGCACTGAACGCAGGCTTGGAAGAATCTGTCAATCAAATGTTTCAAACAATTGAGGTGGGGGCCAGCGGGCGCCACATGCTTTTACTGAGACATCTGATTGGTCAGTTTATAACTTTAAAAACTTGTAATAAATAAAACCTAACAACTAAAAAAATGGGATTCGCAAGAACATGTTAAAAAGAGATACCAGTGCCAAAATACTTATTCTGATAATTGGAATGACTGAGTAACAGCTGTTTATTTCTCTATAGAAATCGATGGTACTTCCTGATTGTGTTTCCTAATGTGTCCAGTGCTAATAGAGTATCAGTGGTTGACATCTACTTTTACACTACATCCAGAGAAAAGCTCGAGTTTACCAAGGTGTTTGTTCATTGCTACAGCTGTGGGTGCACCATCAGACCACTTTCTCATTCTGGCCCTGTTTTCTCCTCCAGCTGTTGGACCATTCTTTCTGAAGGTTTGTAGTATGAACACCCTGCACTCTGTGGGCAGATAAGCAGTCCATCACATGCAAATACAGATGGAAATCAGAATCTCCATGCAGAAAAGAGCAAGCTGGGATTCCAACCAGGAACCGTATCAGAGAAACCTCATTCAGAGTTACATGAGCCCACACTGAGAAACCAACGATGAAGGTTAAGCACGTCTGAGGAAAATCCTAAAGCAAAGGTTTGCTTCCAAACAATAAAGATTTACTCTAAAAGGCCAAAAGTAATCACTAAGATTCAGGCAGACGTTGGGATGAAGTCCTGAACTCCAGTTCAAATATTTTCTCCAACCAGTTTATGGTGCCCAGCTCTTTCTGTCATGTTTGTTCAAGTCTGATGATGACCAGGTGTGAGGACACAGCAGTGGACATCAGCTGACCTTTGACATGAAGTGCGACCAGCCGCAGGCAGCATTATCGATGGTGTCCAGCTGCTCCAGGAGGGTGGAGGTGTTAGGAATGGTGTAGTTTCCATCCAGCAGAGCTTGCATCAGCTCGCTGTCTGTGCCATTGAGCAGCTGAGGATGCTGCTGAAGCTCTGAGGACAGCTGCACACAGAGAGAGTCAGGGGGCTGGAACCCACAGTCAGCAGCATCACAGACAAGGTATCAAACTTTAGGAGAGCAGACGCGGGACCGGAAACAGAGAAACAGAAGCCGTAAAGCGGTTTACCTGCTGCAGCCACTTCAGGTGGCCCTGCAGTCGACCTTCCTCCAGAAAAGTCCTCAGCTGAGCAGAGATGTTAAGCCACACCCGAGCGTAGTGCGTCACGTTTCCAATGAACGCAAACGTCTCATTTGCCTACGAGAAAATAATACTTCAAGTACTGTAAACTAAAAACTGCAAATCTGTTTTTCCTTCTTATTGTAAAGTTGATTAAAACCTTTCATGAAAAAAGAAATTCTACTTCTATTCATATTAATGTAATAAATGAACTCATTTCTAACACACATGAATAGATTTGAAATTAAGGTATATAAACATGTTTTTCTAAAGAGTTTAATCAGACTTTCTCTTCTTTTTTAAATGCAAACTGAAATGAGCTTGTTGTTAACGTTTCTCCAAAAGTGTTTTGTTATAAAACTGTTCACAATGAAAGGAGTCTGAGGACGGTCGGGGAGCAGGGACAAGAAGAACGTTTCATTAATGCAGCTCACAATAAATTAAAAGCCAGCAGTGTGTTTAGTGCTCAATGATCCGTGAAGCAGGATGGGAACGGGAGATTGTGTTTCCATGGTGATGAAGGGACATCTACACTAGTGTTGTCTATGTTTTAAATGACAGAAGTGTTCTTTACAATAACAAATGACCTTTGAGAAGTTGAATTTATGGGTTTATGGATTAAAGATGTAGATTCAGTCTCTGCATCCTCACAGTGTGATGCAGCTTACAAACCTGAAACACTTTAAACCAGGGGTGTCAAGATTCAGGCCTCGAGGGCCAGTGTCCCACTGCCACTGAAGCTACTTCTTGGCTAAACACACCTGATCCAGGCAATCAGCAGAAGATACTGCAGGATTTCTGGAAAACAAGCAGGTGGCCGGCCCTCGAGGTCTGGGGTTTGACAACCTTGGTTTAAACAGTTTGGTCTAAAAGCTGCTTTCAGTGTCTTCAGACCTTTTGGATGACTTTGTCCACCTGGGAGCCAATAGGGGAGTAGAGGATCTTGGGATTTGCAGTCATCAAATGAACCAGGAGGCCCAGATTCCTCTGCTCTTTGCTGGTAAATCCCAGGGAGCTCATGTTCCCCTGTTTCAGCGCCTCAGGCTCAATGATCCTGAAACAAGACCACAACATTACAGATGCACCACAAAAGTATTCAATCTGATTCAAAATAGTCAATGTCAGAGCTGCAGATATTCTATTCTTGATTGATTAAAACAAATGTTTGCATTTAATAAATCCATGAATTCTTGACGAGGCCTAACATCCTCATTCTGAGACACTTCATTCTAAACAGCGGCTTGGGGGTTTAAAAGAAGTGATGATGAATTGTCCCTTTTGGACATGAGAATGAACACATTAGCAACTTCACTAAAGCTCATCAGTAAAAACCCACTCAAAGTTTATGTATTGACTGCTCAGAAGCAGAAACTGGTTTCATTTATCATCAATATTCATAAGTAACTGTACTATAAGAACTACTTCACTTTTTAAAATGCGCCGTTGACATAAGAGAAGATACTTCCCACAATTCCCCAGGTCGTCTCATAATTATCTTCCAAAACTTTTTTAGCTCCTGTTACCAATAAACAAAAAAAAAAGTTGTCTCTTAACACAGAAAGTGTGAGTTTTGACCCTTTACTTAAAACACTCACAGCTGCTCTGGCTGTGATTATTATGGGCTGGATTTCAGGTCCATGCCTCACTCACCTGTTGTTGCCACACAGGATGGGCTGCAGTCCAGCCCACAGCTGGACAAATGCAGAAAACTGAGAATGAGGGTTCTCAGCTTCCTCTTTTCCTCCTGCATATTCTCCATGGTTCACCTCCTCTGTGGAGGAGTCTGTCGTGTTGGGCCCCCATGTGGTGGCGTTAAGAGGCCAAGTTCCATTGGCAATGCTGGATCCTGACTTCTGACCAGCACAGGCTCCTTTGGGCAGCAGGCGAGCCAGAGCAGAGAGCAGGTCCAGATCCTTCAGAAGCCTCTCCACGTCAGCCAGGTCCTTCAACATGGACCTGAGATGAGCCGGGGAGAGGGCGGCCAAAAAGCTGGGCTGCTCCAGGTGCAACTGGGTAAAAAAGGAGAAGGAGGGTTTACAGATTTGGCCAACTTCACATCAAAAATAAACAGACAAAAGCCAAAAGTGCACACAGTTGTGATGATCTGCTAACATGCTGACCCCTGATACAAACTCTTATTTTGAAGTAAATGCCAAACCAGCTCTTTTTTTTTTTTTTTTTTTTTTTTTTTTTTTTTGATGGTGGTGGGGGGGGGGGGGGGGGGTCCCAGCAGACACCTGGCTAGTTAAAGTTCTTCCAAACTTAAGAAGCAGCAACTTTGTAGCAAATCCAGTCGTATATTGAGATCATAAAAAAAATCTTTCTGAAGTGGCTTAATCACACAGCTCCTCTGTGGTTGTATCTCTGTTCAGGATAAATAAACTGCATCCACTGCTACCTATTATTAATATCCATGACAGTTTTTCACAATTGCTAAAACGCAAAGTGCAATTCTCCAAACCAGTCGATCAATTGCTTTAACTCTTTTCTCAAAAACATCACTCTTTGTTCTAAACCTAAAACACAACTAGCAGTTCACACACTGCAAAAAGTCTGAGTCTACTCTTAGCAGAACACATGACACCTTCTCACAGTATTTAGTGTTCTAAATACAGTATTTCAAAAGACAGTATTTTACAGTATTTAGTATACAGTATTTAGTTTACAGTATTTAGTATTTGTATACAGTATTACATAAACAGCATTTAGTATTTAGCATACAGTATTTAGTATGCAGTATTTAGTGTTTCGTATACAATCTTTAGTATTTAGTTTACAGTATTTAGTATTTCGTATACAGTATTAAGTATTTCATATACAGTATTAGGTATTTTGTTTATAGTATTTAGCATTTTTAGTATTTAGTATTTCGTTTACAGTATTTAGTATTTCATATACTGTATTAAGTATTTTGTTTACAGTATTTAGTATTTTTAGTATTTAGTATACAGTATTTAGTATTTTGTTTACAGTATTTAGTATTTTGTTTACATTATTTAGTATTTCCTATACAGTATTTAGTATTTTGTTTACAGTATTTAGTATTTTGTTTACAGTATTTAGTATTTCCTATACAGTATTAAGTATTTTGTTTACAGTATTTAGTATTTTTAGTATTTAGTATACAGTATTTAGTATTTTGTTTACAGTATTTAGTATTTTGTTTGCAGTATTTAGTATACATTATTTAATATTGTGTTTACAGTATTTTTTATTAAATACTGTAAAAAATATTATTTTAAATTATTATTATTTTATTATTATAATAATTTTTTTAATGGAATAAAAGCAGCTTTGAGAGCAGATAGAGTAAAGCATCTGGTCTTGACCTGTGCGTTACCTTCTCAGTGATGCTCTGCATGTTGATCTGCTCTCTTAACTCCTGGCTCAACTGTCTGAAGCGCTCTGACCTTTCAGCCTGCCCCCCTCGGCACACTGAGCTGCGATAGGCCTGCAGAACAGGCTCCAGCTCCTCAGGCAGCAGCAGAATCTTACTGAGCTCTGAGGCTCCTCTTTCTCCACAGGTGAGAAGCTCCAGCATGGATCCAGTCAGGAGAATGCCCTGTGGAAGACAACGTGTCATCACTGAATTTGCTTTTGTGTCTAAAGAGCCTAAAGACAAAGAGCTTACCTCCACCTCCTGTACTCCCTGCTGACCATTGCTCTGGCCTCCTGAGGCTTCAGTGATGCCTAATGCCCTGGACATCAATCTGACTAGAACGTGTCTGTGGTCTTCTCTGGGGGGGTCATGCAGGGCTTTGTGTAACAGCCCTTCATCGAATCTCTGGACAACTCCCAGCAGCTTCTCCTGCAGACTCAGATAGAGTATGAGAATCATAAAAGAATCATAAAAACTAGGAGCTGTTCCACATCTCTGACATTCTCACAACTACAGATGTGACAGAAGATCAGCTTAAATTCATCCGGGAAAAAAAAAACGCGTTTTGGTTTGGTTGGAATTGGTGCTCAAATATTCGGGCTCATTGTGGCGTGGCATCCTCCACTGGAGGCTGAGTCCGTTTGAAGGCTGACTGCTGTCCTGCTTCTGAATGTAAACTCATTCAGGAAACAAATCCCAAATACTTATTTCTTTTGAAAGTTTTGAGCGGGTTTTGTTCTTTGATTTGACTTCTGATGAAAAACATTTGTCTAATAACCTTTTTAAATGATCTGAAGCCTCAGTTCTTCAGATGCTTGGATGCTGGCTCCTCTTGATGCTGTTTAAACTCACAGTTAAAGTCAGTTTGGGAATTTGTGGCAGTTTATTGTTTGGTGTTTAAAGGCAAAGCAATAATTTAGAAAATAAAGATATACACTAAAATTATAATAAATGTAAATGTATAATAAATAAAAAATGTTCTCTAAAAACATGGGTGAGGGCACGCATCGAACCATGAAAAGGCGTTAACAGGATTCACTTGGAGCTGTGTTTGAAAAGCTTTCAACAGATCCAAACTAATATTCAATAATGAGATGCAACATCATTTCATGAAGTCCATGCTTTGAATTTCTTTTACTTTTCATTGTGAATTTAAACATCTTTTTTTGTTTAACTTTGTTATGAATCACTCGTACTGAACTAAACTGAATCTCCTTATTAATGACCATTTCTTTTTAAATCTTAATTACTCTGGAAACTCTTTTAATGCAATGATATTGAACCTAAAGCAAATGGAGTTCACCTTCACCTGCAGTAACTATCCTGCACTGATGAAGTGAGCACGACTCCAGTGTGTCAGCTTCTTCACATTTCTGCACAAAGAGCATCCGTGCCACCTCAGCCTCTGCAGATGAATGTGCTTTTGTGTGTTACAAACCAGGCTTATTGAATGTTCACACGTGTTTCAGTATATTCTGCATACAACACTTCGAGCACACACTCTAGTAACATTTTCTGTCAAAACCTTTCACTCTTAAAAACAAATCATAACAATAAAATGTTTTCATTTCTTTTTTAAGAACTAAATCAATGATTGCAAATGTAAAACTTATTTCAGGGCTGTGAAGTTCAGCCTGATGTCCCACTCCTAGATCAAAGCTCACTGTTTATTTGTGAACTCCTCCTGCATAAACAGAGTAAAAACACGGTCAGAAAATACACAGAGCACGCCTGTGTCTCTTCTGATGTTTGTTGCAAAGGTGATGAAGGTGTTTAAATGCTAGAGGATGCAGAATAAAGTCCACATAAGCAACATGTTTGATCCCACACGCAGGCGGCTGTGTTTCTATGGCATATCCAAGATGAAATTCACACTGGCTCGCACATGAGCCTGCATCTTAAACAACTCCCACCATACAGGCACACAGAAGCTCTTTAGAGGTGCAATTTGTAACACGGAAGTTTTGTTGAAACAACACATGTTCATGTTTGTGACCCAAACACCAGCCCCCTTCTGATGGATGGAGGGTAGTGCTTGTGCTGAGGGGTTTAAATAATTGGCACATTCTAATTCATTAGCTGCACTCCATTTAATTAAAAACTGCTTTTTGTTTCAAATGGTTCGTTCTGTCTGACAAATTACAGACTTGCTGTAAAACCAACAAACACCAACAGGAAACCTGAAGACAGTCTCAGCCTGGGTTCTCCTGCTCTCAGCAGTGGAGAGTTCACATCTTCATCTTCAACAATAAAAAACAGAAAGTAAGCAAAGGAGTTTGGTACAACTTTTTTAAAACCTCCTTTAGCTTTATGCTGAAAATCAGACGTCACTGAGACAAGCTGCAACAATTAAAGTTGAACAGCAGGAGACGAATTCCTGCTATGCTTGTATCTGTGAGGGGCTGTCTGCAGTTAAGGTTTGGTCCACATGAGGGTTCTGTAGAGTTCTGACACCAGATTTAGGTTTCAATAAAAACATTTACCAAAGGGAGTTTGTGCAGGAGCTATCACCACTTTTGTCTAAATGTTTGTTTGCAGCAGTGACTTCAGGTTTGGGTTTGGGTGGTGGGGGGCACATATTGTTTTCCTCTTCCTTTCATTTAGTCATGATCCTTTTTATAGTCTGCTGTTTTGTTTCCATCATTTTCAACGATGGACACTGTGTTTTGCTTCTTTTTAACCATGAATACGATTCATGAAAATTCAAAGGCACATTCCACTCTGACCACATGAACTGAAGCGAGTCACTCCCTCTACCCAAACCCAAAGTAGGTCTGGACACTAGACAGTGGTTCTGGTGAGCAGGGTAAAATGACAGAAAGACTCTGCTCACTTTCATCTCATGAACGGGGCCTTCAGGCTTTTGTTTGGAGTCCTTTACACCGTCAGCCCAGGGCTGAGCTCCTCCAGCATCTCTGAGAAATTCACCAAAGATCAGGTTGTACACCTGCAGGATACAAAGGCCGCTGTCAGAATCAGCAAGAGTTAAAGAAGGGAGAAAAAGATTTGTATGACCTGTGGTGAGGTCACTGAGGACACAAACTGTCCTCCACAAATAACACTGAGACGTTTCATGGATGAATGCCTTAAACTTCTGCAGGACTTTCTCCTAATTTCAACTTCTTTAATTCCACATCTTTTCTCTGCATCCCAAAGCTTTGAGAATGGAAATGTGCCGTCATTGCTGGGTCTGAACATTGTGGAATTAGGAAACCAAATTCTCTGAAAGAATCTCATGCTGAAGAAGTTTGCATGCAAAGGTTTTGACCTGCTGTCAAAAGACCTGCCAGGAAGTTCACCTTTTCCCCACAATGTGACAACTTTCAGAGAGAGAGAGAGAGAGAGAGAGAGAGAGAGAGAGAGAGAGAGCATGTGTGTGTGTGTTTCTATTTTGACTAGCTACAAAATACATTCAGTATGCAGTGACTAAAGTTGTATTTTAAAGAAAGATCCAAGGTTCAAACAGAAAAAGGAAACCAATCCCAACCAGAACCTGTTTGCTGAATAGAAGTTCCCATGAGTGGAGCTGTGAAGTCTTACCTCCCCGAGGCTGACGGTGGAGTTAAGCAGCACGCTGGCTGTGGAGCTGGACAGAGAAAGGTTCTTGACCAGGAACTCCTGGAAAAGTGCCTGGTTCTTCAAAACACTGGCCAAGGTGAAGTCTGGGAAAAACAAACCCAAGAACAAAATAAACTCAAACCACGTAAAGTTGTTCAGGGCTGTGAAGAGAAGTGCAGGGAAGAGGTCATCATTAGGTCAAGGATCAGATGATGAGAAATCAGATGGACAGCTTCTGTCGCCGTCTGCAGTTTGTTCACCGGCTGTTGTGGCAGCAGAGTCTTTGCAAACGCATTTCAGCAAGAACAAAACCAGCTGGCTTTGATTTCTGTGCATTCAAAGTTAATTTGAAGTGTTTTCCAGAGATCACAAGCTTTTGCAGCATCCAGAAAAACACCATAGAAAAATACAATGAATGAACAATTAATGAATATTAAGCTTCAAATGGTGAAAAAACATCCCAGGCCGAAAAAACTACTAGGAAGGAACTGAATAAAGTTTTGTTTCTGTCCGCTACGAGTGGCTTGAGATGATTGGATGAATAATGTATAGTTACTGGTCAGGCTACAGTTGTGGTGATAGTTCTGCTGGTCAGGGATAGTTAGTCATGAAAGCTGATTCACTTTGGTGAAGATTCAACACCACAGTGGACCCGCCCCACACTCCAGTGACCAATGCTTCCCTTAAGGTCTCGTCTGTAAGTCCTCATTCAAGTAAAAACTAAATGTGTTCTGTCATGCACTAGCAGTTGAGTGTCTGCTGCCGGTCAGACCTGGGCTCTTGGTGAAGTTGTAGTCAGATGGCAAAGGGGTGGAGCTGAGGCCTTCCAGGTGTTGCTGTAAGTTCTCCAGGTCTTGGCCCAAGCCAGGCCGGTCAGATGTGAAGAGCCGGTTCTGCTCAACCACTTCACTGAGCCGTTCCAGCAGCTGCGTCACACTAACAGAAGAACAGGGATTTAAATCAGAACCAGGAGCTATCTGTTCTCTGGAGGGTCAGTGCATGGTTCCTGACCTGAACAATCCACCTGCTGAAAGTTAACTGAAAAAACATCTATCTCCACATTTCACAGGACAGGAGAGAGGGCACATTAAGCACTTAAGTCCATTGGCCCAGGGCAAAGAGGTCTGGGGGGAAGCACTCGGCAGCAGGGGCTTATTGAGCCGGTCGCGACCCCACCAGTCACTAGCTAAAGGACTCAGGCACCCATGCAACACTGGGCAGGCGGTTTTACTGTACGCCACACGTCCCTCCCTGTCCAGTCGCCGGGTGGGATTCAGTGCTGGGCTCTTTTCTCGTTGATTACCACTACTGAGGAAAGCCTGGTTAGTTTCTTTTCCTTCGCTTAGTGTTACTGTACCAGCAGGTCGTCTGGCCTGATCCAGGGTTGAACACACATCTAAATACCATGGTCATCCTCCATAAAACAAAACAACATTGGTGGTCCTACCAGATGCGAGTTCTTAAGCTACCATTGACTTTGATTAGGCAACAAGTTCAACCCAAACGATCACTGATCTGCGTAAACTCACTCAGATCTTCCTAAAACATTTTCTAGAAGTTTTCCTTAATTTTTCCTTTATTAGCTGACAGTAATAATAGTTTACCAGTGAAATGTCACATCCATGTTTTTCCAGCTCCTTTTGTGCAATTGTAGCACATCAGTAAACGGCATCTCAACATGTCCAATATGGCGTCTAACTTTGCGGATGCAGCAAGCCAGTCCCTCAGAAAGCCCAAGCTAACAGTAGCATAGAAAAAGAAAAAAAAAAAACAGCGAGCAATCCAGCTCACTAGATACAGCTTTGAGCCAGGTGGTAGCTGAGACAAAGAAAATGAAGATTTTAAGGGATCTGTTTGTCTGCAAGTGGATGCTTCAGATTTGTAGCGGAGCAGGGAGACTTTAGCCCGCCTGTGGCTGCTACGCCACAAACCAGAGCTTTTTCAAACCATAGGTTTTCATCACAATTTGAATAAAGAAATACTCAAAAACAAAGTTTTAATCTTAAATTATTGTTTGTATGTCACCAATGTTCTGTCCTTTGTCTTAAGTTGTTTTATTGTTTGGTCACAAGGTGGCAGTGCCACTGCTGCGGTTTTTAGCTTTTAGTTCAAGGAGAAGATGAGCAAGAACAGTCTATCAAAGAAGCTCAACACTGCACATTATTTTTGTTTTTGTTCCACAAAGCTCAGAGAATTCATGCCGCTGAGTAACCCAAATCAATTTGTTTGTTATTAAAATGTATTCAGGCTGTGTGAATGTTAGCTGTTAGCTGCTTTATATCAAAAATCAATAAGTTAGCATCGTGCTAGTACACGTTTCTGTTTAAAGTTTTACAATTCTTGATGGGGAATAAATCTCCAGAGGCCTTAAAACCTGCTTCTCTTTAAGAATTGTTCATGTATCTATCAAACTGGACCACGGTTAGGGAGGGCAGAATATCGTCATCAGAAAAATGCTATGTGAGCATGTTAAAAACATCAAAAATAGCATTTTCACTGGAGCGGCTCTGGATCAGGTCTGTGAGGGACAGAATTGTTGTTTGTTTCTAGGAGACACATTCCTATTTTCTGCTCAATTATGCAGATACATTCTTTAAGACTCAAACAAAATGATTTTCCTGATTTTTTTTTTCATTCTTTCTCTCACAGTGGAAGTGTTTTACATTACAGATTCCACTTTTATAACATTTTAATAAGATTGTATGTCTAATGCCAAAAAGTCTGCAAAGAAGAACATCTCTGTGATTAAGGAAAAACCAATCACCAATTTGAACTGAATTTCCAATTTGACTGTGGTGGTTTTTGTAGGAACTACACCTCCATTGAACAGTCACATGACATGCTTTTAAGAGCTCCATGAGGAGCTAGAATAGCACTGACCCCTTTTTGGTCTAAAAATTAGATGTTTAGACCAAAAAGTGAAAGAAACAAACAAGAAGGGTCCCATGCTGTACTTACGTAGAGTTCTTGTACTGGAGGAAACCAAATTCATCTCTTTGTCCATCCGGGCACAGTGACTGCATGATGGGAATGATGCCAGCTGAGGTAAGTGGGGCAGCGCTGTAGAAAGCTGGGAATGAAGAAGGAAAAAAAAGGGGAAGGAGGAACAAAACAGAGAAGAAAGCCACACAGTTTGTAAGATGCTGTGGATGAGAAGAGGAAAAGAGAATCCAGAGGATGCAAACAGGTTTTAAAGAGAAGACGGGAGGAAAGGTTTGTCAAACAGAAGTGAAGGAAAGATTCTGAATTGGGAAGAGGATTTCAGTCTGGTGATGTGAAGAGAGTCAGTACATGGCAACAGAGGCTCCCTCATGTCAGGTCTGTGTGTGAATCTTCACTTTGTTTCACTTTTTGATCTGCAACATGTCCACGTCAAACTTTAAACCAGAAAAAAGAGAACAAAGATGCTGATGTACAGTCATAAGAAACATTGTGTTTCTGCACTTCAAATGCTCCGGGTGAAGAATCAAATCTGATTGGCTGCTGGGTATTCACGTTCACAAGTAGTTCCAGTCACATAGTCCAAATGTTCTATTTCACTGCGCAGGCTTCTTTAAAACCAATATCTGCTTCATCTTCTGGACAAAAACAAGTGGTGGGAGGTGAACTTTCTCTCTGAACTGATGCTTTATCGAACCTATTGAACCTTTTTTGAACCTATCGTGATGATATATCACATATCTGTACATCTGTATCATATATCTATACGACATTTATCTCTTTCCTTTGCCGCTGCAGCCCAGGTTAGCAACGCTCTGTTGTGTTACTGTGAGAGTTAACTAAGCCATAAAAATAACGAGAGTAAAGTACTAAAAATTGATTGAGTATTTATTTGTTGTGTAAGTGATAGTGACAAAACTGGGATAGTGTCCGACAAAGTGTGTATTTTCTTAGAAATTAATGCACGACGTAGAAGACTGAACTGCCCAACGCAAGCAGAAAACATGTAAATAATCTGCGTCAATAGTTATTAAAGCGTTATTTTTTTAAATTAATCGCCTGCGTTAACGCCTTATTTGAAAGTAATCCCAGCATAAATAATAGTTTGCTGTAGCTTTAGTTTACAATCATGGTTTCCTCTAATAAACTCACAGTAATGCTCCACATTTGGGTTATTTTTGGAGTGAAGTGCACTCCCAAACCTCCTCTTTATCTTCTGTTTATGTTTTAGTTGAGAAAGAAGAAAAATATCTTTCTAAGTTTAAACAACTTTTGAACAAAAACTACACATTTTTCATGTGTTGTCAATTTTTAGCAAAACTATCACATGTATGATTTGGTCACTAGACAGCTGAGGTCAGAACTTTGACTGGACCATGCTGCATTTTAGATCTTCTGCAGTGATCAGGACTATCATTGCCTGACCCTGTTCGAGTCCAGCTTTAGTTGTTGGACAGAAGGCTATGCCTGCCCCTGACATACATCACATGGAGTAAATCATTCTTGCTGAACATCCCTGGTACTGGGGAGTCAGGTCCACATGATCACCTCTCCAAAGCTGTGTTTGGAGGAGGAGTTTCTGCAGTTTATCTTCTTGGGATTTCTCAAATGAGCTGGACTTCAATGTAATATTCCCAGACTATTTTATCCAAACAATCCTGGTCCAGGAGTTGCGCGTTTTGTTTGGACACCGAAATGTCAATTGCATTGACACAAGACTTAACAGGAAAAGTCTTTGATAAAAAATGTCCTGAATTCCTCTGAGATTATAGTGAATCTGCTTGGACATCACCTCCCATGAAGAAAACCTTTCTTCTTCCTGTCAGTGTGAAAAAGTCTTCCACATCAGTAAACAGAGTCTGCGCTCCTGTTTCTCAAGATCGTGCCTTCATCTATCCATTTTTCAAGCCCGTTTGTTCCTGTTTGGGATCCTGGCGTCTACCCAGCAATTGAAGGATAAAGGGCGGGTTCTCTAAGACGTCACAGGGAAGACCTCATCTTCATTCCAGAGAAATAAATGCAGTTACAGGGTTGATCTGAGGTTTCACTGACATAAGACCTGAACCCATTAGCACCAGAAGAGTCTTTATTTTACACACAGAGTGCTGTGGTTAGAAGGAGGTTCCGTCACCACACGAGGCATGTCAGCACCCACCAAGAGGAAGATTAGTGTTCAGGTTCACCAGACTACACACAGGAAGAGGGAGGGGGCAGGAACAGAGTTCAGTCATTCAGTTTAACCTTTGTTTCAACGACTGATGCAAAGAATCAAATTAGACCAAAATCAAGTCTACTGCAGTGACTTCTTGAAAGAAAGTTTTTTTAAAATTGACAGATTAACTTTAGGAGGGTGCTCAAAGAATTAGTGGTGTAAGTTTGAGACTTTGTGGGACTTGGCTTTCACATAAGACTAAAGCCTGAAACCTTCAGAGTGTCTGCAGAAAGGCCATGACTTCCTCCAGACTGAATGGAACTACTGTTCACACCAGGACATCCCTGCAATCACCCTTCAGGAGTCAGAAGAAGACAGGGAGGGTGCACACAAAAGACGATGTGCTCTTTCTACTCGATCAAACTGCAAACACTCCTGTTAACAAAAACAAAGCCAGTTTGCTGCTTGTGTGGTCATGGGTGAATATTTCCATCATCAGAGCAGTAGCCATATCTTCCACATGTTCTCATTTAATGAGTTCAGTATGAATCTTTGTCTCATGAGCCAGTAAGAGGTTTTGTGCTGCTGAGTGACTGAAGTCTGCAGACCCATAGTTAGTGAAACATGTAAAACAAGGAGAAGCTTCATTTTCAGACACTTACACACTGGTCCATCCACAGTGTTGGAAACATGCATCATGCACAGGAACCAAAGAATCACAGGCAGAGACAGAAAGGAGGAAAGAGGAGCCGACACATTACAGAAGTGAAGTAAAAAAGCAAAAACAGGACAAAATGAATGGTTTGCTGCTACAAGCAGAGTGCAGCCTAAAACTAAGGACAGTGCAATAAAAAAGTAAAAGTGAACTACAGGCAAGCATGGTGGAGGACAGATCATACACACATAAACAAAATGATGTGGTCTCAGAGAGTCTGTGAGCGGGCTCAGTTCAGCCAGCAGGACGCTCAGCCCTCAGCCTGCTCTGTTCTTCACTTAATCTCCATGAAAGTCACTGCAGCAAACACTCAAAGACAGAAACCCTGTTATTTCAGCTCCACATTTCACCAGGCAGCTGTTCAAAACATGCCTGGTTCTGTCACCACACTGTTATGTAAAATGTCAACGTTACATCACTTCCAGATGATCTTTGTGGCACTTGGGAAAAGAAGGTTTTTGTCTTCATCTCTTTAGGACTGTTTGATAAATGTCAGGGTGATGGATGGGGGAGCTCAGCATTTAGTCGGAATGATCCTTTATTCTGTCAATTAGTGTAAAGTAAAAGTTACAGACAAAAACACATTTGCAGTGCAGCAAAAATGAATGACAAAGAACAGGTGAAGATAAAAGCTACTTTTTTCTGCTTTTTATTTTTAGATATTCTTACCAAATCTAAAAGTTACATCTTTTTCAGTCTTTATCCTCTGTCCCAGCACAGGAACATCACATAACATTTACAGAAACATCTACATTCTTAGCTTATTCATTTTTAAGAAGCAGTTCAGACAAACTTCATGACTCACTACCAACAGCTTTTTGACCCTTTGTAGAAAAAGAGTGTAATATCTTGATAATGACAACATTACCAATCTTCAACTATAACTTGATGTTCTGCACTTTTGAGCTCCAGCTGCCATGGCGGAATTAGTGGTAAAGACAGCCCCTTTAGTGTAGTAAAAGCTTGGAAGTTTTACTATCTTTGCCTATGGTCAGTAGGCCTGTCTCAATCAGGTTTTTTTGGGGGGGCTCGATCCTAATCAGAGTCATTTGATTTTCAATATCTGCTGATACCAAGTCCTGATCCAATACTTTTGTAGCACATTTAAACATGAACACTGAATAAACTGATTCAGATTTTTTCCTATTTTTATTTTGTTAACCTCATTTTATCATTTCACACATAAACAGAGCACTTCTGTGGAGGAACTTTAACAATCAAGTAATACTGCAATTCTTAACTAGTAAAGTAGGTGATAATTAGTCATGTGAGAAGGTTTGGTGACTGTAGCTTTAGGATCTTCAGAACATTTTTGATCAGATGTGATTCATATCTCCATTGAAATCAGATTAATAATGACTTTGATTTAAAATCATTGTTGTAACATGCATATGATGATGAATATTTATGACTAGCTCATGTCAATGTAACCATTTAGTTGTTTTGGTTATTTTTTAGAGAAAACAGGATTCTTGATTTTAACCTCTTCAGATCTGGCATCAACATGTGAGGACTTCACATTTGTTTTTTGTTTTATTTACCATAGCAGTTCATTCTGCTTGACTGGGGCTCTGTCAAAGCAACAAGAAAGGATCAGGTCTTAAAGGGTTAAACCCCCTTCTCCTTCGGCTGAAACATTTCACCGCCGTCTGTCTGTTGGCAGCAGAAGAGAAACAAAAACTTGACCTTTTTACTGTTAAAGGCCATTGTAGGTTGTTGTTTGCATTAGGAAAACCCAATATAGACACTTTCTGTCAGTTTTAATTGTTTTTTAAAAGAGTAATTGATCCCGGAAGTCCAACTCTGTAAATATCTCACTAGCTTAGCTTAGCTAAACTGTTTTTGTGTGGTCCTCCTGCTCATACTGGCATCACAAAAATGAATGTCATGATTTGTTCCTGAAATGCACATTTCTAGTTGAGTATTTATTGGAAATATTTGGATTGAAATATAAAGCGCTGATCATAATAAGAATTGATTAAATGTCCAATCGCAAGACAACTTCTAAATTTGATCGAGTCATCAACCACATGATCGAGCCCGATTTCCGATCAGGTTATCGGATCGGAAATCCATTCCACTGGTCAGCATGAAAAATTCCCTCAAACAAAAGATCAGACAATTTGGAATGGATGGAGAACTTTCGATAGGAAAAACAAACAGAATACACTGAGCATTTTTGCAATGATTTTGGAAGCAAAATAATAATGTGTTTTCTGGATAATTAAAGTATGTTTGCAGTATTTTTCCACCACTGGATGGATGGAAATGCTGTTTTGGAAGAAAAGAGTGAGAGAAATGTGGTTCTGCAGGTCTACAAACTCATTTGCATGTAAGGAAATAATAAAAAAATAAGAATGTATTTCAAAATGTGCTCTACCATGGTAGAGCAGGCAGTTAAAGGGCTAAAGCATACAAATGCAAAAGGCACGTCCTTATCTGGAACCGACTTTGACTTCATACCTTCTTTGACAGGAATTGCTGGTTTCTTCTGCCTCAGACCCAGGAGGATAAAAAAGAGAACAAGAGGGATGAAGATCTCAAAGGCCAGAACCCACTGGAGAAGCACAAACAGAAAAACAAAGTCTTAGGTGGAACCCAACAGCAGCAGTTCTTGCTTCACTTTATTGTCCAGGACCATAAAGGAGGAGATGCAGATCTTTGTCTCTACATCTACAACTTTCATTGCTCCTGTGAAGAAAATGACTTCTAGAACTGTCCCTGAAGGTGAGGTTGAAAAAGATTCAAGCCATATGTGGAAGAAACCATAACAGGATCAGACATTGTCATCAAACTAATGATCATTCAAAATTGTTCAATGAGTTGATCTAAGGATCACATCAGTGTACAGGTGTTATTGGCTGCACAACAGCTCTTTACATGGGAGAGTAACTGTTAAATGCAAATGTCCACAGTCGTTCAGGGGATAACTTTAGAGGTCTGACCACCTCAAACGTTAGTCATCAGTTCCCAGGGCTTTAAATGGTGGTTCAGATTAGAGGCGAAGCACCACCACCATCACCACCCTGAAACATCAATGTTCCGTCAGACATATTTCCAGATCGCTTTTCTAAAAGACATCAGCTCTAGCTCAAAGATTTCTTCTCAAGGCTGAGCAAACCTCCTTCTGCCTCATGAGACTAGCTCCAGACAGTACCTGGACCTCAGTGTAAAAACGTTCTACCAATAAGAGTTCAGATGTTTGAAGTGACCCTTTTAAAGTGTGAAAGGTGAGAGGAGGTCCGTGACTGTGCCTGGAAAACTGATGGAAAAGACAGTTAAGGCACAGTGTTGTCATGCTTTCTTTTTCTTTTTATGAGACTCAGGTGTTTGACCTGAGCCAAACTCTGACTTTCGCGCCACTTTAGGGGTCAGCCCTGTTTACACTTTATGCTGATTTAAGATGCTCAATCTGTGAAAAAATTATTCTAAAAAAGTAAATTATTCTAAAAGTAAACTTCCTGTCCTTCAATCTCAGTGTTTCTGTGTTGTCTTTAACCACAATGCTGGAATTTCAGCATGGATAGACATTAGTTCAGGACCTAGACCCCCCAGGAACAGCACCAAAACGCCGTGTGATGACGGGATCGCAGATGGCTGTCAGCAAAACAATAACCCTTCCTTGTTGAATTATACACACAGAACCACAGTGTCTGTGTGCGTCTATCTTACGCACACAGACACGCCTGCACACACAGCTAATGAATGTGAAGGTCAGGACAAAACAATTAGGCCTTTTAGGCCAAGAGAGCACAGAGACACATGACAAACCCTCTCTTTTCAAACACACTCAAGTGACAGCATAAGAACTAAACAACACACACACATTTCCAGGAATGAATTACACAGAAAAACCTTTACTAAGCAAGATCTGGACAGAAGGAAGTCTCCGAAAATTCAATTGTTTGTATGAATTGCAAAATCAGAGATGCTGGGAGATGTGGGCTCATTTAGGTAAAAGGACAGACACTCACTCAGAGTAGTTGTTACAGGTGTTGTAGTGAAAAAAATATATTTTCATGTTTTATGACAGTGTCTTATTTGGCTAACTCGCTCGGTTACCATGGCAACACAATGGATCCATTCAGGCCTGAACCTCTGACTGCAGGTTTTAATTTTCTGATACAAGTGAACAAGATCTTGGCAGTTTCTCTGGAAACAAAGTTAGAGAAATGGACAGTTTGGGATCTTGTTGGTCAAGGTCTGCAGATGAACTAAAGCAGGATGGAGTGTGTGCTCCTTCAGCTGCTTCTCAGGAAAATGCACATGAGGATTTCCAGATTATAGCTCTACTATGAACCAAAAGCTTTTCTCTCTGTCTTCATAGGACAAACATTTCTGCAGGTTTCAGAGGCTAAATGTAAAAGTTTCTGCAGCCTGCTTCATGTTTCCATGGCAACAGTATGTGAAAGGAATAGTCAGTTTTGTGTTACAAAAAACAACCCATGTGCTTGTTTTTAGAGGATAATAAATTCTTCATGAGTCTAACACAGAGAAAGAGAGGTGAAAACGACAAACCAGTCATTCAGTTTCTGTGAGACTGTTGATCGTTCAAATGTTTCTTTTGATCTTTGTGTGCGAGACCAAAGCTCCTCTAAATGACAAAACAATGTTTCTGTTTGTGTGTAGCTGTGTGTGTGTGTGTGTGTGTGTGTGTGTGTGCGCTTCAAAAGAGTTGATCTTGCAGTTTCTCCGTTCTCTCATTTCCATCTTAGAGGTCGTATTTGTAGTGTCTCACCAGCTCTGCAACAGAACATCTTTTTTTACTGCTTGGTCTTGAAGACACAAAACAAGGCATTAAATTATGAGATCTGTGTGGCCCAATAGAGCTTTGGAGTATTTAACAATCAACGTTTCAGACATGCAAAAGAATGAGCAAAAGTCATGACTGAGATCACTGTGACTTGAGCAATCAGCCCCCCTGTTTGGATAGTATTCTGCAGTATCACAACCTTCCTTTCAGTCCAGGGTTGGGTTCTGATAGAAGATCTTGTTCTGATTGATAGTACATCCCAGAACTGATGAGCAGCTGGTT
Organism: Oryzias celebensis; assembly: GCA_014656515.1. NCBI lineage: Eukaryota > Metazoa > Chordata > Actinopteri > Beloniformes > Adrianichthyidae > Oryzias > Oryzias celebensis. The sequence continues at coordinate 6,772,288 of BNCR01000009.1, read as the reverse complement.
GGACTTGTCAACCATCCACATGTGAAAGTGAATTAAACTCCACACTAAAGACCGTTTCTGCCAGCACACAGATCCCTGTTTCTTCAGGACGAGACATTAAACGGACAGACAGTTAACATCATGCCATCTTTGGAGTCATTTTCTGTTCTGAGCATGTGCTTGAATGATTAAAGAAACAGGAATTCACTATAAAGAAAAGAAACCTCAAACTGAACTGCTCACGTTCTGGCTGTGTGGCTGTGCTGCGGTGCAGGTAGAGCGGTTGACCTCTAACTGGAAGGCCAAACGCTCAGTTCACGCCTTGCCTGACAATGTGCCAAAGTGTCCTTAAGCAAGACACTCCTGGCTCTTGGTGGTTACGGGTTAGCGCCTAGCATGGCAGCAGAGCTCCCATCAGCGTGTGAATGTTTATGGGTGAAAAGTAAAGCACTTTGGGCCTTGATCAGTGAAGGAAAGTTTGACATACTGGACACTACAGTTCACAAGTTTGGGATCACCCAGACAGTTTTGTGTTTTCCATGAAAACTTTTATTCACCCAATGAGTTGTACGATGACTAGAAAATAGAGTCCAGACATTGAAAGGTTAGAAATAATGATATTTATTTGAAATATTATTTTTTCCTTCAAACTTTGCTTTCATCAAGAATCCTCCATTTGCATCAGTTCCAGCATTGCAGACCGTTGGCGTTCTAGCTGTTAGTTTGTGGAGGTCATCTGGAGAAATTTTACCCCTCTATTGTAGAAGCCCCTGCCACATGTTGAACTGGCTGGATGGGCACGTCTGTTTTACCATACGGTGGAGCTACTCCCACAACAGCTCAATGGAGTTTAGATCTGTGCTGGCCTCTCCATTACAGACAGAATACCAGCCGCTGCTTCTTCTCTACATTGGTCTTGCACAGATTGAAAGTGTGCTTTGGGTCATCGTTCTGTTCTCGGATCAAACTGGCTCCAATCAAGTGTTGTTTGAAGGGTATGGCATCGTGTTGTAAAATGGAGTGATGAAATTCCCTTTTACCCTGAACACATCTCCCACCATACCAGCACCAAAGCAACCACAGACCGTCACATTAGCCCCACCTTACTTTGACAGACGGTGTCAGGAACTGTTCCAGCATCTTTACAGGGTTTCTGCGCGTCACAAATGTTCTTCTATGTGATCCAAACGCCTCAAATTTTGATTTGTCTGTCCATAACACGCTTTCCAATCTTCCCCTGTCCAATGCCTGTGTTCTTTTGCTCATATTCATCTTTTTTCTTTTGCTACCCCGGCTTAGATATGGCTTTTTCTGTGATGGATTATCTATCATCTGTTAGGATTCTGACTCAATGAGCAAACACACTGGACCATCAGAACACTCATAGCTGCTAGAAATGGGCTTCTAGTCACCTTTGTAGATAATTCACCAAAATCAGACATTTGCAGCTAGAATAGTCATTTTTTAATCTTTTATAACATTAATGATGTATAGAGTGTATTTGATTAGTTTAAAGTTATCTTCATTGAAAAAAATAGTTTTTCTTTATAAAATGAGAACATTTAGAAGTGACCCCAAAGGGTTGTAAGGGTGCACTTCCAGTTTTCATTTTTCCTGTGCCCCTTCCATGAATGTCAGCTTAGTACCAGTGTTCTCTTATGGTTCTTCTGCAGCCCTAAAGATTGCTGCTACTTGGTCACATCAACAGACCCACATTAGTGCCTTTGTGGACTGTGTTTTAAAAAATGTATCAGCATTTTATCTTTCTGATTATAAACAATTAAAAAAAATGCATCACACACAAAAAGTGACAAGTTAAAAACTTTTTAGGGCATAAATGAAATGACAAATGAGGTCATTTAAGCATCTATCTTAGTTTATTAAACTCAGTTTAAGGCACAAACTAGTCTGTTAAAGAAATATTAATGAGCCAATCCATTGAGAAAAAGAAGCTGCTTTGATCCAAAGCCAGAATCTAATGATAGCCTTTGGATATGTAGTCTGAATGAGAGGTAACACTCCATTACTTCTACCTTAAAAAGACCAGCTAAAAGTCTGTGATGCAAATAAATAATTTTGATGAGTGAGCACAGAGAAAGCCTTGAACAGCTGGATGCAGGACAAACCGTGAGGGTGCAGTAATGTCAGCAGGGCACTGAGATGCAGCCAAGAGTTTGACCCAATTTAAAAAGGCCTTTCTACATGAATTAAATGTGCCTGCGGTTTCAGACGGATAAAGCCAGCTCACAATAATCAAACAGGATAAATGCACAGCATTGGGGAGCAGATCTACTGAGAAGTTTCTAGTTGGCGTCTGCCACACAGGCAGCTCATGATGGAAAAAGAGGCTCAGAGAGCTCATAAATAATGGAATGCTTACTCCTTTCTCCAGGGAAGTGAACCAGAGACAGAGATGGATCAAATTCAGAGAGGGAAAAAGCAAGAGCTTGTTTTGCAGGATATATGATGCCCACCTGCTTTCAGTGTGAAGATTCCAAATGTGGCTTTGATACGGTTTCAGCGAAGTCACGTGTTTCTCATCCTGAACACAAACCTGGACAGAACATTTACGCCACTGCTTTAAAGCATTATTCAGCACGAGCTTTGTGTACTTTCTGAGGTAGATGTGCTAAAAATACACCCAGATCCACCCCCTCAGCATAATGACTCCAACTCATCTGATTGGGTCACTGACGAAGCTGGAGGGGGCATTAAAAATCTGGCAATTTGGGGAGAGACATTTTTAAAAGCAGCATCACCAAAATAAAAGAGCTGACGAGCTTCAGGATTTCTAAAGGTCGATAAAAGTCTGGATCAGGTACAAATGTTTAACAAAGTGCATGCACACCGATAGCAGACGCCACCGTGCACGAGGGGCTGCACTGATGCGTTGCTGTGTGTCTGTCGTTCACATTACTGACGTCCACTGTTCTGTTGAAGAGAGCACACCCTCCTTCCAATTGGGGTTTCTCTGTATGCGTCTGTCAAAAGGTCTCATAAACTCACCCAGTGATGGATCTTTTATTGAATAAAACATGAATAAACTTTTTACAAAAAGTGTGACTTTATGCAGCCATGTTCTTCTGCAAAAGTTGTTTCATTTGAAATCTTTGGCTATTTTTACCCGTAAAAACATGTCATTTATTACTAGAAACTGTTCTGTAATTCCTTTTTTAACATAGTATTGTAGGCAAACAGTTGTTTAAAGTGATCCTATGGAGGTTTCTTCTGAGCAGTTTGACGGATGAGTTTCGTCTGTTCCCAGAAAAGAAAATAAAGATGTTAAGCACTGGCTGATTCCATGTCAAACAAAGTAGAAACAGGATGCTTTCTCAAAAAGATCATTTAGCTCAATTGTGGGGAGGAGGGTTTGTGGAAAACATACACCTTCCTTGGTTGGGGGGGCATTCAGACAGTCAGGTCTGATCCTCTGCGGGCTTCAGTTGGAAACATGAAAGCTTGTCTGAATTTTGGTGCAGATCCAACATGAAACCCTGGATTGAGAAGGACAAGGTTCTCTGTTCACCTGAGGGTGAACCAAAGTGTTTTACAAGAAGAGGACAAAACCAGCCGTCGGGGCAAAAACAGACACACCTCAAGTAAAGATGGAGAATGTTTGACAGAGCGAATGTGGTGAAGTAAGGAAATACAAGCACATACTATGATGTAATATTCACTAGCACTTTTTCTTGTTTTTGCTTTTCTTTGTCAGGTAAAACCAAACCCAAGTCAGCAGGGAACGACATGATTTTCCCAGGCAGTTTAGTCCACTTCAGTATTTAGGAGTAATCACACCCGTCTCATTTGGTTTGGTTGAAATGGACCAGAATTCCTCTCCCACATTGATTCAGGCCAAGTGATTAAATGTGAATACATTTTTTGCAAACTCTGGTCCCGACCAGAGTTCTGCCAAAGAGCTCCAAAATGCTGGAGACTGGTGTATTAATTTCGGGCCCTTCAAAATAAAAGTCTATCGCGACAGAATAATTTTACTATCGAGAAAAAGTACTATCTCAACATTGATAGCTATGGTTTTATCGCCCAGCACTAAAGTGGGTTTCTAACCAGTACGGTTCTTCCTCTGAACATGGCGCTGAGATTACGCATGGAGAGGTTGATAAACCAAAGCAAGGACAGCAGGACAGCAACATTACAGCTCTGTGGAATCCATCCACGTTTAAGTAGAACATCTGGATCCACATGGCCTTGAGACTAGGGTTTCTGGTCTTCAGGCCCCTCATGTCTTCTGTTCTCCTATTTAAACACAACTTTCTTCAGTGACTTTCATCAAGCCTCTGTAAAGCCTAGAGATGAGCTGAAAGAGATTTATGTCTGCAGTATTGTGCGTCTTTGGTACCAGATTAAAGAAGCCCAGTTCTAGACCCTGACATCCCAGAAAGGTTACTCTTTAGAAAAAACATCCTCAATCGAGAACAAAGGATCACATCATATATGGTGACTTTAACCAACACAGATGCCAGTATGACGCCAAATGTAACTGGAGCCAGGTCTATTCAATGATTCACCATAGGGGTGGTTGTTTCATCAGACAGTCTCCATCCCCTCTGTCCTTCACCTCTGACCTCACATCAGCAGTGGTGCAGAGGGAAATTGAGCAAAACGAAAACGTCTGCAGAAAAACTGCCTACAGATGAGCCAAACACAAACAACAAGTCTTGTGACCACATCACTGACTGGGGGGTCGAACTGTGGCCCACTAGGCAGGCATCCAGGCAGCCCTACCTGCTGCTGAATGTCTAAATAGTTAAAGAACAATGGGGCTCCACCCTCCAGGACTGCAGTAGGTTCCTCACCTGTGGATGTAATTTAGCTTCAACCCAGTGATGCTTCTCCCTCTAAACAAACAAAGGCAGGTGGGAGGCGAACAGGACACACCTGGACTTTGAACTTCCTCATCCACAGCTGTCATCATTTGACAGAACCTGCAATCATCCACGCACGCGCACGCGCACACACAGACTACATAGCACAATTGGGTCAGTGTCTGGTTTGATCCAACAGGTTGGATGTTGAATGTTAATGTTGGATCCCACAACTGAATTTCTGACAAACAACAACTTGTTTGCCGCACGCACGCACGCACGCACGCACGCACACAGAGTCCAGTCGGACTCAGCCCAAACCGGGGCTGCGGGAAATGGAGCAGCCGCAAACACACCGACCAAAACAAACGAACAGCGCCTCTGGCGGAGGTCCAGGCGCGCTGAAGGCACCAGCTTACCGGCCCCCTTCTTTTCAGAGAGACGTTCTTCCACAGAAGAAGGTGGAGCTGATGGAGGAACCCCATCCCGACTCCCGCTCCTGTGTCTGAACAGTTCAGCTCCGCGGCGGCGCTCTGCTGCTGCGCGTGACTCCAGAGCGGGACCTCATCCCGCACGGACCGGCTCTGCGCTGGATCAGGGGCGGCCGAACGACGCCTGTGAGCCGGTGACAGTTGGAGCTGCTTCCGCCTTCACCCATCCTCCGAGCGCCGCTCACTAACGACAGGGAGGGGATGCACTTCCGGTTCCTCCCCCCTCCGGCTTGATTATGTAAAAACTGAAGATCAGTTTATTCACAAAGGAAGAAAGCGTGAAAACACACCATCACCAGAATGGAAACTTTGGTTTTCTCCTTTACACACGTGGACAAAATTGTTGGTACCCCTCAGTTAAAGAAGGAAAAACCCACAATTCTCACTGAAATCACTTGAAACTTACAAAAGTAACAATAAATAAAGATTTCTTGAAAATTAAATAATCAAAATCAGCCATCACTTTTGAATTGCTGATTAACATAATTATTAAAAAAAAAAAAAACTAATGAAACAGGCCTGGACAAAAATGATGGTACCTCTATAAACGATTGAAAACTATTTGACCAGACTGACATGATTAACTCAGGTGTGTCCTTTAATTGACATCACAGGTGTTACCAAACTCATAATCAGTCAGTCTGCCTATTTAAAGGGAGACAAGTAGTCACTCTGCTGTTTGGTGAAAAGGTGTGAACCACACTGAACATGGACAACAGAAAGCCAAGGAGAGAATTGTCCCAGGACATCCGAAAAAAAATTATAGATAAACATCTTAAAGGTAAAGGCTATAAGACCATCTCTAAACAGTTTGAACTTCCTGTGACAACAGTGGCTCATATTATTCAGAAGTTCAAGACCCACGGGACAGTAGCCAACCTCTCTGGACGTGGCCGCAAGAGGAAAATTGATGACAAATTGAAGAGACGGATCGTTCGAATTGTAACCAAAGAGCCCAGAACAACCTCCAAAGAAATTAAAGGTGAACTCCAAGGCCAAGGTACATCAGTGTCAGATCGCACCATTCGTCGTTGTTTGAGCCAAAGTGGACTTCATGGGAGACGACCAAGGAGGACACCACTGCTGAAAAACAATCCTAAAAAAGCCAGACTGGAATTTGCAAAAATGCATGTTGACAAGCCCCAGAGCTTCTGGGAGAATGTCCTTTGGACAGATGAGACCAAACTGGAGCTTTTTGGTAAGGCACATCAACTCTATGTTCATAGACTCAAAAACCAAGCATACGAAGAAAAGAACACTGTCCCTACGGTGAAACATGGAGGAGGCTCAGTCATGTTTTGGGGCTGCTTTGCTGCATCTGGCACAGGGTGTCTTGAATGTGTGCAAGGTACAATGAAATCTGTAGACTATCAAGGCATTCTGGAGAGAAATGTGCTGCCTTGTGTCAGAAAGCTTGGTCTCAGTCGCAGGTCATGGGTCTTCCAACAGGACAACGATCCAAAACACACAGCCAAAAACACCCAAGAATGGCTGAGAGAAAAGCGTTGGACTATTCTAAAGTGGCCTTCCATGAGCCCAGATCTGAATCCCATTGAACATCTGTGGAAGGAGCTGAAACATGCCATTTGGAGAAGACACCCATCAAACCTGAGACAACTGGAGCAGTTTGCTCATGAGGAGTGGGCCAAAATACCTGTTGACAGCTGCAGAACGCTCATTGACAAATACAGAAATCACTTCATTGCAGTGATTGCCTCAAAAGGTTGTGCAACAAAATATTAAGTTATGGGTACCATCATTTTTGTCCAGGCCTGTTTCATTAGTTTGTTTTTTTTATAATTATGTTAATCAGCAATTCAAAAGTGATGGCTGATTTTGATTATTTAATTTTCAAATTTTTTTATTTATTGTTACTTTTGTAAGTTTCAAGTGATTTCAGTGAGAATTGTGGGTTTTTCCTTCTTTAACTGAGGGGTACCAACAATTTTGTCCACGTGTGTACATGAAGGCAAAACTCCCATTAGAACGATGGGATGATGGTTCCCAATGAAGTAATTAAAGGAAGTATACCATGAAAAATCAACTGTTTGAGCTGGTGGCATTTTGATCCATTCACACATTTCTGAGTATTCTTCTAAAAACCTGCGCTCTGAGCACCACCACAACCCACGAAAAGGATCAGGTTCTCACGAGCTGAGATCACAAAGGGAGGACAGCCCCTTCCAGGAAGAGTCTGCAATGCCAGCGCCGCCCCTAGGCTGACACAAGAACCTACTTTCTCAGCAAAGCTAGCAGTGATCGACAAAAAGCTTTCATTTTAAATGCACAGTACCACATGTCTTCCAGTTGTGTCCCGTCTCCTAAAGTCCTACCCCCACCAAGGTCATGCACAGTTATGTAGATGCTGGCTGTGGTGTTTATGTCATGTAAACTTTGTGCGATGACAAACGCCAAATTACATTACATTAGTGATATTCTTCACGAATTGCGCATGCAGGTGGGTGATATTAGAAAGACGGCTACAGAAAAGGCAAACTATTTCCTAGTGGAGGATCAAACAAAGTGAGCGATGAATTAGAAGAACTGGTTTGAACATGGATTATTGACCTTAGGACAGAAAGGTGCGTGCTATGGGGAGCTGTTTGTAAACCTTACATAGTAAACTTTGAACAGAAATATTTTTGGTTATTTTGTCTGTTTTAGAAGAAAACAGGCTTCATTTTTCAAATGCATATTTTTGCCTTTTAATTTCCCTCACGAGGGAACAGGAACAACACCACTTACTTTTTCAGGGTGCGTCATGGTGTGGGCTACTGTAAGAACATGCAGCCATGTCTCAGTGCTGCTCATGAACTACCTTACATTTCTTTCGTTCTCACCAAACCTGTTGACCTGATGTGATTTCCACACCTTGGAGCATTATTGACAGAGACATACTTTATATATCCCAAGGGAAATTACGTAACAGTCCTTGGCTCCAAGACACCTACACAGATTAAAACACACATTAAATAAATAAACCATCAAGTAATAAAATATGTTAAAAGTTTAGATGAAACTCAAATTTACTGTCTTTAACTTATATTAAACAGTATCCAATAGTATGCACAAAAGTTATGGTTGTTTCAGAAAGTGTTAAGTAACCCTAAAGTAAATGAGCATCCGTGAGGCAGGCCTTAAAAAAGGACGTGCCTTCAGATGGGTGGAGGGTGGACAAGTTGGTTTAACAGTTATGGTCTGGTTTGTGCCAACATGAGCCATATAACACTGTCACCATCTCCTCTGCAAACAGAAAAGCAGGAAGATGAAGACCACTTGGTGGTTTACCTGTTTCTAATTGGTTGGCTGAACGTTAAAAGGGTGCTGCTTTCAGCAATCCTGGCAGAAGCATTTAGACAGTTGTTTTCCTCACAGGATTCACTAAACAACATTTGAGCATTCTTGAGCAGTCTGGGGTGAAGCATTGTGGATTTCTTCATGGTGATGTGGTTAGGTGGTAGGTCAAGCCCTAAGATCTGAGTAAATGTGAAAGTGGACACTCCCAAGCTGGCATCGCTCTGAGCTGGTGCAGACTCACTGATCGACATATCTCATTTGAAACTGAGAGAAACGTTGTGACACTGTGCTGCTGACCACAGCCAGCATACACGTTGAGCAAGGCACAAGTCTAAATTTGGTGGAGCAGGATTTCCTTGACATTCTACGGTTTGCAGAGGACGGCCAGTTCCTGACAGTACACCCCCCAGACGCCGTCTCATTAAGGTAAGTGCTGGCCTTCCTGCCAGCTTTCTATTTCATCATTGGCCAATCTGGTGGTTTAAGGTGAAACAGGTGGTGTCCTGGCAGCTGAAGGGTTCTTCTACGGTCACTGTTTGTGGACTGGGTCTCCTGAAACATGCAGGATGCCTCACAGCAGCTCATGCTGGAGGAAACTCAGTGAGAACAGGATGCACAGTGTCAGGAACAGAGAAGAAGAAAACTTCTGTTTTTGCTTTTCGTCCGACAGGAATTCTCCAGCATGTGTTTCAGTGATGTCTTTTTTAAATCAGAAGATTTTAGTGGAAAAAAAAACAAAAAAATGTGTCTTTCAGAAAAAATGCTTCGGGGTTGTTTGAGGTTCTGTGAGGTTTTTGCTTGGCTCACATGATGACCGTGTGTGTAAGCAGGTTTCTTCTGTACTTTCCTCATCTGCAGTGAGGCCATGATCAAGTCTGAAGCCCGGATTCTTTGCCTTCTGCTGTTTCTCTGCTGTTTCTTGTTGCTGCTTTATCCCGGCCTCTTTGACCCAAAGCCCTTCCCGCCTCAGCCCCGTCTGCATGCCCCTCAGAAAAACATCTGTATCCTGCTGTGGCACTGGCCCTTTGGCCGATCTAGTTTGAAAGGGGACAAATGTCTTACACTGTACAACATCAGCCACTGCTTCCTGACGGATGACACCGATGCTCTTCCCTCAGTGGATGTGGTGGTGTTCCACCATCAGGAGCTCAGCAGGGGGGCATCCGCCCTCTCTTTGCAAAGCTCAGCTTGGCAGAGATGGGTGTGGATGTCTCTGGAGCCTCCTGTCAACAATGCCAATCTGTGACAGCTTGATGGCATCATCAACTGGATCACGAGCTGCAGGTGGGATGCGGACATCCCCATCCCTTACAGGAAAACACCGGGAGTTCACAGGGTAAACTTCCAAGAAACAACGAACCGCTCCTATTTCACCTGCTGGTTGGTCAGCCCAGTCAGGCTCGGGCTGTTGTTTACCAAAGTCTGAAGAAGGACATCTCTATTGAAGTGTTTGGAATGTGGAAGAAGAATCCGCTGCCAGACCACATGCTTCTCCCACCATCTCAAACAGTCTGTTCTATCTGGCCTTTGAGAACTCAGAAGCAAGAGACAGCAGTGAGAAACTGTGGAGGAATGCCTTCCAACCAGGAGCTAGTTCTGTAGTCCTGGGCTCCAGTACGACCACCTATGAGGCTATGGCCCCACCTCACTTCTTCATCCATGTGTCTGACTTCAGGAGCACAGCTCAGCTGGCCACATATCTGAAGCATGTGGCTGCAGACCGGCAGGTCTATGAAGGATACCTGCAGTGGCATCACTCCTTCACCATCGAGACCCTCACTGACTGGAGGGAGCAGCTGTGTCGAATCTGTGCACTTTATCCCAGCCTCCAAAGTCTACCAGGATCTGGAGGGCCAGGTTCACAGCTACCCCTCACCTGATGGAGGTTGGCACTAGACAAGGCATTTCATTGAGGAAAAATTGGGTTTTCACTGGCTTCATCATCATATTCTTTGCTTCTTTTTCTGTTTATTTCCTCTGAAAAAACAATAAAAACACTGCAAAAGGTTTTTGTTTTCTTTGATTTGTCACATGTGATGACAAACTGTTGCTCAGGCTAAAGCCATTCTAGAACTTCATCAACAGAAACCTGTTTGTCAGAAGGAGGAGAAGGAACGACTCCAGATGATGAAGATGCAGAGATTCAGAAACATCAATGTTACGTCCTGCTGCGTCTTTTTCCCGTCCTCTGCTGTGTGAGGCCACTCCAGGGCTGGGAGCAATTGGGGTTTTTTTGGTTTATGTTGTCTTTCTTTTCCTTCCTTTGTCCTTAGCAGTCTTAAACTGCTGGGTTTTGTTATTGTAGTTTGGGTTTGGACCCTGGCAGTCTTAATTTGCGGCTTTCTTTTGTTTCTTTTCTATAGTTAGTTTTGGTTAGCCCTTGGTAGGGATCTGCTGACTCCGATGGTCAGTATGGCTGGGTCAGCTGTCTCCCTGACCTTTTGTAATGTTTGGCCAAGGTTCCAGTTATCTTTGGTTTGTCACTTTGTTTTAAACCAGTACACTAATTATTTTCCCCTTTGCTTTTCAGGACACAGTTGATCTTTTTCATTTAATAAACTGTGTTCCTTTTAGTCCTGGTGTCCAGTTTCTTTATGTTATGGTCGCCTTTTTGTCCAACCCATAGACCTGACCTTGGCTTTCATATTGGGGGATCTAACAATTACAAAGGTCATGAAATGTGCTCACAGAATTCATTTATTACACTTCAAGCTAATTTTTAGTGAATTACTGGTACACTGACCTTTTAGAAGCCAAGGTGTTTGATCATCTCCTTCTGTCAGTACGGCCTTCACACAGTACCTTTATATACAGTTTGTGGGGTTGATCTGCGTCCCCACCAGACTTCTCATGTTGTTTTGATCTCAGAGAACAGTACTTTTCGGGATTTTTGCTCTCCTAAATACGGGACAGACATACAATCTTACTTCTAGACCTTCAAGATACTTGAAAAATGTTTTAATTCATCTTTGAGTTTCAATTTTTCAAGTTTTCCTTAAAATGAGCACAGGTTTTTGTCTCTAAAAATCTTAAATAAGTCAATTTTCTTGTTCAGAGAATATATATATATATATATACATAAATATATATGTATACATTAATAATGTTAGCACTTAGAAAATTGGATATCACTAATGTGTGCTACAGTGACCTTAACATGGATAAGTTATCAACAGTCACACCATAGCATCATGTGATAGATGCTTGAGGGGTGGGAATAAAAAAGTTTTCCTTTATCCCAGCCCCATTTCAAGCAGGAAAAATAATTTAAGTATAAAGAAAGCGTACTATTGACATACAAATGTTAAAATGTATTTGTATGTATTAACAACTAGAATATAGTAGTTAAATGTGTATTCTAGTCTAAATGCTTCTGCCAGGATTGCTGAAAGCAGCACCCTTTTAACGTTCAGCCAACCAATTAGAAACAGGTAAACCACAAAGTGGTCTTCATCTTCCTGCTTTTCTGTTTGCAGAGGAGATGGTGACAGTGTTATATGGCACATGTTGGCACAAACCAGACCATAACTGTTAAACCAACTTGTCCACCCTCCACCCATCTGAAGGCACGTCCTTTTTAAGCCCTGCCTCACGGATGCTCATTTAAGTAAATATGTTTGGGTGCTCAAGCTTGAAATACACTTAGTGATGTTATCTACGACAGAGATGCCCCCAGTTCACGCAAGACGTCAAAAGTCGAGCTGGAATCTGCTTGAAAAATCATTGACTGCCCTGTTATGGGTTTGCATGTTTGCAGCTGCCAAGTTTGATCAGGAATCTGCTGGAAAGTCTCTTTAAATTTTTTGATCATTTTTTCAAAAGTGTTGTTTGATTTAAATGTTAAAAGGCTGCATTTCAACTCAGTCTGTTGATGGAATAAGAAACACTGTAATCCATGTTTGGATTTGAGGATGCGGAGCACAGTTTTCTGTTCAAGTTTAATACAGTTGATCAGTCAGACTGGTTTTTCTTGTTGTAGTTCTTGTTTAAATTTACTGTTATAAAAAAAAGGAATGGATGTCTCACAAAAATGTATGACATGCTCCTAGAGATCTTGTTCTGATTTTTTCCTCTGAATTTGTTTTAAAATGAGTGAGTTTCACTAAAATTACTCCTTTTTCCATAATCATAAGGAACTCAATTTTTATGTTTAAAAACTGAAAAAATATGTACTCAGATCTAGCAAAAATACTTACAGAATTATTGGACTGCATAATAATCTCCTATTAAATAATGTCATCTTACAACTAGCCTTTTCTATTTGACTTGTTTTCTTTTCTACCTTTACTTGCTGCATGAACCGATCCTTCTACTAATTTGAGGTCATTTCTTTTTGATCTTTTATTCATTTACTGCAGTTTTTTTGATGGATAATCGGTTAGTTGGATGTAAGGAAAGACTGTTCTCTATTGAGCCGTCGCATTAGTAACAGTTCAGTCACAGGAGACATCTGCCGCCCTTGAAGGACTGAAATGTTGGAGACAGACATGGCAAAAACCTGGCAAAACTCAAGGCTTTAAAAATCTACCTTGAGTTAGAACAAGCACAAACTGAAACAGAGGATGACAACAAAGAGTCAGACATTTTGGGTGAGGCAAGCGGCTGGGATCTGCAGACAGAGAACTGAAGAACACCAAAAACAATGAAAATTAGTAAACTAACTAAAAAAAATGTAGATCCTGTGGGTTTATTTTTGAAAATGCCTTTGGGGCTTTTCATGCTGGTGGGAGATGTGAGCTGATGTTTCACTTTCAGCACTTTCCTTTAGTATTTTTTTGACATCTAGAGATATTCTTCCATCTCCACTTTTCTTCTACGAACTTCTTAACCTTCATAATTAGCTTGTTTTCTACATTAGTCAACAGTAAAAGAGAAGTCCTTCTCTATCTCGGCTCCAAGACTAAAGTGCTGCATTGGCTTTTTTGTTGAACTTTATTATTTTATGTTTTAGGTTTGGATCAACTGTTATGTTGATAAACTTTGTTAAAGGTTGTCCTAGCTTCATGTAGTTCCATGTTTTGTCAGCAGAGGACAGCCTTGGCTCCTATTTGCCTCTTAGTTTCAGTTCAGTTTTCTGCCTAAAGGGAAAAATAACACAGCTTGTGTCAGCTTCTACATACAGTGGGGCAAAAAAGCATTTAGCCATCATAAGTAGACCTCAACTATGAAAGACAAAATGAGAAAAAAAAGAAATATCCCGAAATTCTGATTTTTAAAGATTGAAAACTAAGTGTTTGGTCACCTACAGAAGTTCAACTCAATACTTTATTTACCCTCAGTTGGCAATGTCCGCAGTCAAACACTTTCTGGAAGTCTTCACAAAGTTTTCACAAACTGTTGCTGGTATTTTGGTCCATTCCTCCTTGCAGATCTCCTCTAGAGCAGAGATATTTCGGGCTGTCATTGGGCATCACAGACTTTCAACTCCCTCCAAAGATTTTCTATGGGGTTGAGGTCTGGAGACTGGTTAGGCCACTCCAGGACCTTGAAATGCTTCTTACAAAGCCACTCCTTCAGTGTGTTTGGGATGGTTGTTATGCTGAAAGACCCAGCCGGGTTTCACCTTCAATGCCTTTGCTGATGGAAGGAGGTTTTCACTCCAAATCTGACCATACATGGTTCCATTCAGTCGTCCTGGTCCTTTTGCTGAAAAACATGAAGCCCCAAAGCATGATGTTTCCACCCCCATGCTTTACAGTAGGTATGGTGTTCTTTGGATACAACTCAGCATGCTTTCTCCTCCAAACACGGCGAGTAGAGTTCTTACTAAAAAGTTCTATTTTGGTTTCATCTGACCATAGGACATTCTCCCAATCCTCTTCTGGATCATCCAAATGTTCTCCAGCAAACTTTAGACGGGCCTGCACATGTACTGGCTTTAGCAGAGGGACACGTCTGGGACTGCAGGATCTTAGTCCCTGGTGGCGTAGTGTGTGACTGATGGTAGCCTTTGTTACTTTGGTCCCAGCTCTCTGCAGGTCATTCACTAGATCCCCCGTGTGGTTCTGGGATTTTTGCCCATCATTCTTGTGACCATTCTGACCCCACAGAGTGAGATCTTGTGGGGGGCCCCAGATGGAGGGAGATTATCAGTGGTCTTGTATATTTTCCATTTCCTAATAATTGCTCCCACAGTTGATGTCTTCACACCAAGCTGCTTACCTGTTGCAGATTCAGTCTTCCCAGCCTAATGCAGCTCAGTAATTTTGTTTCTGGTGTCCTTCGACAGCTCTTTGGTCTTGGCCTTAGTGGAGTTTAGAGTGTGACTGTATGAGGTTGTGGACAGGTGTGTTTTAACGAGTTCAAACAGGTGACATTAATTCAGGTAACGACTGGAGGACAGAGGATCCTCTTACAGAAGAAATTACAGGCCTGTGAGAGACATAAATCTTGTTTGTTTGTAAATGGCCAAATACTTTTTTTTCCACCATAATTTACAAAAAATTAAAAAAGAATCAGACAATGTGATTTTCTGGGGTTTTTTTTCTCATAGTTGAGGTTTACTTATGATGAAAATTACAGGCCTCTCTAATCTTTCTAAGTGGGAGAACTTGCACAATTGGTGGCTGAATAAATACTTTTTTGCCCCACAGTAAAAACAATGACCTCTTTTGAACATTTCATTCAGTGGACTTGTGAGTTTTTTGTTGAATGTTTGTAAAACAGTTGCAGTTTATCTGTTTTACCTACAGTGAAATAAAAACATTCAAAGAGCACACTTATCATGACAAACAACAAAAACAAGCATCTTTAGCATTTTAATTATTTCATTTTTACACTTTAGCTATTCAGAATATGCAATGGAACTCTGTTCTTGTCGTACTTTACTAAAACGTCTATTAGCTTGTGGGTCATGTCACTCTTTAAAATAAAAGAATTATAACAGAATTTCAAAACCTTTTCATCAGGAACATCCTCCTGCATCATCTCAGCTCAGAGTGCGATTCTTCAACCAGGTCAGCTTTTGGGACTTTCTGACATCAAGGAGAGCATTTTTCCTTCAGCCTGCAGGACAGTTACATGAACTGGGAGTCCTAAACTCTTTTAGAGAGTAGAAATGATAGAATTTTTATTACCCTTTAAAGGTATTAATGCTAAATCACTGATTTGCCTTTATAAACAGTTTGTTTGCTGTTTTAAAGCCTGTTTGTGGTTTTCATTAATGGACTGTTATGAACCTATAAAGTGAACAAAATAAGAATTTCTTCTTTCTTGCTGTCTGTTTGCTAATGAAGAAACTGAACAATTTTTAATCCACAACATTTCACGATTCAGTTCTGTTTTATCAACTGAAGCATGGAACTTTGAGAATGGTTGTCAACATTCTCATTCTATTGATTTTCAGAATAAAATCAAATACAAAACACTGAAAGTCTGTCTTTTCTTAAGTTAACAACCATGTGACCAAAAGTGTCAGAGCACTTTGTCATAGTTTAAATGAAGGTTTAGTTTAAAATACTTCCAGAATATTCAGAAGAATAAAGAGACCAGCCTCATTCCAGGTCATATAAATATTTATTTTTCTGTCTATGCTGTGGTTTTCACATGCAAGCTAATGCAAGAATACTGATGTGCAGCCAGGAATCATTCTGTGTTGAAATGCTCCGCCTCCGGATGATCTTCAGAAGGGGAATGGCAGCTGGGAGTTTAAATGAGCTTTTGGCACTGCCTAAACCCATCCAAGAGAGGAGAAGAATTTCTTCTCTCAACAGTTTTCCAACAGAGAAAGCAGTTTCAGTAGTGATGATTCTTGGAGGAGAGCTGTGGGTGGAGCACCAGGGGTACAGGGGGCTTTCCTGAGAGGACATCCCTAATAAAAAAGGGGCCAAGCGGGGCGTGTCTCTGTGGCGCCTGAGGGAATGGGACCTGAACATGAAGGCGCCGCTGCAGCCTCCATGAACAGAAAGCTGGCGCCACACATGCTCAGTGATAGGATGCTCTCTGCTCCACCTGGCCAAAAGCTCCAACTCCCTCCCAATTCAATGCCCTAACCCTGATGGAAAGAAGATGGAAACATGACCCCAGCTGCAGAAATCAAAAGTGGATCTGACGCACGGCATGTAAAAACATTTCAAATATATCTGTGCACATCTATCTACATAGGTTTCATATAAATCTGCAGCAAGTCTGAGGTTCAAACAGGAAATGCATACTCCAGTTTCTTACACTGCGCCATCTAACCATGCATAGAGGAGCAAGACGGAGAACACGAGGCAACATCACAAACGAACATACGCTGCAGAGAGGAGACTCCACCCACACCTGCTCCCTCTGTGAAACGCCGCAGGAGGAACTCGCCAAAAGATTCAAATACTGAAGTGGAACCTGGAGGGATCTGTCATAGCTGTCCATTCAGCATCTCTGACCACGAGGGTGCAGCAGCAGTGTGGAGGAGGGTGTGCATGCATGTCCGTTCAGCCAGGAGAACACTACAGTGCTACATTCAGGGGCAAAACATCCAACAATCCAGATTCACTGGTGGAGCCTCTGCAGGTAAAGGGTGGAGTCGTCAAAAAGTGGGTTCTTCACCTCCATCTCCCCAGTCTGTAACGGCAGTTAGATAGTTTATGGTCAGGAGAACATCAACAAGGAGGTCAGACAGAAAGAACAGCTTATTTTCTGATGCTTCACTGCGATAGGACACCCGCCCTGCTTTCAGAGACTCTGAAGAAAACACCTGACTCACGGGGGCCAGTCCTGGACACTCGTACACCGTGAAGTCTCCGTCCTCATTCTCCTCATCTGTGGAGGCTCCTGAGTCGGGAACTTTGGGCTCGTCCCTGTGCCTGCGGGGGCCACAAACAGTCATGTGGAGGGTAACATATGGACTGTGGCTGGGGGTGGGGGATATGTGAGCTTTTTGGTCTTTCAAGCTTCCTTTCAAAACAAGACATTTAAAAAAGGAAAATAATAATTTGATCATTTGTTGTAAAATAATACAATTTTAAATTAAAAACTGAATCATTTTCTGTCTCTTGTTGGTTGGTAATGTTTAAGGAAAAAATGAATAAAACAATCTTTGTTTCTTTTGATGGTGACCTAAAAAACTGAAGCCAGATGATCACAAAAGAGTATTTGATCCGTGTGTTGAAAGCTTTCCCACCTTGTGGACGTCAACTGTAAAATACAGTGACTTTTGGTCAACATCAACATGAGTGCTCGAGCACTGAGCCTTTGATGTGGTTATAGTTTGAACTTTTTTCAGATGACTCCAGAATGTGATCACAAAATGTTCAGTCCACAGAAGGAAGGCATCCTGGAGAGTGACCGGTTGGGCTCATTTCAGGGGACCCGCCCTATCATGAGGCAACACTCCAGGTTTGTGCAGGTATCATGTACCATCAAACTTTTAGAAAAGTCAAGTAGGATACTCCTGTAAAGCATTAACTACTTTGGCTTTGTCATCTGACATTAACTGAATGGCATGTTTCAGCTGTTCTCTTGAAACCTCCAATCAGACCATGCTGAACATGCAAGTCAAGCTTCCCTTTGACCAAAACTGCGGTCATGTTTGGACTCCCCCTGGATTTACCAAGAAGACTCAGTTTTCTTATACTATGCCAATTCAAAAAAACGTAACCATCTCTGCTGATGAGTTCAGAGGATCTAAACCACTGAATTATTCTTAGCTTAACAGAGGCCATTCCAACCATCTATCTGTTATCTCGAATTCACTGTGACACAAACATTTCCATTCAAAACAAAAAGACCCCAAATGTTGCTGAAACTAAAGCATAGTTTTCTGAAGTTTGGTCAGGTTTGATAACCGTAAGGGCACATGTAACTGCATTGTAAAGAGAAAATGACTTGAGATCCTTTGTGAGGCAAACAACAGCCCACTGGTCATTGTGGACAGAAACAACTCCAGCATTCTGCATAAACTCTATTAAGAGTAACCTTTTGACACATTAAAGTGAGACTGAAGCTAAACTAAGACATTCTGGGTGAAAAGGTGTATTCAAGTAGAGAATACACCCAATGAAAGTGAAGTGAAGCTAGAATTCCCAAACGCTTACAGGGATCATCTCTGGAATGTGGGACCACAGGAAAGACTTGTACCTGATATTGCTCAGGCAGGAGATGCTTGTTTAACAAAAGGAGAACATCTGAGAACAAACAGACCTTCTTCTGCCGCTGCTTCAACACTCATAAAACATTCAAGGGCTTATTCCAGGAAAATCTACTTTTTGAGCTGTTAAGTGCATAATGATGTTCAGTGCTTACTATAAACAAGCCCCAAGTGGTGTTTTGATCTGTTCACATATTTCTGAGAATTTCTCTTAAAACCTGCACTCCGAGCACCAGCCCCTCCCAACCAATAAAAACGAGCGGGTTCTCACGAGCTGACATCACAGTCGGAGAACAACCCCTTCCAGGAAGAGTCAGCCATGCCACAGCGCCCCCAGGCTAACACACACACTCTCCTGTGTGTGTTAGCCTGTGAAGCTAGCAGAAGCTAGCAAATGCAAAATACTGCATATCTTAATACCCGGCGTTTGGTCTAACAGGTGTTTGTTGCTTTAGACGCCGGTCTGTAACAGAGGCTGGGCTCCTTTAAGACCCCCCCCTCCCGCCGGTCGAGGACAGTTGTGCAGATGGCCAAGAAACACTCATTAGGTTTAGCATTTAAACTTTGTGCGGCGGCACATGCCAAAGAACATTCTGGTGAGGAATCTGCACCGTATTTTGGGGTGGATCCTAAACGTATCCGAGAACGGTACAAGCAGATGGTCATATGGAGAAGACGGCTGCAGAAAAAGGAGCAAACGATTTCCTGGTGGAGGTCAAATAAAGCGAGCGACACAATAGGAAAACTAGTTTGAACACGGATTATTGAGCAAAGACGGTAAGGTGAGACAGATGTGCATCTTGTGTGTCTGCCTTTAGTAGCCCAGACGTTTATTCCAAAACATGTCTGTTCCATCCCAGACAGAATGGTGATAGTTAATAGTTAATGGGTCATTTTGCAGTGACATTTGGTCCCAAAACGCAGAAAACAACAGCAGATGAACATTTCAGGATTCACTGAAATTAAGAGAACATTGTATTCTGTTTTGATCAGCTCTGGCTGCGAATGTTTCTTTCCTCTTTGAAGCATCATCAATCTCCATGTCAAAAATCCAAATGAGATATTCCAGGTTCAGGAAAATATTTCTCTTTTCATCATGTTAGTTTTTTTTTACATAAGAAAGCAAAAATGAAACCTAAATATTGTCTGATGTCTTTGACCACAGTATTTGTATTTTGCAAATACAAATCAAGTTTTCCTTTCATTTCATTTGTTTGTTTCTGTTGGTAAAAAGAAACTTGAAACATAGAAAAGTTCCTGACCAGGAGCCAGCGCACATCCATTACTCACTTTTCCAAGGAGAGCATCTGCTGCTTCTGGTGCTGGTAGTGGTACATCTGAGCGTTGTGGGCCAGCTTCTGATCCCCCGGCTGGAAAACATAACAGGGGGAATTCAGAATTTGAACAAATTGAATGTTTTTGGCTTCATCGTTTGACTGTTTTTTCCACATTTCTTTGACAGAAATGTTCTGAAGGAGCATGCTCTTTAAAACACACAAGGCTTTCAGGTCCAGCATCACTTCAGTTTCTGGAACCTCTAAGTGTAACGTCACTAACGGCACCAAAGCTGAGCCAACGGGTCGCTAGCATCCCCTGACCACGCAGTTAAATATTCAGATGAAAAGTCAACCACACTGCTAACCAGAATGTGCAGTAGACCACAGTGGAAAAAATGGAATACACTTCTTTTTCGTCATGCTTCCAAGACCTTCTTTTCTCACTTCAGGTTGGATTTTAAACCTGACATTGTGCTGCCACCTACTGTTTGGAAGGGGAAACATCTGTGCTCTGGCTCGTCCTCTTTGGACTTTTTTCTTTTCTGAAAACTGAACTGTGTGTCTGTCTACCAGAAGGAGTCAAACCAACAACCCTTTCTGAAACAAATAGGTAAACCTGTTCCTGTGTGTCTGTTAGCACTCAGTTTGATTGTGATATTTCTGATGTTGGTACTCACAACGCTGCAGAAGTTCTGGGCTCTCATCAGTCCGTATGCGTGATAGTCCACCTTCTGGGTGAGACGCAGGCCTTTCTGTAATCTGACACAGAAGAAAACCATCCGCTCATTTTCCAGCCGTTAGAGTCAGCTTCTTGAGACCTTGGCATCTTGTTAATGAAGGTACATGCTGCTGTGGATGAAAGAGGACACCTGCTCTGTTTAGTGCTGGCAGGAACCACATCACAGCCAACAAGTTCATTTACTGGTTTTAGCACAGAGCGTCTGTGCTGGTCACCTGTAGAGAATCATTAGAGTTGTCCACTGAAATGCGGTTTTGTTTTTTTTCCTCTCCCACAGACGAGGCGGGTTATCAGTGGACATCTCCATGCAGCTTCAGATTTACAGAAAACAACATACAGCTGAGAATCATTTCTGCTAGAGCAATTTCAAAATTGAAAACACAAACCCTTTTTATTATGAAAAGAGAAGTTTGGTAGGGTCTGACTGCTCTACGAGATGCTTCAGCTGCAAGGCTTTAAGCCCCACCCCAAAAATGATGACATCACAACATTAGAACACCTTTTTCACCTGACATAGAAGAAAAAGTGCTAATGGAATGGCTTTTACTTTCCTGAGGCCAAAGTCCATCTACCCATGTGAGGGGTTTCTAAACAGTAAATGGAGGTCATGACCTTTGACCTACAGGTAGAACTGCTAAGTGTGGCATCAGCTTGCTTCAGCATATTGAGAAAAGTTTTACTTTCACCAAGTCCCAAAACTCCACCCATGGCATTCTCATGGCATGGACATAGGAGACGCTGCACAGATTTAAACTCCTTCTACAGCCTTCAGCTTGGTGTTTCCATAGGTTTGATTTTATATATACGGACCCAAAAAGGTCAGATTTTATTGGAGCAGAAACTTGAGTGGCATTTCAATGGCAAGTCAACCCCGCTCACAGGGTGCATTCAGACAAGCAAAATCATTTGGAACTTGTAAGCAAAACCACGTGACTAAAGATCTCTTCAGTCATTGGCCAAGAAGTACAAGGCGAGTCAAAGCAACAAGAGAAAGTTGGAGGAGAGGCACTTTAAAGTCCTCACCAGGATGGTTAACTTATTAAAACTTTATATTTCAATTGCCAGTTTTAAACGACTGGAACAACAATTTTCGTGTTACTTTGGTACGGCGGAGTAATGCTGCAAGACGGTTACTGGTACACACGTGGACAAAATTGTTGGTACCCCTCAGTTAAAGAAGGAAAAACCCACAATTCTCACTGAAATCACTTGAAACTTACAAAAGTAACAATAAATAAAATCTTCTTGAAATTTAAATAATCAAAATCAGCCATCACTTTTGAATTGCTGATCAACATAATTATTAAAAAAAACAAACTAATGAAACAGGCCTGGACAAAAATGATGGTACCTCTATAAACGATTGAAAACTATTTGACCAGACTGACATGATTAACTCAGGTGTGTCCTTTAATTGACATCACAGGTGTTACCAAACTCATAATCAGTCAGTCTGCCTATTTAAAGGGAGACAAGTAGTCACTCTGCTGTTTGGTGAAAAGGTGTGAACCACACTGAACATGGACAACAGAAAGCCAAGGAGAGAATTGTCCCAGGATATCCGAAAACAAATTATAGATAAACATCTTAAAGGTAAAGCCTATAAGACCATCTCTAAACAGCTTGAACTCCCTGTGACAACAGTGGCTCATATTATTCAGAAGTTCAAGACCCACGGGACAGTAGCCAACCTCTCTGGACGTGGCCGCAAGAGGAAAATTGATGACAAATTGAAGAGACGGATCGTTCGAATTGTATCCAAAGAGCCCAGAACAACCTCCAAAAAATTAAAGGTGAACTCCAATGCCAAGGTCCATCAGTGTCAGATCGCACCATTCGTCGTTGTTTGAGCCAAAGTGGACTTCATGGGAAACAACCAAGGAGGCTGAAAAACAATCCTAAAAAAGCCAGACTGGAATTTACAAAAATGCATGTTGACAAGCCCCAAAGCTTCTGGGAGAATGTCCTTTGGACAGATGAGACCAATCTGGAGCTTTTTGGTAAGGCACATCAACTCTATGTTCATAGACTCAAAAACCAAGCATACGAAGAAAAGAACACTGTCCCTACGGTGAAACATGGAGGAGGCTCAGTCATGTTTTGGGGCTGCTTTGCTGCATCTGGCACAGGGTGTCTTGAATGTGTGCAAGGTACAATGAAATCTGTAGACTATCAAGGCATTCTGGAGAGAAATGTGCTGCCTTGTGTCAGAAAGCTTGGTCTCAGTCGCAGGTCATGGGTCTTCCAACAGGACAACGATCCAAAACACACAGCCAAAAACCCCCAAGAATGGCTGAGAGAAAAGCGTTGGACTATTCTAAAGTGGCCTTCCATGAGCCCAGATCTGAATCCCATTGAACATCTGTGGAAGGAGCTGAAACATGCCATTTGGAGAAGACACCCATCAAACCTGAGACAACTGGAG
The DNA here is from genome assembly GCA_014656515.1 of Oryzias celebensis. NCBI lineage: Eukaryota > Metazoa > Chordata > Actinopteri > Beloniformes > Adrianichthyidae > Oryzias > Oryzias celebensis. The sequence goes on along the minus strand of BNCR01000009.1, from coordinate 6,749,188 downwards.
CAGTTTGCTCATGAGGAGTGGGCCAAAATACCTGTTGACAGCTGCAGAACGCTCATTGACAAATACAGAAATCGCTTCATTGCAGTGATTGCCTCAAAAGGTTGTGCAACAAAATATTAAGTTATGGGTACCATCATTTTTGTCCAGACCTGTTTCATTAGTTTGTTTTTTTAAATAATTATGTTAATCAGCAATTCAAAAGTGATGGCTGATTTTGATTATTTAATTTTCAATACATTTTTATTTATTGTTACTTTTGTAAGTTTCAAGTGATTTCAGTGAGAATTGTGGGTTTTTCCTTCTTTAACTGAGGGGTACCAACAATTTTGTCCACGTGTGTAAGAGGACAAACCGCGTGTGCTTTAACTCAGAGGATGCTAGCAGCTGCAGCACTGAGGAGACGTTGGCTATAATTCAGGATGATAAGTGTTTATGACATGTAGATTATCAGGAAAACAGTGAGAAGCAATGTGTATCAAGTTAAAAGGTTATTTTTACCAGCCTGCATTTACCCGATCACAAAGCTACAAGCTAGCTTTAAGGATGACGTCACAGCAGCGCGTGCCGCGCAACGAGACCCAGAAAAGCATGTATGAAGTGTTTTCAGCGGTGTTAAAATAAACGTTCCAACAAGTAAACAGGTAGATCAGTTATTTCCTCTTTGATAACACAACAATCAATGCTTTACATTTATCCATGGCTCACTGGTGGCTTCATTCCTAATATGTTTTGACCTTTGCCTATGGTGGCTGTTTTGGTCCAGTTATTTCGCTGTCAGAGCATTTTGTATTCAAACTGAGGAAAGTCAGAGCGAACTGAACCTCAGTCCGATTGGAAACTAACCAACACCACCTCAAAAGATGGGTCAGAGAGCGGTTCCTGGTTCCGGGCCAGGGTTCACTTGGATGTTTTCAGACAGAACATTTGTTCCAGATTATCGGGGGAAACGAACTCTGGTTCCCTGTAAGCGGACCAAATGCCTCCAGTCTGAATACACCCTTAATCTTGAACCCAACCCAAACATAGCAACCAAATGCTTTTGACCATCTTCATTTTGTGCATGTGGTTTTTGAAAAACCTAAAAAAAAAGTGTAACGGTTGCTATGGGGATTTCACCTTTATCAATGCAACAAATGTACCTCAGATAAAAAACTGATGCAATTTAGAAGACATTCATCGTGTGTGGTTAAATAATAAAAAAAAAAGACGTAGAGATACTGTGGCAAAGCTCTCAGATAAGGAGGATGCTGCCGGGCCAGTGGTGGTCACATTACGGCACAGCAGACACAAGTGAAGGGCTTTCATTTACATTTATTATTTATAGTTTTGGCACTTCCTGTGCATCTCTTTTCAAAATAAAACTCTAGAGCAGGGGTGTCCAAATCCAGGCCTAGAGGGCTGGCTACCTGCTGGTTTTCCAGATACGATGCTTTATCTGCTGCTGATTACCTGGATCAGGTGTGTTTAGCCAATAAGGAATTTCAATGATGAGTTGGTTAGAAAACACGTAGGACACTGGCCCTCAAGAACTGGATTGGGACTCTCCTGCTCTAGAGCTTTAGCACATTAGTGCGTGTCCATTTCAGATGACACACATTACAGTATTGTCACCTGCTGACTTGAAATCAGGATTTTCTTGTTGGTCCTGCTTGGTAAAGCAGTTACATTTAGTTTTTTGGTCAAAAAGTCTCGTGTTTTTTCACTCCAATCTACTGTTTGATCTTTCAGACTCTGAACAAATCCAATTAGTATGAAACGCGTCTTCTGGCTATTTGGAAGACATTGACTCTGTCAAAGATGTCGACAACACTAAAGAAACACAACAACTGTGACAGAACAATAAAGCTCAACATTTCTTTTTGCCCAACAATTCTGAAGCGCCAAGGCAAGCCTGCAGGCTCACATGTGGAAGGAGAGCTGTAATACAGGAGAACAGAGCGACTGAGAAAAAGCTTACCTGAGCCAGCAGGCCCCTGCTACGAGTAACACCAGTGCTCCAGCCACAATGAACACGCTGCTGATGACTAAGAAAAGATAAAAACAGACAGTCAGGGGCAGAGCCAGCGGAGCAGGTCTCCATGCATCAGAGGAGGACATGATTTCTGCAGGACAGCTCAGGAGAGTGGGTGCTGCTGTGGGTGTCAGCCTGTGAGTTGCTGAGAACTGCCACTGCTTGACCTAGATAAATGAATGCCACATTTCAGCTCTGTTGTTTGTTCCCCCAAAGGGAAATCAAGATCCATCTGCTGGTTTCTAACCACGACGCTCACAAAGACATCCTTTCACCCGAACTGCTCTGATTTTCTGCTCTGTGAAATGTTTGGTAGACCGTTTGCGTCAAGATGGAGGTCACACAAGATTTCAATTCAAACTGACGTTCCGCTTCAAAGCTCCCTGTGATGACTATCAGAAAAAAAGGTTTTGATGCTTCAAGACACCTCGTGATAAACCTAAAGCCTAACGGCATCTGCCCCTCTAAACCCCCCAACGTTGTCTTACTCACTATCTGAAGATGTAAATCAGACTGAACTGGAAAGATGAATGAACGTGGATACAGGTTAGGTCAGCAGCAGACTGGTTGGGAGGTAATGAAGGAGTATGGCATTGTCAAGCAAGCCCGTCAAAATAAATGATCATTTTTGGTAAAGCAGGTTTGCTCTTACAGGGGAACCAGCCAGGGCTGCTCACTCTCCCCCTCTCTTTATCCTACTTTTACTCAAACTCTGGCTACAGCAATAAGACAGTGTGAAACCATTTAAAGGTATTAAAATACATCCATTTCAAGTCCTTATGCAGATGACTTATTACTTTTTCGACAGAATTCACTGCCTATAAGCAAAATAACAAATAATAAGTAATCAGTATATAATAATAGTCAATAATAATCAGTTTTATTATCACTTAACAGGAATACAGAGCAAACCAGATTTCATATTTTAAATCAGGCAATGTCAAAAATCTAGGTATTCACTTCTCCCCCAAATTATCAGATTTGGTGCAGCTAAACTACACTCCAGTACTGAAAAGCATCTAGACTGATCTAACCTTCTGGGATAACCTGAAGGTTATCCACAGTATCCACAGTAAAAAGGAACATTTTGATAAAGATCTCTTCTTGATGATTCCCACACAACCACCACCAACACTGCTCAAGGCATTAGTCAGCCATGCCCAGCTTCTTATGGACCAACAAACCTGCAAGAATTTGTCTAAAAACGTTAAATTCTGCAAAAGAACTGTGGAGGCTTTGAATGACCTAACTTCCACAAGTACCTTCTTACCAGCAGATTACAGTACATATTAAATTGGTTAAAAAACAATCCAGAAAACAACTTAAGGATAGATTCACAGTGGCTTGCAAAAGTATTCACACCCCTTGAACTTCTTCACATTTTCTCACATTATGACCACAAACATAAATATATTTTGTTGGAATTTTATGTAAAAGACCAACACAAAGTGCCACACACTTGTGAAGTGGAAAGAAAATTATACAATAGTTCAATTTCTTTACAAATAAAAACTGAAAAGTGCAGTGTGCATCAAATTGTCTTCAGAAGTTGCTTGATGATTGACGACTGACCAAATGTTGACTTAATAGAGTTCATCTGTGTGTAATTTAATCTCAGCTGTGTGGACAAAGAAAAATCTAAAGTTCACACTCAGAAGTTCATCCAGTTTGAGTAGAGCAAAGACACATGAACTCAGAACACGCTAATGTTCTGCTTCTGGTTTAACTAAAGGTAGCAGTGGATCCTCTCAGCCCAGCTTCATTCAGAACCACAGACAGCAGACTTGTGCTACCATTATACAGCCTTTCTCTTTCCACTTGCCAGTAGAAAGAGAAAGGCTTTTGTTTGGAATGAGGCACCAAACAGAAAGATCCATCCAGAACCAGCTGAGATGCTGCAGGACCTTCACTTAAGACGGTCAAAAACCTGTTGGATTTTTACACTGTTACTTTTAAATCTGGGTGGTCGGGGGGTCTTGTGGACGGGGGGTCTTGTGGGCGCGGGCCTTGAGGGCGCGGGCTTGTGGACGAGCAAGGGGAATGAATGTTTTAGATGAAATGGGGGTCAGTTTGTCAGTCTGTGAGCTGTCCCCGGACTGAACTCCTATAAATCACTATTGTAACAGTAAAAGGCCTTCAGAGCTGATTTGTTTCACTCTGCAACTGGACAGCATCAATAACTTTATGAAATGATCCACATAAGTTAAAAACTTAACTTGTATCATTTCTCATTATAGAAAAGTCTGAACTGTATGGAGAAAGAAAATGTTCATAAAAAACATCAAGGAATTTCACGAGTGCTTCTTGCTAAAGCAAACATGACTGCTGTCTACCAAACTGCATGTTGTATTTAAAAAATAGACTTATGTTCTAAGTCAAAAACAGGTGATTGCAAGATCTAAAGAAAACAGAAACTTAAAAATCACAGTTTCCTTCTTGGTTAAATTTTAGGTAAATGTGTCTTTTGAATCTGCACGCAGCAAACACTTACTGACGAACATACGGTCACTGGAAGGGTAGGGGAGGATGATGGGATCTCTGTGAGGAATGGGCGTGTGGTTTGTGGTGGTGGGTGGAGCCCAACTGCTTGACAGGTGACTTTGCCTGGTGGGCAACACTGTAGTTTGACTGGCATCTGGTCTGACGTCCTGAGCCCGGGAGGCTGTGGCTGCTATAAAGCAGATTTTCAGGTTACTGTGACATTTAGGGTGTTCATTTTTTAAGTAATCTGAGTAAAGCTGTGGTCAGTTCAGTACCTGGGACGAAAGATTCAGTCCTCTGCTCACTGATGATGGCAGACAGGAAGTCAATCTCTTCATCGAGCTCTGGGTAAGAAGGCCCTTTACCTGGAAAGGAGAGAAAGTGTGTTCTGCACATGCTCAGGTAGCCAAACTTACCACTAACCCCAGCCCAGTAATAATAAATGCTTCAGTCATCCTTTAGACTTTCTAATTTGTGGCTTGGTACCACGTTTTTAAGCACTGACCTATGGCCTTGATACTGAGTATCAAAAGAATAATTTGAGCCAGTACCAACTTTTGATTCTGCACGCTGGTCCCAAGAGGAAGAGTATCTGCATGAAGTTCGATTTGTTGCAAAAGTATTGCGCGTCAGTAAAAAAAACTCTGGTAATAAGAAATGTCTGTATCTCTAAAAATGTTTAGCATTTGTAGAAAATACTTTTGAAAAAAATTGACTGTCCATAAAAAAGTTTTGTACTTCTACTAAGAAAAGATTTTGTATCTTTAAATAGTAAATGGTGAATACTTAAATAGCGCTCTCTACCTTCCTTGAAGGCCCAAAGTGCTTCACAGCCACATTCACAAACATTCACAAAATTTAAAAAAAGTCCTTTCAGAGTCTGACCCATTAAACCTTTTTTATCCTGTAAATACATAACATTACAACAAGATACTGAGCTCAGAATCTGATTTGGAAGGTGTTAAAACTGTTGTTTTAGTGGTTTTCACACTTTTAAACACCAATGGTGGAAACTTGAACAGATATATTTTCAAGTGTGACACATGAAGCTGTAAAAATGAGCATGCACCTGTTTCAGCTGCTTCAGCGTTGGCGTGTGGGGGAGGATGCTGGATGGCAACAAGAGCAAATGAAAGACAGGAAAGCTGCTCTGTATCAGAGCCCTGACGTGACTGTGCGTCACCTTGACAACCGAGAGGAAAGAGGCTCGGGAATAACTGCAGAGGATTGACTGACTGATCCTAATAAACTCGCTGTAAGAGCTCAGCATCAATGGAGAAGAACATTTCAGGTCCTCTGGACCGTCACGTCACACAAACAGAACCTCCTCTTTCATTCTTCAGGTGGACACGAGCCGATGGTTTGAGGAGAAGAGCTGTCCTTTGAGACTGCAAGGGATTATTTAACTTGTTCAATATTCAACATATTTTCCTGTCAGCTTTGCTGCTGAAAAAGGAAGATTCTGAAGGACATCAGATTCTGGGACCTGCTCTGCATCACCACAGCAACCCAAACCTCAGAAAAACAAGCTCCTTCAGCTGAATCGTTCTCTCTGCAGAAACAGCTCCGTCACCCACCTTCAAAGCTTTTTCCAGATCCATGTCCATGTCTCCTCCTGACAATGCAGTGACCATGGGAGTCTTCCACCAGGGGGTGCAGGCAGGGGCCACAACGCCAGCTCCCAGGCTGGCAGAAGTGGCGTCCAGCACGAGCACAGTCCAAACTGCGCGGGCACAGGTTGGACCCTGCTGAAGCAAAAGACACAGAATAGCTGTTCTGTAAAGCGCCACTCAGCACAGACGTCCTGGTTTCCCTCCATCTTCTACAGACATGCGTGCCTTTAAAGTTCTAAGGGCACAACACTTCTGTGAGAACAGAGAAACAGAGAGAATACTTCAGAGCCACAGGAAGACTTCCTCCTGTGCCCAGATGTTGCTGGTTTCACTCCTGGACATCAGAACCCTGCATCTGAGCACCCGCAGTCAGGACTCAGCAGTTCTTTCTGCCGTTTCAGTTCTGTATCTTTGATTTTCTTCAGGAGACAATCAGCTTCTCTTTTTCCATAGAATAGGAAACATGAGAAAAGTGACAAAAAGATTTCAAGCTGAGTTTTTACATTCAGAAAAACGCTGTGTTTTGAAGATACGTTTTAGTGGTTTGTGTTAATCACACAACAACTCAAGAGTTCAGCTCAAAAAGGAACTAAAGGCAAAATCCCTCATTTTTGAATCACTCTCATCTCACTACATCAAAACACCTTCTGCATGTGGTTGGAGGTGTAAACAACATGACTGCAGATGAACATTAAATAATGGGGTGCAGTGCTCTGTCTCCTCTTTGCATCTGGAATCCACAGCTCTTAAGGTGGACGTCTGTCCACCTCCACCCAGAGCTGCCGATGGAGTTCCATCCGGATCTGTGCCTGCACAGAACCATAACGAGGCCGTCCATGCTAACTCCTCCAGCTTCCTCATTAGATTCTCTCTCATCTCTGGTGGAACCTGGACACTTGTTGCCATGACAATCACCATGGAAACAGAGAAGGAGAGACATCACCCGAGGAGGGTGACTCACTGACAAATGAAGAAGTCATGGATAGACGGTTTGTCTCTGAGCTGCAGGAGAAGGCAGAGATGTGGACGACAGTGGAGTTTGTTCTCGTCATGCATTAGTGCTGCACTCCTTTCCTTTCATGACAGCATGGAGGTTCTTCTGCAGGTTTAAACCACAGGTGGAGCAAAAACAAGAAGCCTGTAAAATCCCTGCAAAGATAGATTGAAAGATCCATCTCCACCACGGTCCACATCAGTGGGTTGAAGGGTTTGGTGCAGCAGCTCTGATGAACTGCAGCAGCTCAGGCAGTCCAACATAGATAAAGTTCCACTGTTTCCACTTGAAAGACCAAAGAAGCTGCATGTTTTATCTCCCCCCCAGCAGGAATGCTTTGAATGAAGCCACATTCAAATAGAGCAGAGCTGCCTTATCAAAACTGTGTGGACAAAGGCGGTCCGGTTCCTCTGTTTTTCTGTGAGGAGCCCTACTCCGAGCTCCATGCTCCAGCCGCCATGCTGCCTTCTGATCAATCTAACATCCTTTTCTGTGGTTTCAGAAAAATCTAAAGTTCACACTCAGAAGTTCATCCAGTTTGAGTAGAGCAAAGACACATGAACTCAGAACACGCTAATGTTCTGCTTCTGGTTTAACTAAAGGTAGCAGTGGATCCTCTCAGCCCAGCTTCATTCAGAACCACAGACAGCAGACTCGTGCTACCATTATACACCCTTTCTCTTTCCACCTGCCAGTAGAAAGAGAAAGGCTTTTGTTTGGAATGAGGCACCAAACAGAAAGATCCATCCAGAACCAGCTGAGATGCTGCAGGACCTTCACTTAAGACGGTCAAACACCTGTTGGATTTTTACACTGTTACTTTTAGGTTTTAGATAAGACATAGTTTCACCACGTAAACCAAAGGTGTCTTCAGACCGACTGTTTTTCAGAAACGCCGGCTTATCTGCTGCTGATTACCCAGATCAGATGTTCTTTGCCAATAAGAAGCTAGAATGGCAGGTCAGGAGGAAAACGCCCTCCAGGCCTGAAGTGTGTATTGAAAGTTACCCTAAAGTGAAATGAATGCTGACAAAAAGATGAAAACATGAAGATGTTGTAAGTGATGTAAGTTGCATGGAGGAGGTCAACATGCACGTTCTAAGGTGTGTTCCTGGTACATCAGATACTGTGGGCTTAAAGCCTGGAGTCTTGAAGTTGAGTCATAGCAACTTGACTATAAATCTTCTTCCTTGAAGCATTTTGCCAAGCGGCGAAGATTTGAAGTCCAGTTGCAAGGAAGGTGAGGCTGCCAGCAGCTCATGAGCTCCAACGAACGTTTGATTTTTTTGAACTCTTAAAACAGGGCTGCTCATTCCTGGTCCTGGAGATTTACCACCCTGACTGTTTTCCAGATCTCCAAGTCCTGCCAGCTGCTGATTAGCTCAACCAGATGTCTCCAAATTCTGATTTAATAAACACACCTGATCCAGGTAATCAGCTGCAGGCAGTGCAGGGAGAGCTGGAAAACAAGCAGGGTGGTAGATCACAAGGACCAGGAATGAGCAGTCCTGTCATAAAACAATGACAACATCTTCTTTGTAGAACATCTTTAAACTAGACTGACAACTCCCCTCTAATCAAACAATGACTAGTCCCCTCTAATCAAACAATGACTAGTCCCCTCTAATCAAACAATGACTAGTCCCCTCTAATCAAACAATGACTAGTCCCCTCTAATCAAACAATGACTAGTCCCCTCTAATCAAACACTGACTAGTCCCCTCTAATCAAACACTGACTAGTCCCCTCTAATCAAACAATGACTAGTCCCCTCTAATCAAACACTGACTAGTCCCCTCTAATCAAACACTGACTAGTCTCCTCTAATCAAACAATGACTAGTCCCCTCTAATCAAACACTGACTAGTACCCCCTAATCAAACACTGACTAGTCCCCCCTAATCAAACACTGACTAGTCCCCTCTAATCAAACACTGACTAGTCCCCTCTAATCAAACACCGACATATCATTTCTAATCAAACACTAACAAGACCCCCCTAATCAAACACTGACTAGTCCCCCCTAATCAAACACTGACTAGTCCCCCCTAATCAAACACTGACTAGCCCCCTCTAAACAAACACTGACATATCATTTCTAATCAAACACTGACTAGTCTCCTCTAATCAAACACTAACAAGTCCCCCCTAATCAAACACTGACTAGTCCCCCCTAATCAAACACTGACTAGCCCCCTCTAAACAAACACTGACATATCATTTCTAATCAAACACTGACTAGTCTCCTCTAATCAAACACTAACAAGTCCCCCTTAATCAAACACTGACTAGTCCCCTCTAATCAAACACTGACTTGTCTCCTCTAATCAAACAATGACTAGTCCCCTCTAATCAAACAATGACTAGTCCCCTCTAATCAAACAATGACTAGTCCCCTCTAATCAAACAATGACTAGTCCCCTCTAATCAAACACTGACTAGTCCCCTCTAATCAAACACTGACTAGTCCCCTCTAATCAAACAATGACTAGTCCCCTCTAATCAAACACTGACTAGTCCCCTCTAATCAAACACTGACTAGTCTCCTCTAATCAAACAATGACTAGTCCCCTCTAATCAAACACTGACTAGTACCCCCTAATCAAACACTGACTAGTCCCCCCTAATCAAACACTGACTAGTCCCCTCTAATCAAACACTGACTAGTCCCCTCTAATCAAACACCGACATATCATTTCTAATCAAACACTAACAAGACCCCCCTAATCAAACACTGACTAGTCCCCCCTAATCAAACACTGACTAGTCCCCCCTAATCAAACACTGACTAGCCCCCTCTAAACAAACACTGACATATCATTTCTAATCAAACACTGACTAGTCTCCTCTAATCAAACACTAACAAGTCCCCCCTAATCAAACACTGACTAGTCCCCCCTAATCAAACACTGACTAGCCCCCTCTAAACAAACACTGACATATCATTTCTAATCAAACACTGACTAGTCTCCTCTAATCAAACACTAACAAGTCCCCCTTAATCAAACACTGACTAGTCCCCTCTAATCAAACACTGACTTGTCTCCTCTAATCAAACACTAACAAGTCCCCTCTAATCAAACACTGACATATCATTTCTAATCAAACAATGAAAGGTCCGCTCAAATCAAACACTGACTAGTCCCCTCTAAACAAACACTGACAAGTCCCCCCTAATCAAACACTGACTAGTCTCCTCTAATCAAACACTAACAAGTCCCCCCTAATCAAACACTGACTAGTCCCCCCTAATCAAACACTGACTAGCCCCCTCTAAACAAACACTGACTAGTCCCCCCTAATCAAACACTGACTAGCCCCCTCTAAACAAACACTGACATATCATTTCTAATCAAACACTGACTAGTCTCCTCTAATCAAACACTAACAAGTCCCCCTTAATCAAACACTGACTAGTCCCCTCTAATCAAACACTGACTTGTCTCCTCTAATCAAACACTAACAAGTCCCCTCTAATCAAACACTGACATATCATTTCTAATCAAACAATGAAAGGTCCGCTCAAATCAAACACTGACTAGTCCCCTCTAAACAAACACTGACAAGTCCCCTCTAATCAAACACTAACAAGTCCCCCCTAATCAAACACTGACTAGTCCCCTCTAATCAAATACTGACTAGTCCCCTCTAAATAAACACTAACAAGTCCCCACTAATCAAACACTGACTAGTCTCCTCTAATCAAACATTGACAAGTCCCCCTTAATCAAACACTGACTAGTCTCCTCTAATCAAACACTGCCAAGTCCCCCCTAATCAAACACTGCAAAGTCCCCCCTAATCAAACACTGCAAAGTCCCCCCTAATCAAACACTGACTAGTCCCCTCTAAACAAACACTAACAAGTCCCCCCTAATCAAACACTGACTAGTCTCCTCTAATCAAACATTGACAAGTCCCCCCTAATCAAACACTGACATATCATCTCTAATCAAACACTGACTAGTCCCCTCTAATCAAACACTGACTAGTCCCCTCTAATCAAGCAATGACATATCTTCTCTAATCAAACAACGACATATTATCTCTAATCAAACAATGACATATCATCTCTAATCAAACACAGACAAGTCCCCCCTAATCAAACACTGACTAGTCCCCCCTAATCAAACACTGCAAAGTCCCCCCTAATCAAACACTGACTAGTCCCCTCTAAACAAACACTAACAAGTCCCCCCTAATCAAACACTGACTAGTCTCCTCTAATCAAACATTGACAAGTCCCCCCTAATCAAACACTGACATATCATCTCTAATCAAACACTGACTAGTCCCCTCTAATCAAACACTGACATGTCTGCTCTAATCAAACACTAACAAGTCCCCCCTAATTAAACACTGACATATCATCTCTAATCAAACACTGACATATCATCTCTAATCAAACACTGACTAGTCCCCTCTAATCAAACACTGACATGTCTGCTCTAATCAAACACTAACAAGTCCCCCCTAATTAAACACTGACATATCATCTCTAATCAAACACTGACATATCATCTCTAATCAAACACTGACTAGTCCCCTCTAATCAAACACTGACATGTCTGCTCTAATCAAACACTAACAAGTCCCCCCTAATTAAACACTGACATATCATCTCTAATCAAACACTGACATATCATCTCTAATCAAACACTGACTAGTCCCCTCTAATCAAACACTGACATGTCTGCTCTAATCAAACACTAACAAGTCCCCCCTAATTAAACACTGACATATCATCTCTAATCAAACACTGACTAGTCCCCTCTAATCAAACACTGACTAGTCCCCTCTAATCAAGCAATGACATGTCTGCTCTAATCAAACACTAACAAGTCCCCCCTAATTAAACACTGACATATCATCTCTAATCAAACACTGACTAGTCCCCTCTAATCAAACACTGACTAGTCCCCTCTAATCAAGCAATGACATATCTTCTCTAATCAAACAACGACATATCATCTCTAATCAAACACAGACAAGTCCCCCCTAATTAAACACTGACTAGTCTCCTCTAATCAAACACTGACTAGTCCCCTCTAATCAAACACTGACTAGTCCCCTCTAATCAAGCAATGACATATCTTCTCTAATCAAACAACGACATATTATCTCTAATCAAACAATGACATATCATCTCTAATCAAACACAGACAAGTCCCCCCTAATTAAAGACTGACTAGTCCCCTCTAATCAAACACTGACATATCATCTCTAATCAAACAACGACATATTATCTCTAATCAAACAATGACATATCATCTCTAATCAAACACAGACAAGTCCCCCCTAATTAAAGACTGACTAGTCTCCTCTAATCAAACACTGACTCGTCTCCTCTAATCAAACACTGACATATCATCTCTAATCAAAGAATGACAAATCTTCTCTAATCAAACATTGGCATTTCCCTCTTAACAACAAGCATGGATGTCTCCTGGAATCGATGTCCATGTCTGAGCTGGACACTGAAGCAAATCCTGCGACCATACGGGAGCGTTTTTAGGAACCCAGCATGCGAAGACTTTGGCCGTTTAGCCCTCACCTGGAAAGCAGGTTCCTACGGCTAGCAGGGCCGCAAACACCGCAGCCCGCATCCTGGACAAGCCGAGACGGAGCCAACCGGAGGAGGAGGAGGCCGCGGGGGGTGAGAGGTGACGCGCCGGATCATCCCCGCATCCCCTGCGGCTCAGGAAGGCGGGGACTCCAACAGAACCAGCAGAACAGAACCGTGGCTCAGACACAAGCTACTCCGACTCACCAGAATGATGCGCGCGCTCCGCGCAGACCTGGAGCACTGACGAGATGCTGTGTGATCTCACCGCGGAGGGAGGCACGTACGAGTGACGTCAAGACGCTGACGGCGGGCGCGTCGTTTCAGACTGTATTATAACAGGACTGAGTTGTTGAGTTGTTGCGTTTCCATAAGTGAACTGTCCCTTTCACAAGCTTTTTTTCATTTATTCCACCGGGATTGAAACCATATAACAATAGAACACACGCAGAACATGAACACTACAAGAGCATTGCATGTTTTCAAACGCCTCCTTATTTTTGCCTGTTTGTCTTTTTTACTGTACAATAAGTTAATCTAACCTCTGAAATGTAAATATTGATTGTTGATCGTGCAAGTTGCAGGGTATGTGGAACTGTTGTCTTGCATCTAGTTCATAATAAAGTTTACTGAAAAAAAACAGTCAAAAAGAACTGGACTGAGTGACCCCTCCCCCCTGACTTCTATAGAGAAATAAACAGCTATTACTCATTCATTCTGTTTGTTAGAATAACCTTTCGAGCTCTGAAACCTTTTTTAGAAATGTTCTTGATCGCCCCATTTTTAACAATATTTTTTCTGTTGTGCAAGTTTTTCATGATATTAACTGACCTATCAGATGCCTCAGTAAAAGCATGTGGTGTCATGTTGAATGTTCAAAATGTTTGATTGACAGATTCCCTGAAGTCCTCCTTCAAGTGGTAGGGATGAGGATTTCCAAATAGCTCATTTCTGATTGAGAGTATGGTTGCAAACGACGACTCAGACTGACTCAGACCAACCACTGCTGGCGTCGTCTAGTTCCAAAATGGCGACGCCTGTACCATGAAAACATGGCAACTGAATTGTCTTCACTTCATTGGAAGCAGAAGCAAGTCATTTTCTATGGGTGATGTCACATTCAGTTCTCATATACAGTCAATGCTTCATGCTGAAGCCCCAAGTCTGCAGCTTCAGCAGCAGCAGGAACATCAGACATTCAAATGAAACCTTATGGCCAGAAAGTTCATTCGAAACATCTATTAAAACCAAAACCTGGATATCCAATTAAAAGCTTAAAACTACAGAAGACTTTCTTTCAACATACAGTATCTTGTATATTCAATTGAAGCACATGAGGTTGAGCAGGCACAGCAGGAAGCAAGAAAAGAAAGATGTGCATCAGATGAAGTCAGAGAAAACTGCTCCGCAGCAACTGTTGAGTAAACATGAAGGCATTTTAGAGATGAGTTTGGCACATCATAGGATGCCAACGCCACTAAAAGGTTTTTGGTCAGTCTCTCATGGAAACATGTGATTTTCCCTTGAGCAGTACCCTACCCAGGTCCTGGGATTGAAGATTTGTTTGCAACCCTATCAGGTGGAAAGCAGTTCTCCAAAGTGGACATGAGTCTACCGTCCCAACAGATATTCATGGATAGGGATTCAAAGAAAAACGTGACCGTAAACTCTCGCAGAGGTCTGTTTGCATTGAGCAGGATACGCTGAGGTGTGGCTACAGCAGCAATCATCTTTCAGAGGAGGACAGAGGGTCTTTTATGGGGTATTCCACATGTGTAACTTGATGACATTTTGGTTTGTAGATCAGACACTTGGAATCCGTCTCAACAGAGATTTTTTGACAGCAGAAAATATTTAAAGTGTTACCTTGTTTGCAGCAGAAGTTATGTTCTATAACTAACCCATAATAGGCAAAAACCGTGAACTAGTCATCTCATTAGCACACTGTACAGAATTTATGATTTGGGACTTTCCCCTGACATCTGTTGCACCTTTCTTTCAGCAGAAGATCTTGAGAACAAAGAGCTGCAAACAGAGGAAAATGTCCGGTGACCACGACACTTTAAGAGCACCCCATTAACGCTGCTCTTCACCATCCTCTCTGTGTATGCAGGCCCACGTTGACATGCACTTCTGTTGATGACGGGAGGTTTCCATCTTCTGCATTTGACGTTTTTCTGACGTTTCATAAACATTACAAATGCGTTTATCATGGACTTTATCATCGACGCTCATCATCCACTAGCAGTTCTTGTTAAAGCAGAAAAAATAAATATCACAAAACATTAATCAGATTTAATGAGTAATTGATTTATTATGAAGAAAAGACATTTCGATAAACTACAAGAAAAACTACAATAAATGTCAGTAAGGAAATGGGGGCAAAAATAATAAATAAAGGAAGACTGAGAGATCAGAAAAGGCACTTATGAAGTTATAAAAAACAAAAAGGTTGTAAAATAACAACTTGGCACTTCACCTTTTCATACAAGCTTTACATACTATACAGAGTCTTGTAGGGGCACAAACGTTTAAAATAGTGTCATTGGTGGGACGTTGCCTACGCCGCCGCTTGAAATAAACTTGTACTTTTCATTCTGCAATTCATTTCCTGTCTTCCACTTCAGGCAAAGTTTAAAGTAATTTGGTTTTTGGTAATTGTTTGAAGGCTATAACACACCATCATAGTTCCCCCTCTGTGCTCATTCTTCTGTTAGGTGGAGAGAAATTGGGTGTAGCCAGTGCGTGGATTGAAACTGTGTCGTCCTCGATGTGAGCAGTGGGGTGAGGCCTCTAAAGACCTTCTGGGGGTCAAACTGCAGTGGATAGTAGAAAAGTGTTTGTTTGGCATAATGCTGGCACACACATGGAAGAAGCTTGCCATTACTGCTCTCCGGCCTCAGTGTTGTGGCTAGTTTTCTGCCCTGCAGCTCCACCTGCTTCCTCCTCCACCAGTTGTGTTTGTGATGTACAGGAAGTCGCGGCCTCTCCCTCATCCACTGCTTTGCTGGCAGAGGACTGGGTGCAACTGTTCAGTGGAGGTAGACTGGAGTCAGCGGGGGTCTCCAGATTGATTTCTGGAGCTGGAGACAGCATTGCCTCAGCAGCAGGGGAGGCGGGTTTGGATTCCACCACTTCTTTGCTGGATGCTGGAGGTTCCTGCACCCCAGACTCCGTGTCCTTTGCTGGGAGATCTTCAGTACCTGCTGCTACAGCTGCTTCACCTTCAGGTTTGGCTTCCTGCACGATTACAGAGCCATGTGTCAAGTCTGGAGCGCTCTCTGGAGGAGCAGCTAACACTTCAGAAGGCATTGCCTCAGCAGCAGGGGAGGCGGGTTTGGATTCCACCACTTCTTTGCAGGATGCTGGAGGTTCCTGCACCCCAGACGCTGTGAGTTCCGCATCCATGATCACAGTACCTGCTGCTACAGCTGCTTCATCTTCAGGTTTGGTTTCCTGCATGATTTCAGAGCCGTTTGTTAAGTCTAGGGCGCTGGCCGGAGTCTGGTTTGAAGAAGCCAGTTCTTCATCAGCAGGGGACAGTGGGACAGATTCCACCACCTGGGAAGATGGAGGTTCTTTCACCTCAGGCTTGTTGTCCTTACTCATGGTGGCAGTCGCTGCTCCATCCTCTTTTTGGTCATCTTCTTTACTTGCCCCCCCCAGCTTAACTTCCTGTTTCAGGTCAGAATGGTTTGCATTGTCTGGAGTGATCTTTGGAGGAGCAGCTAGAGCTTCAGAAGGCATTGCCTCAGCAGCAGGGGAGGCGGGTTTGGATGCCACCACTTCTTTGCTGGATGCTGGAGGTTCCTGCACCCCAGACTCCATGTCCTTTGCTGGGAGATCTTCAGTACCTGCTGCTACAGCTGCTTCATCTTCAGGTTTGGCTTCCTGCACAATTTCAGAGCCATTTGTCAAGTCTGGAGCGCTCTCTGGAGTCTGGTTTGAAGAAGCCAGTTCTTCGTCAGCAGGGGAGATTGGGACAGATTCCACCACCTGGGAAGACGGAGGTTCTTTCCCCTCAGGCTCGTCCTTTTTTGTTAGGTTTACTTCACCCACGTTCACAATAACTTCTGCTTCATCCTTTGTACCTGGCTCCTCCAGTTTGACGTCAGAACCATTTACTCCGTCTGAAGCGCTCTCTAGAGTTGGTCCTAAGGTTCCAGATGGAATCTCCTCAGAGGTAGGAGACTGTGGTTTGGATTCCACTACCTCTTTACTGGGTGCTGGAGGTTCCTCTGCCTCAGGGTTGTTGTGCTTTGCCTCGACTCCATCAGTGATTGCAGTAACAGCTCCTTTATCCTCTTCACCTTGCTCCCTGGGCTCATCTTCCTGATTTAGGCCTGTCCCGTTTGACATGTCTGAGGGGTGTTCTGGAGTCACCTCTTGAGCTCCAGGCAGCAATTCTTCAGCGATTGGAGACAGTGGTAATGCTGTCTTTAACTCCTTGCTGGAGGCTGACTGTTCCTCCACCCCAGGTTGGCTGTCCTTTGCTTTACTCTCTTCACTCAAGGTTGCAGCAACTGTTGCTTCATTTTCTTTACTCTGGTTGTCCAGTTTGGCTTCCCGTTTCAGATCAGCACCATTAGCCGTGTCTAGAGGGATCTCTGATGTTCTGCGCTGTTCTGGTCCATTTTGATTGTTGTCTGAGCTTTTCTTCAAATTTCCATCAGTCTCTTCCTGAATGACATCAGAACTGGGCACCTCCATGCTCGACTGACCGGGCAGGAGTGAAGAGCCCGTCACCTGGATCATGGACACCACCTGCTTCATCCTCCAACTCTTTTTGGACTCTGCATCTTCCTCCTCATTCTCAGTGTTCTCCCCTGGTCCACCTGGGTTCTCTTGGGCTCCTCCATATTTTCTGGCCCAGTCAATCGATGGCTTTTCCACCAGGAGGTGCAAGTTGGGGTCACTGTTGCTCAGGACGATGCTGTCTCTGAACAGGTTGTGTTTCCTCTGGACTGCTGCTTCCTTCACAGCTGCAAATGCAGAGAGAAAGATCTGCTGTTAAGATGGCTTTTAATCAAAGAGAAAATATAGTTTGGTATTTGAGTGGCTCCTTTCTGAATACTCCAGACAAAACCTTATAACTTCAGAACTTTTATTCAAGCATGCTCCCATAAGGACACCAGAACTTAAAGGATCCCAGTGTGTTTGTTTCTTCTGTCTTCAATCTAAACTATTCATACTTGAAGCAGTTTTTTCCTTTTTGATTATTATATATGTGAAAACAAAAGCAGTAAACTGACCTGTCATGATGTCTTTCATCACACAAAGCAGAACCACTTCCTCAAAGATGTTCTCCACCAAGATAAAGCGGCAAAAGTCCTCAAAGATCAGCTCCTGGAAGCCGGGAAGCTCCTGGTGTTTCCAACAGAAACAGTCTAAACTTTCCAAGAAGAAACCCTCAAAGCATTCACGCACGTTACATCCTCAAACATTCACAGTGAAGAAAAATCTTCTGTATTTTCTCCAGAATTTAAGCAACAAATGATCACATCACAAGACCAGAGTTCTGAATTCACTCACTGAGGCACAACTGGGGCTGAGCTGCTTCAGCATGTATGGGATGAAGATCTGGAGCAGTGCCTCACGGAAGAACCGCTTCCTCACCGTGCTGCTGTCGTAGTCAAATTTCTGAGCAAAAACAACAGCCAGCAAACAAAATAAGAACATCAAGAATGACTTTTTAGCATCTGAGTCTTATTGTTGGCTCCTCAGTTCAGGTTTCAGCAAACTGATGGGAAACTTTCAAAGTTTGATTCCATCTTATATTGTCTGACATTAAACTGGTTGGTGGTCTGAAAAAGGTTGGGGACCACTGCCCTAGATTATCTCTCAAACAGCAGTTTGTGCTGACTACATTTGTCTTTGAGTAAAATGAGGAATCTGATGATCTTCAGTGTGTCAAAGGCGTGAAGTGGCTCATCTGTGGACTCGTACCTTCAGAACTCTGTCCTGGCAGCGCTGGATGGTCTTACAGAGATCCTCTGGTCCCTGGGACTCCAGACTCTGGTGAAGGATGTGCTCAAACGTGAACACAGCATTGTCCATTTGCTGCAGGGACACAAAAGTGTTCACTACAAACCTGAATGAATCATTTAGGATATTTGCTTAGGTTCTTCATTTTTGTGGAGCTGTTTAAACTGCAAGAACTGCAAAGGGTTTTGATGAGTAATAGAACATCAAAGAAAAGTGTTCATCTTTGGCTAAAACGTGAATTAAAGGTTTGAAACACATTTCAGTTTAAATCATGAAGATGATAATAAAGATTTTATATAAAGTTCTCTCAATTACAGGTGCAGGTCCCCACTTCAGGCCTGCATGGTTCTGCAGGAGCTCCAGAAGGAGGTTGGCCAATCACCACCTCCCTCAGCTACACACTCACTAATCTTTAGCAAGGCATCTTTGGATTTCAAATCCAAGCTCAGGTGTCACCTGTCTCATGAGAATCTGGGCCCGCTGGACAAAAACGGACGGGCTGGACACGTCAAATCTCTGCTGCAGACCCTCCAGACTGAGCTGCTCCACCTTCTCATAGCAGCTCTGCATCTTCACGGGATGGTAAGGCAGCATGGAGATCTTCTCCATGTGCTGGGGAAGGGGAGAAGGGCAATCTTCACGGGTGAGTCTGACTGAAGCTTAATTTCAAACCCAAAACTTAGGTACTTCCAGGAACCAAATCTCCTGGTTTTCCTTCTCACCTGTGCTACAGTCTCTTTGGTCTCCTTGTTCAGAGTGTTCTTGCTCATCTCCGTCAGCTCCCTGAAGAAAACATCTCGGACCTCAAAAAAACCTCGGCTGGTGGGTTCCATTAGAGCGTCAAGGATAGAGCTGATGTATGGCTGGATGCTCACTTTCAACAGCTTCTCTGCCTTTGAGAGAACCACCGCTGCAGAAGAGCAGAGAGTTTCAGAGGAGCCAGTCTGACCTTGAAGACAGTCAAAGAGGTCAGGAAAAAACTGGGATAACAAAGACTGAGATGTGAAAAGCAAAAATCCCCCGGGCCTCAGCACTTGTAGGCACATCATCACTAGATCTTTGCTGTTCAGGTCTAGGAGAGCACAGAGACAAGGATTTCAGCAACGCTTTAGAAGTTCCTCAACAAACTTCAAAATGTACAACTATCCCTTTAATTTCAGGATTTTTTTCTTTAACTAAACTGAAACCAGAAAACATTCAAGGACAAATCACTGTCCTTAAAATCTAAAAAAATATTTGCTGCATCAAAGCTCGTCATAGAATGTAGACACAGATTATTACTGCACATCACATTGAGGTGGTGTGACCAGAGGAGCTGCAAGGTCAGCGGCAAGATCTACAGGTGATCTACAGGTGATCTACAGGTGATCTACAGGTGATCTACAGGTGATCTACAGGTGATCTACAGGTGATCTACAGGTGATCTACAGGTGATCTACATGTGATCTACAGGTGATCAGTTCAAACAGGTGTCTACGATTCAGGTGAACCAGAACTCTTAATGGTTACTAGGGGGTAAAATACTTTACATCAATAAAATGCAAATAAATGTATAAAAATTATTTACAGTGGATTTCTTGATTTTCTAACTCATTGTTCAAATGAACCTACCATCAGGATGACGGACTGTTAGGGAAGACCTAAAAGAAATGAGCAAGGGATCAAATACTCATTCTCACAGTATCTTTTTCATCTTCTTCCCCTCTTTTCTAAACTTAGTCAGGATTTGTTTCGTGGTTCTTCGGCTGCTGCAGCATGAAGCAATTAGCTCCAGCAGCTTAAGCCATCAGCAGTCACTTGCATCTTTGCAGGTTATGTGGTCGTTCTCGTTTAAATTTCACTTTGTCTATAAAAATGATGCAGTTTGGGAAATTGTGTCTAAATATATTCTCTTTGCAATGATGTGCAATATTCTTACACATTCATTCATTCATTCATTCATTCATTTTCTAAACTCGCTGTGCCCCTTTCAGGGTCACAGGGCTGCCAGAGCCTAACCCGGTCACTTGTGGACAAAGGCAGGGGTCATGCTACTCTGTCACAGGGTCACAATCTCACACGCTGACATTCACTCCTTGGGAGAATTTAGAGTGACCATTATAACCTATGAAACATGTTTTTGGATGGTGAGAAAACCCACACATGCACGGGGAGAACATGCAAACTCCACACAGAAAGGTCCCTCATTGATGACACCGTTTTAGGTCCCCCAGCCAGGACTTGAACTGCTGTGAGGCAAAAGCGCCCCTTAAAATTTAAAATGCGAAATCTGTTTTTGCACATTTTCAAATTTTTTCTGTCTTTTTTTCTTTCCTGCAGATGGATGCTCTTTCACACCACAGAGTCTTACAGGATGAGACCTTCGAGTTAAAGCTCACTGACTCATAAGCAGGTGAGACGACTCAAACTCCTATTCTGATCATTTATCTCTTTACAGAGGTTTTTTCACAAACCTTTGACCTTGCTGGTGATGTGATCCTTGGATGCAATGATCTGATCCATGTCTTTCCTTATGGATGCCTCCAGGGTTGAGCGGGTCGCCTCACATTTTTGCAGCAGTGCCTCATAGTGGGCCATGCACTGCTCCTGGACGAGGCTGTAGACGGCGTCACTGATCTGCTCACAGGGACACTCAGCTGACGATGCAGAATGACACTCTACACACACACTAGTACCAACTCCTCTTTTACAGCATCTATTAGTAACTTTGGAAACAGTCAACTGCAGTGAATGGTCTGACCACACCAACACTGAGCAGCCAAACCACTCCTCTCCAATGCAGAAACACTCCTTCTCCTTACCTTCTCAAAGGCTGAGTGATCTATTCACTTCACAGCAGATGAATGCCCCCACTCCACCCCCCCACCCCCACCACCGGAGATTTATCCACTTTAAGTTACTTGATTTATTTCAAACCAAGAAACTGACTTCAGTTTCAACTTTCAACATCCAGGTGTGTAATTCTCCTCCTCACCAGATGGAGGCAGCAAAGTCCATCTGTAAAGACTCACTTTTTACCTCTTTATGGAGTGATTTTTGTGCCAACCACATTGCAAGCAAAATTCCCAGTTTTGAGACCAACATTTTTCTAAATTGCAAACAAAATGATTTTTTTTTGTAATAAAACTTCATAATTTGCAAATAAAAATATGTAATATTTGCTTTAAAAAAAATGTTTCTTTCAAAAACTTGTTTTGCCTTAAAAACATATTTTTGCGTTTGCAACACAAATGTTTTCAGATGCTTAGTGTCTCCGCTTGCTTTCGCCCTATTTTTGTCATTGATTCTATTTTATTTAGTCAAACTTGTAAATTTATGGCTGAGAATCTCCAGAAACCGTAGAATAAACTGTAAAGTTTATCTGCTAACAATACACTAAAGAGGCCTGTGTGATCTAGAAATCACCCAAAGCAAAGTATTGGCAAAAAGTTTGATTTTCCTTAAGATCTGTTTGTTATTTAAAAAAAAAACAAAAAGAAGCACATTATATCTTCTGCTGCACAACAATGTTTTGGATCAGAATAACAGTAGTAGTCAGTAAGGAAAAGAATGGCTCACCAAAGTGGAAGCAGAAGAAATGGCATTTTTACCTTTTAATGTTCATTTTCACTGTTTCTCTTGAAAAAAAACAAAACTAATGTTTTACAAAAATGAAATTATTCATGAAAAAAGTGCTATTTTCTATTAATATTTCTATGTTTTATACATGAAAAAACACAACATTTAATTTATACAAATCATAATCTTAACATAATGTAATGTTCGGCTGGAAGGAGGCGGGCTCAGGTTGTTCTGCTGCTGCATTTTAAACACACTAGTCTCTACACGAACTTAATAAATACAGAACTCTGTTCTATATTTTGGCTTTTCTGATCCTTCTGTGTTCTGCTCAAAGAGAAACGGGCCAGAATGGTTGAAGACTGCAGAGTCCCAGTTGAACAGAACTCATACGAAGTCAAAAGTCCATCTCTGCCTCCAAGCTCCGTCCGTGCGAGGCAGAGACACTTGATTGGATAGAATCTAGACCAATCAGCAGGCTGTTTGGTGGCACAAATATCACACGAAACAGAAACTTAAGAACACTAAATTAAAAATAGAGCGAAAGCGAGATGAGAGACAACGCATCTGAAAACACTTGTGTTGCAAAGGCAAAAATATTTTTTGAGGGCAAAAAAAAAAGTTTTTAAAATCAAATATTACATATTTTTATTTGCAAATTATGACGTTTTATTCCTAAAACTTTTCATTTTGTTTTCAATTTTGAAAATTTTGATCTCAAAACTGCTTAGAATATGGTGGCACAAAAATCCCTCCATACTCTCCCACTCAGAAACCGATGAAGCTCCCCACCCCCCACCCAGACACTCGCAAACACAATCATGATGATTGAAACTCGTGATTTTCTTGGCGTTTCTAGAACCATGGTGAGATTGTTGGTTCTTACCAGCATCCAGCTTCTCTGTCGGTCATGCAGCTTTCCTTTGAGGCGGGGGGAGATGATCTCCTTCAGCTCAGGGTGGAGGGTCTCCATCACCAGGTTGGACAGGATCTTCCAGCAGAACAGGGAACACAAACCACTCAGCTCACTTGACCACAGACAGAGCTTTTCCTCAGCTCTTGCTCATCCGTAACGTTCCAGAATCTGGAGTTTCTGTGTCAAGTATCTGAAACTTGCTGCAGCCAAACAGCCGTGTGTGTGGTGTAACCACACCTCTTCTTCATGAAGAAATAAACGTTTTCTTACATGTTTTTATCATGAGAACAAAGTCTGAATGAGATCATCCGAATCTGTGCAGCTGTTTGATCTGAACATTGAGGCGGTCTGAGGGACCGATCGGCAGGAATTATTTCAGCCAGATCTCCTCTCAAACCATCCCTGAAGAAGGACCTCTACTGTCTCCAAAGGGTTTACCTGTGATGGGACTCCACACATCATTTCCCATGTGCCGTAGTTCCCTTGTGCCTGACGGTAGAGTCGCACTGCATCAGTGAAGGCTGGAGTTTGGACCTTTTCTTCCTCACACAAACCTGAAAGCAGAACATTGGCTGAGTCTTTAGGATGCTTAAGCCTTGTGGGACACACAGCACAACACAATTTCAAAACAAACAAAACGCCTCCATTCAAATCCACTTTCTGCCAAAAGTCTGCTTAACAACAGATGCATCTGAAAGACTGAAATGAATTTCTGGAGCAGAGAGACAGAACTCTTCCAGAGTCTGGGGTTTCAGAGAGAAACCAAGGAAGATCTGAGAGAAGGTTCTGTCATACGGAAAAGCACAAAAAGATTTTCTGACGAACTTTCAACCAGCTTTCAACGCGTGGACGGGATGAACCCTGAAGTTACCAGAGCTCATCTCCTGGTGGGAGTTCGAAGCTGTGCAGCAGTGTCCCAACACACTGAAGGTCAACTTCCTTCAGACTCGGACAAGAAGATCACTGCAGTAACACAATGAGACACATATCATTTCTACACGTGTCTTAGACACCAGAATCCTGAATTTGGAGTGTTACTCATAAAATGCTTCTGGTTGACTGATGCCGTGGCGGTTTGCATTCTCAAAAAGACAGTAATCTGCTTTACACTTATATAAAAAACAATCAACCTCATTTCAAACTTTAGAAAATGTGACCATCATCTTTCATGACCCTCCCAGGAGACCCTTTCTGATCCCGCTTCTTCATGACATTCCATCAGAGGAAGTCGCATTTTGATTTCTCAGTGCAGAGATGCCATAAAAACCCTTCCACCCTTCTTTCAAATAATAAGGCTGTTATTGTTAGAATCATCTAGAATCACTTGAATCAAATGTTGTTCACATGTTTGCATATCCCATCAGAAGTCACCACAGCGCAGGTGGTTTGGCAGACAGTTTTACGCCGGATGCCCTTCCTGACACAACCGGGCTGGGGACCGGCACAGCGATGCCCACGCTTGGGGCCCCTTGTGGCTACATAGTTTAGGCAGCAGCGTAAATACATCATAACATCCTTTTTAAGTTAGTTTGCATTTTAGAACTCATAACTTTAATAAGGAAATTTGCTCTTGTCACAGTTAAAATCCCTAAATATGTGAAAAGTGAATTTTCAAACCAAACAAAGACAGCTTAGGACGGAACTTTAAAAAAAGTCAACAGGAAATTGAATCCTGTTGGTTTGTAAACCCAGTTGATTTATTTTATTCACAGTGGAAGATGTGTTTTGGCGTGATACCCAGCAGCTATCAGGATCTTTTTATAAATGAGCCTCATGCTGATGCATTATTGACCAGAAGTCCTAAGAGTTATTCTTAAATGTTGTGGGAACCAGCTGAACGTGTTTCCTCACACAGACTGGTTATTTGTCTGATAAGACAGCGTCTCTTTGGTCAGGGATGGATGTGGCATCATGTCCTGGAGCTCTGAAGGGCCTGATGACTTAACCCCACAGGTTGTGTAAGCTCTGAGTGTGACTAACAAACAAGCCAAGTCTGTCCGTCGATTGGAAAATGTGGTCAAACCAGAAAAGGGTGTGAAAGGCCGTTCAGCCTCAGTGGACAGAGCAAGACATGTGACAAAACCAGGAAGCGTGCCTGTGGGGGTGGAGGCGTTCACAGGCAGAGGTCCCTGATGACGATGAAACAGGAAGACCCGATCAGAGAGGAATTTCTGCTCCGGCTGAGTCCAACAAGCTTCAACTCCAAACACTGGAAACTCCAGCCTCCTGGAGAGCAACGCTTTCACAGGAGACGAAGCAACAGTCCACAGACATGACTGTGCTTTGGGCGGCACAAAGCCAAGTCTTGCAGCTTTAAAAGCTGGTTTATAGGCCTCAATTCTGCTGTGCAAAAAGGGATCAATGTGGAAATGACACAAAGGTGAAGAGGTCAAAGACACTGAAACATCTCAGTCCAAGAACACAAGACATCCTCTTTTTGTGTGGCCAGTGGAGCAAGAATCTGCCCATCATCAAGCCAGGAGGAAACCCTCTATTGGACTAGGAAACACAGTTTGGAACCTAAGTGTTCATTAAGAAAGCTCTCCATAAAAACAAAGAAGCTGGGCTCTGTCCTAACAGATCTGATGCAAAGCTTTGACCTCTTCTGTGTTCTAAAAGCCAAAGTACACCCAAATGACACTTTTTTCAACTGCTCACCAGGTTAGAGCCTTTGAAAAGGGTTTGGTTGTGTTCTGGGGTTCAGCACTGGCACACCTTTCATTATTCCAAACCTGTGCTGCAATACCTGTTTTGAACACCAGGAGTCTGTGTTTTTGAACTTTAAAAGGCTTTTTTCAGACCAGGAAGAAATCATTGATGGTCTGTTATAAAATGCAGCTTGAAGCAATCAAGCAGATCCTCAATCCTTTATGGCTGTATTGAATCCAATGATTGAGGTTCTTCTCCGTCTTATTTGGTCAAGTCTGAGTGAGTGTTTCAGGCTGATCAGAAGTTCAGTCAGGTCTTTCAAGACGGCTTTTTCAAAAGCTTTTTCAAGAGGACTATAAAGCAGCAACTTGTGTGTTTGTTCCTGTTTTCATGATTCTCACCAAACTGCAAAGCAGTACGTGTTCACCTGCAAGCCATAGAACGTTGAGAAACAAGTGTTTCACCGTGCTGTCCAAAGTGTGTTTCACCTCTGAGTGTTTTACTGTGCTGTCCAAAGTGTGTTTCACCTCCGAGTGTTTTACTGTGCTGTAGGAGTGTGTTTCACCTCCAAGTGTTTTCCGGTGCTGTCCAAAGTGTGTTTCACCTCCGAGTGTTTTACTGTGCTGTCCAAAGTGTGTTTCACCTCCAAGTGTTTTACTGTGCTGTCCAAAGTGTGTTTCACCTCCGAGTGTTTTACTGTGCTGTCCAAAGTGTGTTTCACCTCCGAGTGTTTTACTGTGCTGTAAGAGTGTGTTTCACCTCAAGTGTTTTCCGGTGCTGTCCAAAGTGTGTCTCACCTCCAAATGTTTTACTGTGCTGTCCAAAGTGTGTTTCACCTCCGAGTGTTTTACTGTGCTGTCCAAGGTGTGTTTCACCTCCAAGTGTTTCACTGTGCTGCCCAAAGTGTGGTTCACCTCCAAGTGTTTTACAGTGCTGTAAAAAGTGTGTTTCACCTCCAAGTGTTTTACAGTGCTGTCCAAAGTGTGTTTCACCTCCAAGTGTTTTACAGTGCTGTCCAAGGTGTGTTTCACCTCCAAGTGTTTCACTGTGCTGCCCAAAGTGTGGTTCACCTCCAAGTGTTTTACAGTGCTGTAAAAAGTGTGTTTCACCTCCAAGTGTTTTACAGTGCTGTAAAAAGTGTGTTTCACCTCCAAGTGTTTTACAGTGCTGTCCAAAGTGTGTTTCACCTCCAAGTGTTTTACAGTGCTGTCCAAGGTGTGTTTCACCTCCAAGTGTTTCACTGTGCTGCCCAAAGTGTGGTTCACCTCCAAGTGTTTTACTGTGCTGTAAAAAGTGTGTTTCACCTCCAAGTGTTTTACAGTGCTGTAAAAAGTGTGTTTCACCTCCAAGTGTTTTACAGTGCTGTCCAAAGTGTGTTTCACCTCCAAGTGTTTTACTGTGCTGTCCAAAGTGTGTTTCACCTCCGAGTGTTTTACTGTGCTGTCCAAAGTGTGTTTCACCTCCGAGTGTTTTACTGTGCTGTCCAAAGTGTGTTTCACCTCCAAGTGTTTCACTGTGCTGTCCAAAGTGTGTTTCACCTCCGAGTGTTTTACTGTGCTGTCCAAAGTGTGTTTCACCTCCAAGTGTTTCACCGTGCTGTCCAAAGTGTGTTTCACCTCCAAGTGTTTTACAGTGCTGCCCAAAGTGTGTTTCACCTCCAAGTGTTTTACTGTGCTGTCCAAAGTGTGTTTCATCTCCAAGTGTTTTACAGTGCTGCCCAAACTGTATTTCACCTCCAAGTGTTTTACAGTGCTGTCCAAAGTGTGGTTCACCTCCAAGTGTTTTACTGTGCTGTCCAAAGTGTGTTTCACCTCCAAGTGTTTTACTGTGCTGTCCAAAGTGTGTTTCACCTCCAAGTGTTTTACTGTGCTGTCCAAAGTGTGTTTCACTTCCAAGTGTTTTACTGTGCTGTCCAAAGTGTGTTTCACCTCCAAGTGTTTTACAGTGCTGTCCAAAGTGTGTTTCACCTCCAAGTGTTTTACAGTGCTGCCCAAAGTGTGTTTCACCTCCAAGTGTTTTATTGTGCTGTCCAAAGTGTGTTTCACCTCCAAGTGTTTTACCGCGCTGTCCAAAGTGTGTTTCACCTCCAAGTGTTTTACTGTGCTGTCCAAAGTGTGTTTCACCTCCAAGTGTTTCACAGTGCTGTCCAAAGTGTGTTTCAACTCCGAGTGTTTTACAGTGCTGTCCAAAGTGTGTTTCACCTCCAAGTGTTTTACAGTGCTGTCCAAAGTGTGTTTCACCTCCAAGTGTTTTATGGTGCTGTCCAAAGTGTGTTTCACCTCCAAGTGTTTTACGGTGCTGTCCAAAGTGTGTTTCACCTCCAAGTGTTTTATGGTGCTGTCCAAAGTGTGTTTCACCTCCAAGTGTTTCACCGCGCTGTCCAAAGTGTGTTTCACCTCCAAGTGCTTTACAGTGCTGTCCAAAGTGTTTTTAATCTCCAAGTGTTTTACAGTGCTGTCCAAAGTGTGTTTCACCTCCAAGTGTTTTACGGTGCTGTCCAAAGTGTGTTTCACCTCCAAGTGTTTCACCGTGCTGTCCAAAGTGTGTTTCACCTCCAAGTGTTTTACAGTGCTGTCCAAAGTGTGTTTCACCTCCAAGTGTTTCACCGTGCTGTCCAAAGTGTGTTTCACCTCCAAGTGTTTTACAGTGCTGTCCAAAGTGTGTTTCACCTCCAAGTGTTTTACTGTGCTGTCCAAGGTGTGTTTCACCTCCAAGTGTTTTCCGGTGCTGTTCAAAGTGTGTTTCACCTCCAAGTGTTTTACTGTGCTGTCCAAAGTGTGTTTCACTTCCAAGTGTTTTACTGTGCTGTCCAAAGTGTGTTTCACCTCCAAGTGTTTTACAGTGCTGTCCAAAGTGTGTTTCACCTCCAAGTGTTTTATGGTGCTGTCCAAAGTGTGTTTCACCTCCAAGTGTTTCACCGTGCTGTCCAAAGTGTGTTTCACCTCCAAGTGTTTTACAGTGCTGTCCAAAGTGTGTTTCACTTCCAAGTGTTTTACTGTGCTGTCCAAAGTGTGTTTCACCTCCAAGTGTTTTACAGTGCTGTCCAAAGTGTGTTTCACCTCCAAGTGTTTTATGGTGCTGTCCAAAGTGTGTTTCACCTCCAAGTGTTTTACTGTGCTGTCCAACGTGTGTTTCACTTCCAAGTGTTTTATGGTGCTGT
Organism: Oryzias celebensis; assembly: GCA_014656515.1. Taxonomy (NCBI): domain Eukaryota; kingdom Metazoa; phylum Chordata; class Actinopteri; order Beloniformes; family Adrianichthyidae; genus Oryzias; species Oryzias celebensis. The sequence goes on along the minus strand of BNCR01000009.1, from coordinate 6,720,258 downwards.
CCAAAGTGTGTTTCACCTCCAAGTGTTTTACTGTGCTGTCCAAAGTGTGTTTCACCTCCAAGTGTTTTATGGTGCTGTCCAAAGTGTGTTTCACCTCCAAGTGTTTCACCGCGCTGTCCAAAGTGTGTTTCACCTCCAAGTGCTTTACTGTGCTGTCCAAAGTGTTTTTAATCTCCAAGTGTTTTACAGTGCTGTCCAAAGTGTGTTTCACCTCCAAGTGTTTTACGGTGTTGTCCAAAGTGTGTTTCACCTCCAAGTGTTTTACGGTGTTGTCCAAAGTGTGTTTCACCTCCAAGTGTTTTACGGTGCTGTCCAAAGTGTGTTTCACCTCCGAGTGTTTTCCGGTGCTGTTCAAAGTGTGTTTCACCTCCAAGTGTTTTACTGTGCTGTCCAAAGTGTGTTTCACTTCCAAGTGTTTTACTGTGCTGTCCAAAGTGTGTTTCACCTCCAAGTGTTTTACAGTGCTGTCCAAAGTGTGTTTCACCTCCAAGTGTTTTATGGTGCTGTCCAAAGTGTGTTTCACCTCCAAGTGTTTCACCGTGCTGTCCAAAGTGTGTTTCACCTCCAAGTGTTTTACAGTGCTGTCCAAAGTGTGTTTCACTTCCAAGTGTTTTACTGTGCTGTCCAAAGTGTGTTTCACCTCCAAGTGTTTTACAGTGCTGTCCAAAGTGTGTTTCACCTCCAAGTGTTTTATGGTGCTGTCCAAAGTGTGTTTCACCTCCAAGTGTTTTACTGTGCTGTCCAACGTGTGTTTCACTTCCAAGTGTTTTATGGTGCTGTCCAAAGTGTGTTTCACCTCCAAGTGTTTTACTGTGCTGTCCAAAGTGTGTTTCACCTCCAAGTGTTTTATGGTGCTGTCCAAAGTGTGTTTCACCTCCAAGTGTTTCACCGCGCTGTCCAAAGTGTGTTTCACCTCCAAGTGCTTTACTGTGCTGTCCAAAGTGTTTTTAATCTCCAAGTGTTTTACAGTGCTGTCCAAAGTGTGTTTCACCTCCAAGTGTTTTACGGTGTTGTCCAAAGTGTGTTTCACCTCCAAGTGTTTTACGGTGCTGTCCAAAGTGTGTTTCACCTCCAAGTGTTTTCCGGTGCTGTTCAAAGTGTGTTTCACCTCCAAGTGTTTTACTGTGCTGTCCAAAGTGTGTTTCACTTCCAAGTGTTTTACTGTGCTGTCCAAAGTGTGTTTCACCTCCAAGTGTTTTACAGTGCTGTCCAAAGTGTGTTTCACCTCCAAGTGTTTTATGGTGCTGTCCAAAGTGTGTTTCACCTCCAAGTGTTTCACCGTGCTGTCCAAAGTGTGTTTCACCTCCAAGTGTTTTACAGTGCTGTCCAAAGTGTGTTTCACTTCCAAGTGTTTTACTGTGCTGTCCAAAGTGTGTTTCACCTCCAAGTGTTTTACAGTGCTGTCCAAAGTGTGTTTCACCTCCAAGTGTTTTATGGTGCTGTCCAAAGTGTGTTTCACCTCCAAGTGTTTTACTGTGCTGTCCAACGTGTGTTTCACTTCCAAGTGTTTTATGGTGCTGTCCAAAGTGTGTTTCACCTCCAAGTGTTTTACTGTGCTGTCCAAAGTGTGTTTCACCTCCAAGTGTTTTATGGTGCTGTCCAAAGTGTGTTTCACCTCCAAGTGTTTCACCGCGCTGTCCAAAGTGTGTTTCACCTCCAAGTGCTTTACTGTGCTGTCCAAAGTGTTTTTAATCTCCAAGTGTTTTACAGTGCTGTCCAAAGTGTGTTTCACCTCCAAGTGTTTTACGGTGTTGTCCAAAGTGTGTTTCACCTCCAAGTGTTTTACGGTGCTGTCCAAAGTGTGTTTCACCTCCAAGTGTTTTCCGGTGCTGTTCAAAGTGTGTTTCCCCTCCAAGTGTTTTACTGTGCTGTCCAAAGTGTGTTTCACTTCCAAGTGTTTTACTGTGCTGTCCAAAGTGTGTTTCACCTCCAAGTGTTTTACAGTGCTGTCCAAAGTGTGTTTCACCTCCAAGTGTTTTATGGTGCTGTCCAAAGTGTGTTTCACCTCCAAGTGTTTTACTGTGCTGTCCAACGTGTGTTTCACTTCCAAGTGTTTTACTGTGCTGTCCAAAGTGTGTTTCACCTCCAAGTGTTTTACTGTGCTGTCCAAAGTGTGTTTCACCTCCAAGTGTTTTATGGTGCTGTCCAAAGTGTGTTTCACCTCCAAGTGTTTTACTGTGCTGTCCAAAGTGTGTTTCACCTCCAAGTGTTTTATGGTGCTGTCCAAAGTGTGTTTCACCTCCAAGTGTTTCACCGCGCTGTCCAAAGTGTGTTCCACCTCCAAGTGTTTTATGGTGCTGTCCAAAGTGTGTTTCACCTCCAAGTGTTTTACTGTGCTGTCCAAAGTGTGTTTCACCTCCAAGTGTTTTACTGTGCTGTCCAAAGTGTGTTTCACCTCCAAGTGTTTTACTGTGCTGTCCAAAGTGTGTTTAATCTCCAAGTGTTTTACAGTGCTGTCCAAAGTGTGTTTCACCTCCAAGTATTTTCTGGTGCTGTCCAAAGTGTGTTTCACCTCCAAGTGTTTCACCGCGCTGTCCAAAGTATGTTGGGGCCTTATTTTAGACTAAAGCGGTATAACTAAATCTGTTTTTTATCCTGCATGTTCTGTAAACTCCAAGACTTTTAAAGTATAAACAAAGCAGGTTAAGAGTGATATTGGTGGGTGACTGAAGAGCGCAATGTGTTTGAGACCTAATCTAGTCATTACCTGCCTCCTGGTTGAGAAACAAAAAGGTGCAGCACTGAGCAGAAAAACAGGCAGAGCCGTTTCTCAGGAAAGGGCTGTGACGTGCCAGTCAACAAGGTGTGTTTGTGTCAAAGAAACAGGTCTGCTGTAGACATGAAGAGAATGAAGGCATAAAGCTACAGACACCAGGAACCTTGGGGTCCACGGAGCAGCCGGGGGCAGTTTCTGATCAACATGCAGCAGTTCAATTGAAGAAAAGCATTCAGTGTGAGAGTAAGGAGAGTCTTGTCTGTGCTGGATTACTGCGGTTCGGAAGTCTTCCATGAGTGTTGTAAGCATAGATGCAGCACTTCTACATACATGTTTCCCTGATGATGATTCAACAGTTCAGGGCAGAAGTGACAAGAGGCCATGAAACAACACTAGTCTTGACCTTTCTGACGATAACTGTCCTGGATTTCAGTCATTTTGAAGCTCTCATATTTGTTTGTGATGAACAGTTGGCAGATAAACTTAAGATTCTAGTTCGGCAGACAGAAACCGGCTCTGCTGTGGGTCATTAGAAAAGAATCTCCATTCATTACCAGACTAAAATATGTTCCCATCCTTCAGTAAACATGTTCACATTCATTTCCGTTTTAATTCTCTGCTGTTTATGCAGAGTAACTGAGAAAGAATACACTTATTCATAGATCAAATCAAAGTGATCGTGTTTAATGTTACGGTTTCTGAGCATTCGAGTTGAAGACTGTGTCCAGCTTTTCTCTTTCTCTCCAGAATCAAGCTGATGACTTCAATTATTAAAGCAGCATTTCTTCCTAAATATCATCAGCATCATGAACACAGTTATGATGACCGGGTAAGGGTGAAAGCTCACAACTTTGTCTGTCATCTCAAACTTAAGGACTGTGAGGGATCCAAGTCCATACCTTACTGTGATGACCTGAGGGTAAACTCCCAGACTGCTAACTCCCATCTTATCCATCAGTGCTGCTCGCATTCAAAAGAAGGAAATCTCTCAGAGTTCAGGTTTTGTCTTATCCTCTTTTGCTCTTCTTTCATAAGTTTACAAATCCACTGCCGCACAAGGAAAAGTCCTACATTCCATTCTTCTATAGGATGGTCTGTAGAGTAACGGTAATGTTTACAGGATTAGGGGATAACGGCTTGACTGGATGTTGTCTTTTCTAAAAAAAAAACAAACAAAACAAAACAAAAAAAAGCTACAAATCCTCCAGATTCCTGGTTCTCCTCCTGATGTTTCTTTGAGCTGAAGTCAACTGCTGCATCTGTTTCTCCTGTTCCACCCCAGTGACCCGTCCACTGAGGAGAACTGGACTGACTGATAAACGGCAGGAGAGCTTTAGAGTGGACGAGTTGATCTGCTGAGTCACCTGTGATACTGCTGAAAGACAGGATTTCTGCTGGCCGAAGGACGTTTGTTTTAAACAGAAGGTCAGAAAGAAGGCGAACACAGGAATCTGAAGAAAACCAGAATAGTATTCCTTCTCATTCTAGCTTCAGTGGTGGAGCAGTGTGGAAAGTCTGAGGCTTTCTCCACGTGCCATCTTTAAGGAGCCATAACTCCTTGGAAGCGCCTTGTACGACAGGTGTTTATGCTGCACTGAAACTCTACGACTCACCATCGTTGGTATGCCTGACGCAGTCCTGCAGGACAGCCTGCCACTTCTGCTGCTCCTTCTCATTGCTCAAGCAGAAGTAGTGGTGCCGAGTGTACGGATGCCACACCATCACTGGGAACTGGCTGGGAGTCTTTAGAAACGGAGAACTTCCTGCTTTGGCTTTCACATCTGCAAAGAAGGGGGTTATCAAAGCTGCTGAAGCATCTCCAACCAGATAAGAAGCAGCTCAGCAGAGACAGGCGTGACCTCCTGAGCCTCACCTGGCAGGCTGTCGCTGACCAGCTCCAGGTACTGCTCCACAGAGGTCAGCACTTTGGAGCCAGCACAGTTGATGGTTCCTTTGGGCTGCAGGTGTTTGTCAAAGGACTGGAGAACACCGGAGAACATGTTAGAACATCAGAGCATCAAAGCTGCACCATGTGAGCCTGACTGACTCCTTACTGCTTTGTTCTCATAACAGTTGATGTTGTAAGAGTCTGGGACAAACAGGAAGCGGTTCCTCCACTTCTTACTCTCCTCAACGTAGTGAAAGATGGATCCAGAGAAGATGGACTTGTTCTCCAGAGGAATCTGCAGAAGGTGACACAGAATGAGGAAGAGCCAGCGCAATTTCAGGCAAAAAGTTCCTGCAAACCCTCATGTTTTCAACGGTGATGCAAACTCACGTGAAACAAAGTGTGACTGTTTGTTTGGGAGACTTCTCTGAACTCAAAGCTGATGTGAAGTCAGAGAGTCTAGTGCGTTGCTACCAGATGCTGCTGTTCAACATTTAAGCTAACAGCACTGTTATGCTATTAGTATTGATTTCTTGATTAAAGACATAGCAGTAAGTCTTATATCCTGGAGGTAATGACAAATATATTAGCATCATGAAGGCGGAACTAAAGCAGCCGGACACTTTGGTAGACCTGTTTTTGATGCAGATGTGATTGACCTTCTGTGCAAACATCCTGTTCCTATGTTATTGAGTTCCTACATGATTGAAACAAAGATCAGAGAGCTGATGTGGAGCCGGCTTCCACCCAAAGATCTCTACTCCAACGGTTATCCTGAAGACCTGAAAAGCGTGTTGGCGCCCTGGTGTCCTTGGCTGTGCAGTGACTAAAGCTCTGTGCCGGCAGAGCTGCCACACTCGTTGGCTCATCAGGTTTATGTCTGTGTGTGTTCCAACTGAGAAGGGGTGAAATGCTCCCATGGGTGTATTTTCCACACAAACTCCAGCCCAGCGGTCACCATGTGACAAAGATTTTCTCCAAGGAGCCAACTTTGAAAAACTCCAGGAGACGTCACAGAGTCCACCTGTTCTGAAGTTTTATTGGTCACCTTCTGGTGCAATCCAAACGTCTTTTCCCATTTTCATGGGGAGAGAATGCAGACTGAAAGGCTTTCAGCCAAAACCCAAACTCTTTGTTCTCAGCCTGTTCTTGAATCAGAGCTCAACTGCAGCAGGTTCAGACTTGCCAACAGTTTCGACAGCAGCTCTCTTCTAATACTTTGAAGTCAAAAACACCCTGAACTAAAGTCACCATTGACTTCAATCAGCTGTTACTCAGAATAAAAGTACCTGGAAAAAACCAGACGACCTCCAAGGTCGTCTGGTTTTTTGAAAGTTTGCACAGATTTGACGAGTAAACATTGTGATGTCATTTACAGGCATTGCAATACAAATGTAATACAAATGCTTTGAATCATAACTCATGCAATATTCAGCTGCAGCAGCTTCCAGAGTGGGCTGTATGGTGGAGTGGCGGTTAGCACCCTCGTTCACAGCCAGAAGGGTTCGAAATCTGGCTGGGCTCCTTCTGTGTGGAGTTTGCATGTTCTCCCAGTGCATGTGTGGGTTCTCTCCGGTTTCCTCCCACAGTCAAAACATGCTTCACAGATTCATTGGTGAGTCTAAAGCAGTGGTCCCCAAACCTTTTGTAGCTGTGGACCGGTCAACCCATAAGAATTTTACCACGGCCAGACGGGGGGGCGATCAAAGACAAAGAGCCGTACATGTGCTTTAAACTTAATAATAAACAGTTCAGACAATAGATGTATCATTTCACTCAGTCACCTGACGTGTGCATTTTGGAGGATTGATAAAAACATAAAAAACCATAAAATAAGTTTATTTTCTATTAAAATATCATCTCATTAAGAAAAAACTTAAATACAGTAACAAAATGTAACCAAGAAATCCATTATTGATCCTCAATAAGAAACAAATCAGATTACTTTAAAGCTGCAGGTAAAAGCTTCTGGTGAAACATTTCAACACCCAATTCTTGCATGACTTGGGCGTTTAAACTTTTGTGAAATGAGCATCTGAATGGATGAGTTTGTTTGAGCCTTTATGTGAACGTTTCAAACTCAGGGGAGAGAGGACAAAAGAACGAAATAAAGAACAGTTCCCAGCGGACCGGAACTCTATTCCTATCAAACACCTCCATGAGCCGTTCAAAAGATTAGATTCGTTCATGAAAATCACATCTCTATGCAAACAGTGTGTGGGAATCACCTGTTGCAATAAATCAATTTTTTAATCAGGACTCCTGGTAGTCCAATGTTTTTATTTTTTGTCTTGAAGTTGTATCCTGTTCTTCTGTCAGTTCCTGCATGTATCCCATTTGCAAAGAAAGGTTCCATATACAACTGTTCTTGACGCCCTCGGACTGCTTTTAGCGCTCAAGTGACTGAAATGTGAATTCTGAGAATCCGGACGATTTTCAATCGAATTCAGAGAATCCGGACAATTTTCAAAACCGAAAGATTTTTCCACAATAAAAGATTGTTCAGATGTGGTCATTTTGCCCGCCTGACCAAACTTTACAGCTCTAGTGATCAAATGCGCAGCTGAGAAAATCTGGTTATTTTTCAAAATAAAAGGTTTTTCAAACTAAAAGATCAAAAGATAAAAGATTTTCAGGATTCAAAACTAAATAATTAATTATTTCTTCCGCAACCCTGTGCCAACTGATCCACAGACCCGTACCCGTCCGCAGCCTGGTGGTTGGGACCACTGATCCAATGTGTCCTTAGGAGGTATCCCGCCTACACCCAACGGTAGCTGGGTTGGCTCCAGCAACCCCAAAAACGGTTCAATGGGTACAGAAAATGACTGACTGATGCAGAAGTCTCTGAATGAAGCTGAAGACCATCTGTTACTGCTGAGCCGCCAAGATTAATGGTGGATCTCTTTAGGGTGAGCAGTCACAAAAATGTTTAGAAATGTTGGAACTTAAACATAAATGTTGGACTGAAGCAACAAAAAGAACATTATTTTGTGAAGCGTGTCAGTGTGTAGTGGTTAGCACTCTGGCCTGCAGCGACCCCGTCACCACAAAAAAGGAATAAAGCGGCTTAAAAGAAATAAAAAGATGAATTTGTTTCAGCTACATGTGAGCTTTTTTGATTTGCACAGATGGGTCCTAAAAGTTTCCGCAGCGACTAAAGTGTCTTGTAAGTTTGCAGGCTAAAGCAGGTCTCAGTCTCTTCCTTACGCTGTGATCCCAGCACTGGCAGCAGACGCTTACCTTCCGTTGCAGCAGCTGGGACTGCGGCCCACTTCCTCCTTCGAGGTCAAAGCGAACTTTGTTGAAGAGAGCCAGGCCATACTGCTGCTCATACAGGCGCCCAAACTCCGCCATCACTGCTCCGGTCCGAGCTGCAACACAAACACCAGGTCAGCACTGCTGCGACACCAAGGCCCCGCCTCTCAAACGCTGCGTCTGATTCCAAAGATTTCTGAGGGAAAGGAGCTTACAGGTGAACGGCCACAGCAGGAAGAGGTGTGCACACCGGTGAAGGTGGGCAACCACATTTGTTCAGCTGCTCTTCTTCTTAGAGAGGAGTCTCAGCAGCTTTTTGATAAATAAATGAGCAGAAGGACAAAAGGAGTCGGTGATGCTGCAGTGACTCACCAGGAATACGCTACCATCTCACAACTGATGAACTGATCAGGATTTCTGCTCAAAACAAGGTTTCTCCTTAACATCAGGCCCCTTTTACAAGATGAACTTTTGAATTGCAGCAGCACAAAGACTTGTTTTAGACATCATCTGACATGACAAAATAAAACTGAACCACAACGGCGTTCACCTGAACATCTGCAGTTTCTTCAACCTTCTCATCCCTGACGGTTCCGGCAGTGGAGTGAAGGTGAGAACATGAGCAAAACCTCAAAGCAAGAGGGAAGACACAGAAGCTCAATTCTTTGGACTGAACACTAATCGAGTATATTCAAAAAGTAACAATTGAGAAATTATGCAACGTTCAAGTCCCTTCTGCTCAATGAAGGGTGTATGCGTCAGTATGTGTGTGCGCACGTGTGTGTATGTCTGTGAATGTTTACCTCATAACATGGAGGAAAACAGCAAGTATCAAATGTTTCAGGATCAAGCTGAACTTCTGCTCCTATAGTTGAAACAGAAACATTTCTGCTGCTTCAAGTTACAGGAAGTGAAATGTATGAAACCCAGTGTAACAAAACTAAAAGCTGAGTCAGCGCTCTTGAGGTTCTAAACTACTGTCTGATATCGCATCTGTAAAAAGTATTAACTCCTAATACACTTCCAAGACCCACTCTAATGAAAATTGTGGCTTTGGTGTTTAGAAGATGTTCTTGTAACATTTTTCTCATGATGAAGGACATGTTTTAAAGGAAATTAAGATTAAAACTACGTTTTTGAATATTTCTTTATTCAAATCGTAATATATCAGAAGCAGAAATGCTGTTGGAAAGAACTTGCAGTTCTTACTCACAAACAACAATCAGCAGACCAATAGCTCTCTTTTTTGTTGCATTCTCATGCATCCACTTGCAGACAAATAGATCCAGATACGTCTTTGTTTTCCTCGTCTAAGCTGGAATCTGGACCAGAACTGGACAGCTGGATAGCTTTGATATTGCTCACCATTTTTGTTGCACCGCCAATGTTAGGTTGGGGGTGTGAGGGTCCTTAAGCTAACAGGATAGAGTGTAAACAAAAGGATGATGGGAAATGAACGCCGGCTTACTCCTCAACAACAGTCCAGTCCACAATTCAGAGGTGAATTTCTGATGAACTCCTGCTACTTTGCAGAAACGGTCTTAAAAAATGACACAGTTTCTTTGACTTGGGGTAAAAATGTCCTAATCATAAATAAAAGACCACTGGAAAGGATTGACAACAGATCAAAAGAAGACTGAAGTAGATTTTTGTCTTTTCTGGTTCAGGTGTGGGCCAACATGAAAAACCGGTTTGTTTTTCTCTCGTGGTGAAGGCTCATCTGCAGATTTGATGGGTAAATGTTGGTCCAGGAGCGTCTGAGCTCCCTGTGTTTTGACACTAAAGAAAGATGCTGAGCTTCTCCTGGAGGCTAACCTGCAGAAATGAGGTTTGGCTCCCCGGGTTTCTCCATCTGATGATGGTTTCTATAAGACCCACGGCTGCAGCTTTCTGCTCTGGACCTGCTTGTTATTTTCATGGCCTTCAAAAGTGTGAGTGAAGAACAGACGGCCTTCACCATCATCAAGATTTCATGAACAGAATAAAAAAAAACGCGTGAAGGAGGGAAAAGTTAAGTCGCCATGATGTAACTCTGGAATGACAAACTAAATTGGTGACATTTCTGCTTTAGAGAAAACCTAAGAAAAAAAAGTTTCCTAAGAAAACAAAAATTCAGAGGAAAGATCGTTTTCACTGCATGAAGCATCAAATAAGCTCAGACCGGCTGGCAGATTTGTCTCATTTTGGGCTCAAATGTTGGCGCTGGGATCTGCTGACCTTGGGTTGACATTGACACTTCCTTTGACAGAAAAAGGGCTGGGGGGGGGGTGTCAGAAAAATCCAAGGTTGACTCGTGTGACGGAGTAGAAACTGAGCTAAGAGGTCAGAAACTCAGCCCACAGGTACTTTTCCATAAACTATCCTTTTTCCATTAAGAACTCAACAGTCTTCCTAATTGAGCGCAGAACGGTGGGGGTGGGGGGTCCGTACAGCCAGCTCTTTGTTGTGCAGCGGCAGCCCCCAGATTAAAGGCCTCAGGCCCTGCAACAGTTTTAAATGAGACCATGTTGTCCTCCATCACAGCAATAATACGACCCCCACCCCAACCCCAGTTCAACAGTTTCAGCATGTCTTTATTAAAAGTGCCCCCCCTCGCAGAGCCTCCACAAAAACATTCCTCTGAGACGGAGCCTCACTCTGACTCATAAATAAAGCTGGTCCCATCACAGCTGCGGCTCTGCGGTGCAGAACCGGAGCACCAGTTCTCAGCCCGTTTCCCAACAGATCCAGCCTGAAGCGACGCCTCCACCAGCGTTCCTGTTGGGTTCATACTCGGATTAGGATCCGTGGAAGGAGCATCCAGACTAACAAGGAAGCCAAGAGGAAAAAAACAGGGACCTTCCGCCGTAACAGGAGCTGACACCGAAACTACACCGATCCCATCACAACATCCGTTTGGGATAGAATGAGTGTAGGAGGAGTGCTGGGACACATCCCGCTCCAGCACTCAAAACCCCAACTATCTTCTCATTAGACTGACTAAAACCTGAAAGTCTACTGAGGCTTTGATTCCATCTGTGCAGCTGAGACACAAAGGCCTCAAATCATCAAAATATGTTTCAACTAGTCATCCATCAAAGAGGCACATTTCACATGAATTTAAGGATGTTTTTGTACTTTTAAGGACTGAAATCTGCCTTTTTGTTGGTTTTAATTGAAGGCGTTACAGTAAAGTTATGCTGTAAACACATCTGACTGTCATACAAACTACAGCTGCCATTCAGATCTTTGTGTGGCCACCACCTGAGAACATGACGTACCAAACAAAAAGACCATCCCAACATTTATGGACCCAAATGTTAAGCAGCTGGGTTGAAAGAACAGAGACGGTTCAAGAACAGCAGACACTTCTGGAAAAAGCTGCAGACACCTACAATGTTCATAAGGTTATTGGCCATAGTGCCCATGAGCCATGCACTGACCTCTGACAGCCTGAAGACCACGGCCTTGTCCCTGACACACAGATTTCTACAGTTTTTCTGAATGCACTGCAGACAGTTCGATGTTTAAAGCCATTGGAGTTTAATGCTTGTTAAAGCATTCCACATTTTTTGCAGTGTTTCACAGGCAGAGAAACCTGCAAAGAGCCAACATTTATGGCTGCAGAAGCTCGTGAACCCGTCCATCAGATCCCAGCGTCTCCCTCCAGGCTGAGCTGACCTCTGTGCACAAGGATCCTGATCAAGATCTGACAAGGAGCCCTGAGCAGAGAATGTCACATGACTAATCTGATCCGTCGTCCTCCCACATGCATGGCGTGGATCGTCAGGGCGCATTTTTGTTGCCGTTTCAGTGTTCATGCACTACAACTCCAGCTCCTTCCGTGCACACGCTGGCAGACTTTCACGGATTCTTCAGATTCCACTCCTCACATCGCCTCACTGTGGGGCTCGCTCAAATCTGCAGTTCAACCCTGACATGGTTCCTCAGTGCCGCTGGCCGCGGGGCGATGTTGCAGCGAGTTGGTCCAACAGAGCTGTGTGCACCAATGATGTGCAGAGTTCTGACTGCTCCTGTTCAGCTGTGCGGGGGGACTTCCTGAAGGAATCTGAGGTTTGAACCCCAGACAGCCCTTCTGAAATCCATCCAGCAGTTGTTAAACTCTCTGAACAGCCCTCCTTCCCGACCTCAGAAGTTGGATCTCATGAACGCCACATCCGGATAACTGGCAGCTCCAAACAGAGTAAAGTAACCATCATTAAGCCCTTTGTCTGAGATAAAGACGATATGACTGTGTCGAACAAAAAAGGCAGAATTAAGCACTGCTCAGAAAATGAAATAAATTCACTGAAAAATAATCATTTTCTGTTTTTCTGTCTGCAAGTTTCTGTTTTCAGTTGAAATCCAGAGTTCTGTGAAAAGAGTTTTCATCAAGCTGTGTTAGCTTTGGAATATTCATGGAATTGTGAGAAACTGCAAGAGTGTGAAGTGAAATGAAAGGATGGAGGCGACTTGGTGCTTTGTTCCTGATGAACACCGAGGCCTTCATGAAGGCTGAGCAGTCCTTTCACAGACTCACACTAACCCAGCTGAGCCATCATGCACCTTTCACACATCGCTGGATGTTGGAGGTATGTAGCTTGGCTGACTTTCTGTGTGGAAAATCTGTCTTTAAGGGAAATTCCAGTGGAATTTTCCCACTGCAAACAGAAATGCCAATGTCTGGGTTCAAACGAAATGCATCATTAGCTCACGAGCTGCAGCTGGACAACAGAGCCCATGTTTTCCCAAGGGGATGCTTTGGACTTCAGGAGCCCAGAGCGGTTCTGGGCAATCCTGTCCTGCACGCTCTGAGCATGCTCCTCAGTTCCAGTGACCTCTGACCCAGAGGTCAACACCAAGCATGAAGGAATTACCGATGTATCTGGTCTGAAGCAGCAAACAGGAATGCTGCAGCGTCCACAGCTCCAGCAGATATCAACCTTCCAGCAGCTGTCCGCAGCAGAAAAGACACAGAAAGAAACAGGCTTAAACATCTCCCAGCATGCACTGCAGTGGAGCTGAAAGTCCAGCCTTGCCTGCAGCTCTGGTGCCTCAGCAGGCGTGTCTCTCATGAGCGCAGCTTCCTGTGACACTGATTTCACAATAAGCAGTGAAACATTGGAGAGCTTTTCAGGATGGGAGGCCGAGCTCCTCCCAACACAACAGAGGTTTATCCAATGTTCCTTAAAGCAGCACAGAATGAAAGATTCAGCTGTTGGGTCAAAGCATAAGACTTTGTCACTTCAATGACACCAAATGGATTTCTACGTGCCGCCTCCAGAGAGGTGATGAAGAATGTTTACTTCTGTTCAGGGGTCCTGACACACTCTGGAGCTTCAGACCTCTGCATTCGCGGCTGGGAGTCTGCAGGTGTGGTGGGTAACTGCTGGTCCAGGTCTGAGCTCTCTGTGCTTGGAGACTAAGGAAAGAGGCTGAGATGAACCTGGAGAAGTTTCCTTCAGCTCCCCGGTTTCTCCTGACTTCATCAGATGGTGTTTCTATAAGGCCAGCTTCAGTCTTCTGATGGAGATGTAACTGCAGCTTTCTGCTGTGGACCTGCTTGATTGTTTTTATTCAAAGTTTTTGCATTTCCTGCCTCCCCTCCCACCTTGAAGGTTGTCTTCTCTTTAAGATCTCTTAGGTCACCGATGGGACTGATCTTTAAGTCCAACTAAACCTCCCAGCAGGCCTAAAAAAGAGCTTCCTGAGACCCCCAGCTGTGAAGGTTTAAGAAGGACGAGGTGGACTGAGCAGAACAGTTGCTGTGAGCTGGCTCTTGAACCCTTTCTCCCTTTGGTCCAGCTCAGGATGCACAGCACCCCTGCTCTCTGGTGGACCCATCATGTCAAGGAGACTGCAAACAAAAGCAACACACACTCCTCCAAAAAGACACAAATCTGGAGGATTCAAACGCAATGAAAGACAACTAACAAGGCTCTGCGGATGGAGGAGGGGCCTATGAGTAACACGTCCTCCGACTCCATCACAGCAGGTCCAGACAGGCCTTGAGAAGGTCAGGTCAATCTCAGGGGCGGGGGAGTGTAAAGATAAAACGAACAGACGGCACAGTTCAATCTGAAGCTTTCACCATGAAGCTGCACATGAAGTCTGTTGTTTAAAACTTCCCCTGTGACTAACAGAGTCCTGAACCCAGTGAGTCACCAAAAGCTGCTCTTCAGGTTCACTTCCACGTCCAGATGTGCACGGCTTCCTCTTCCTCCGACCATCCTCACCGAGGACTCTCTGACACGTTTGGCTCCAACAGACTGCTTCCAACTGAAGAACAGTCAAAACACCAGGTTCTGCTCACACCACAGTGACCAAAGGGCCGGAACCGCAGTTTGATGAAACCAGAGTTCTGGAGGAAGGGTCCTCAGTTTGAGGTGGACTTTGAGGCTCTGCTTACTCCAGAAAGTGGGCTCACTGCAGGTGCGGGTGTTCTGCAGGGCGTCTCTGCCATCTGACGTCCTCTTGCGTGACCCTCAACTTCACAGTGAAGTTAGGAGAAAAATGGAAGCTCAACAGCGCATGTGCAGAGGACGGTTTTCATTCCTCTGTGAAAGCCTATACGTCATGTGCTAGAAGAACTTTTTCAAACAAGAAACGAGAGTTTTCCTCAACGTTTCTCCTTCCGGAGCAAACAACGAACCTTCTTCAGAATTCGGAGCTCTGCGGGGGGAGGTGGGGTGCGGGAAACGCGCAGGGAGTGTCCGCGGGGCTGGGAGGCGTAAAGGCGCACATGCGCCAAACGCGCAGCTCACCTGTGATCAGCTCCCGCCGGGTCTCATCCAGGTGACTGGAAACGACGTCCCCCATGACGGATGACACTCACAAGTCCCGGAGACTCCGCGGCAGACCCACAGTCAGTCCTCGAGATCCGCGTCCGGCCGCTGCGCTCAGACCTGCAGACACTGCGCGGGCACGTCGACAGCTCGGGGGCGAGCGCGGGGCTCTGGGTGGAGGAAGAAGTTGCAGAGAAGAAGTTGTTCGCTCCAGCAAACACTCCTTTAAAGTGGGAGGAGACTCCCACCTCCGCGACGGTGCGTTCACGTCAGGTGGGAGAACTCAGACTTCAGCAAGCACGCGTTTCTGACACTAGAATAGAATAGAATAGAATAGAATAGAATAGAATAGAATAGAATAGAATAGAATAGAATAGAATAGAATAGAACCTGCAGTGATGATGGACAGAGGTCAGAGCTCCTTCACATCTTATGGTTCATCCAGGCTTTGACCTTTTGGGGTCACAGAGGAGGTTCAACACAATGAGGTCTTATGTTGAAGTGGTTTATGCTTCTTCTTTCTGACGCCACAAAGAAAGATTTTAGAAAGTTTCCATGAAGACGGTCAGTTTGAAATCAAAAAGGGGAAGAAGTTGGATAATCTGCTTCAGAAGCTCGGGCCTCTGGGCTTAGGTCCAGAAACTGCAAAGAAAGTTCTTCTCCACATTTCCTGCTCATTCTTGCTGCAGATGCTGTGCAGCATCAAGAGCGCAGCTGTGCACCAGCGGCCTGCTGCGCTGCTGCTGTCACAGCTCACAGTTACTGTGAGAGAGCAGGGATCTGGAAATAAAACCCCCACCATCAAATCAGAGCCAAACAAAGGCGTTGGAGCGCCCCCTGGTGTCCATCTGCTGGACAGCAACATTCCATGAACTGGAAGTTTCTTGATCCATCTCTTCCACAGAACAGGTCGCTCTCTGAGGGAACAGCTCTCCCTCATGAATACAGCGGACACACTGCAAATGATGAATATTTTTCTGAAGTACAGATGACAAACTGCTGCGAAGCTTTTCTGTCTCCCTGCATTTCAAAGCTGTGTGCTTGTGTGATGTAAACAGATTCATCAGTTAGATCCAACGGGTTCATTGATTCATGTTTATAATGAAGCCTCTACTGGAAGTTGGACCCAAAAGAAAAGAGAAACCAGGAACTCAAAAATACCAAGCAACAGATGAACATCAGAGGAGAGAGGACACGCCGTGATGGATGAGACGCCTTGAAGCCCCACCAGCAGAACTTTTCTGAACCACCGTGGAAGGAATGAGTTGATGTGGACCTGCAGCCATGAGTGAGGCCTCCACAGAAGAGGAGGAACTTTCCAGCTGAACTCTGAGGTGACGGCTCTGACTTTTACTGTTGTGTTCACACACAGCTCCAACATTCCCAAAGATCTTAAACTTTGGTAGCGGAGGTCTGGAGGCGCCTGGTGGGGCGGGGCTAAAGCTGTTATGGAAGGAGCTTCTTTTGACCCACAAAGCTGCTGCTCTCCTATCAGACAATCTCATGAAAAGTTTAAAAAACGGTTTCATTAAAAACGAGTACAGGAGGAGCAGGGCTGACCAGTTTCCTTTAGTCACTGCCTGACTTTAAGAATGTGATTGGTATCGGCTAACACTGGAACGTCTTCAGATAAACCCTCATCTGCACGCCTTCCTGATCCCATTTCATGTGACATGCCTTTTGGATTGCTGCTGTCAGTGAGGAACTCAAACCCACACCCTGGTCCCTTCCCCAGCAGAGAAGGGAGGTTTCAGTCTTCAGCAGTGAAGGCTTTTCTTTCTGATTGTTACAGTCAACTGCTTTTGGTTTTTGACGGTCTTTATTTCATTTCCAGTAAAAACAGATCTGTGATTTTAAAGATGTGCAGATTAAAAGCTTTTGCTAAAAATAAATAAACAGATTTCATTCAGATCCCAACAGAAGCGTTGTTGTCGGGTAAAAAGAGCAAGGTTAACTGTTGCAGCAGCTCTGGGAGGGAGGATGAGTCGGGTCAGTCTTCAGATGCATCATCAAAGGCCACGCCAGTCGCCTGCAGCTTCCTGCACAAACACAGACGCTCTGCACTCAGATGGGTCAGAGCAGCACAAACTCCACTGAGGGCTTTGTCATACTTTTTAGTTCCTGGGTTGATGAGTGAAGCTCCAGCAAGTCTCCTCTTCAGCGTCACTGACGAAGAGCCATTCTGCTGCAGCCTGGAGTCCAGCTCTGCAGAGAAAACCACAGATCCTTCAGCTTATTTCAGAGAGGTTCTCCAAGGAGCCTCCAGAACAGACTGCAGGGACCAAAGCCTGAAGCTCCATCCATGCCACAAAACATGCCAAGAATAACTCTAATATGGCTCCAAGACAGTAAATCACTGCTTTGATCTGGACAAAAAAAACAAAAAAACTTTAATAGTGATGGATATGTGACTGCAGACACTGGTTGTCCTGAAAAAATGATATGCATAAATTGAAGGTCTGCTGTGAGTGTCCTCATCCATTTTTCCAGAAATGTTTGTTCCCCTCTCTCCCAAATCTGTTTTCTGACAGACTTTTAATGAATGATTTCTTCACTGCAGGGTCATATGTCAAACATGGAACCCGCTGACGGAGTTCAAGAAATCCAACTGAAGTCTGGAATCAAGTGTTCAGGCAGCAGAGCCCGAGTAAGGCTGCAGGAACAGACCAGGAGCTTTCCTGCATGTCCTCCAAGCATCAGAGGGAAAGTCAGAAAAGACTAGGAGTCAGGAAGAAAACGAGACTTTTTATGCATATCTTCTAATTTCTCCTTAGCGATAAAGGAATAGTTATAGCATTGAATTAAATCCATTTCAGATGCAGAAAGAGTTTAAATGAGGCGTTGTTGCAGCACACCATCACCTGCTGCCAAAGTGCCATTCTGTTGCAAAGCAACCAGCTTCAGATCCTCATCAGAGCGGTTTCGCTCATGACAGCTGTAACGTGGAAAAGGAAGATATTTGTAAATGTGAACATAAAATGTTGGTTTCTTTAAAGAAGCGGTTTTCACATGAAACCCTGAGTGGGTTTGCACAGCTGATGTAAAAAAAAAACAAAGCACGTGTTTTTGTACAGAGGCTGAGGTTTCAGTTGATCATAGCCCTCGTTGTTTTAAGTACATAAAGGTTTTGTAAAAGTAGGCATCCTAAATGAGATGCCGATCCTGAACATGGCGCCGGCATAGAGGAGCACCTCCTGTGGTGAATTAGAACACTCTGATGAGACACCAGCGCCTGATGAAGAAACACTTTCATGTGGTTTCACCCTCCATCCTTACAGCCCAGCGGGTGCTGCAGCTCAGACACTCACAGAAAGCAGCCAGAGAACCAACTTTAGAGGATCAGATCCTGTTTACAGCCTGGCAGCTGGACTGTAGGAGAACACCTGCAGCCACCATGCATGAGCGCACAGGTATTCATAACATGCTGTTTGCAGCACTTTTCCCAATGCAAGTAAATGTAAAAGTTTATAATAGAGCTTTGAAATGTGACGCATGCTGAGCAGCTTACCTGATGGCCACTTGTGGTGAGTTTTCATTGGACTGACAGAAGGACTTTCACCTGCAAATCAAATAAATGGAGTCGCTTTCAATTCAGAGTCTGATCAGGTCAAATAAACATGTTTTCGTTCTAAAGCTTCAGCGCGTCTGTCTTTGTATCCATCCACATCCTCCTGGTGAGACGTGGCAGTGCATTTTCTCTGGAGTCCAGAGGCGCCACAGCAGATGAAGGAGTTCTTGCCTTGCTGCACCAGCCTGTCCGCCATGGAAAACAGCAGCTCCCTCAGCTCCTCCGTGGCCTGGGGGCCTTCCATCCTACAGAGGGTCAAAGCTGGCTTCTCTGAGCTGGATCCCACATGCAGATCTGCAGTGGCGCCATGCACCGCTGCAGTCACATCGCCACTCCTGCAGGAAGCCCTGCAGATGGCAGCGACACGTCACCATGGTGCCCTGACACCACTGGCAGGTGAAGGCAGCAGCGGCCGGACTCTCACCTGAGCTTTAGGATGTATTCTTCAGTGGATTTCAAGGCCAGCCTCCGTCTCTGAGGAGAAGATGCTGTTAGAGTCTAGCTCAGTTTCAGAGACAACAGGAAGCGCACACTCACATGCTGAGTCAGCGCATCCTCCGACAGATCTGACCTCCACACAGATTCTGCGTCTGTCAGGCTGCAGGACATCAAAGCATTAGAAGGACTTAAGTCAAACACCGAGCTGACCTCACCCTCACCTGCTTTCACACTGACAGCAGACATAATCAACCACATGAACTCATGATTGAGTTGGATTCTTTGTTCAGCAGATGCGGTTACAAGCTGCACCTGTCGACAGGTGTTCTGGCCACTCCCCCTGGTGCGGCTCCAGCTCTCAGGTTTGGAGTCTTTTCACCTTCTAAGTCCACTCACCAAGTCACTGACCTCACATGTAAACTTCAACAGCTGTTTGATAAGGAGAAGCTTTAAACATCTGAGAGGAGAACCTGCGGTGATCTCCTGCGGGGCTAAAGCCCGTTAGCATCGCTAGCATCCTCCGTCTCACCTCACGGTGAATGTTCCCGCGCTCCGGCGGGTGGAACACAGATACTTGGTGTTCTTTATGTCAAAAACAGCGCAGAAGGACCATTCATTCACTGCCATTGTCTTCAACATTTGTTGGTGCTTCCGCTTTCATTTCTTCTTCTGATGATTTTCGAGTATTTGGTTGATGTTCCGACTCATTACTGCCACCTCCTGGTCCGAAGGCGGCCGAAGTCCAGCTGCGTTCACTGTATAAGAGAACTGGAGTGACCCCTACCCCATGGCGTTCTAACAGGAAGTACCTGCTGGCTCCAACAAACCAAAACCCCATAGACTTCTATAGAGAAATAAACAGCTGTTACTCAGTCATTCTATTGGTCAGCATAAACATCCTCGCTACATCTACATCTTTTTACATGTTCTTGATAATCTTCATCTTGTTTCATGATGTTTTTAACACAAATTATTTCAGAAAAAACTGACCAATGAAATGCCCCCAGTAAAAGCACTCAGTGCTTGCTGGCTCCTACCTTGAATGTTTGATTGTCAGATTATCTTCCTTACCACCAGAGTCATCCATCTACATACTTTGCTGTTTGGGTACAATCAGCTTCTGGGCTCTTCCCTCCTTCACACAAACACATACTTATTTGTTTCTCTACCTCTGCAGGTGGTTTCCCCTCCAAGCTGGGGTCCTCTACCAGAGGCCTGAAGCTTGAGGGTCCAGCAGTATCTTAGCTGTTCCTGCACTTTTCTGGACTGAGATGTCTGAGGGTTTTCCAGGGATCAGCTGTAACCACTCCTCCAGTTTGGGGTCACAGCCCCGAGTGCTCCAACACGGGCACCACTGTCACCTTCATTTTCCAAGCTTTCTCCAGTTCTTCTCTGAGTCCCTGGTATTTCTCCAGTTTCCTGATTTCTCAAATTTTCTGGTGTTGCCATCACTCGGTATTGGCAGATCCATCACAATTCAGTTTTGTTTATATAGCCCAACATCACAACCATAGCCATCTCAATGGGCTTTACTCCAGTATTTATGCAAAGAACATAAAGTCAGTCATAAAATATAAACAATAGCTGGTTGCTAGACAAACTTAACAGACTAAGCTAACTGACATCCTTGCCCTTGGACCCTCCTTCTCTTCTGTTGTGAGGAAAAACTCATTAAAAAAATCAGGGAAAAAAACAAGAAACCTCAGGGATGTCCACATGAAGGAGGGATCCTCTCCCAGGACAGACAGGCGATGTGCTAAAACTGTTCAAGAAGAATTAGCTCATCTAACTCTACAACCACAACATGTTTAAATAACAACTACATGTATGAATGGTGTAGCAGATGGGCTTCATCCAGATTAAACTGTGGGACAGCTAGCGGTGCGAGACGAGCCAGAGGCGAGGTCAAGACCAAGACCAGGAGAGGAGCACAGACGATCCACCTGGAATTTTTCCCACTCCCCTCTGGGGGAGTGGGAAAAATTCCAGGTGGATCAGAGACAACAGAGACAACATATGAATCACACTGCACCAACCAGAGGTATGATGAACTAAATGAAATATAGTACTGGGTAAATTATAAAGAATACAGGAGAGAAGTAGGACAGAACCCCTGTGCACTATACTTTCCCCAGCTTCTAACTTCTAGTAGCCTATGATCAACTAATTGGTATTGAAATTTAATTAAAACATGTTAATGGTAAGAACATGAATATGGTACAAATAGTGGATGGTAATAATACTAACAATAAGACTGAATCTGCAGTTTTAGCTTGTCAATATTAATATAAATGTATTATTAATCTAATCTAAGCCTGTGCAAACCCACTAAACTGGGGAATAGGCCACCGTGGCCCGTTTTATCAAGCTATCTTCTCTCTGCTTAGCTCCATGGAGAAGTATGTGTAATGGGTGTAAACTTCATAACAGAAGGTGCGGTAGCGAAGCAGTAAGTCAAATATTCCCAATTTGCTAGTTAGCCTGGCAATAAGCTTGTCGAAACAGGAATGTTTTAAGTCTAACTTTGAATGTAGAAACTGTGTCAGCCTCTTTTACATGAGCTAGGAGCTTATTCCATAAAACAGGAGCTTGGTGGCTAAAGGCTTTACCTCCAACTGTGCTTTTAGAGATTCTAGGAACCACAAGCAGTCCTGCATTTTGTGAGTGAAGTGTTCTGTTTGGTTGGTAAGGCACTATGAGATCTTTAATATAGGATGGGTTCATACCATTCAAGGCCTTATAGGTTAGCAGGAGGATTTTGAACTGGATTCTAGATTGAACTGGGAGCCAGTGAAGTGAAGCTAATACAGGAGTAATGTATTCTCTTCTGTTGGTTCCTGTTAACAGTCTAGCTGCTGCATTTTGAACAAGCTGAAGACTTTTAAAGAACTTTTAGGACAAGCTGCTGGCAAAGAGTTACAGTAATCCAGCCTAGACGTAACAAATGCATGGATGAGTTTTTCAGCATCACTTCTAGATAAAATGTTTCTGATCCTAGAAATATTGCGTAGTTGAAAAAATGCAGTTTTACAAGCCTGTGATATGTGAGCCTTAAATGATAAATCCTGATCAAATAAAACCCCCAGGTTTCTAACTGTGGGATTGGAGGCTATATTTACACCATCCAGGGAGACCATCTGATCTTTTAGAGCATCTCTCATATGTTTTGGACCGAGTATAATGACCTCAGCTTTTTCTGGGTTTAATTCATTGTCATTCAGGTCTTAATGTCTCAAACGCAGGCACTAAGTTTCTCAATGTGGTCATTCTGGTCAGGTTTAATGGATAAATATAACTGTGTATCATCCTAGTGGAAATATAACAGTGAAAATCAACACTGTGTTTCCTGATTATATTTCCAAAGGGCAGCATGTAAAACATAAACAGGATGAGTCCTAGAACTGAACCCTGTGGGACTCCTTAGCTAACTTCACTGGTATGAGAGGAATGTCAATTTACATAAACAGACTGTTACAACATCAATATTAACATGAATATTAAAATCGCCTACTATTATTATTTTATCAGAATCTAAAACAATAGTGGAAAGAAAGTCAGAAAAACTCATTTAAAATCTCTGAGTACGAGCTGGGAGGGCAATAAATAATTATAAATAAAACAAAGGAGTGTTGCAGAAATAAATAAAAAACTTTTATAGACAAACCTAAACAAGAACTAACTGATAAAGAAACAAAAATGGTGACAAAGGAAATGATTGGGCAGGTCGAACTGAAATTCAGACACTTAAATACAGTGGGGAACATTGCTTTAAAAAAGCAGCTGTGGATAATCAGCAAGTTGAACCTGGTGGGAGGAAACAGAACAACAAGAACAACAAGAACCAAGGAATCAAGGAAACATCACTAAAATCAAACTAAAGAGCCCAATCCTAACAATGAGCTTATGAACCAACCAAACGCTTCATTATGAAAAGTAAAAAAGAGGACAGACTTCAGGATCCAGCAACAGCTGCACAACTTTATTAACACGACAAATTCCAGAATAGTAGGCAAACCCACAACCACACACCTGCTGATCCACAGTCACCTGACAGAACTGAAGTATCACCTCTTAGCTGGAAATGATTCATACCTGACACAATGTGACTTTCCCACTTCCTCAACAGGTCAGGCTAAGTCTCTTCCTGACTAAAAGGTGAGCTGGTCTCTTGTACGACCACAGAAGAAGAGTCCTGTTTCATGGACGATGTCAGTATAAACTTTGACTGCTGGAAAGCTTTCAGAAAAAAAACCACAAAAAAAACGAGTGTTTTTATGCACAACTTTGTGCTGATGAACTCTATACAAAATTAACTGTTTACATTCAAGCTGCAGAATCAAAACATTCTTTTGTTTATCTCAATTGTCCATTTGTTTACTGCCTGTGCAAAGGTGGAGAACCAACGTAAAAGACATTCTGTGTAGGTGTGCATATGTAAGTTAATGTATGTAAGTCTTTGTGTGTGTAGTGTTTTTGTATACATGTGTTTGTGCTTGTGTGAGTGAGTGAGCGAGCGAGCAAGTGTGTGTGACATTAAATCATTTTTTGTTCATAAATCTCAAAGAAATACAGTAAAACACTGTTAAAAACATATTTAAAAATGACTAAAAGTATTTGGTCATGTGACTCAAAGTAACAATTATTGCAGATTGTTGTTTCTTGGCTTTTATCGCTATGAACTGTAATGTCATCCATGTTCATGATCAAACTTGACCCGAAGAAAAAGGAAGTGATATATTTCCTGAAGGACAGTTAGCATGTGGTAGTTTTGATGACTAAAGCTTTTCTTTTGATCATTTTGTTTTAACACTGTATTTTTAGGTGGTGTTTCTGTGCTGCTTCCATCCGTTTATGTTAATATCTTCCTGTAGTTTCTCATCTTTTCTATTGATTTCTTTTTTACTCTCATTCTGTGGAGTCTGCTGAAGCTCTTTGGGTGTTTCTTGTCTTTCAAATTCTACGTGGATAAAACTGAACTAGATCAATAATTCAGTGATACACATTCACAGTTCCTTTGATCGTCTTGGCAGTTTCAGTTATGGTCTCCATGTGTTTTGTTTTTAAACCCCAACATAATAATAAAGGGTGAAGGGAAGGTACTGTGTGCAGTCTGTTCATAAGGAAACATCTCCCGTTAGCATTAACACATATATTACTCATTTACTTTAAAGTAAAGCTTAAAGTATGAATGTTAGTGAAAGAAAACACATCTAACACAGTACAAACCTGTCTACAAAGTACAAACATTTGCACTTTTTTTACTTTGTTAGCACACGCTTATGTATTTTCGTGGTCTTATATTCACAGTCACATACCATTTATACAAATCTGTGATCTAAGTGAAGCTATGCTGCAACAGAAGTACCACAAATGACAAAGTCTTAAAAGTTCAGATGATGCTGTCACAGCAGCTGAGACCAGATCAGGCTGCAGGTCATGTCAGAACATTTCCATGTTTGCACACAGATCAATACTGAATTCATCATACAGAACGATAATGATTACATGCAACCTTAAACAATAGCATAGCCAGTAAACTCTGATAGAGGCCTGACCTGAAGAAGGGCTTCAGAGACCCACTGGGCTGAAGGACTCGCCACATTCCGACCTGAGGCGTTCAGGAAGCTTTGGATCTCCAGCAGACGTTAGAGAAGGGAAGGTGGAAGGAGGGTGAAGTGATGACAAATCCCTCTCAATTTCCTCATCAGAATAAGAACATGTGGGAGAAGAAACCCAATAGCTATTTTGTGGCAGCAACAGATAGAACAAAGGAATCTGAAACGTGTGTGGGGCAAATGGAGAGATTCTTAAAAAAAATAATGGAGAAAGATAGAGGAAAAATGGTGGCATGGTGGCGCGGTAGCGAGCTATCCTTACAGGGAAAAGGGCCCAGTTGAACACAGAAAGTTCTGACGGGGTCCATTGTGTGTGGAGTTTGTGTGTTCTCCCCGTGCTGGGTGGGTTTTCTGGCTCTCGCCCACCATCCCAAAACATACTTCATAGGTTAAATGATTACTCTAAAATTGCCCCTCAATGTGACTGAGTGTGTGATTGTGCCCCTGCGACAGACTGGCGACCTGTCCAGGAAGTACCCCGCCTTTGCCCAACACTAGCCAGGTTAGTCTTTGGCAGAGCCCGTGACTCTGAAAGAGATGCAGTGGGTTAAGAAAATAGATGAGTGTATGGAGGGAAAAGTCTCAGGCTGATTCCTTAATCTACTGTAAAAGAGAAAAACAGTCTGTATTGCTACTCGATACACAACAGTAAGAAAAGACATTGCTATTTTGGTGAGAGTAAATACTACCTTCTGTAAGGTGATAAAAAACACCCACTGACAAAAACCATCATAAAAAGTTTGGAGTTCTGCCTTGGTCGGTGAGACAGCCTGGTTGCAGGTGTTTCATGCATTTGTGACAAAGATCTCTGCCGTTCGCAGCTGCTTAAAGACAAGCTTCACATTCGTTTCGTAGAAGTATGCAGTCACACAGGAAGTTAACAGTCTAGCGCTCAGTGTGGCGTTCCAGGACTGAGAGAGGTCTTTGATTTGGTCCAGATTGGGAAGCAGTAGGTTAGCATTAGCATTAGCTACCTCCATCCCTGCCTTCTTTAAATACAAGTGTAGCCGCTGTCTGCATGAAGAGCATACAATACCTCTGACTACATCTCATTTCCTTTTTTTGGCTCAAGTTTGGTTGTGCGTTCTTAGTATGTCATGTGTTGAACTCGTGAATGTGCCAACGATTGCATGACTGTGAGAGTCTGCAAAGATTACTGCAGTCTGCTGAACAGGGCCAGATTTCCATGAGTGCTGGACCACTGGTTGAATGAACCCTTTAACATGCTCTTTGACATATCGCCGGTGCTCAACTGTTCAACTGATTCAGAAGCAGGAGAAAAGCAGCTTTTCATATCAGCTTTGCACCAATATACAGCACATTACTAACGTGAAGTGTTGAATATAAGCACAAAGGCTGCTTTTCTCTTCAGAATCCACTGGAATTCCATCAATTGGGTACATGTTAAAAGAGTCACAATTGTCAAAAGAACGTCAACACTGGAGCTAAAGCTCTGGTGTTAAAGGGTTAAATCAGCATTTCATACTTGCAGCAAACTTCTGGACCTCCCTCGCTCCTGGAAGCACACTGGTTGACCTGATTAATTTACTCGCTCCTTCAACAGGGAATGGCTATTACACAAGAATCCTAGTGAGGGCTCAAGTCTCAAATTCCGATCATTTCAGGTTTAGAGCAGTAACACTGAAGGGCTGCACTGGTTCGACACCTTACTGGATGATGTGATAAAGCGTGACGTTATAAAGGACTTGGTGGCCGTTGTTCCAAGCGTAAAGAGCCCTGTCTCTGGGGTTGTAGTCAAGCATGGAAAGGTGGCTATACTTATTAGTGAGGGGAATATCAATGTACTCGTAGGTGGAGGAGTTAGTGGAGTAGGCGTAGTACACTTTGGTTCCACCAGAGTATCCGTTAGTGACATACAAAGTTCCACAGATCATGAAGGATTCGCCGGCACTGCGTTTCGGGTGGTTGGTGGTCCAGCTGCGGATAATCTGTAACGTGTTGGGGTTTAACTGACTGAGAACAATGTTACCAGCATTCTGATTGGTTGCATACACGGCCCAGAGCCCACCCTCATCCACCATGAGGTCGATATCAGAGTGGCCCCCCCAAGAATAATGGTACATGTTGTTGTAACCGGCAAAGTCGAGCTGTCGGGAGCGGCTGATGAGCGACGTGCTGAAGTCAAACTTGATGATGGTGTGGCTCTGAAACTTGTTGTAATAAATGGATCCATTGTAAACCACTTGACCAGTTCCAGACCAGGGGTGAGGCAGGCGGTGAGAGGTGAAGTTATCCGATATCATGAAGTCGTACATGGACTGGTATTCCCTCACAAAGCGATTGTTGTGGTAGCCATCCATGTACCACACCTTGAACAGAAGAAACCAAAACTGTCAAATCCAGTTGTAAGAGCTGTTTGTGGTTCTGGTTCTCTTTTCAACAGCTTGATCTCTCAACTTCTCCGACGAAATAATCCTTACTATTTTTAAACCTTTGCCATCTTATAGATGGGAGGTTTTTCTTTTTATGAGAAACGGAAAAACATCTGAGTTTTACTGGCTGCTCTGAAGCCCCACCTCCATCGAACCAGACCATTTCCTCCTGCAGCATCTCAACAGAGAACTGAACTGGACTGGAGACAGAACTTGTGTTTACACTCACATATCTGTTTAGTTCTCCAACACTGTACAGTTGATGAGACATTAACTGTATAGGAGAACTGGACAGAGTGAGTGTGATGTCATCCGTAGGAAACAGTTTACTTCTGGCTCCAACCAAATTTCAGTCACAATTCTTCCTGATACAGACACCACCATTTAGAGCCAGACGAGTTTAGTAAGCAGCGATTGGTCCGAGTTGGTCTGAATCAACCCTTCTATGGCAACGACTTTCACCAATCAGGAGTGAGCTTGCTGGAGGTCCACACCCCTTCCACCAAAAACCAGCTCAGGAGAATCTGTCAATCAAACATTCAAGATTGCTGAGAGTGGTTGCCATAGAAACAGTGACTAACAGCAACTCACTGCTTCTTGATGTCATCTGGCTCTAACACGGCAGCATCCATATTACAAAAAAATGGCAATGAAATGAACTTCATTTGGGTGGAGGCGGAAGTAAGCCGTCTTCTGTGGGTGACATTACACTCAGTCAGTCCAATTCTTATATCCAGTCAGTGGGATGACAAAGTGAAGTAAGAGTTTTATGGAGTCTTTGGGTCCACCTCCCTGCCAATCCAAAAACTGTCCAAAAACGCAGATAAAATCAAAACAGTAGAACAACACCCCACCCCCCACCATAAGTAGTCCTAAATACATAATTAAGGAGGGGAAAAGTTTTTACACTGCCTTCTACACACCTTTGTAGCACAAAGTCAAACATGGGAGGTTGAACCTGCAGCATTTGGTCCTTGGGTGGGGGTTCTTGTTCTTTGCACTCCTTTTTCTGTTCAGTTTGTCTGCCCTCTCACAGCATTTCCTGTAGCTTTCTACTATGAAAAGACTCCCATTCATGATAATGTATGAGATTTAAAGTTAGGATTTGTCCTCTTTAAGAAGCCCATCTGAAATCACCTGAGGGAACTGAATCCGAGTTCCCAGCCTAAAGCTAGAAACTGTTTTACCCGACACTCACTCTGTTGTCTCCGGCTGGAGACAATGGGTCCGTCATCCACGATCCAAACCGGGATCCAGAAGTCTTGATGGTGACGGGCTCGGAGATTCCTGTCAGCTTCCCACATGCTGAAAAACACACATCGGCAGTCAGAGGTGCACTGAGGTGAGCTGGAGCTGCTGCAACGCTGTCTGCTTTACCTTGATTTGATTTATCCTGATCTGGTTCTCAGTCATTTCCAAACCAATATTAAGATCAAACACAAAACCAACTACAACAACTTTTTTTAAAGAAAGTCCAGATGATATCGTTTAAAACATTAAAGAATTTAACCCTTTCGGCTTAAATTTCACCAAACATGGTTAAATGAAGCATAAACACCTAATGATAAATTTTTAAAAAATCCTTAATTACAGTGGGTGCATCCGTTCAGACAGGTACCATTAACTACAGCCGAGGAGTGGAGGATAGAGGAACTTCTTAAAGAAGCAACAGGTCTGTGAGGGACAGAATAATTGTTTGTTTTCATGAACTAAATGCTTGTTTTCTTATTTTCATTAAAACATATTTTTTTAACAATCAAACAAGGTGATTTTCTGGATTCTGTTTTACATTCAGTCTCTCACAGTTGAAGTGTTTTCATGATGAACATTACAGATCAAACTCAGCTCTTTAAGTAGGACAACGTAGCAGTATTTTACTTTTACATTTAGTGGTGTACTTTTTTTCCCTTTTTTGGATTTGAATGCATCAGTTCTTTGAAGTAAAGTCAGGTCAATTTCACGTGTGGAATTAGGATTAAAGTGCAGCTGCATCAGCTCTGATGAATCTGATGAATGAAACCTTCAGGCTGGACATAAAGCCTGCATTCTCTACCCACCGGCTTTTATTGTGGGGCCTGCAGTGTTGACCATGTTGCTTATACCCACCCAGCCTCTGCATGCAGGCCCTCAACCGATCCTCTAGATTCATCACTCGCCCGTGGAGCTCCTGGTAGTCTAGACCCCCCAGCTGTTCCTGGAGCAATCCCAAGAGCTCTGTGACATTTGCCACCTCCTCTTTGAACCTTTGGACCAGCAGAGCATCTGCTTTGTAGGCCTCCAGAACTGGGATGAGGGGACGCAGCTCCTCCATCTTAGCTTTGATGAACTAACAGTTGGTGGAGATGAAGTACAAACCTTATTAAACATGGTCAGCATGGAGCTGGTGGGCTGCATGGACACAGCGGCTGCTGATTAACTCCCTGCAGACATGGGGTCAGAGTGAACAACATACCTTGTATTGTCTGGCATTGTTGCTCTCATGTCCGTCCTCCACTTGTTTGAATTTGTCTTCCAGACCTTTTAACTGAACCTCCATTTTTTCCACAAACTGCAGATCCTTCTGAGTCCGCTGGTCCAGAGCTTCAATGGACTGACTCATGTTCTGCACCTGGAGAACAATAAACCAACACATCATTATGCAACGCAGTACATCCGGTCAGCTTTTCCATCTCAGCTAAGTGAAAGGACAAAGCAAAGGCTTATTTGGTGGTGTGACCTGTCAGGCATCACCCGTTCAGCTGTATTTTCTGCAGCAGTTTTGTACCTTCTCCAGCAGCTGCCGCAGCTGTTTGCTTCGAGCATCTCTGGAGCAGACGGTCTGCTGAGGAGCCACAACTGTGCAGACACACCGACCTTCAGAGTCCTGCGCCGAGCTGTACACCTGCCAGCCCTCCTCAGGGGTTGCGGGACCCACCTGCCAGAGAGCGAGGATGAGGAGCTGCTGAGGAAGGCTAACACATCACTGTAACTGCTGCACGGGAGATAGCTTCATGCTGAGTCTGAACTCCTAGTGAACTCCTGCCACTCTGCAGAGACCCGGTTCTAGAAAATGACATAGTTTTTTTTATTTTGTCTAAAAAAGCATAATCATAATTTAAAGACCACTGGGAACAATGTGACAATAGATTGAATGATGATTGGAGTGGGACTTTAAGGAGGGAAGGAGGTTCTGACTCAGGATTGAACGGTACATGGCTCCATCCTGCCATCCACACAGTGAAGAAGCCCTTTACAGAAAAACACCCCAAACCATAATGTTTCCACCTCCATGCTTGACAGTGGGGATGGTGTTCTTGGGGTCATCGGCAGCATTTCTTTTCCTCCAAACAGAACAGGTTGAGTTGATGCCAAAGAGCTCCATGTTGGTCTGATCTGACCACAGCAGCTTCTCATAATCCCTCTCTACATCATGAAGGTGTTCATGGGTAATCTCCAGGTGGATCTTCTCGTGTGTCTTCTTAATCAGAGGGACTTTGTCAGTGCTCAAAGATGTTAAACCGTTGCAGTGTAAAGTATTTTCAATTGTTTTCTTGGTGTCTGTGGTTCCAGCTGCTCTGAGATCATCAACTAACTCCTGCCGTGTTCTTTTAGGCTAATTTCTCACTGTTCTCATGATCATGGAAACCCCACCAGGTCAGATCTGGTTTGGAGCCTCAGACCTGTAGGTGGATTGATGGTCGTGTTCTTGTATTTTGGTACAGTTACACCAGCAGTTGTCTCCTTAACCTCCAGCTTGTTGCTGATGGTTTTATAGTTCATTCTGGTCTTGTTCAGGTCTACAATCTTCTCCCTTCAATACACTGAAAGCTCTTTAGTCTTTTCCTGTTGGAGAGTTTGGAGTCTGACTGATGGACTGATTCTGTGGACAGGTGATCTACAGGTGATCTACAGGTGATCCACAGGTGATCTACAGGTGATTTACATGTGATCTACATGTGATCTACAGGTGATCAGTTCAAACAGGTGTCTTCAGTTCAGGTGAACCAGAACTCTTAATGGTTACTAGGGGATCAAATACTTGTTTATCTCAATGAGATGCAAATAAATGAAAATCCATTCTTTAAAGGGTCTCATTGTTCAAATGAACCTACCATCAGGATGACAGACTGTCAACTTCTTCTAAAGTGGGAAGACCTACAAATCAGCCAGAGATCAAGTAATTGTTTCCTCTACTGTATGAAATCTGCATTATTATGGAATCTGAAAGGCATTTTCTGACAGCACTGCTGACCTGTGACAGGAATTTTCTGTTTGTGGGCTCATCAGAAGAAGCTGAACTGAACTTCAGAAACAGTCCTATTAAAGATAGAAGGATGGATTCAGCAGTTGAAGGAAGAACCTCTTTAGCTCTGCTTTTCACACTTTCTCTTCTTTCATCACATTTGGATTGCTCACACGAACACCAGTGTGCAGTGAGAGGATGAAAGCTGGCTTGCTGTAAGAACACTTTTCTGGGAGAAGCTCCGGAACATGAGGTTTGGTTTGGACACAATGCAGAGCTTCTGAAATCTGATGTTGTCATGTCAGGGATAGAAAAGTCTGTTGTTTATGTCCTCTCTTAACCCCAAAGACCACTTAAAGCAAAAAGCATCATCATCAATCTCTCAGCCAGCAGTGATCCAGCTGTCTTTAGCCTTCCTCCAAGTTCATCTGCAGACATGATCTCTTTTTCACCAGGTTCTGGCCTCAAGCATTTCTGCACAGGGACTGTTCTGAGCTTCTGCAGTCGGTGACCTGCATGTAGCAGTCTGTTGTGTCACGGCGTAAGATCAATGATATCCTTGAACGCTACCGTTTATTTGTGAATGCACAGGAAGCATCTTCAGACTTCTACAATAGAGCACAGCACCACGTTCCTTAGCTCTGGATCGGATGGAAAGCCTCTACTTCTGCCAAACTCTGCAACAGCACAACAAAAGCACAACCTGCAGCAAAGCTCAGTCATGTGCCAA
This sequence comes from Oryzias celebensis, assembly GCA_014656515.1. NCBI lineage: Eukaryota > Metazoa > Chordata > Actinopteri > Beloniformes > Adrianichthyidae > Oryzias > Oryzias celebensis. The sequence continues at coordinate 6,688,666 of BNCR01000009.1, read as the reverse complement.
ATGCAGCCCCACACAGGCTGTGATGATCCACATTTCATATGCTGTTGCCATGGCAACAGCAAGACCAAGACAAGGAGAGAGAGGCCAAAAATCTGCTATCAGCCACAGGCGTGAAAATGGACAAAGGTCTGAAGATGTCAAGAAGGTGACCTTTAACCTCTGGGGAAGGCAGCACTTTGAATCAAAGTTTTTCCTGAAACTTTATCTGCTCCTCCATACTTTGTTTTTGTCCATTTGAGCAGTTCCAGTCCTCTGTAGCTGCTGCACACGGCAGTCTTCTTTACCCAGATCTTTCACAGATTTGATTTTACCCTCAGTGCTCTGCTACTTTTTGTTCTTTAACAGAGATAGAAAAAGCGATTTGCTCTAAAAAACAACAAAATAATAAAGGTTTTCAACATCATTACATTCACATCTTTTTCCAGCAGAAAGGCTGAAGGTGTTGAAACCTGTCTACCTGAGGAGGAGGGGTTCTCTTTATGTGATACTCAGTGTTTGATCTGCAGACACTGGACCATCAGAAGGACCAGTGGGTCGATAAGAACCGATGAGCAGCATAGAAATCAGACAGGAGGAGGAAGAAGGAGAAGCTTACCTGAGTGATGAGCAGCAGCAGCACACAGACACTCAGCAGGTTCTCCCCGTTCTCCATCTGTCCTCCTGAAAACAGCTGTGCCGCCTTTCCCTCCTTATCGATCGCTTTACTCAAGTTAATGATCAGGTTATCTGGTCATCTGTTAATCTGCTGCTCCAGTCAGCCCACCGCTCTGCTCTCTCCTCCCTCCTCCTCTTCTTCTCCGTCTTCTTCTCTGATGCAACGCCAAAAACCTGCCGAGTGGAAACAAAATCCTCCATCTCACAGTGTGTGTGCGTGTGTGATGTCACAGCCTGGCTGCTGAGCAGATCTGTGAAGCAGCAGCAGGAGGAGGAGGAGCTGTCTGTGATGCTTAGCATTTCTTACTGTGTGTTACTGAGGAGCCATTTGGCTTCAGGCAGAAAATATTGGTTTATTTTTAACCCCCCTTCCCAGAACTGAAGCTCGTGATGGAAAAACCTGCTTATCTTTGATGTTATAAAAGATACTGTCTTCAGTGGCATTCCTGCTCTGTACAATTTGGATGTCAAGGATCTGTGGAGATTTGTGCAAAAACATCTGAAAGCTTGATGGGGTTGAAGTAAATTCTTTTCAGGTGCTTCAGCAGCAGTAAAGGAGGCTGCAGCTTAGTTTTAGGCAGCTGTTAACCCTCAGAGGGCTTTGAGAGCAGGACTGCTTGGCCTTGTGAGGCAGAAGGCTGCAGAAGGTTGGTCAAAGAGGCTCAAGACCCACCTTTTTAATTTAGCTTTTTTATGATTTTTAGAATTATTTAATTTGATCTTCTCCTCTTTTTTTAAAAAAAAAATGTAATTATTAACTTTCATTTGAACAATTTTATAGTTAATTTATGTACACAATTATTGTTTTAATATACTAACCATATTTATTTATTTATTTTTATTCTTATTATTATTATTTTTGTAAATCTTTTTTTTAATGCTTTTTATTCATTTATTCTTTAACTCCAGTGTTTCCCCACGGGAATCCGCTGTTCCGGGGTCCTCCTGCCTATGGGTGAGCTGATGCTGCGGTGCTCATTCTCATTGGGGCAGCTGGGGTACCTCCATGTTGAGGGGGCTCTGGTCTGCCCTGTGTTGGGTGGGCACTTCGGTGATGACCCCTGTGGTTGGGCTGGACCTTGGAATAAACGGATCCCCGTAATATCGTTTCTCCACAGCAGTACTGAGCCAGACTTTTTCCTTAGAGCTGCAGTTTTTAATCTTTGTTCAGTTTTCCTGTGGGGGGTGTCATGTATTGTGGGGGCTGGGTGGATGAGGGAGGAGCTGGGGAGGGAAGGGTGATTGTAATTGTAATTGTATTTTTTTGTTATTATTATATTTTTAATATTATTTTTATCTTATTATATTTTTATTTTATTTATTTATTTTTATGTAAAGCGCCTTGGGTTTTCACAAGAAGGAAAGGCGCTGTACAAATAAATAAAGTTTGAAGTTTGAAGTTTGAAATGTCACGGCTTGCTGAATGCCGCTGCTTTGTGGTACACGTCTGGGATGCCCACTGCAGTCAGAAATCACATCTCACCTGGACAAACACTCAGGGCGTGTTGGTGCCTCTGTGAGATGTTTTGAAGGCCTTTTCTCCAGAAGAGTGCACGACCTCAACAGCAGGAGCATCATGAGTCTCAATGGGCTGAACGCTTATTGTCCTCTTGGTTTTATTCTGTCTCCAGACTCTACCACGCCTGTCATATGTGCTCACTGTGAACCTGCTTTCATCTGTGAAGAGCACAAGGCACCAGTGGTGAATTTGCCAATTATGGTGTTCTCTAGCAAATGCCAAACATCTTGCACAGTGTTGGACTGTAAGCAGAACTCCTACTTGTGGGAGTTTGGCCCTCATTCCTCCCTCATGGAGTTTGCTTCTAACAGTTTGAGCAGACACGTGCACATTTGTGTCTTACTGGAGGTCATCTTGTAGGGCTCTGGCAGTGCTCCTCCTGTTACTCCTTGCACAAAGGAGGAGGTGTGGTCCTGATGCAGGGTTGTTGCACTCCTACAGCCAGTGTTGGGTAAATGACTTTTAAAGAGTAATTGATTACTTTACTTAAGTTACTGGATGAAACTGTGATTAAATTATTTTACTCATTACCTATTTCAAAAAGTAATTCACTACTCGCTACTTTACACATTTTCCACTCACACACAAATTCTCAAATGAGTGAAGCTACCACAAACCATATACAATTGTAAAATCCACAAAATAAAGACAGAGGCTACACAAGGGCGACAAGTTTTTTTTAGCATCACCTCATTAAATTCAACACATGAACATGTACATTGTATATAACCTACACGGTGTGTAGACGGGTTGCTCATTGACACTAGGGCAGTGCAAAGCAGGTCATCTCCAGGACTAAACTTTCTCTTAACTGAAATATTTTTGTTCTTTGTTTTCAACAGTTAGAAATAATTTGAATAGCTCCAGTTGCAGAATGCCTGTACGGATTCATCCACGTCCATATTTACACTCTCCATCTAACTTTGACCAGTCTCTAACTCTGCACTAGTGCGCATGCATCAGGAACTCTGGTTTTTCTAGTATCTGATTTATTTCATTTAACTAACAGACAATGTCAGAGCCAACTGTTTACAAGTTCATTTGTTTTATTGTCACTGATGGTTTCCCTGCACCAAAATGAGAGTAATGAAGTAATGAGCGTTTCTGTAATCTAGTAACTGTAATTTAATTGCCAATGTTTGAACTGTAATCTTTACATTACTCTGTTACTGACAACAGTAATTAAATTACAGTAATTTGTTACTTTGCAATCAATTACCCCAACACTGAATGCGGCCTCCTCTACATTTCCTGATGTCTGTCTCCATGCTCTGGACACTCTGCTGACAGACACAGCAAACCTTCTTACCACAGCTCACATTGGTTCTGGATGAGTTGCACTACCTGAGACACTTGTGTGGGATGTAGGCGCCGTCTCATGGGACATCTGGAGTGACAATACCATCAGCACTCAAAACATCAGCAGAACTACTCCTTGATTGGAGGGAGGTGTCTTTCTGATCTCCAATTATTTCCACATGTTGTCTATTTCAGCTGCACAAAAACATGTGAAATTGGTTGTCAGTCAATGTTCCTTCCTAATTGGACCATTGATTATAGAAAAGTGTGATTGACTTGGAGTAACATTGAGTTGTTAGGTGTTGCCTTTATTTTATTTTTTAAAATAAGGCTGACAGGATGGTAATGAAGAACCAACAAGATATTATTGTTGGATAAAGAACAAAAGAAAGCCGTTGTGGTGGTGGTGGTGGATATGGCAGTACCAAGTGATGGCGACATCAAGAGCCTGGGCAACTGGAGAAAGCTTGGAGGGTAAAGGTGACAGTGGTGCTCGGGGTAATTGGAGCTGAAACCCTCAAACTGGAGGAGTGGCTACAAACCGATCCCTGCAAAGACCTCAGACATCTCAGTCCAAAAAAGCACAGTACTAGGAACAGCTAAGATACTGCAGAACCCTCAAGCTCCCAACCTCTGGTGACGGACCCGAGCATGGAAGAGAAACCACCCCCGAAAGGTGAGAGGGGCAATTATTATATATTGGACTATTGGAGAAACAAGAGATAACCCAGACAGCAAGGTCCCAGGATTTGAATCATTTTCTTTCAAACTGTGCTAACCACTGCACTACCATGCAGCCAGTGATTTAATGCAATGTTTTTTGACTGAAAACATCCACAAATAATGTGAATGAAAAATAATGGCAGCAACGAATGTCCAAATATTAACACTGAATTCTTCTACAACTAAGCAAGCATCTGTCTCTTTGATGACATCTATATTCATGAGTAAGCCGAGCTTCTGTTAATGCTGTGGTACCAATGACACCCTGACTTTAGCTGAAGTCCTGCTCTCTGATTTATTCATGATAGACTGAGAGAGAAAAACCTGACAGCAGGAGAAGAAGAGATGGAGGCAAGAATGTCTCTTTAAATTAATCATGCACCTCGAAGGGGTTGTCAAGGAAACAACATCTATCTGCAGACACCAGAGTGTGTAAATGTACTTGGCTGAGCCTGCATCAGTCAGATGGCACTCAGCAGGGGTCTCACACACACACACACACATACACACACACACATGCACACACAGTGATGGACAGAAAAAGAAAATCAGATCACACATTCGGAAGCCTCTCAGCACTGTAAAATATTTGTGAAATTCACAGTTACAAAACTAAAAATATGATATTATGACTGCATTATATACAGTTTATAGCATGTTGTTAAACAATAAATTTAGAACCATTTGCGACAGTTTTGTGGCCTTTAGAGGCAGGATTTCAAAAAAGGGTATCAAAGAGAAGTGTCAGCAGTTCCCCATTTACTGACTGTACAGTATTGCTCTGTGCCGAGCCCCCTGCACCTCAATCCAGCCAGTGTTTGGATCTTCAGCTCAGGTCTGTGATAGAGACACTGACTGAGAGTGAGCAGACATGTTTTTTAGACTCATATAACAAGCAGAAGTTGTTCACATTTAATGTATTTAAATTAGATAAAACATTGCTTGGTATCAGGCAAAGCCTTTGTCACGTTTAGGTGTAAAAACAAACAGTTAATGTTGTTGAAGCAGATTAAGCACAAACAGAAACAGTGTACAAATAATTTAAGTAAAAGAAAATAGAAAAGCAAGAAAATAACCATCTAAAATGCACAATATCACAGAAAATGGGCTTTTTCCTAACAGTAATGGTGTGATTAGACATTGGAACAGTGTTCTATTCCTAAATGCTGGAGGTGCTCTCTGATGAATCTGATCTGTGGCCAATGGCCATCGTGACACAAGAACCCATCAGTTCCTGTTCTCAAGAACCCCCTTCTGTCATCCAGCGTTTTGCTGCCTCCTATTGGTGAACATGAAAAACAGGCAGGACATTGCACCTCCCAGGAGTGGAGCACAGCACTCCAGGTACGAAACACTGATAGAATTTTTGTCTCAAAATTCAGTTTTTAATCTAACTCAAACCACTGTGCTGTATGAATAAATGCAAACCAGAAAAACTGTTTTTCATTTGTTTTTTCAATGTAACTTTCAAACGTGTAAGGCAGCTTTCATCACAGAATCTGACTGGAGGCTGCAACAGGAAGAGGCTTGATTGAGTCCACATGTCAGGATCTGATGGAGACGGACAGTAAATTGCAGGAAACCATGCTGGTGGAAGTAACGTAAGAGTTTAATACACAAAGAGCAGTTTGAAACATAAAAGAGCATTTAAACTCAAAAACAAGTTCATGAAAGAACTGAAACACGAAAGTAGATGATTTGAAACATTTCCCAGACTGGTCTCTGGTCAGCACGGCTTCAAATCATAGTTGGTCAGGAAGTTTGTAGTTGGGTTCCGTTGACCTTTCCTCTGAATGTGTGAAACTTTGTGTTTAGCGTGTAGCAGGAGCAGAGAATAACCATCAACAAGTTTAAATGATGACCTGCAGGACCTGCTTCTTGCACTTTTTCAAATTTCTGCAGAATGTGTCATAAAAATCAAAGGAAATGTAAGTTTGCTTTTTTTTTTCGATGAATACTTTCACATTTTCATGATTGAACACTTCTTATTTGCCCCCCTCCCCTGCAGAAGCTGTTCTGGACAGACACTGGTTAACCCCCTGCAGATCATTTGTCATAATCTCTCTCTAAAACAAGATCAATCCTAATTGAAAACAGAACACTCTGAACATGTTGTATTTAATTGCTGTTGCCCTCATGACTACTTTGATTTCCACCACGATAGAGATAATGGATGTTGGCCCTCCTGTGTTGGGTTTCTGTGGTGACAGTCACTCTGCTTCTTGTCACATTTGTGTTGAATGTATTATCCCGAAACATCCCATGTTGCAGCATGGCCTTTGAAAACTGATGACATTTCCCCCTATACTGCATCTGAAACACAGGTGGGTTTTGGTGTCAGAAGTGGGACAGACTCAGAGGAGGATTCTGAGGGTGTATTCAGACTGGAAAAGTCTGTTGGTCCAGATCAAGTCTTGAACCTTGTTTGGTCTGTATTCAGGCAGCCTTCAGACTAACATTTCTACTCCAAACAAAAGCTTGTAAAATAAACCACGTGATTAAACATCTCTTCACTCGTTGGCCAGGATTTACGAGGGCGGGGCAAAGCAATGAGAGAAAGAATGATGAAAGTACTGCACTTTACAATCTTTGTTGAGATAGTTTATTTATTCAAACTTAGATTTCTCTGGCCAATTTGGAACATCTGTATCATCTCTGTATCAATGTCAGATACAACACTTTTTGCTGTTACTTTGGTACGGTGGAGACATGCTGTAAGACAGTTATGAGGAGACGACTGCTAAGAAGGAAAGAAGGGTCAGAGAGCAGTTTCTGGTTCCGCGTCTGGGTTCGCTTAAGTGTATTCAGATGGAAAACTTGCTCTGGGTTATCGGGGGAAACAAACTCTGCTTCTGTTTAAGCAGACTGAATGTGTCCAGTCTAAATACACACGTAGACTTGGAGGAGGTTTCTGAGGCTCATTGCTGCTCAATCAGCACTCACCGGCATTTCATGCACTGTTGGCTTCTTGCTGCCATAGACTTGGTTGGATGTTCGATATAATGGATGAGCCTGCTTCCCTCTGGGACAGAAACAGAACAGCCACACTTTATTACAAACACAAACACACACATGAAAGGCTTTTCCATATAAAAACACTCATTTTCAGAAGTTTCTTTTATTTCTCTTTGGGTTTTACTGGCCCTCACTTTTAAACTTGTTCAGCTCACTTGATGGTTCGTTTTTGTTTTCAGTCAACTTTTTGTTGCTGTTGTTTTTGTTGTTTTCAGAATTGACATACAAAACAGATTTGAATGTTTGGGTAAAAAGATCTGTCAGGTTGTTGAGGTGGAGAATAAGTGAGAGGGTCAATATTGACCAATGTTCAAATTATAGGGCAGCTTTGATAGTGAGGAGAAATCACCCAGAGTCTGTGTTGAAGTAAAAAATATTGTATAGAATCCCTCTGTTTCACATCCTGTCGCCCACGAGCCTTTTATTTACCTGACGCACCTGAACACACCCGAGGAAGCGCAGAGACCCCGGTAACCCTGGCAACCTCTATTAAACCCCCGCTACTCACAGAAAAACACCACCAAAACTGTCAGCATCATACCCGTAACCATGGAAACACTCGGGCTCGTTAAACCTCCGCGGCAGGTCCGGATCCGTCCGGTATAAGTCGCAGGTCTGAACGTTACGGTTCTCCATTGCCGCCGCTCACTGCCGCTATCACACAACACTGCGGTTGCCAAGAACACACACGTGACCATCTGGCTCCTCCTTCTCGAAATGCAAGCATACCACAGGACAGTGGTCCCCTACCACAGGGCCGCGGACCGGTACCGGTCCGTGGATCAATTGCCAGCGGGCCGCGGAAGAAATAAGTTACTTTTTTTTAATCCCCCAAATCTTTTATTTTGAAAAAATACCCTATTCTGTCAGCTACACCTTCGGTCACTTGAGGTGTAGAGTTGGGTCAGGTGAGCAAAATGACTACGTCTGAACAATCTTTTATTCTGAAAAATCGTTTGGTTTTGAAAATCAACCGGATTCTCTGGATTACATTTCAGTCACTTGAGCGCTGAAAATATAAAATAAAAGTCTAATTTCCTATTTAAAATTGTTATTAAATAAATACAATTTTAAATCAATAAATACATGTTTAAACATATGTGGCATTAAAACTTTAAAATAGCCATTAAAAAGCACATTAAAACATTTAATGACATATTTAATGATGTCTTTGTCCCAGTGTGGGCTAAAAGAGACAAATTGAAAAACTATATTTAATATTACATAGTTTTTAAAAATGTGTCATTCATTATTTACAATTTGAATTAAATAATTAAAAGTGTCATTAATTGTGTCAATATTTCATTAAAATTCCATTTTAAGTGATTGAATGAAACAAAACCTGAGCCTGATTTCAGGAAGGAGTGTGGACTTCCAACAAGCTCACTCATGATTGGCCACTATTGTTCCCCTGAAAACGTTACTCAGACCAGTTCGGACCAATCACTGTCCACTGGTTTCAAAACAGTGGCGCACATATCAGGAAGCAATGGAGACGGATTTGGCTTCCTTTCACGAAAGCCGGAGGTCAAGGATTTTCTAGAGGGGACGTAAAAACCTGGCTTTGTCCAGTGATAATATACGGTCTATGAAGCAGAGACAAGCAATAAAAGGACACAAATGATGGATTTCTTATGGAAGTTTACTTGAGTCATAACTCAAAGTAATGTGCAATTCTCAATTATCAATCCAATACCGAATTCAGGCTTGGAATATGAAAATACATTTTAAAGCTTGGATTTCAATATTAAAAGTTACAATTCAATACGACATTTTTAAAACTAAAATATTAAATAAAAACAAAATCAACTGCATTTTAAATTATTATGGGTTTTTGATTCAAATGAATATGCATTTTGAAGTACAATTCAATTTTCAAAAACATAATTTCAAATCTTGGTTTACTTTAATTTCATTTTGAAGAAACTTAAAGTCTTTTGCATCGTAACATGCCATGATGTTTGTGAGTCAAAACTGAAAATAAATTTAACAGCGCCTCCTGATGTTACACATCTTTTAAGGTATTGTGTAACTTTTCGTGAACTTTTTTTGAACATAAGCAATTCATGCATTAGTAACAATTGTGACAACTAACCCGCTCTCCCGAAAATGTCGTTTGAAATCTGTCTAAAATGTTCACTAAATCAAGTAAGTCCTGTTTTATGGGATTGGAAATCTATTATCATTTCATAGACATGTCACAAAATGCCATATCAAATATGAAAGCACTTTGGATGTCTCCCATTGTTTCAATATTTCATGACTTTACAACAGAATGCAGTTTACTTCACCAGTACTACACTTTGGGATAACGTCAGACAAAAAACATAGTAAGGAAAAGCTTCAGGTTTTGAGAAAGTATTTTAAGGTCATTTTCCAAACAGATTAAATACGATTAGTGGCTAACCACAAAGCCAAATCACATGACCAGTTTCAAAGAGAATTTCCAGTTATTTAAAAACCAGCTGACTGTGCACATCAACTGGTTTTTAAAGTGGATCTTTGAGCCACTGTAAACAGCAAATGGGGTTTTAATGTTATGATTTTGTTTCATTTCCAAGACCTTTGAAAAATCATGTTCACTTTGATTTTCTCACCTCTTTACCTGCCCACCACTGCAGACCCAATCCACGTTAGGTTTCAGAAAGGTTGACAGCGTTTGCAAGCAAAAGGTATGGAATTACCTGTTATCCTACTGAGTAAAACATCATCAAAATTCAAGGCGCCAACTATTAGAAGGCTAGAAAATCACTACATAAGACAGATTTTGTTGTTGAGCAAAGTGGGAGAGATAGCAGTGAAATGTTTCCTGAGTGAAGATGTGCGAGAAATTAAAGAGATTTTGTGTGTTTTAAGTGAACAATAGTTTGAGATGAGCAGCTGTCAAGTACACAGGCTGCACCGTGGAGATGCTGTGTCATCTTTGTGATGTGGACAGGACACCAGGAGGCTGATTCCATGTTCCATGGTTACTGAAAGTGCAAAGGCTGTTTAGGTGGACAACATTAGTGAGGATACAGAAGAGTCAGGCCTGTGACGTGGTCCTGTGTTTACAGTCAGGCAGAAGCTGGTTTTTAGAATCTAAGAAATCTTTTGTGTGCAATCCTATTGTCAGTGTCAATGAAAAACTGCAACAACATGCCGACATTTTGAATGCTAAAAGTTGTGTATGATGTTATTGTTGGTCAGAATGTGGACATGCTTGTGTTCAGCAGGAGTTTTTTGGAAGGCCATAAAGTCACTTGCGTCTGCTTTATTTTCAAAGCCAAACATAGCAATATTCATAAAGTGGGTTATTATGAACGCACCATTATTTTATTCTATAACTCTAAACTCAAGAGTTGTGGATATATTTTAACACAATGCCAATAAATTATAAAGCTAAAAAACCACAGAACACTCAGAAAATGTTTCAGGAAAGAGAAGAAGAATCTTTCCTAAAAAAGAAAAGGGACCTTGTGCAAGAACAACCCAAAAAGTCTGTGCAATCTGTCTGTGGGGTGAGATAGTGGAATAAACGAAGGAAAGGATCAAAATTAGTAAAAATGTTACACAATAAAAAAAATGCAAATTAAACATTTTGGAAACATATGAGAAAATGAGAAGCCTGATGGGACAACTTACAATTGTGACTTACATGAAACTGTTTTGATTCCATTGTGCTTTTTTTATTTATTTCTTTTGTGTATATGTGAATAATGATTTTTTGTTTATTGTCTAAAAATGTATGCATAAAATATAGTAAAACTGGGAGTGGGAAATAAGATTTTTGTTTTGTCCACCCGTACTTTTTTTTTTTTCAATAATAACATCAATGAAAGTGCCTAAGACACGGGTTGAGAATTGTTGTTTCTAGACGTTATTTTAAAATGATATATTTTGCATTCTCGTTTTAAATAAAAAAGAGGTAAAACATCTCAGTGATTTTCATTGTTAAAAAAGGGATGCTTGTGTGATTGAAGGAGCTTTTTTTTTCCAAAATACCAAAGAAAAAAACTTGTAAAGGCTGTGCTGAAAATACATCAAATGGAACATAGTAAAGTGTTTTAAGGTTCAAATATCAAGTTGACCTAAAAAGCAAAGAAAACCTTTCAGATTAATACATGTGCTCATGACCAGATAACCACATAGTGATTAGGATAAGTAAGTACACCCTCTTTAAAACATACTAATGTAATCAGTAGCGCGATGAACAAAAGAACAATTTCCAAACTTTCCACAAGGATGAGTTTTATTGAACATTTATTTGACTCCAAAATATAGTGAAGGTGAATAATGTCACTTAGATCACAAAATCTCTGGTAAATGAGCACAGTGATTGTGAAGAACAGCACCAAGTCTTCCAGACATGGAATGAACAAGTTGGAGACATTGCAGCATTTATCTTCTTCCATTCTTCCAGAATAACCTCTTTTAGGGCCTGGATGCTGGATGGAGAGAGATGCTCAACTTCCTCACAGGTGTTGGATTGGATTCACATCAGGAGACATACTTGGTCGTTCAATCACCTTCACCCTGCTCTTCTTCAGAAATGCAACAGTAGCTTTCCATGTGTGTTTTGGATCACTGTGGTCACTGTGTCACCTGTGTCCTGGACACATCTTAAAGGAATCATTAGACTCACCTGAGGTTGAATGCCTGTTCATTAGGATTTTGTAGTGTGAAGTGTGACTTTTCTCCTAAGACTGTACTTGTGGTCTACTCATTTTTGCAACATGGGCTTAAATTAATTAATTGTGAAAATCCCTTTTTTTGTGTTTGAGGAAAAAATATAATGTCCAACTGCAGCTGATGACAAACATGTTTACCTTCCCAGAGTGTGTGAATGGGAGCAGGAAGTGTCCGAACAGACTGTGAGATGTAGTCCTGAAAAGACTGCACTAAACACACAACGCTGGAGAAGTCTGCACACCATCCAGACTATGGGATAGTGGGCAGGTTGTGGGTTTGAGTCCATGTCATCAGAGAAGGAGTTTCATACCAACAACAGCTCAGTTTAGAGTGGCATTAACCCTGTCTCATATACAAATATAAACATCCAAAGAAGATTTTATCTCAGGAAAAGCTCCAGCTGTATTCAAGCAAAGCAGATGCACTAAAGTTAGTTTGGGCTCAATTACTGTATGCCAAAGACTGGATGCAAATAAAAAGGGGACAACTGTGTTAAACTCAAAATGCACTTTATTTTAAAATAGAACATACAGCAGGTTAAAAAGCAGCTGATCAGTAGCCTCACTTCTCAGTAAAAAACCATAATAATAAAATGATCAACAGCTCACTGTTAAATATGAAAAGAACAAAATAAAATCCACTCTTCACATTATGAATCAATAACATGTTTAGTGACCTACAAGCAGTGACGGGGTCAGGGGCGGAGCCTACATCGGCTGGTTACAGTTTGGGCATAGCATAGGGTTTGCGGGGCGGGGCTACACTTGTGTAGCTACAAGTAATATTTACAGTTGTAACTAAGAGCTCAAAGCGGCCTGCATCCACAGAGACGTCACGGCGTGCAGACTTCAGCCGTGACCTCTCTGCAGCGAGGCAAACCAAAAACATGCTTCCTCCTCTTCCTCTCCTCTCTAACTCCCAGGACCTTCACACCTCAGGAGACTCTCGGGCTGCTCCGGCTCCTCCAGAGCCACTTCAGCAAATACTTCTTCAAAAAAGGGGGCGAATGAAAGAATGATGCTTTTCAGATGAGGGTTTACTTTTTGATCACAAGATAAATTTTCATGAAAACATTTAAAAGGTCTGATCAGGTCAGATTTAAGGATCTTATCCGTCTACCACCTGACTGGTGACAAGTGACAAGCTGTCAGCAGACTTCCTCTGAGCTCTCTGCATCACTTCCTGTGTCCAGGCGTCCTCTCTGGTGGAATACTGTGCTAGACTAGCCGACTATTCTGCACAAAGCCTACAAGATAGACAGACAGACAGGTAGACAGACAGGTAGACATTAGAGCAGAAGGGGTGGAAGAGGTCAAAAACATGACTCAGATCACAGCTTCCTGTTAACACCACCATGTTTCATCCTCACCTGTGCAGGTGAACAACAAAAACTGATGCATGATGGGGTATCTAGAAGCTCACCTGCCTCGTTTACTAACTTTGGAAACCTCTTTAGACTTGAAAAGAAGAACCACAGAAACCGTTCATCATGCTGATGACTCGTCAGGATCAGACGAACTTCAACACCTGAGCTCAGTTTCAAACTCAACCAAAGACCAAAAATTTGGTTTGTTTTCAACAACCTCCATGTGGCATGGGTGTCAACAGGACTACACAGGATCCTGACTTCACAGCTGCCAGGAGTCACCTGTCCCACCTACCTGTCCGTCAGTCTTCACAGGTGATACTGATCTAGTTATGATTCTATCACAGGAAGTCAAACTTCATGCATTTGGTTTCCAGAAATTTTGGAGAATTTCCTTCAGGTACAAGACCTCGACACCCAACTGCAGTCCACACTTTAGATTACATCTAAAACACAAAGTTTATAGAAAGAACCTCTGATTTGGAATGATGGAAGTATGCACACCCTCCTTAAAGTCGGGACCTCTCCACCATGACGTCATGGTGTTTACACCTGTTGGGATCTGATCACAACCTGAAGCCCAAGAGAGATACAGACTTTGTGCATCTCTCACATCCTCACATTGAAGAAGGCACAGAAGGGGAAGTCTAGGAGACGCCATGGTTTAGTCACCCATTAGTAGAGAAGGCTGTGGTCATGTGACCAGGAAGAGGCTCGACCTGATGATCCCAAAGAGGATGTGAATGAATGCTGATCAGACAGCGATTTAACAGAAACTGTTGTAACCAGCAGAACCCAGTTGGTCGACTGCAGGTCTGACAGCTGCATTTCAAAGGGACTGCTTTTACGTTTCCCAAAAACTAACACCTTAAACCATGATATCACAAAGAAACTATGATAAACACGTCAAAAATGAGTTGGCAGAACAAATAAATCAGACGTACCGTGCATCTTCCGAATGCGGCCCGTTTCTAATAGACACTGGTTTCCAAAAGCCGCCCGGTCAACAGGTGTTTGTTACTGTGAGATGCCAGTGTCTAACAGTGGACGGGCACCTTCAAGACCCGCCCAACCCCTCGGGTCGCGCACAGTTGTGCAGACGCCAGGTGTCTGGTATGTGTTTTTTGAGCTGGTGTATCAATGGTCAAGAAAAGCTCATTCAATTTAGCGGTTCCATTGCGTGCGGTGGCACACGCCAAAGAACACTCTGGTGGAGAATCGGCACCATATTTTTGGCGCAAGGACAGGGTGATATGGAGAACACGGCTGCGGAAAAAGGAGCAACAAGCAAACGGTTTCCTGGTGGAGGTGCAGAGAAAGTGAGTGACGACTTAGCAGAACTGGTTTGAACATGGATTATTCAGCAAAGATGGAAAGATGCGCATGTCTCCAGGAAAATGACTGGCGTGAAAGCAAAGAGGATTTTTGGTACGGAAATTGATGACGCTTCAAAGAGAAGAGAAACGTTCACAGCCAGAGCTAATCAGAACAGAACACAATGTTCTGATCATTTCAAGGAATCCTGAAATGTTCATCTGCTGTTGTCTGCATTTTATCACCACATTTCACAGCAAAATGAAACCATTAGTCATCACCATGTTGTCTCTGATGGAATAAACACCGGTCTTGGACGCTGGTCTCTAATAAACGCCAGGCCGGCTGCCAAACTTTTGGGATAAACACAGGTGCTGCTAATGGAAGATATACGGTAAACAAGTATGATTACACATAGGCTTACTGGCTCAGAAACATCTAAAAAAGGATGTCAGGCAGTGCTAAACGGACAAAGCAGCATTTCTGCTTTAGTGTTGGGGGGGCCGGTATGGTGTCAAAATAGTGCATAAAATATTGCTCATCAAAACCTCAGATCCGTGGATCAAAATGCTGAAATTGAGAACCAAAACTTTTGCCAATTTCTTTTCTTGTCATTCTATGATCGTCTTTTTGAGTTTTTATTTCTTTTATTATATTAAACCGAGTACCACATTTATCATTTATTTTATGCTAAAAGAAATAAAAAACTTACCTCCGTTTGCTGGTCCGCCATGACTCCCTCAGCAATTGGCAGGATCTGGCAACACTGATGCTCTGATGTGACGTCAGACTCTGAGTCATTAGGTAGCCAATGACCTACTAGATTAGCATGCTGCTAATTTGACATGTTTGACGGGTTTTAGAATCGCAACCACAAAAAAATAAAAGCCCAATTTAAAACGACAGTTTCAAACGCAAAAAATAAAAGCCCAACTCAAAACGACAGTTTCAAACGCAAAAAATAAAAGCCCAACTCAAAACGACAGTTTCAAACGCAAAAAATAAAAGCCCAACTCAAAACGACAGTTTCAAACGCAAAAAATAAAAGCCCAACTCAAAACGACAGTTTCAAACGCAAAAAATAAAAGCCCAACTCAAAACGACAGTTTCAAACGCAAAAAATAAAAGCCCAACTCAAAAACACGATTTCAGAATGATGAGAAAAGAAATTGGCAAAAATGATGGGTTTTGGTTCTCAATTTCAGCATTTTGATTCGCGGATCTGAGGTTTTGACAAGCAATGTTTTATGCACTTTTTTGACACCATAGCCCGGTGCCTGATGCCCAGGCCTGAATGAAGGCCGGCCGGTCAGATCTGCAGCAGAGCTCTGACTGCACCAGATTGCTGTAGTTTGGTGCTTTTGACTGAGCAGTAAGGTTTCATGAAGGACGCAGCTCCTCTGAAAGCATCAGGCTCTCATCTAAAAGTGAGATTGGAACCAGAACAGACCTGTCTGTCTGCAAGTCCAATCAGAAAATACATCCAATACAGATTTACCGGACAAATACAAGAGGTATGTTTCTGTTTTGACTCCGCCTTCTAGTCAGGTGACATCATCAACAGTAAAAACAGAATCAAATGTCAGCAGCATCCCAAAATGCACAGCTGGCATGCCTATAGTCATTGTACAGATCAGGTAAAAAGAGAAACTGAACAGAGGTGGCGCTACAGAGGCGGAGCCTAGGAGGGGACACGCCTCTTCTATAGCAGTGTATGTCACACAGATGTTTGCCACCATCAGAAGAGCAATGCTCAAATGTAGCTGTTACCGTGTGCTAACATTCACAGGTCAAAGGTCACAGAGGTCTGAGGTCACACCAGTGTCATTTAGAAGGTCAGCCAACAGTGAATTGAAGATGATATTTTTCGGGTCATAACAAGTCTCAGAGGTCAGATGTAGGTCATGGCACCTTTAGCGCTGCTTTCCAGGAAGACCTTGATGTAGGAGGTGGGAACATATCCCTCCTCTTCCAGGTTCCTCCGCACTCTGGTCCAACCATCCCCTTTGTCCTCCTCCACCACAGAAAGTAGCTCCCCCTCCACCATTGACAGAGTGCCTTCATTCTGACCTGCATGAAAAAGAAGAACCAGAGTGTCAGGCTCTCACAGAACCAGTGAACAATGGGTCAGGACCGCACAGTCGGTGGCAGCTGGCGGTTCTGCGCTCAGTCACATGCCAGCCTCCAGGACAGCAGCAGAAATGGGTAAAAATGAGATGCTGTACCTTGAAAGGGGTACAGAGACTTGCAGGTGCCAATACTGGGTAAGGGTTCTTCATCATCAAAGTCATCGTCAAACTCTGAGCTGCGAGACTTGAAGTGAAGCTCTGCACTGTGGTCCTCGGTGTAACTCCCATCAGGACTGTTGACAGAGGTGAGACACGCAGGTGAGATCACTGTGAACGTGCTCAGTCTTCCTGGAGCTGTCTGTCTCACTACCTTTCTCTGCTAGCTGGGTTACGATTGTCCAGCTGTTTTAAGCTGCTGCTGCCGGGGGTTGTTGCCTGAGAATTCAACCCACAACCTGCACTTTGCCTTCTGCCGCTGTGCTCAGACATCCTGATGTCCACCTCAGACATCCACACCTGCAGTAACACAAAAGCAGACGTTTACAGAGCAGATCCACACACAGGACATATCATCTGCATACTATGAGGAGCTCCAGACCTGGTTCCTCTTCAGCTCCTCCTCTAGTTTCTGCAGATTCTGCTTCACCTCCTCCAGCCGAGGTTCCAGGCTGCTGGCATCACCCATCTGAGGGCTCCGCTCATACACCTCCCTCATCTTTAACAGAGCGTCTCTGTAAACAAAGACAACATCATGCGGCTGTTACAGAGCTGAAGAGTACTGGGGCAGAGGCCTTCAAAACGCAGCACTGGAACAACTTTTGAAAGCTTTAGTCACTTCAAACAATGCGAATACAAAACACTTCATACATTTTTTCATAGCCTATACATAGGTGTAGCTCATGGTGCATGGGTACCCACAATCCCACACCCAGTTTGTCTGTCAGGAATGGTTATGGTCGTGGACACCATGTGCAGTTCAGATGGTAATGGTTGCAGCTCTGTGTCAAAGTTCTCACATTGAGAATAAATAAAGCTTCATCATTTACATGTGGCAACAGCTTAACTAACAGGCTACAAATCCCAAAAGCAGCTGACCAGTGAGGTTCAATGAAACTCAATCAGGGAATGGAGAGCAACAGGAGCTCAGCCATCAAAGAGCTCCAGCATCAGTGAGTCTGATCAGCTGCTATGTTTCCATTCCTGGTACTTTCACCTCTGCTCTTTCTCCCTCTGGATCTCCTGGTTGATGTTGTTGATTCTCGTCTGCAGCTTCTTACGCCGCTGCTCAGCAGGAAGGTGGCTGCAGTCTGCTGGGCTGGAACCCTGATGGCGTGAACAACAACCGCTTACATCTGCTGTCTGTAAACACCGCGGGATTCTGACAGGGCAGATACTGACCAGCTTCAGCGACAGCTGTCCGACCAGGAGGGAGCATGAAAGCAAAACACATGTTTAAAATGAGCCAAAAACAGTGCCTGCATTTTTGGAGGTATGCATTAGAAAACAGAGAGATAAGTTTGTGCATCATGCTGTTCATTATTCTGAATCAGATCCATTTGACACCAGTTTTAATGGATGCCAAAAGCTCCTATCCATACAACCTGCAGGCAGCTAAAGGTGAAACAGCAGAGTTTGAGCCAATAAAGATCAAGCCAAGTTGATAAAATAAGGATTTATTTACTAACTTTGCATAAAGCATGTGAGGTTATTATATGTAAAATGAATACAAAAAACCTTTGAAGTATTAACATGTAACAAAAAATGACCAAAACTTTACTTCTTTATATTATTTAACATTTTTCTACTTACTTTGGCTTTCCTTTCTTCAAAAACAAAGGATACGTTTACCCACCTCTTACGAGATGCATTTGTTTATTTTTAAAAAATGAAAGAAAACCATTGAACAGGACTTTTATGGGTTGGAATTTATTTACAATAGAAAGCATCAGAACCATTGGGTTAAAATCCAAAACTTACTTTAAAGGCAAAAATATGGAGAATTCATTTTGACCACTTTAATAAACAAACAAAAAATATGTGGAAGCTAAACTGTCCTCAGTTCTCACTCTCTGTACTCTCTGTATGGTTATGCATCTACAAATTAAAATAATGTCACTTTTTTAATTCCTCGTCTGTGTTCTGATTGGGTCTCTTTGCATTTCCTCCTGCCTTTCATTATCAGCAGTTGCAGTTGCTTCACAGCAGGAATGATTTGGTTTGAAACTAACGCTTAAACAAGGCAAAGAAACCACAACAAGATCATTAATCAACACATGTGTGTGTCTGTGTGCGTGCATGCATGTGTGTTTGTGTGTGCATGTGTGTGTGCGTGCATGCATGTGTGTGGGTGTGTGTGTGTCTGTGTGCGTGCGTGCATGTGTGTTTGTGTGTGGATGTGTGTGTGCGTGCATGCATGTGTGTTTGTGTGTGCATGTGTGTGGGTGTGTGTGTGTCTGTGTGCGTGCGTGCATGTGTGTTTGTGTGTGGATGTGTGTGTGCGTGCATGCATGTGTGTTTGTGTGTGTCTGTGTGCGTGTGTCTGTGTGCGTGCATGCATGTGAGTGTGTGTGTGTGTGTGTGTGTGTGTGTGTGTGTGCGTGTGTGTGTGCGTGCATGCATGTGTGTGTGTGTGTGTGTCTGTGTGCGTGCATGCATGTGTGTGTGTGGGTGCATGTGTGTGTGGGTGCATGCGTGTGTGTTAGTGTGTGTGTGTGTGTGTGTGTGTGTCTGTGTGCGTGCATGCATGTGCGTGTGTGTGTGTGTGTGTGTGTGTTTACCCCTCTCTTGATGCTGCGGAGACACTGCTTCCTTGTCCTGGAACCAGAGCTCATGAGGTCATTGAGCCGTTGTGTGATTGGCTCTCTGGAAGCCGGAGTTGGTGACTGGGGGCTGTTAGCCACACCCCCAGGTGAAGGCGATGTGGGAGGTGGAGGGGGAGGCTGCCGAGGGGAGGACAGGAGGGTCAACAGCTGCAAAGAGAATGAGGAAAAGGATGACATAAGAAAATAGTTCCAGGAAGTAAATGTGTGTACATATGTGTGCATGTCTGTGAGTATAAGTGTGTCTGTGTCTGTACATACATGTGTATCCATGCAGGGGGCAAGGTTTTTATTGTCTGGCAGATAAATACAACAAAATAAAATCAAACCGTCATTAAAACTGGTATTTTCTAAATGTAATTCTAAATATCAATCCATGGTGCAACTTTATTAGCAGTATCCTCTTAATATTAAAGAGTCAGTTGCTGCATATCACCAAAACAGATTTGGAACAACAGTCACAAACAAATCTGTGTTTCTTTTTTTGTTTAAGTCAAAGTTTCTTCTTCTGTTTCTTTACGACAAAAAGGAACTTTCCAAACACATTTGTTTTTTGCTCACTTTGGTATCTTGTAGAGTTATCTCTCATGTTTTGTGTGTTTAAGGTCAGATCAGCCACTTTGACCCTTTAACTCCAGAGCTTAAACTGCAGTGTTTACATTCTTTTGCCAACCATAAGTCCTCAACTGCTTACACAGTTTACCATAATCCCAGCGGATTCTGAAGTGGAGAAAAGCTGCCTTGCGCTGATCTGCAACACTGCACATAAGTGAAGTCCTTAGACAATCAATAAATCAGTGGATTCTGTTGTGGAGAAAAGCTTCTTTTTAAATGCCACTTTTCTCTTAATCAGAATCAGTCGATTCATGTCAATCACATGAATCATCAGAGAGTTATAGTAATTAGAGCATATGTTATTTAGGTGTCACCGACGACAGCTCTGGTGCTAAAGAGTTGAGAACGTAGCAGAGGTATGTAAGACGTGTGACTGAGGCGAGCATCCAGAGATGCATCAAGACAGCAGATGTGCTGGAGAGAATCCAGCAGTTTTCTCAAATAAAACATCCTTCAAAATCAGAGTCTAAATTAAACAGAAATTTTGTACGTTGTGTTTTCTTTCTGAGCAGTTTGGTACCCTGTGGCCCACGGATCGGTGCCGGTCCATAGCCCTCAGAGCTGGGGACCCCTTTGGACCCCTGCTTTAGGGTACCTTGTTTTTTCGTAAGAAAGGCCATAGTTTCCTGCTGTGTCTCCGTCCTTCGGTCCGGTTGTCGAGGTAACTGGATTCAGAGATGCTCCGCCTCATGGAGGTGCTGTAATCCTCAAACTCTACATCTCCTGGAGGGTCAAAGCCAGATTTGTACACTTCCACCACCTGACGTGTGTCCTACACACAGAGTCAGAGCAGACTGTCAGAACTCCCGTTGTCTCGGTGCAGGACATGCAAAAGCACTTTATCAGACGAATAAGAGACAGATATAGTGTCACATGGGGGGCTCTTCTGACAACACTTCTGTTCCTGGATACTCCGGTCTTCCCCTGGACAGGGTTTTTGTGAGCTCTGTCCCACAGATATCAGCACTCTACCTCAGTGCTGCCATATTTATTTTTAGACAAGAGCTGCTCTCCTGCCAGAATTTCCAAACAAACTGAGCCTGTCTCGTCATTTACATCTTACTGAATGAAGCCATAGAGCATCTCTTAAACATGAAACTGATCTATTCTGTTCTGAATTTGCTAGAAGATCACAAGTGGCAGGTTAGACATCCTTCACACGAGCAGATAATCTTTGTCTCTGCAGGACCAGACTTCACTCTGTCTGGTCAAACAGTTTCCAGACAAATGTGCACCAACACCTGCTTCTCCGTAAAAGACTTTTTCTTTAAACTTTTTTAACACACAGCTTTGCTCATGTCTCCTTAAAAGTTCTTAACACTTCATTTGTGTTTAAATACCTCAGAAATATGAAAAGAGTTCAATGTTTCATGTCATTGTCTAACTCGGTAATCTGATTTTCTCACAAACATGCATGCAGGTAAAAGGAAGCACACCAATGTCTGAATGTGTAAATGTAACTGTTGAAGTTGTATTCAGGTGGTGTGAGCTCATCAGGGGAGCCTCACCTTCCGAGGCTGGATGCCTTCTGCTGCATCCACCATGGCATCAAGACAGCGGCTGGTGACAGGAAGCACTTTTTTCTCAGCCTCCGCTGACAGGCGCATGGCTTCACTGATTCTCTCGATCCGGCGCTCCTCCATGTCCTGAATGCGCTAAAACACACACACCACATTCAGTTAGCAGATGCTTTCATCCATAGTACACAACAAATTCAAACCAAGTCAGAGTCAACACTTTTCAGAGCAGTGAGAAAAATGTTGCTGTGCATTTAAAGTTGGATTTGTCATCCCTCCATGGGTCACAGAGAATATGAAAGGGGAAAACAGGATGTAGAATCTGATTTTCTTGATAGTGTAGAGGAAAAATCTGCAAATTTGGGGGGGCGGCAGTGGCTCAGGTGGTTGAGCAGGTCGGCCAGTGATTGAAGAATTGGCGGTTTGAACCACTTGAAAATTACAATCCATTATTAATATTATTATTATAGGAAGTGGAAAATATTTTTTGTAAGTTAAGCTGGTCATTATTGATGACCCTCAAATACGTAGTGGAATGAGAGAAAATAATAACACAGACCATCACCAGGTTGATGGTGAAGCTGCATAAAAGGGCTGCCTCTAAAGGCTGAAAATGTTCGTCTCTCATCAGAGATGATAATGGTTTTATGGTATAATTTGCTGGAAAAGACAGAAGGATCTTTGTGACACCAACTTTGAATCGGTAAAAACGAACATGAGATGGAGCAATGGAGCTCAGAGCCATGTTAAAGCCCGAAGAGGGATATGGCCTGGGACAGAACCCTGTTGAACAGCATAGGAGAGGCAGTGAGAGCTGGAAACATTCCACTGTTAGGAAACAAGCTGGTTCAAAAAACAAAGCTTCAGTCAGCCAAGAATGTTTCAGAGACAATACCATGTGGCATGTGTTCATGCAAACAGTTTAGCTCTGTTCTTAGTTCTGTACAAACACATCAGGAGACACCATCACACAAACAAGAAAGTCATTAATATTTTAACTGTTGTCAGTAGTTTGATGCAAATCAAGGTTGTAGTCCTAGCAGAGTTTGCATGTTCTCTTTTGCATGTGTAGGATTTTCTTAAAATAAGTTCAAAAACTATAGCGAGTACTGCTGAAAATGTGACAGCTCAACAATGCCTCTGTAATGTTAGATTTTGTTGATAAAGTTTCATTCAAAGTGCATTCACGTTTGATATTGTATTTAGAAAATAAAGTCTTCATAAATGTCCCATGAATTAAGTTTGTTGTATTTATCCGCCATGTCCTGAAGTCCTCTCTGTGGAAATATTCTCTGACATTAAATCGGTCACAAACTGGCAACAAGCGGAACAGAAGGTTAGCATAGCATAAAGTATCGTCGTAGCATGATAGCATCAGTGTGTAACAACACAGCTGTATCCAAATAACCCTTTTTATTGAACTCTGTTGCTGCTGTGAGTCCAGCCGGTTTAGCCTCTATTTCTGTTTGGATCCCATCAAAAACTTCCACGTCCTGCTGCTCCATCAGCCTAAGCTAAACGCTACACAGAAGTGTTCAGGAGATACGGGGGTGGGGGTAGAGGCGCTTTACGTATTGCGTGCTCTTGTAACTATCTTGTAACTATGCAGCAAGCTTTTTTTTATTTTATTTTCTGCCTTGTGGAAGAAGCTCCTCTGCTTGCTGCCCTTTTCATGTCTGCTCATTGCGAGAGACAGACAGGCGGCTGCCTTTACTCCGAATAACGGAAGCTCAAAAAAGAAGAGAGCTGGGAAAATAACATCTAAATTTTCCTAAAATAAATCCCTGAAAATCCCTAAAATAAATCCCTGAAAATCCCTAAAATAAAGCCCTAATTTGACTTTCTTTTTGTAAAGGATTTAGGCTTGGGGGCACACAATTTCCAGTGTAGTCTAAAAGGGGGTGTGGCGCCAAAAGATCCACAGCTCTGGTGTCTCTGTGTCACAATGGCGTCCTGGAAGATGGCTCAGTGACATCAGAGTAGCACGCAGTCCTTGTCTGCCTTTGTTGTTGTTTTTTGTGGTTTTATGGAACAGCCTGTGTCTAGAATAAAGAATAGGATGTGTTGTTCATTGTTGGTTTATACATACAGGAAAGAGGAGACCACAGAAATGTCTTCAATTTCAAAATAAAACGTGACAAAAAAAGTTTTGTTCTGTTTTGCTTTATAAAACCTAACTTCCTTTAGTTGCTCTCCAGAAGAAAGCGCTCTACTTCAACACGTTCTCACTCCTAAATCATCACTATTGACTGATGGGTAAGGCGCCCTCCACGTCACTCTCTGACGCTTTGGGTGCTCCCAACTCCTCGTTTTTTGATGCGCCTGCTGCTCTGATTAAATCAGGGGTCCAGTCATTTTGCGGAACGCGGACTGAAACTTGGGACACATGTAGTACCGGTCCGGGTCCTGAACCGGTACCACGTCCAGAACCGGTACCGATCCGCGTCTGGCAACAGGTTATGGTTGGGGTACCTGGTTACGGTTAGGGTCAGGCTACTGTTGCAGTCTGGTACCGGACCGGTACCGGTTTACGGCCTAGAGGTTGAGGAGCCTTGATTTAATTGGATGAGGGAGCGTGTAAAAAAACGACGAGATGGGTACAACCGAAGCGTCAATTTTTGACTTGGAGGGCTCCTTACCCATGCGTCAATATGTGATGACTTGGGAGTGGGAACGGGTTGTCTACTTTCACTCTGAGATTTTTGCCTGGGTCTCTGCAGCTTAAATGAATCCAGTATTTTTAGTTTGACTTGGTTAACATCTGTTAAAAAGGTTTAACTAACAACTCATCTACAGAAATGACCTTATAGAGAAGACTTACCTGGTATATAACTGGAACCAGTGTATGGTAGTGCTGGTGCTGGTCCTGGTTGAACTGGTTTAAACTGGTCACATAGTCTTTCCTGGACTCCTCAGCAGCTTGATGTTTCTGCTGAGCCGTTTGACGAGCCTGCGAGCAGTGATGGAGCCGTCAGCTTTCTGCGGATGTGATGGTGGTAAATCCTGAGTGAGCAAAGGTGAGGAAGCTTACCTTCAGGGAGCAGCGCTGAAACACAGAGACATGTGGTCACGTTAACGTCCTGGAGCAGAGTTAACCAATATTAAGAGGACAGATTTGTGTTTCTATTGGCTGATCGCTGCCCTTGTGCCTCAGACCTTTTGTGTGTGACACTCACCTTCTCGCCGTCCGTCTTGTTGTCCAGGTCGATTCTGTCTGAGACCAGTTGCGCTCTCTCTGCCTCTTTGCAGTCACGTTCAAAGCGACGTTTACTCTGAACATCAAAACAAAGAAAACAGCATCGTCAGGACTTTCTCCCCACTTCCTGAGCTGAATTTATCACTGTTGCCGCATGTGGGTCTGGGGGCAGGTGAATGCTTACAGACTCCAGCTGCTTCCAGGAGCTCTCAATGTGCTGCTGAGCACGTCGGCCATCTTGGAAATGCTGCAAAACAAGCAGGAAACGGTTGAGTGACCTCATCCTCAACACTGCTGTTATCACAGCTGGTGGTTCTTTCATTCATTAGAACATCCCACAGAACTACAGCACTGCTCTACAGTGCGCCCTCATTATTCAGCTGTTCACTTTTCACAGTCTCACAGATTTTTTCAGTGCAGTTTTGTAAACCTTTTTTCTCTCTCTCTCTTTCTACAGCCCGCTGTGTTCGGTGTCATGATTGGATATTATCCTTGTCATCCAGTATCTTCTGCGCAGCGGCTGTGTAGAGACGATGCACATGCACCGACATCTTCCCAGAATTACACAAATCTTTGATTGCGAGCAGATCTTTGTTTTCCTTCCACAATTCTGGACTCATTTTCTATGAAGGTTTGAACTTTCAGAGTTTAAACCAGAGAGAGCATGTGTATGAGGGGTTTTACGGCCTTAAAACGTCTGAGATTCCACCTCACAGATTTCACTTAATGCTAGACATTTATTGAACATTAGCCGCATGTTAAACGAGGGAGCACTGTACTCTTTTTTTAAGCTGGGATCTAAAACCTAATTAGTCACTATTTATCTTTATTTCAATATTCTTTAAAAATGTGTTTTGAATTAACATCCAAAAACTGTATAAAAGGTTTCCAGAAGGGACTTCTTGATGTTTCTCCTGAAGAAGCTCTTTGGTTCGTCTCCTGTCTGAAAACACTTGTTGTCATCCCACTAAGAGGCCTTAACCCTTTGGAACCGAGCGACGCTTGAGGGGGTTGTACAGCGCGGCTATGACATCAGCCCAATAACACTACTTCGAAAATAAACTTGATACAAGTATCTGAGTACTCGAATAATCCTGACTAGTTCCTGAAAAAAGGATTACAAATATTATGACATCTAAGATTGTTGATTTGAAGTCTTTATAAATATAGGAGACTTTAGTAAAAATACATTTCAGCCAATGTAATTATTGTTCTAAAATGCAGAATAATGGTGTAGCCAGATGGTTTAATTCTGCCCAGTCATGAAGAGAAAAAATATAAGGATGTTGAAAAAAAAGCTCATTCATGTGCCAAGTTCTGGTTCTTTAAAGAAAGGAAAAGCAAGACCGGTATGGCAGGAGATTCCGTGTTAAACCGCATGTTTTTGCAGGCACGTACCATGTCTGGATAAGATGCAGTTTCTGAGCTTCACCGCATTTCAGTTGCTATAAAAATGATCAGGTGTGACACCACAATGATCAAAATGTTGTCAAAAAAAAGAAAGGCTGACGTGGAGTGCTGACCTTTCCAGGAAAAATGGACAGTTTTATTTATCCATGGAGCTGAATGCAAAACCTGCGTGCTTGATAATGAACAGGTCGCAGCGCTCAAAGAATATAACATTCAGCGCCACCATAGACTCACCATAAAGAAAAGTTTCACCATTTATAGGTTAGTTAGGAAAAGAGAAGGTTAACCAACTATGAGCTGGACTGAAAACCAGCAGTCTGCATTCACTGCAGCAGCAGTGAAAGCTGGCGACCTTATTGCAAAAGAGTACAAACATTCAATCCATCTTTGGATGGTCAACTTGAAAATGCACGCTGAAGGCTGCAGAAGTCATGTGCCCCAAAAAGCAGTTGACCTTTGCCAACAGAAGTGTTTTAAGGATTGAAGATACAAGATCTCTCAGGAGACTTGGGCAGCCAAATGCAGGACAGAATCCAGACATTTATTGATGAAAGCACCAACATCACAGATATTACACAACTGCGCACATTTATTAAAGGTGTAAATGAGACCATCAGAGCAGAGATTCTTGAGTTGGTTCGTATGATGGACACAACAAGCTCTCTAGTCACTGCACTGGACAATGTGAACTGAACTGGTCACATGATGTTAGTCTGGCCACTGATGGCGCCCCATCAATGGTCAGGAAGAAGTCAGGTGTTGCCACAAATTTCAGGCAGCCAAGTGTCAAGTGCTGTGAACTACGGTTTGGGTGTTTTCAGTTGTTATGGTTTTGGGTCATGTTTTGTTCTGAACAGTCGCTCAGTCACACAGGTTCATGATCCACAGCTGTCTTCAGTTCTGTTAATTCCTCTGAGTCTATTTTAGTCTGGTTTTCAGGTCATCCTCATCAGGTCATCTGCTCTGCTCTGTCACCTGTTTAGGTTTCTGCCACCAAACGTGAAGGATTTGAATCCTGATATTGATGGCCTGGTGAAGGCCAAACGATGCTGAGTTTCAGGAGAGAAAGGGGGATTGACTCCAAATTCTTATGCTCACAAATGAAGTGAACATAGTATAATTTATCATTGATTTGCACATTTATATTTTAGACTGGGTGTTTTCTTTGTTTTCTGTAGCCCCCTCTTGACTTTACTATCAGGATTGCTTCAATGTCGGATGTAAAATAATGAAAATTGAATAACCCATTTTTTCTGCAAAATGCATTTGATTTAAAATCCATCAACCTTTGTGAATGAACGTCTAATAATAAGTGCTACTATTATTATATTATTATATCTATATACTACAGCTACTGTGATGTTTGAGGCATTTTTTCCAAATGAGAAAAAAACAAAACAAAGCTACAGGTAACAAGTTGACACAGGTTATTATTCTACAACTGGTCCCACTTGAGATCAGACGAGTTGAATGAACCTGAACCAAAATACATTAGACACCCCTGGTGCACGCTCTATATTCATATAATATATTCAAAAAATGTGAAATGAAGAAGATTATGAATATCTGGTGACTGTCTGCAGCACGGCAAACAAGCCGTACGGAACGCGTACTACAAAATGTTCACCAAAAGTGTGGCAGTTGTTTGGTTTTTCCACTGAAGGTGAAAAAAGTCAGCGTGTAAAACATGTTTGTTTGAAACACTGTTGGCAGTTCAGATGAAAGGACTGTGAGTGTTTTCTAGTGGTCACATTTTTATTTAGGTGTTGCTGTGTTTTCATTTGTTTGATATGATTTACTAAAATATTTTAAACATAAAAAACAATACTACAAAAAAATTTTCAAAACTAATATATCAAACTGATTTCAGATATGACTTAATACAAAAATGATTGGCAATGATAGAGGAGAAAATGCAATCTTCTGGACAGTGTATTTACTCATCATCATAAAAAGATGTTTACAGTAATCCACACATCACGTTAGATTCATTCAATATAATATCACATAATCAAAGTCAAGTGAAGTTGAGTTGTTGCATAAAAGGGAGTTGGAAAATCTCTCCACTGTTGAGTTATTTCTTTATTTCTACAGATAAATTCTATTTCTTACTTTCTAAATCATTGTTTTTATATATCCAGTAAAAAGACAAACAAAAAAGCAACAGTTCAAACACAATATTTTCAATAGTAAGAATTGTGGTTTGATTTGTGAAACGTTGATCTCAACACGTGAACTGAATCCTAACCTCTCAATCAGGGCTCTAGATTAACTCTAAATGAACTTTTCGGTTACTGGCCGGAGTGGCCGGTAACATCCAAAGTCTACCGGCAAACATTTCTCAGGAAAAATAATTTGTGTTTCAAAGTAAAACAATCATTCCCTTTATCTATAAAGATTTAGTTAATGATTATTCTCTCACAAAAACAAAACACTAATAATAATGGAAATTATAGTCTTATGTCAGGTTTTGTAACATTGCAGAAATGTTTTGGTATTTTAATTAAAGACACTTGTGATCTCTGAACATTTCTTTAAAGCACCGACCTACTTTATCTAAAAACATTGCACAGCAAAATGTTGGGGAAGTATTAAATATTGATCAGTATGAACTGTTTATTTTTTTTGTGAGTCAAACTCAACGACATTACTGAGCGTAAAAAAGTAAAGTCTGTGGGTGACCTGCTGGGTGCTCACTTTATCGCTTAAAGTCTGTTATTTAAGATATTTAGATTTCTTTTAAAAATCTTTTTATGGAAACTTATTGCATTCAATTTATAAAAAAAAAATAAATAAAATAATTAATTTAAAGCTTTTATTTCAATGTCATGTATAGAAAACCATCCATTTATTGAAAAATGTGCAGCGTTTGGTCCTGTTGTGTGTGTTCTTACAGATCAGTGTGTTGTTGTTGTGAGTCTTGGTCATATTACAAAGTAACAACAACATGGAGCTTTAAGTCCGTGTCTGTTGGCTGAGATCAGTGTGAGCAAATGCAAGAAATTACCAGCACACCTGCATGCAACAATACCACAAGTACGGAAATTCCATGCACCCCCTGAATGCACCAGCTGCTGCGACGAATGTGAGGATTAAATCTGCGCCATGAAGTCAGAATTAAATATTGGATGGATGTTTGTGGTCGCCAAGTGGGGAGGGAAGGCAGACGCCTAAAAGTCATGGTTGTGAGTTTGAGTCCCGTGTCAGAGATGGTGAATGTCTCACCTGCCAATAGTGAGATAGTTTTTCTACCCGGCAAACAAAAGTTTTACCCGCATTTGGCGGGTGGGCGGGTGCTGATTTAGAGCCCTGCTCTCAATCTTATAAACTCGCTGTCTTCAAAAGTGGTGACAAGTGTTTGGGATCAGACGTGTGACAAAGTGAACCCGCTGCTTACTCACCGTCTTCCTCTCTGCCTTTAACTCCTGGGTGTATCGCATCAGCTCACAGACAATCTGCGTGCTCAGGTTTTCAGACAGCTCCTCTCTCTGAACGGCCATCTCACTGAGCTGTTGGAGGGTCGCTGCAAAACCCAAACACCAGGTGTACCTGCACAGCCCACAGACACCAGCTCGTCAGGAGGTGACAGGAGCCCATTCATTCTCATCATTCTTCCTGTTCCACCACAAGTTCAAGCACATTATTCTCTTGCTGAAGTCACAGTGATGACTACGATGACACCAAATCACTTGCTGCTGAATATTCATCTATCATAGAGTGTTAATTGTATAATTGTGTTTTCTTCTTCAGGTATTGGGTTCTATTTCTGATTAAGTTTTATCACCACCAGTTCATGGTACCTAACCTCCAATAAATAGACAAAAGACAAACACATGCAGACAAAAGACAGAATTTAACATTAGGCAAAATTAGACAAACCCATCCATGAATTTAAATGAAAATACCTCAAAATGAGGCTTTTCACTACTATTAATATACATAGTGAATGCTCAAATCTGATTGGCTGCTGGCTATTCACGTGCACGAAAAGAAGTTCCGGTCAGAAAGCCGAAATGTTCTTTATCACTGTGGAGGCTTCTTAAAAACAAACTTTTTGCTTTGTCTTCAGGGCAAAGACAGGTGGTAAGAGGTGAATTTTCTTTCTGAACTGATGCTTTATTGAATCTATTGTGACGATAAGCATTAACATCACTTTCCTTTGCTGCTGCAGTTCAGGTCAGCAATGCTTTGTTGTGCTGGCCCACAATATGATGCCACAATCAGCATCTGGGCTCTGGGGTCTCTTCACCTGGTCTAAGATCTTCTCTGGCATGCAAGATGTCTCCAACCCATAACCCAACGGCCAAAGAATTGACTGTTCATACTTTAGTTTCATGTTTCAATTAAATCTCTCAATCTCACTTTCCAGTTCTCTCCTTATTGAAGTGGTGCTCCATGTATGCTTTCCCCGCCAGCATCTTACACCCTGCAGTTATTTGCTGGATTGTTTCAGGCTCCTCTTTACACAGCCTACACATTGGGTCATGTCTGGTGTGGTAGATCTGAGCCTCTATCGCTCAGGTGTTCAGGGCTTGTTCCTGAGGATGAGCGCTTCTGTGCGGTCCTGTAGCCCAGCCCTTTCTAGTCATCTGCAGAACTTCTTCATATCAGCCACTTCAGTTATGGTTTGGGGGTTCATCCCATGCAGGGGCTTGTCCTCCCATGAGGATCTGTCCTCCAACACTGCATCCTCTGCTGTCCATTGCCTGAGACATTCACTGAACACACAGTTGGGGCCTTGGGTTTGTTGTATTCATGCATCTTGGATGTTTTATCCTGGATAGTGGCTTCCACGCTCACTAGTCCTCAGCCTCCTTCCTTGTGGCTAGCATACAGTCTCAGGGTGCTGGATTTGGGATGAAACCCTCTATGTATGGTGAGGAGCTTTTGTGTCTTAACATCCGTGGTCTGTATTTCTTCCTTTGACCATCTCATTATTCCTGCAGGGTATCTGATGACTGGCAGTAACTGTTTATTGCTCAAGTCTTGTTTTTGCCATTAAACTGGCTTCTCAGGACTTGCCTTACTCTTTGGAAGTATTTGTCTGTTGTCAATCCAGGATGTGCACAGGTTGGTGTGTCGTGACCTGCAGTCTTGAGCGACTGTTCTGTCAGCCAGGAATTGGTGCTTGACTCCTCTTGAATCTCTATCAATGCCCTTCTGCCGCGTTGCTCATGAATTGATCCATGTGCCGATGTATTTTAGTTGCAATGATGCCCGACATGAGCTTCCATGTTATGGAGAGACAGGTTATTGGTCAGTAGTTGGATGGGACTGCACCCTTTGAGGATCCTTCTGGATCAGGATCATCCGCCCTTCCGTTAACCATTCAGGGTGAGTCCCATCTCTTTGCAGCTGGTTCATTTGTGCTGCCAGGCGTTGGGGTGCAGTGAGTCTCTTAAGTCTGTATGCATGTATCATATCCAGTTTTTCATACCTAAAGCTCTTTCTTGGATGTTTGACAGTGTGATGGTTACTGGATTCTGTTCAGGGAGGTTGCTGTGCTCTTTTCTCAGAGAGACCAGCCATTGAGCATTGCTGTTATTTGCTGTCTCGTTCTCTCATATACTTTTCCAGTCCTGTTCAGTTTCCAGCCTTGGTGGGTCTGCTCTACACAGAGCCAACATGTACAAATTATTTAAAATATCTACTATATATCTATCAGGTACATTTAGAAATCCTTCACAAACTGTAAACTGTTATTTAACAAGTCATTTATAACTCAATAACTTAACAGATAGTTAATGACTTGTTAACTAGCTATAACGGGTAGTTATTATAAAGTGTTACCCTGTTTTATTTTTTGTGTTTGTTTGTGAGTCAATCCCAATGACAATTTTCGACACAAAGCAGCAAAGTCAATGGGTGTCACAAACGGGCAGACGGGCAAACAGGTTGTGCAGCAGGCAAACAGAGCCAAAGATGAAGCCAAAGATGAAGCCAAAGATGAAGCCAAAGATGAAGCCAACTCAAGATCAGATCCAGATATAATTCTGGGTATGCAGGCCGAATGGCACAAACAATAATCTGCACTGTGCACTACTTAAGTTTCCCGTGGATCAGTGTCAGATGTGCGGCATCCAGGGACTGTGCACTGCGGCAGCTGGGAGATGTAGTGTTGGTCCTCTGGAGATGGCCCCCCACCAAAGGGGGAGACAGAGCTCTGACTCCTGACAGCCTGCTCGGTGACCTGCTGGATGCTCACAGGTGTGTGTCAGGATCCTGGTCGCCTCCCCCACACACCTGGTATCCATCTCCTCACCTGCTTTCCATTACCTCATCAACCTGGAACCCTCTTATGGACCTCCAGGCCGTTCAGCCGATGTCAGTCCGTCTGCTTCATGCGGTAGAGTGTTCTGACCCATGCTTCGTCTCAAGCTTCAGTTCATGTCTTGTTTTTGGATGAACGTTCATAGACTGACTAATCCTGTACTTTCATCTTCAAGGAATTCTACGCCTCCACAGTCATCCACTGCAACCAACCCGGACTCCTGTTCACGCCTGTCACCTCATCCTTCCTTCTGGCCAGCGGCTCACCCTCCAACCCAAGCCCAGCAGCCAAACTGTCACAAACCTTCCACCAGGACTGGCACAGAATAAATCACTTCTACAAACCTACTCCTGTCTTCAGCCTGCTATTGGGTCCAGCCCTCCCATAGACCTGACAGAACGGACTGACCATCATGGACCCAGCGGGCTCAGACCCCATCGATCAGGCTCTGTCTGCTCACGCCAACACCATGGATCGACACGAACAGATGCTCCACACGTTGTCGAACAATCAACAAGCCATCACGCAGCAACTAGCCCAGCTCCAGTCCTTGCTTCAGACCCTCGCCAACACATCGCACCAACCTACCTCCTCAGCAGCACCTCCTCCTCCTCAGTCGCCGCCAACGAGACCTCCTGCCAGTCACGAGGCACGTATCCCCAACCCAGATCCATATTCTGGAACCGCGGACCGTTGCCGAGGTTTTCTGCTGCAGTGCACCCTGGTTTTCTCACAACAATCTGCCATGTACTCGTCAGATGACGCCAAAGTAGCCTTCATTGTAGGACTCCTTCGGGGTCGGGCTCTGGAATGGGCCGAGTCCTTTTTGGCAAACCACAGTACTTCGTTGTCTTTTCAAGTTTTTCTGGACCACTTCAAACTCGTGTTCTAAACACCAGAAAAATCCCAAGACGTGTCCCGTAAGCTGCTCGCTTTACGTCAGGACAGACGCTCCGTAGCGGATTACTCTGTTGACTTCCGCATATTGGCTACGGAAGCGGGCTGGGACGTGAAAGCGCTGCAGGAAGTTTTCTATAATGGACTAACCGACTCGATCAAAGATGAATTACTTCATTATGAAAAACCCGCTTCTCTGGACTCTTTAATCACCCTCTCCATCCGCATCGATAACCGTCTGCGTGAGCGACGCTCCGCCCGGAACTACAAGTCCCAGTCAGCCCTCCCGCGATCAACGCCACGCCAGGCCACGCCCCCTGTCTTTCCACCAGGCGAATTCACTGCCCACTCATCGCTCACGGAGGAGCCGATGCAGCTGGGCAGGACGCATTTAACACCCCAGGAAAGACAGGAGCGTTGGACTAACGGGGAATGTTTTTATTGTGGCGGAAAGGGTCATATAGTGGCCGCCTGCCCCGTTAAGCCAAAAGGGAGAGCCCTTCAGTGATCATGGGGACACTGAAGGGCGCTACACCGGCCTCCCCATCCAAAACTGAATTTTCGGTTTCCCTTTCATCCGGCTCTTGGTCTCATACTGTACCCGCCCTTATTGATTCAGGAGCAGAGGGGAATTTTATGAACGAATCCTTGGTGGTTGAAGCAGGGCTCACACTCATCCCTCTCAACCCCCCTATAAGGGTAAGCGCAGCTAACGGACAGCCTCTAACTGTGATTACTCATCAAACTGCTCCTATCCATCTGTGTGTATCTGGCAATCATCATGAAACTCTCCAGTTCCTTGTTTTTCAGGCCACTGCCTGTCGGCTGATTCTGGGTCGTCCTTGGCTGAGCCAACACAACCCACACATCGATTGGCAGTCTAATCGCATCATGAGCTGGAGTTCCTACTGTCATTCTACCTGTCTTCGCTCGGCTCATCCCGACCAACCTCCCGCAAAGACCTCCAGCGTTTCCTTGGGTTTGCCAATTTTTACCGTCGTTTCATGCGCAATTACAGCAGCATAGTACATCCTCTTACCAGCCTGACATCGCCCAAGACCCCGTTTCTTTGGAGCCCGGAGGCGGAGGACGCTTTCAACCATCTTAAAGAGAAGTTCACTTCTGCTCCAGTATTGGCACAAGCTGACCCTACACGTCAGTTTGTGGTGGAGGTGGACGCATCAGATACTGGGGTGGGAGCCGTCCTTTCTCAACGCGCAGAGGATGGGAAACTCCACCCATGTGCCTTCTTCTCCCGGAAACTGTCTGCCCCAGAGCGTAACTATGATGTGGGAAATAGGGAGCTGCTGGCCATTAAATTGGCCCTTGAAGAATGGCGTCATTGGTTGGAGGGGGCTGAACATCCCTTCATAGTTTGGACGGATCATAAGAATCTCGAGTACATCAGTTCAGCCAAGAGACTCAACCCTCGTCAGGCCCGGTGGGCCTTGTTTTTCAGTCGATTCAACTTTACAGTTTCTTTCCGTCCTGGGTCACGCAACCTTAAGCCAGATGCCCTTTCCCGCTTGCATACCGTTGACGACCCAGACCCACCCCCTGTTCCTGTCCTTCCTCCTTCCTGTGTCATGGCCAGTCTCACCTGGGACGTCGACGCTGCCATTCGTCATGCCTTGGCCACTGATCCTGACCCCGGCAACGGGCCTCACAACCGTCAATACGTGCCGGCTTCGGTCCGGTCTCAGGTGTTGACGTGGATCCATGCTTCCCGTTTTTCTTGCCATCCAGGTTACCGTCGGACCCTTCTCCAGATCCAACGCCGTTTTTGGTGGCCCACCATTGTCTCCGACACGAGAGCGTACGTTGCAGCCTGTACTGTTTGTGCCACCAGTAAAACCACCCACCATGCTCCTGCTGGTCTCCTCCGACCACTGCCCATCCCTTCCCGTCCTTGGACGCATATCGCAGTGGATTTTGTTACTGGATTACCCGCTTCCAAGGGGAAGACTGTTATCTTGACCATTGTTGACCGCTTTTCCAAAGCCGTTCACTTTGTGGCTTTGCCCAAGCTGCCTACTGCTGCTGAAACTGCCAGTGTCTTAATTGATCACGTATTCCGTCTCCATGGCATTCCCTCTGACATTGTTTCGGATCGTGGCCCCCAGTTCATCTCCCAGGTCTGGAAGTGTTTCTGCCAGGCATTGGGGGCCACTGCCAGCCTGTCCTCTGGCTTCCATCCACAAACCAACGGTCAGACGGAACGCACGAACCAAGACCTGGAGTCAGCCCTTCGCTGTGTCTGTTCCCAGAATCCCACCTTGTGGTCTGACCATCTCAGTTGGGTGGAATACTCTCACAATTCCCTTGTTTCCTCAGCTACTGGACGATCCCCTTTTGAGGCGTCTCTGGGTTACCAGCCTCCTCTGTTCCCCTCTGAAGAGTCTGAGTTGGCAGTTCCCTCAGTTGCGGCCCACATCCGCCGCTGTCGTAGGATCTGGGATCTCACTAGACGGGCCCTACTCCGTGCTTCTCACCGTACTGCATCCACTGCTGACAGGCGCCGCTCCCCGGCCCCTGCGTACCTTCCTGGCCAGAAGGTTTGGCTGTCGACTAAAAACCTCCCTCTTCGCACTGAATCCCGGAAACTGTCTCCCCGCTACATCGGTCCATTTGTTATTGACTCTATCATCAATCCCGCCTGCGCCAAGCTACGCCTGCCTCGCTCTATGAGGGTTCATCCTGTCTTCCACGTGTCTCATCTCAAGCCCCTGGCCACCAGTCCGTTGTGCCCTCCGGCCGTTCCCCCTCCTCCCGCCCGGCTGGTTGATGGGCATCCGGTCTTTACTGTTCGACGCCTCCTGGACGTTCGCCGCCGGGGTCGTGGTTTCCAGTACTTGGTGGACTGGGAGGGCTACGGCCCTGAGGAGCGCTGTTGGGTGCCTCGCTCCTTCATTGTGGACCCTGCCCTGGTGCGGGATTTTCGTCGCCGGCACCCTGAGCGGTTTCGGCCGCCGGGTGGCGTCCCTTGAGGGGGGGGTCCTGTCAGGATCCTGGTCGCCTCCCCCACACACCTGGTATCCATCTCCTCACCTGCTTTCCATTACCTCATCAACCTGGAACCCTCTTATGGACCTCCAGGCCGTTCAGCCGATGTCAGTCCGTCTGCTTCATGCGGTAGAGTGTTCTGACCCATGCTTCGTCTCAAGCTTCAGTTCATGTCTTGTTTTTGGATGAACGTTCATAGACTGACTAATCCTGTACTTTCATCTTCAAGGAATTCTACGCCTCCACAGTCATCCACTGCAACCAACCGGGACTCCTGTTCACGCCTGTCACCTCATCCTTCCTTCTGGCTAGCGGCTCACCCTCCAACCCAAGCCCAGCAGCCAAACTGTCACAAACCTTCCACCAGGACTGGCACAGAATAAATCACTTCTACAAACCTACTCCTGTCTTCAGCCTGCTATTGGGTCCAGCCCTCCCATAGACCTGACAGTGTGAGCATTTTTTATTGATTTTTGATATAATTTTTTTTGGAAGCATATTGCATTCCAATAAAAAAAGAAGACTACCCTTTTTAAAAAAGAAAAAGAAATGCAATATGCTTTCATAAAGATTAAAACTAGTAAACAAATAAATAAATTCAGAATTAAATGTTTGAGCTAACTCTGGGATGGATGTTTGTAATAGCAAGTGAGGAGGGAAGGCAGACACCTAAAAGTCATGGTTGTGAGTATGAGCATAAAAAATGATTTACAATGCCTTACCTGCTAAAGTGGCTCGTGAAAACAGCCAAACAGAAGTTTGACCCACATTTGGCGGGTGGGCAGGTGCTAATTTGGAGCCCTGTATCTATATAGATATATATCTATATATATCTTTATAGATATATATATATAGATAGATAGATACTTCTGCTGCTGTAGCCCGTCTACCTCAGGCTTGGACGTGTTGTGTGTTCAGAGATGTTCTTCTGCAGACGTCGGTTGTAATCTGTGGTTATTTGAGTTACTGTTGCCTTTCTATCAGCTTGAACCAGTCTGGCCGTTCTCCTCTGACCTCAGGCATCAACAAGGCATTTCCACCCACAGAACTGCTGCTCACCGGATATTTTCTCTTTTTCTGACCATTCTCTGTTAACCCTTGAGATGGTTGTGGGTGAAAATCCCAGTAGATCAGCAGTTTCTGAATTACTCAGACCAGCTCATCTGGAACCAACATCATATGAGGGCTTTATTAAGTATTTTCAAAGCAGAGATCTGAGAAGAAAAGGTTTATGGGTGGTCATCATGTGTGAACATTCTGGCACTCCTACATCCTTGAACTTTCTCAGATCCCAGCCAATGATAGTGGTTTGATGTAGGAGCACATTTTTCTGCATGAGCCTCCCTAGCAGATGGAAAAGGGATGCTCAGCTTTAGGAACTCTGTAGCGGAAGGGCTATGAGACCAGGGATCTACTGGCCTTTGTGTCATTACCTGTTTTCAGGTAAACAAACAAATCACTTCATACTTTGGAAATTGCTTTAAATTAGAGTTTTTAAACGATTATGTAAAAGTGTTCTTACTGCTACAATGTAAAACATAAATCCTAAAGACCTAAACGTGATCATTTCAGCTTTGACATTTTGTTTGTGAATATTGAATTCATCATAAATACTTTTACAGTAAAGTAACCCAGCAGTGTGTTACTGGCTGTGGTGCACTGACCTGCTTTCGTCTTCCCTGCTCCTCTTTGGATGGTACTTCTTAGACAAACTCCTGCAAACAGATGCAGACATGGAGGTGGGAGTTTAGAAACCAAATGACTCAAGAACATGCAGATCACAAGCCAGAGAACCTAACTCTGACTATAATCTGAATGTAAGTTCGGGTTCAGGACCATTAAGGTGACACTCCCTGAAGATGGACATGTGTACACACTTGATACAAGCCGTTCTACCTTCAGGATGTAGAGCCAGAGTTACACAGGACATCAGCAAACACTGTACACATGACGAGTGAACAGCTGAGAGAAGGCTGAATACCAAATGTTCTTCAGATGTTTATTTAAAAAAAAACAAATTATTGTAATAAAGCTGTTGTTAGTAGCAAATGATAAAAACACAAAAAAGAGATTCAACATTTATCTGGAAACTTCCAGAAAATTGTAAAACAAAGAAGCTCTTTCCTACAGAACAAAACAAAAAAGAGGTTCTTCTTTTTCCTTAAGAGTTTAAATGGAACTGAGTTTGAACATAGCAGTTGTTCTTTCCAGACCTGGACTAAAGAACTACAGAACATGTAAGTAGGCAAGACTAAAGAGGAAACCTCCCCATCAGCCTCTCAGGACCTTACAGTAGGAAGGTGTGGTGTCCACACTCCTGTGGGACACACTGAATGCACAGAGGAAACGGTTGCTTTTCTCTTCATAAAAAAGGCTTTCCATTATTGACCTGAAACAAACGGTGACTGTTTGGATTGGAGAAAATGTCTCTGTCGCAGGCTCCCCACTACTGTCCCATCTGACCAGCAGAGGGCGCTAGAACCCAGAGTACAAGTGTTCCTTCAGCCTGCATGAGAAGGGTGTATCTGCAGGCCCGGAGATCCAACAACACTCTCAGGAAAACACTCTCAGGACTGAGGATTTTTGAGACAGCGCCTCCTATCTACAGGGTTAAGACTGTTTTTTGTTATCTCCAGTCCTTACTAAGCACATCGCACAGGTGAGTGATAAGAATATAAAAATGTATTGAAGTGCTGCAAAAATATCACAACTAGGTAATTCATCACATGAATCTTAAAATATATAAAGTAAATTATCAATAAATGTCAGTTTTTACAAAAACAAATGTTGATGTCTAAATGTAGCTTCGCTTTTCTCCAAATTAATGTTTTTATTTAAATCTAAAATTAATGATGGTTTCTTAGCAATACATCATTTAACATTTTACAGCATACATTTTTCCATCTTTTGTCTGTACATGTAATCATTTTCTATTGTGTAATTCATTAATATTATCTCATTATAACCCAAATGTGGTTTATAACAAAGCAGGTGATAACAAAACATTTACTGAGCAAAGTCAACTTTGTATTTATACATATCTTACTACTTTGTAGTGTAATACACAAACTTAATTCATTGCCATTGTTCAATAATATTACTTCTTATAATAATATTAAGCATTTGATTTGTGTAGTTCAGAAGGGAATGACTCTTTATACTGTAGTCCTACACATTTGACTTGTGTATCTTTTACCAGATGGATAGAACAATCCAAAAGGGGAAGTCTCTTCCAGAGATTGAACAGTGTGTTGAATGCTGCAGCAATCACCTCTGCTCATTTTGTTCTACAAAGTATTTCCAACCAACAAGATTATTAAAGGTTCCATTTCATCTTCAAACAGACTTCAACTTAAAAGATCTTAAATGGGAATTGTTACAAAACATTTCTAAGAGCAAAATATTTCTTTTAGTGTGGTAGAGGAATGTGACAGGAGGATTGGTATAGAATAGAAAAAATACTCCCCAACCAGAAAGTATGTATTTTTTATCTTACAATGTTTAATTTGAAAAATTGTACTCATAATGTTTTCCTTTTCAATTTACAGCTGTGATTTATGGTACTCAAACCAGATGTTAGGTGGTTACAAGTGTTACCAGTTTTGTTTGTTTTGTTTAATGTAATTCCTAATAAATGTCAGTTATTTTACTCACCTCATCAGATCCTGTTTCATTTTCCAGATGTTTTGGTTTTTAGTTGGTTTTCTGGCATGTTTTATTGTATTATATTTCATTTTGAAATATACACATTATTTCATTTTCATGATTTCATTTTATTTCATAGTGAAATTGGTTACATTTGAAATAGTAAAATAAAAGTAAAAGTAGCAATTCTGCAGCATGCCATTCCAGGCTCTTTGTCTTCAGATCCCAATGTTCTCAATTTCTGATCAGGTGTTTAGAAAATTCCTGAAAATATTAGCATTTATTTAAAATGATAAAAAGAAATCAGTTTGGAGTCTTCAGACAAAAGTTTCAAGCCTCTATATGTACTGGATTGGATAAGAAAGACGTTAAACATAATTAGTCATAAATTATAAAGTTATGGTGCACGAAACATACCGTATATCTTCCAATAATTGCCGGTCTCCAATAAAAGCCGGGTCTAACAGGTGTTAGTTGTAATAGATGCTGGTTCCTAACAGTGGCCGGCTCCTTTAAGACCCCCCCTACCTACCTGCCCTTCCTAACCCCCACCCCCCTGCTGAGGCAGGCAGAGCATGGGGGCTGGGTGGCATTCAGTCAGTGTAGCATGGCTCACAACATTTTGGCTCATTCCATTTTGTTTAAACTTTTTGTGGTGGAATATACCAAAAAACATTCTGGTGAGGAATGTGAACCACATTTTGGGATGAATCCTAAACATATCAGAGAATGTTGAAAGCAGATGGACGAAGGAGCAATGGAATAAAGACGTCTGCAGAAAGGAAAGGAGCAAACCCATTTCCTGGTGTTTATAGTGGATCAATCCCTGGATTCTCCTGAACTTCTTTCATCTTCTTACCCCACTGGATCCCTTTTGGGGCAGCGATATTTACGGAACCATCCAGTCTGCTGCTGTTGGACAAAGGCGGTACACTTTAGAGCTGGATCTCGCTATGCCGCTGTCAGCCAGGCAGAGAGCGGGATGGGAAAGCAGTCTGCTCGGGCCTCCTGAACTTTAGTTTCATCAACGCCTCAAAAAAGGTACCCTCATTTTATTCTTCTGGTTAATGCGGGACAGAAAGCCGTTAAACTTTGTAAGAGAGAGAGGAACACCGGCAAGCAGCCGTTCAGACACAGTGGAGAGAAGCTCTCTGTAGCTTTTAGGAGATTCTAAATGTTTTCATGAACACAAACATTAAGGCATGATCAGCTTTTTAAAATAAATCAACCTGATTTCTTAACATCATCCACGCCTTTCATGCATAGTAAATGAGATAAACACAGAGATCGCTCCCTGTAGCTAACAAGCTAAAAACATTAGCTGCTATCTCCATGTAGCTAACAGGCTAAAAACATTAGCTGCTAGCTCCATGTAGCTAACAGGCTAAAAACATTAGCTGCTAGCTCCATGTAGCTAACAGGCTAAAAACATTAGCTGCTAGCTCCATGTAGCTAACAGGCTAAAAACATTAGCTGCTAGCTCCGTGTAGCTAACAAGCTAAAAACATTAGCTGCTAGCTCCATGTAGCTAACAGGCTAAAAACATTAGCTGCTAGCTCCATGTAGCTAACAGGCTAGAAACATTAGCTGCTAGCTCCATGTAGCTAATAGCCAAAACCATTAGCTGCTAGCTCCATGTAGCTAACACGCTAAAAACATTAGCTGCTAGCTCCATGTAGCTAACAGGCTAAAAACATTAGCTGCTAGCTCCGTATAGCTAACAGGCTAAAAACATTAGCTGCTAGCTCCGTGTAGCTAACAAGCTAAAAACATTAGCTGCTAGCTCCATGTAGCTAACAGGCTAGAAACATTAGCTGCTAGCTCCATGTAGCTAATAGCCAAAACCATTAGCTGCTAGCTCCATGTAGCTAACAGGCTAAAAACATTAGCTGCTAGCTCCGTATAGCTAACAGGCTAA
Source organism: Oryzias celebensis (assembly GCA_014656515.1). Taxonomy (NCBI): domain Eukaryota; kingdom Metazoa; phylum Chordata; class Actinopteri; order Beloniformes; family Adrianichthyidae; genus Oryzias; species Oryzias celebensis. The sequence continues at coordinate 6,646,745 of BNCR01000009.1, read as the reverse complement.
AAACATTAGCTGCTAGCTCCGTATAGCTAACAGGCTAAAAACATTAGCTGCTAGCTCCATGTAGCTAACAGGCTAAAAACATTAGCTGCTAGCTCCATGTAGCTAACAGGCTAGAAACATTAGCTGCTAGCTCCATGTAGCTAATAGCCAAAACCATTAGCTGCTAGCTCCATGTAGCTAACAGGCTAAAAACATTAGCTGCTAGCTCCATGTAGCTAACAGGCTAAAAACATTAGCTGCTAGCTCCGTGTAGCTAACAAGCTAAAAACATTAGCTGCTAGCTCCATGTAGCTAACAGGCTAAAAACATTAGCTGCTAGCTCCATGTAGCTAACAGGCTAGAAACATTAGCTGCTAGCTCCATGTAGCTAATAGCCAAAACCATTAGCTGCTAGCTCCATGTAGCTAACAGGCTAAAAACATTAGCTGCTAGCTCCATGTAGCTAACAGGCTAAAAACATTAGCAGCTAGCTCCATGTAGCTAACAGGCTAGAAACATTAGCTGCTAGCTCCATGTAGCTAATAGCCAAAACTATTAGCTGCTAGCTCCATGTATCAATTCTGGGGTGAATCCTATACAGCAGAGAGGCTGCAGAAAGAAAGACAAGGAACAATCCTGGTTTCCTGGTGAGCAGAGAAAGCAGCAACAAATTAGAAGAACTGGTTTGAACATGGATTACTGAGCACAGGAAAAGGTCTTCGTGTCTCCAGGAAAATGAAAGTTAAGTGGATTTTTGATACGGAGATTGACGTTCACAGCCAGTGTGAATCAGAACAGAATAAAATGTTCTCATCTCAAATGTTCATCTGTTATTTTCTGCATTTTGTGATCAAATTTTACACAAAATGAACCCATTTACCATCACCATTCTGTCTGTGATGGAATAAACACCGGTCTCCAATAGACGCAGGTCTCTAATAAACGCCAGGTTGGCAGACATTTTTTTTAAATAAACGCCCTCGCTACTGTTGGAAGATATACGGTACCCAATTTTCAACATTAGTATCATTTATCGTAGGAAAAAAATCGAGGCGTTGTCCTGACATTGTTGTCCTGAGAGTTGTTGTAGTTGGTCCTCCAGCCTGCAGATTCATCACACTGACGTGCACAGGTATGACCTCACCTGATCTGTTTGGCGTAGCTCAGCTCGATGTCAGCTCGCTCTTTTACAAACTTGGTGTATCGCTCCAGGAAGTCTATTCCCCAGCTGGTGTGTTTCTCCAGGTTATCAAACTGATCCTAAAAGCAGAACATCAGTTGTAAATATGTAGTCACACAACCCACACTCACACTAACAGTAAACTTTACTTTCTCATATTTTATGGAAATAGCCTAAAAATGTTTGGACAGCCTTAACCGAGAACAACAAAGGTTGTTGTCCAATAGGCAGAGCTTTTTCTGCCCAAGGAGTTTTACTGAGATTCATGACGAAGAACCATCAGCTACAAGCTCTCCAACCCAAACAGTGTAAACAAAGCAAGGTTCTCTGTCAACCACGAGATTCATAATCCTATTTCCATGTTTGGAAAAGCCAAATTTCCCTTTCAATGATATGATCACATTTCAGAATGATCTGGACCAAATTGGACTATAACACAATGGATGAGTCGATCAACTGTCATTGGGTTTTTTATGTCAAGAATCCACATTTTCTGGATGTTTTTGTCAGATGAGACTTTTTATTTTATTTACTTGTTGGTTATAATGTTAGCATGAGCTGAAGTTTCATTTGAAAGAATTTTGCTTAAAAACTAAACTGTTTCCTGTGAATCGGTTCCCTTCAGGATCTGAGGAGATCCTTCAACCTTTGGTTGGCTGTTGAACATGCAGCTTTTTCTTAGAAAAACATGCTTGTTTGTTTGTTTGGTTCATTCTTTTATGTTAAATCTTACAAATTAGTTTTATGCTATTGTATGTGTTTAATTTACTCCTTAATGGCTGTATTTTAACTTACATTTCATTGAGTATAATGACTTCTGTGTATTTTTTTACTTCGACCTTTCGTCCAGCTTTCTATGAACTAGTCTATGACTATGTCTAGTGTTTCTCTCTCTTCTCTGGTCCTGCTCCTCACGTGTTCTCCTCTGTGTCATCATGGTGCGTTCTTCTATTGTCAGATTCTCCTTTTCATTGCATTCAGGTGTGGTGGTAAAGGCCCCCTGTTAAAACCACAGCAGTCTAAGGAAGGTTCTGGAGATGCGGGGCGTGAGGTGAGGACAGCCGCGGTTCTGCAGAGGAGGGCCACACTGAAGCGACCCCTCTGCCCCCTATAAAGATGTTCTCCACGTTTGGAGCAGAAACCGCGCGCAAACTGTATGTGGGCGTGGCCGGAGGCAGGCCGTCTTTTCATGCACGAACGTGAAGTTCACCTGTACCTGCGTTATCGCAGCAGTATGAAAAAGCCCCCAAATCTGCATCCTACATGATGCTGCAGCGCGATGACGTCACCCGCCGTGTTGCTATGGCAGAGCAGAAAGAGGCACGAGGCCCTCACCCTCACACAATGATGGAGCGCCCAGTTACGAGCAGGCGGGTACCGGGAGGCCGGTTCGGCGGAGAACTGTTCACGTACCCAGAGCTCGGCTCCCCAGTTGCAGTTCATGGTTCCGGTCCGCTCCTCACGCTCCTCTCTGAACTGATCACGGCAGGCTGCAGCTGCTGCTGGGCGCGCGCATCCTCTCCAGCCCCGGCTGCTCTGTCCGTCCGTCCGTCTTTCTGTCTGTCTCACGCTCCACCTGTCTGTTCGGGCAGCAGGAGACCCGGGGACGCGCAGCGCGGCTCCTTCAAGGACGTCAGAGAGATTCTGAGATACGCGCACGTGCGCAAATACATAAAGATGTATCTATGGCTCCAAGATGCGCGTGAGTAGGAATGTATACATATGAGCGAACATGACGCATGCGCAGTCGCAACAGAGTCTCGCGCAACATGCAGGAGAAAGAGCTTAGGTAGTGACGTCATGATGCGCGCGCATCATTGTAATGTAAGAGAAGGTATTTCTCTGTGATATTAAACTTAGATTTTAGTAATGAAGAAGCGCGTTGGCTGACTGACGTCACTGAGGAACGTGATGGAGCTGCTCTGTGGGCTGCAGTCACTGACCTGAGGGTCTCCCTGTGCTGCAGGATCATTTGAGCAAATCCTCGGTTTTTGTCTTTCTTCTTGTCTGTTGATGCTTTTCAGAAGTTCAGCAGCTGAGTTTCACTGCAGCTTGGTTCACTGGATGAGGATCATCCAACAGTCGGAACACTGTTTTCCAGAACCAGCTTGTGGATTTATTGAAGTAACCCATGATACTTTCTCCATGTTGCCTGCATGCAGAGTCGGACCCCCCATCAGCCAAAGGTGGGCGACTGCCCCCCCCCAACACCTCAGGGGCACTGAGCTAAACGCTTAACAATGATGTCTAAAATAATTACTGACTATTATTATCTAATTGTGTCATCAAAACCCAAATCAGTGCTCAACTGTTTTGTCCTCCCCCAGCCCTTCTGCAACAATCCGTCCACAGTAACAGCAAAAAATAAAAAAGCAGTTAGATGAAGCGTAACATGAAAAAAAGAAATAGGCAAAGAGAAAGCAAGAAATGTGTTGCAGCACTTCCTAAAGTACAGGAAAACAAAACAGAATTATGAGAAAACAGTCAAAATGACACGAGGATAATGTTGTAAAATTAGGAGAAAAGGTCCAAATTGAATATGAATTTTCTTGTAAAATATGAGAAAAAAGTCTAAACTTTATAAGAACAAAGTTGTAAAATTTCTTCTTTTTGCTTTCTGGGGATGGTGCCCCTTACTGGGCCCCCTGGCGTGGCAGGGGGCTATTCTGGCTGGGCTGGAACTTGCATCCTCTGTGCTCCTGTGCCCCCCAGCTCTCTGGCGTTGGGGACCCCTTAACAGCTCAACCCCTCCCCTCTTCTGTTCTAATCAGAAAGTACATGCTGGTTCAAAAGTCAAAATCCTATACACTCCTACTGAAAAATAGATCTGTCATTTTGTCAGAATAACCATTCTTGCTCTGATACCTTCCATCTTTTTTCTAATCCTAATATTTTTCTAAATGTAGTTTTTCTTTATCACAACTGATAATCAGATGCCTCAGTAAAGCATTTGGTGCCTGCAGGCCCCACCTCAAACATTTGATTGACAGCTTTTCCCGAGACGCTTTCAGTGGAAGGGGTGTGTACCTCAAACAAGCTCACTCCTGTTTGGCGACTGTAGATTCCCTAAAAACGTGACTCAGACTGACTCGGACCAATCGCTGTCAACTGGTTATAAAATGATGGCGCAATAGTTACGGATTTGGCTTTGGTAAAGCATTTTCTATGGATGACGTCAACACCTTGATGCATCAATTTTTAATATATGATCTATGGGCCGATAGGATTGTCCAGCAGGTGGACATCCCCTACCTGCTATCCGGGGCAGGTGTCGGGAGGGTCCTAGCTACCGCTGCTGCTGCTTTGGCGAGGGTCTGGGTGTGGGATGACTCAGCACTCTCCCTCTTTTTACATTCCATCATCCACCTCAATGGAACACACTCACCTGAGCACAGGTGTCAGCTCACCTTTGCTCAAATAGTGCGCGTGAGAATGATATGCTTTACATGTGTTGCATAGTCATGCGTGTGTATGTGTGTGTGAGCTGTAGTTGTACTGTGTATGTGTTGACGTGGTTTTATGTGAAGATTTTTGGAGCTAGCACACACTTCTGTGATCATCCTCCAGCTTTCTGAACCTGTTTTTCTCCAATTTCTTTTGTACAACCCCCCCATCTCAAACACCCCACTCTCTTTTTCTTTCCTATCCGGTTCAACAAAAAAGAAAAAAAAAGTATATAAACATAAGTACTATGAATAAAGTTTAGCTTTAAATTAGTGCTGTCAATCAATTAAAACATAATCAGGTCAATAACACTTTTGGGTTGTGATTTATTCTGGTGAATCACAATGTTTCACAAGTTAAATTTTATACAACATTATGCTTTTGAGCAAAAAAAGTCAGAGAAAATTTTCTCAGACATAAAATTTTCTGTTATGTCTGCAGTATTACTCCAAGACAAAAAAAACAAAAAAACAAAAAAAAAAACACAGCCATAAAAACAAACATTGTGTCTCTGCACTCTAAATGGTGTGGTTGAAAACTCTTCTCTGATTGGCTGCTGAGTGTTCCAGAAGAAGTTCCGGTCACAATGTCCCATATGTGCAGGTTTCTTTAAAACAAACGTTTCCTTCAGGATGTGGACAAAAACAAGCAGTGAGAGGTGAAATTTCTCTCTGAACCGATGCTTTATGGAATCTATTGTCATGATCAGCATATATATCGCTTCCCTTTGCCACTGCAGTCAAGGTCACTGCTGGCTCAGTGACGCACTGTGGTACTGTGACAATGGGCCGGATTATACATCAAATAGTCTATCTATTGTGAAAAAGCTAAAAAATAACAAGAATAAACTACTAAAATCAACTGAATATTTATTTCTTTTGTAAGCGATCATGTTATAAGCGGGATTGTGCCCGATGAAGTGTGCATTCAGGATTTGATGCACGCCGCGGAAGCCTGAACGGGCAAAAGATGGTTGCTTTGGGAAATGTAATTAATCAGCGACCATATATATCACCGCATTAATTTTTTAATTTATCACGTGCGTTGACGCGTAAATGTTGACAGCACTACTTTAAGTAGTATATAAAAGGGGTTTATACAAATATACACCTTGTGTGTCAGAAGGTTCCTAACCCCTGATTGTAACAGTTGAATCTGTTCAACACGAGAGGCCTTCAGCTCTGATCTGTTTACTCAGCTGTTGGACAGGACAAGTAAAAAAAAAATCTACAAATGTAATATCCTGGATCCCCCATTCTTTCTCACAGTTGAAGTGACTATAGTGAAAATTAGACCTCTCATTTGTTAAGTGGGAGAACTTGAACAACTGGTGACTGATTAAACATTTTTGAGCCCAACTGTACTAAATTAAGGTCTTATGTAATTAAGCCTCTTTACAAAAATATTAATGGAAGCTTTTTGTACGAAGCATCTCATAAGTACATAAGTATCAATTGTTTCCTGTTTCTTGGATTATGCTTTTCTTCCATTCCTTGAGCAGCTTGAGACAGTTTGTTGTAGATTGCTGGAGTCTTATCCTGAAGTTGTGAATTTAACAAAACTATCCAAACATATTTCTACAGACCCGTTCTGTTTTAGAAAATGCACAAATATAAAACAGCCTCAAAATGTGTTATTCCTTTATACAAATCAAAACAAAATACCAAAACTATAAACAGAAAGTGTCCCTTTACATCCGACAGGTATCATGAAATGCCTCCAGGGTCCTAAAGTCCCTCCACGTTGGGGGAGTCCGTCTTGGAGGAAGTGACCACATCGCTGACAAGAGGCCTGGAAGAGTTTGCTGTAGCTGCGTAGCCAGGTCTGCAGGCGACACAGACATGGAGGAAGCAGTTCAAGATAATGCTCACACACAGTTTAAAATCTCAGGGTTACATTGACCTTGAAACGGTTGCGGTTTGAAAGTGAACATCAACCTTTGACAAAGTACAAGTTTTGAGGCAATTTAGCCTCTCGTCCAGGGTTACATTAAAACAGCTAACTGTGCAGCTGTATGCAAACGAAAAATAAAGACAATTAAGATGATAGTTTATTAAACTGTAAATGAATCATGCAGCTTCTTTCCTTCATTTGTTTCTGCCATTAAACAAGACTTAAATCAAATGAGATTGGCATCTGAATCAACATGAAAAAACAAAATACAAGCCTACAATTGATTTTTTTAAAAAGCTTCAAAACATATATTAATAAAAGATATATGTATGTATAGTGATTACAAAGAAAAGTATAAGTGTTTCAACATGTAAATACACTCAAAATATTAACCCACTGAGGCCTAATAAGATCAGCAAAATAGTAATGAAATCAAGATATTCCTAAACATAAGAAAAACTCAGGATTCCCATATAAACAAAGTGCTTTCAGACAAGTCCTCTTAAAAAAAAGAGGAAAAAATTATATAAAAAAAAAAAAGAAGAAGAAAAGCAAAGGATCTTAGAATTTACTACTTTCATTCTTTCACTGTGCCCCCTGCTGCGATAAAAGCCCTTTCCACTGGTTACGAACAGAGCAGTCCTGCAGTGCTACTCTTCTCTGGGAGAGTTTATTTCATAAACCCACACACAAAGAAGGGAACCAATGCAGCTTCTCAAAATAAATAAATAAATCTGATCTCTCATCATCCATGTCCTCCATGATGAGTTTGAGAAAAGCTTTTAACAAAAGCTCCTCCCACATGCGGCGGGAGCTTCGGGTTAACGTCATGCAGCAACTTTGATACATGGTAAAACAAAATGTGTTCAGTGTCAATGGGGCGTTTATTTAAATAATTCTGCAAGGTGCAAGGGGGGGGTCCGCAGTACACGTCTGTGCCAAACTGTGGCTAGTGATCCATGCAGATCATCTGTGATACGTTGCATCCCTAAATAAAATCCTCATCACTAATGTCAATACTTACTCTTACAACTCCAACCGTTTGCAGACCAGCAGCTTAACACTTTTAGCATCTTCACACATTCTTTTCTTTATCACAAGTTCCTCTGAAGTTTTTAGTCTACTAAATCTTTGTGCTCACTCATGAAAAATAAAGGTTAAGTTGCGAAAGGAAAATCTGTCTGCCCTGGAAGCAAATCCCAAGTCTGAGAACGAGACAACAGTTCCTGATTTTAAATGGTGGTTAGAGAAAAAGAGATTTGAACGTCTCACCATAAAGGACCGCACCACCACATCAGGCATCTGGGGCAGCTGGTAGTGCAGCAGGGCAGTGGTGGCGTGGTCTGTTACCTGATGACAGGATGATCTATTAAATCCTTCAGACTTAGACCAGGAGGACATCTGAAATTAGGGCAGACAAGTCTTACCTTCTGAAACACTTGGTACTGAGACTTGGTCCAAATGTCCAGCTGAGGATGACAGATAGTTCAGCACAAAGACAGACGGCAAGTCATCCGTGTTTACCTGATGGGTGAGCCAAACTCTCACCTTTCCATCTTCATTGTAAACGTTCTCGTTGTATCCTCGGACAACGGTTCGGTCAATGAAGAGCGAGCGCATCACAACAATGGCCTTCAACACTTTCCCCAGAGTCACCTGAGAAGGAGACACTTCAGACAATTTCCAATCACCTGGTCTGCAGACAGCCAGCAGGCAAAAGCGTTTCATACCAGTAGCACGGCAGATGTGCCGTTGGGTCTGAACAACTCGATGGACATATCCGGAAACATCCTTCCGATGCGGGAAATGACGTCGTCCACGTACCTGTGCACAGTTTTTACAGGCGTCTTTATGCCAAAGCCAACCAACTTCAGCAGTCCCTGCGACAGCAACAATGTGAACATCCACAGTGAGGGTGCGAAAGTAAACATGTGCTTCCTGCACACACCTCACAAAAACGGATTAATAACAAACTCTAGTAAAAACTGTTTCTAAAAATCAGTGCAAATTAATTCTGCTCATCCAGAACAGAGTCGTGGGAGAAGCAGTCTGGGCATTTTTGCCCAGACTTCCCCCTCCCCAGCCACTTCCTCAAGTTCCTCTGGGGGGACCCCAAAGTGTTTCCTGGCCAGTTTAGAGAGATAGTCTCTCCAGCGTCTCCTGGGTCTTTCCCAGGACCTCCACCCAGTGGGACATGCCTGGAATACCTCCCCAGGATGGCATCAGGAGGCATCCGGACCAGATGCCCAAGACACCTCACCTGGCTCCTCCTAATGTGGAGGATCAGCGGCTCTACACTGAGCTCTCTCTGTGTGACCGAGCTTCTCACCTTTTCTCTAAAGGAGCACCCAGCCACCCTAGGGAGGAAACTCATTTCAGCCACTTGTATCCGGGACATTGATCTTTCGGTCATGACCATAGGTAAGAACTGGTATGTAAATCAACCAGTAAATTGAGAGCTTTGCTTTCAGGCTTAGCTCTCTCTTCACCACAGTGGACCGGTACAGCGACCGGATAACCATGGACGCTGCACCAATCCGCCTGTTGATCTCGCGCTCTGATCTTCCCTCACTCGTGAACAAGACCCCAAGATACATAAACTCCTCCACTTGGGGAAGGAGCACTCCACCCAGAGAGGGCAAACCACCTTTCTCTGGTCGAGAACCATGGCCTCAGACTTAGACCCTCATCCCAGCTGCTTCACACTTGGGTGCTAACACTTCCAATGCATGCTGGAGGTCCTGGCTCGATCACGCCAACAGGACAACATCATCTGCAAAGAGTAGAGAGGAAATCCTGCTTTCCCCAAACCAGACCCCTCCGGACCCTGCTTCATTTAGAAATTCTGTCAGTAGAAACTATGAACAGAACCGGTGACAAAGGGCAGCCCTGCCGGAGTCCAACATGCACCGGGAACAGGTCAAAATTACTGCCGGCGATGGGGTCCAAGCTCCTGCTCTGGTCATACAGAGACCGGACAGCCCTCAGTAAGGCTCCTCAGACCCCATTCTCATCCAAAAGAACCCTCCACAGGACACTATGGGGGACACAGTCAAACGCCTTCCCCAAACCCACAAAACACATATGGGCTGGATGAGCAAACTCCCATTAACCTTTCAGCACCCTAGACAGGGTGTACAGTTGGTTCACAGTTCCACGACCAGGATAGAAACCGCATTGTTGAGTTGGATCTGGGGTTCAACTATCAGATGGACTCTCCTCTCCAGTTCCCTGGAATAGACTTTCCCAGGCAGCCTGAGGTAGTTGTTATTCCCCAGTATTTGGAACACACTATCTGGTGCCCCTTCTTGAAAAGGGAAACCACCACCCTTGTCTGCCAGTCCAGTGGTACGGTTCTCGTCTGTCACGCAATGCTGCAGAGACATGTCAGCCAAGACACTCCCACAGCATCCAAAGTCTTGAGGTACTCAGGGCGGACTTCATCCACTCCTGGACCACTGTCACCAAGGAGCTCGTCAACTACAGTGACTTCAGCCCAGGTGATGGACAGCCCCACCCCAAAGTCCTCAGCGTCTGCTTCCTCAAGAGCAGGTGTGTCAGCAGGATTGAGGAGATCCTCGAACAATGTCCCTAGTCAAAGTCAGCAGTTCCCTACTTGCATTGAAAAATGTGCCCTGCAGAAAACTGCTTTCCCTTTCTGAAGTGTGGGACGGTTTGCCAGAATCTTTTTGAGGCCAACCAATAGTCACCAACCTCCCTTGGTGCCCATTTAAAGCTCTCCCAGATCTGAGAGTTAAAGACTTTCCTGATGGAGGGCTCAGCCAGACGTTCCTAGCAGACCCTCACAATACGTTTCTGTCTCTCAAATCTTTCCAGACTCCTTCCCCACCAGTGAATCCAACTCACCACCAGGTAGTGATCAGTGGACAGCTTCGCCTCTCTCAGCTGAAGGGGCCTAAAACGACTACAAAGTTGATCATTGATCTCCTGCTGAGGGTGCCCTGATGCCATGTGCATTAATGGAAACCTTTTTGTTTGAACATGGTGTTTGTTATGGATAAACTATGACGAGCACAGAAGTCCAACAATATTTTATTGATCTTCTTTTATTATTTAACACTTAAACAGAGCACTGCTGTGAAGAGGGCTGCACAGTGGTGCAGTGGTTAGTACTCTTGCCTCACAGCAAGAAGGCCCCTAGTTCAAGTCTTGGCTGGGGGACCTGAAACAGCATCCCCAATGGGAGACTGTGATTGATGATTAATGTGGAGTTTGCATGTTGCATGATGGATAGTCAATAGTCAAGCAAAAGCAATACAACAATTAACAAGAGACAATTTAACTAGAAAATAAATAGGTGATAATTAGTCATGTGAGAAAGTTTGGTGACTGTACCTTTAGCATCTTTAGAACTATTGAACATTTTCATATCTTGGGGCTTACAGCGCAGTGGTAGAGCAGCTGACCTTTGATTGGAAGATCGCAGGTTTGGTTCCTGCCTGGCCTGCCCGTGTGTCAAAGTATCCTTGTGCAAGACACTGAAATTTGCATTGCTCCTGGTGGTTATAGGTTGGCATCAGTGTGTGAATGTGTGTGTGTGTGGGACTGTGACTGTAAAGCGCTACAAGTATACGCCATTTACTCTTCCTCCATGAAAAATTCTTAAAAATTAAAAATGTATTCTTTCAAACCCATTGTTGTAGGATGAATACAATGATAAGTATTCATGACTATTTCATATCACTGTACCCATTTAGGGAGGCTTTTTTTCATCCCTTTTTCCCAGAGCTTGCACTTTGTAGACAGTCCCTTGACAGCTGTCTCACTGCCATCTCTGTTTAATTTTCCTAAAAGACACAAAAACCTGACCTTTCCCCTTTGAAATGCCTTTGTAGGTTTTTGTTTGAGTGATGGCAAAATGCTAGAGACACTTGCTGTCAGTTTAAAATATTAATTAAAAAATGTATTGAGCCCAGAGGTCTGAGTCTGTGAATATCTTGCTAACTTTACTGAAGAGTTTTCGTTTGCCTCCTGCCCAAACTAGTTTTGTTTTCGGCTTCACGGCAGTAAAATGTTGTGATCCGTTTAAGATAAGCAGGTGAGAGACTTCTACTAGGGCATTTATCTTTAATAACAACCTTGAAATACACAGCGCTGATCATAATAATGACAATCCAATAAATATCCGATCCCTGATCACGACACATCTGATTCTGATCGAGTCTGAAACTAAATGAGACCATTTCTGATCACATGATCTCATGGATACATAAACGCAACACCTTTCTTTTAAGGTGTTGTGTGGACAGGCTTCTGACTCCATGCCAACCTGACAACAGTACAGCAGGAACTGCATCCCCACCAAACAATGCTTTGAAATACATGAAGCTTATTTTCTTATCTGCCTAATATTGACTTAACTGAATGTTTAAAGACACCTAAAGCATCCTTCTAAACTATTTGAAGCCAGAACAGTGAAATCAGAACCAGCAGGAATAAATGCTGACTGTTTTGTACTCACTGAGGAGGGAGCACCAGAGTGCTCGGCTGGACTTTGGGTCTTCTTTTGGCTGAAGCTCCAATCTGATTGGCGGATCGTTTGAGTGACTGCTGGTTCAACAAACTGGAGGCTAAGCCGGCGTGGTACTGCAGCTACAGACACAAAACAGAGGTGTCAGAGCAACCTTCAAAGACCTCTAAACTCCATCTGAAGATTAATCTTGAATTCTGGATCAGAATAGAGTACATCTTCCATTAGTGGCTCGTCTCTAATAGTCTCCAATATCCAATATGCACCAGGTCTAACTGGTGTTGGTTACATTAGACGCCGGTCTCTAATAGTGGTCGAGCTCCATTAATACATGCATACACACCCACACACCCCGCGCTCACACACACACACACACTCCGTGCATGCACGCGCACACACACACACACACACACACACACACCCACACACCCACACACACACACACACACACACACACCCACACACACACACACACACACACCCACACACACACACACACACACACACACACTCCGCGCAGTGCGCACCAGGTGTCTGTTGTGAGCCAGTGTAGCAAAGGTCAAAAGAAAAGCTAATTTGATTTAGCGTTTCAACTTTGTGCGGTGGCGTATGCCAAAGAACATTCTGGTGAGGAATCTGCAACACATTTTGGGGTGGATCCTAAAGATATTAGAGAATGGCGCAAGCAGATGGCTGATATTGAAAAAACTGCTGCAGAAACTGCGGTCAAATGAGCTGCTGTTCGCATTTGGAGCAAACGGTTTCCTGGTGGTGGTGCAAAGAAAGCGAGGGGCAAATTAGAAAAAGTGGTTTGAACATGGATTACTAAGTAATCCATGTATCCAGGACAAAGATCAGCATGAATGTTTGATACGGAGATTGATGATGCTTCAAAGAGAAAAGAAATGTTCATAGCCAGTGCTAATCAGAACAAAATCCAATGTCCTCATCATTGCAATCAATCCTGAAATGTTCATCTGGGGTTGTCTAAATTTTGTGACTGAAATTCACTTCTAAATGAACCCATTAGTCATCACCATTCTGTCTGTGATGGAATAAACGCCGTCCTCTATTAAACACCGCCCGGCTGCCAAACCTTTGGAATAAACACAGAGGCTACTATTGGAAGATATATGGTAAAGCCAACCAGTCCGGTGGTGGACAGGCTGCAGGCTAAAGAAACCTTACAGTCAACAACAGCATTAATTCAGCTAAGACAAGGGACATAAGGAGACACTGTTATCATGGTTACTGGCCAGAGTATTAAGAGCTGAACGTATCGTCAGTTTATCGACAAACTAAACAAAGAAAAGACTTCAGTCTATCTGATGAAAAGGTGATGTCACCATGGCAACAACGTGTGGGAGCATGTTACCTTGTTGGACCACTTGTAAGCCTGAAGGAGCTGAGAGTACAGAGGAGTTTTATCCTGAACCGGATCCAGACTAAGCAGACCACTGTTGTGAAGGGGATGAGACTCTGAGGGACGGCCCACCAGACCACTGAGCCGCTCCAGCTCACTGCAGAAGGGCAGGGTTTTACAAATGGTTAGCATTTAAGCATCGACACCAAGACTTTGTTGTTTTCAAGTTAAAATACCAACTTCCATTGCAAATTTAATTAAAAAAAAACAAACCTCACCAGTGACACAAACATTTTCTCTACCATCACAATTACCTTCACCATAAAACATTACTTTCTATTTTAAAAAAATATCTCATCTGTCATAAAACCACAAACTCATAAAAACCTCAATTTGACAATTTCCATCATTTTTTGTTGAGCAGATCAACATCTTGACAAGCACCTTGTTTAAATAAATTATAAGACATTGTCAAATCAACAGGTGCTGAAATATCTTGTTGATGCTTAAACCTGCAAAAATATTGCAAAGCAAGTGTATTATACTGGTATTATACTTTAAAGAGAACAAGCCATAAAGTTTGTCAGCAGCTTCAGGCTGTTTTATCATGGAGTGGATGGAAAGAGGAATAGAGGACTCGATAAGAATGTTCTGGAGGTGAAGAGAGGATCAGATAGGATAATGAATCTGTACATGGAAGTTGAAGGTGTGTTGTTAAATGTTATCATGGGTTATGCCTCCCCCTGCAGGTAGAATGTGAGCAAGAAGAGAAGGAGAAATTCTGGAGGGAGATGGATGATGAATGTTGTGGTGATAAACTGACTTACAGACGAGGTTAGACAGGAATCTCCGTGAACCATGATGTTTGCAGATGACATTGTGATCTGTAGTGAGAGCAGGTAAAGATGGAGAAACATAGAGGTGGAGGTTTGCTCTAGACAGGAGAGGAATGAAGTTTAGATGCAGCAGGACCGAGTATCTTTGTGTAAATGAGATAAATGCTAATGCTACAGGGAGCAGAGGTGGAGAATGTACAGGACTTTAAGTTCTTAGTGTCAAAGGTCCAGATCAACAGAGAGTGAAGAAAAGAGGTGAAGAGGCGTCTGCAATCTGGTTAGATCGAGTGGAGGAAGGTTTCCGGTGTGATTTATGACCAAAGAGTGACATCAAGAATGAAAGGAAAGGTGTGGTGAGAGCAGACTGATACAGAGACAGGAGGCAGAGCTGGAGGTAACAGATGAAGATGTTGATGTTCTCTTCGTAGTGACCAGGATGGAGAGGATTAGGAATTAATCCATCAGAGAATCAGATCACAGTACATGTTTTGGAGAAAATATAGGGAAGCAGATGGAGCTTGTTTGGACACGTTGAGAGGAGGAACAGTGACGATTCTGGTAAAAGGATGCTGCTTGAGGTTGGAGAAACCAGGAAAGAGAGAAAGACAAAAGGGGAGCTTCATGGATGTGTAGAAGGAGGACATGATGGAGGTTGTTGTGAGTAAAGAGGAATCATGACAGACAGTTTGATGATGGAGTTGGATAGTTTTGTCCCTTTGTTACCAGAAGGACTGTAGTCTAAAGGACATTAACGTTTATTAAGTTCATCAACTACGAAGCGAATAAAGATCATAGTTTTCCTTATACTGTGGTGAAAACCTGGATCCCTAGTATTTCATTGAACTGTTTTCATTTCTTTTTTCATTTTTTTCCAACTCACTTCAGGTCTCTGTTCACCGCCTGCAGGTTGTCCTGGAACTCCGCTAGAAACTCCTTCTCGCGGCCCTCCAGCGTCTCACGGTTCTTCATGCCATCTTTAAGGGACTCGAACACGCGAGTCACGCTCGACCGCAGAGCCTGAATTCCGCTAATTGCGTGAGAAAAAGCATCCAGATTCACCCCAACGTTCACTACGTCCGCCATTTTCCCGCTACTGTTTTCTTCAGAGTGGCGCACGGAGATGACGTCAAAACTCGACACAATCGAAAGAGGCAGAGTAAAAAAAAGGTTAAAGTTGGGGGTTTACTTCCTCCCAGTTTAACTCAGGGAGTGCTTTCATTGATACCCAACCCTAAAAAAAATGTATTAAACATTGAAAACTGGCGTCCAATTTGTGTCCTAAATAATGATGACAAAACCCTTGCTGTGGTCCTTTATTGTAGATACATGAAAATGTATATAATAAAGCAAAATGTTCAATTAAACAAAAACATGGAACTTCACCTAGATTTGATCTGAATGAAGGAATCAGTCAGAGCTGCCCAATTTCCCCTTACTGTTTTTAATCAGCCACTCAAATTTTAGCTGACCACATTTTCAAAATAACTAAAGGCATTTCTGTTGAAGGAAGAGAACTCTTTATCAGCCAGACAGGTAGCAGATGATACCACTCGCTTTCTAAAATGTAGTAATCAGATTTCTACACCTCTTCAGTTACTTCAAGTTTTCTCCAACGGTTCAGGTTTAGATGAGTCATTCCACAAAAATAGCCCAATTTGTGTCCCTCTCTTTCCTCAAGTTGTGTTTAATAGAATCCATCATCAACCTATATAAATACCTTAGTAAATACACTGAAATGTAAATTTTACTTAAAAAAATGACATTATGTGTTTTAATTAAAAATAATTATGTTTTGTTCAATATACACCACCAATGTTGTCATGTCTCTCATGACCAAAATGAAAGTTTATTTAGCAAACACCAACCAAATTTATTACAAAAAGTCAATATTTTTATATGAATCTAATAAAATAGTTCATCTTAAAAAAATAATTCAAGCTCTTTTTATACTATTTTGATAACAATGATTTTACTGTTTTAAAATTAATATTAACTTATTAATTAAAATATTTGTACTTTTGTCCTTGAGTAACGCCTCAACTCCGTATCACAGATCGACCCCCCACCCCTTATAAAAATGTGACCCGTGATTGTGTATGCACCAGGAAGTGACAACAGTGAAGTCTTTTGGACCCTGGAGCCCCAGAGCAGGTCAGTTCCAGTCTCTTTTGTATTTTTTGTGATATATTTTGTGAAACTGACATGGTCAAATGCAGCGACTCAACTCTGTAACACACAAAAAAAATGATATAAACTACTAATTGCTAAAAAGTTTCTTGTTGTTTAAATAAACAATTTAATTCTGAACTTCATGGATGTTAAGTGCCCTCTTCTTAGCACCTAGCATATGAAGCTGCGACCAATTTGAGCAAACACTCAACCCTGTAACATGTTTTCATGTAAAGGTGTTGATGAACTGTTATAGAGTTGAGATTTTAATATGTGTGTTGTTAGAAATATACAATTATTTAAATAATAATCACATAATTCAATCAACATTTTCATACTGCATGTATACTGAATATGATTTTTGTTAAATGTTAAAGATTTGAATAGGATGGCAGCAGTGACAGCAGCAGAAAGGCAAAGCAGATGGAGCGCAGGAAAGCTAATCTGGCAAGAAGACAAATACCTTCAGAGTGAGCGTGAAAGATGAAAGAACAATGTAAAAGAAGGGAAAAAACAAGAAGACAATTAAGTCAAAGAGAGCAGCGGAGGAAAGGAAAAGAATGGAGAAAGGCTTACTTTAGAAGCAAGGAAAGGACAGACATGCTCAAAGAATTGATGACTTCTCAGACTCAAGATCAGGGAGGTCAGCCGAAGATGACATCACAACAAAAATAGTCAAAGTTTGGGCAGTAAGCAGTGTTATGAAATTCTCTCACATTCCTTTACAAAAATACGGTACATGAAAAAAGGCATGACTTTCCGCATACAATTCAATGTTTGTTGTTTTCTTTTATCTGCTCAGAGGCAGGACAAAATAACAAAACATAAACTCAAGAGGCAAATAACTGAACTACAGCAAAAACTTGAAAAAGAAAGAAAATCTAAAGAAAAATACAAAAAAAAGATGCCAATCTTTACCATTTTCTGATTCACTGCGTTCAAAAGTAAAAAGACTAACTTTAAATTGTGTCATCAATCCCCAAACAAAAAGAACTTACTTTACCATGAGTCACTAATTCAAGAAATTAGAAATAAATGCAAAAAAGCCACTAAAGACAAAGAAAAGCAGCTGATTGTCAAAGGCGCAACAGGGAAAATTATGAAAAAACACAGGTTGCTAAAATCTGGAAGTGACTCATTTTGATTCTCAAACAAGAAGATTAAAAATCAGTACAGTCTTCCCTTTTTAAAGAGAACCTGCAGGTTTTCTGAACCCTTAAAAGAAAAAAATGAAGGCTTTCTATGACAGGGATGATGTGAGTAGAATGGCCACAGGCAGTCTTGGGTAAGTTACTTCTAAAAATTAAATGATTACTTTATTTAGTTACTGGATCAAAATTGTAATGAAATTACTTTACTCATTACCTATTTGAAAAAGTAATTCACTACTCGATTCTTTACTTTTTTCCTCTTGTGTACAAATTCTCAAGGGGGGGCGGGGGTTGCTTAGTCTTGTTGTTGAGTTGTAGTCATGAGTTTGAGTTGTTCTGAAATTTTTTTTGTGTTGAAATGTTTCACCAGAAGCTTTTACATGGAGCTTCAAAGTAATCTGATTTATTTCTTGTTAAGGATCAATAATAGATTTGTTGGTTACATTTTGTTACTGTATTAAAGTTTTTTTTAGTTTTTGAGACGATCTTATAATAGAAAAATAAGCTTGTTTTTAACCCATCTTGACACAACCCAAAATTAAGAGACCTTAATTATGTTTATGCTTTTTATCAATCCTCCAAAATGCACACGTTAGATGACTGAGTGACCATCAAATCTATTCTCAAAACTGTTTATTATTAATGTATTATTATTTTTATTAATTAAAGCACATGTTCTTATTCAAGTATACCATTTCTTTGTCATTGCACCCCCTCTGTAAAATCCTCATGGGTTGACCGGTTGAGGAACACTTCTTTAAAACATAAAACTTCCCAAATTGTATGACTTTTTGACACCCCCACCCCCCCACCATACTTAGATGGCTTCCTTTCTGTTGATAACGCCTCAGTTTCATCTTCAGATAAAGAAGATAGAGTTTTTTAGAAGTTTCCTGGATTGCTTAAGACTGTCACTGACATCAGTCCTTATTCATGCCCTGTAGATCCTGAGATCTGCGAAGTCCTTGCAGCTGGAGGTTTAAAATGTGTTCAGGTTTTTCCTCGTTTTATGCTGGAGTCCCTTTGCCAGTCATTCTTAGAACTGATTGTAAAACATATTGAAGAATTTATGTTAATTACAATGACTGCAGGCACTGACATAAAAAAGCATCTTGGTATGGCACACCTGTGAGGTGGGATGGATTATCCCAGCAAAGGAGAGATTTGGACAGATTTATCAACAATATTTGAGAGAAATGTTTCAGATCTTTGAGTTCATCTCAAGACAAATAGAGCAGAAACAAAAGTGTTGCCTTTATATATTTGTTTTGTGTATTCACATTTTAAAAATGTCAGTTTTCCAGAGTAAGGTTATCTTTAGCCAAAGGAACACTTTGAACACTTTTGAATTTTTTATAAAGTTCTGTGATATACATTGGTCAATATTTCTTCATTCAGAACTGAAGTGTGATCATACAGTATATCACGGAAACGTCATGTAAGCTGCAGAGGAACACCTCTGGGTTTTATCAGGAAGGGCAAGCAATCCTCATCTTCATTCACACAACTTTATTTGTGTTAACACATGTCTTGTTGGTGCCAATCACATGACACAAGGATACACACCAAACTACACACACATGCACACAAACATCCAATATTGCTGGCCACTGCATACCTCAGTGTAATACATGTTTTTAACACATACGTGGTACATTATTATAGTTTAATATATTCTGTCCACACAGATTTATACTGATACAGAATGAGAGCGTCTGTTAGAGGGCTGCAGAGTGACGTGCGGCATTTAACAACCTTCAGTTTACAACACTCTGAAAAACACTTTACTGAGCATGCTGGCATTAATGGAAACACATCACCACTACAAACACGCAGCTGAACGCTACAGTCACCACACAGAGAGCAAACACAGTGTCAGGAGGAAAAGTTCAGCCGTTCGTTTATCCTTTAGAAAACCAGCTGAAACAACAACGCTCTTCAGAGCAGCAGCTGAAGAATGGAGTTTCCTGCAGTGCCAACATTTTCACCAGCAGCAAACTACCCTCCAAACCAGCGCGCACTCCGGAACTCCAGTATTTACACTAGAACAGTTAAACAAACATGGAATACCACACATTCTGTGCACAACTACATTTTTTGGAACCAGTTGGAACAAGTGAGCACCTTTTAAAGAAAGAAAGAAAGAAATAACTCTGGAGCCAACTGGGTTGAGACAGAGTCAGGCAGATCCCTTTCCTCCCTGTTGGACCAGTTTCATCCACCTCTGGCAGCAAGAACCAGCAGCTACTGGTCAAAACAGAGTAGTTGAAGTGCAACAGGACAACATTTGAGTGGTCATATTTACAAGCACACACTTACTAAACACACGCCACAGTTAGGAGCTGCATTTCATAAATATATCAATAAATAAATTGACAACTTGTAAATATCTCTAAACTTTACACAGAACGAAAGTCCCAGAAAGTCTTGAGTTTACACTGGAGAACGAGGAGCAGCTGGGAATCAAACTGCGGAGCATCAGATGTTTGTGTGTGGTGAGACAGGCGGGCAGCCTCCTCAGCTGACAGAAGGACCACAGGAGTACGCTCTCAGTATTGCAGTAGAGGTTTGCTGATTGTTTAGTCACATTGTGCTGACAATGATCATCACTGTAAAGTTCACTGTAGCATCAAGAGCTCACACACTCATATTAACCCTCAATAGAAGACTGGGGGCTCTCTCCATGGGCAGGACTACCTTTAGTGGGGCGGCTGGGGAGAGATGGCAAAGAAACAAACACAAAGATGGAGAAAAGACAAGAGAAAAGAAGAAAACAGTCAATTAACTGAACCTGAACAGCAGGGTCCGGTGTCTGGTGGATCCAACTGGAACCCATCACAACCAGTTACGAACAGCTGATCCAACTCAAACCTGATAGCAAAATGTTTACATAGTATTGACCTCTTATGAGAAGTAAATGTCTGAACTGAACCAGTTAGTCCCAAGTGACCTGTTTTAGTGACAAACAGCTGATAAACAGCTTGGATTTACACAGGGATCGTCTCATCTACCCCCATTTCCTTTCTTTTTCTGTTGACTGTTTTCCTGAACGTCGTCTCCTTATAAACATCTATTGTACAGTAGTGTTTGAACAGACATGAAGACACCAGAGAGTTCCAGCAGAGAGGATCCTCTGTAAACTTCAGTGGCCGGACATGAAATGAGCATTTCCTGTTCTGACACCAAACATGTATTTACTTCCTGATTCAGTTTGAGCTTTAAAGGTGTCATTGAATGTTCATACTCCATCACACACTGACGTTGTCACCTGTCCGATAAAAACAGCAGCGCTGGAGTTTTTGTGACTCTCACTGTCCTTGTGCTGTTTGCTGACTGCTTTTTTAAGAAACAACATTTATTTTCTGTTTTGTTTATTGTAAAACTCTTATCAGATGGGGGGATGAGCTCCCAGCAGGAGACTTTCAGCAGTGGGACATAATGTGTGTAGATGCACTGGCGTCAGAGGGCGGAGTCAGAGGCTGGCCTGGTTAATTGACATGGAGATGCAAGAGGTCTTCAACTGACAACAAACAACAGAAACAGACAACAGCAGAGACACAGTCAGTCACAGGCTGGTGGACATTCAGTCACACAGCTAGCTAGGATGCTGGGGTGTGGGCGGGGCCACAAGGTATGAGGGGTAGCTCTACCTGCACACACCCACTCATACGGGGCGAGTATGGGACTGAGACATCACTGACGTACCATTGGTGAACTCCTCACTGGTCACTGACAGAGATTCTGAAAGAATAAGAGAGAAGGACTGTGGGCGGAGCTCCCACTTACCACTAACATTCCTGACAGCTTCCTGTTTGCCCTTTTATGGTACTGTTAGAACAGGATCACACAAACAGAGACCACATAGACGGACAGACAGCATGGCTCCATGGAGATGAGTGGAAGGTGAAATAGCTGAGCCATGATTTCCTGCTTCCTCTGCTCAGGTGATCCTCATCCTGGAGACACAAAGGTGAAACTGAGGGATCCTAAATGTGGGTGAAACTGTAAATCTACTGAAGGATGAAATGATGGCTGAAGGGAGGACAGGAAGAAAGACAGACCAGCCTTTCTCTCCCATGTCTGTGTGTCGTTTGTGGATCGTCTCTTCTTGTTCTACAGCACCAACAAAGAGGAAGTGACTTCCTCTTTGTCTGAACCTGTTCTAATCACACTACTTATTAGACCAGATGTGTCCAACTTCCTTTGCAAACACAGTTTTGACAAGCTGTCAAACGTCTCCTGTAGGAAACAGTGTGATTCAGATGATTTCAGGGGCCTGCATGTTGAGGCTTTGCACATGTTGCATCTGTGCGGCTGAAGCTGGACACACTGGTCTGAACATCAGAAGACACTTCTGTGTTTCAACTGTTCATTCTGCAGAACAGTCTGAACAATCATTTCACTTCAGCTTTAACAGAGTATGATCAGATTCCTGAGGGTTGTGTCTTTAGCTGAATTATCAATCCTTTCATTTAGTCTGATCAGATCCCAGATCTGCACAGACTAAAAACATCATCAGAATGACGTTTTCTGAGCTGGATCATCTGCAAACCGACCTACTAAAGTTCTGTGCATTCTACATTTGAGCTCCTCAGGAAACCAGAGCCTTCAGGTGCAGCAGGCCTCCTGCTCGCCACCTCGGGGTTCCTGTCAACACAAACATGACAGCAGTACCTGGGGACTCCCGGCGGGGGGGCTCTGTTGGGCCTTGAGGGAACAGAGGGAGGAGGTCCAGGATCCGGTGACACAGCAGGACGAGATGGGGGGCCAGGGGCCGCACGTCCACCGGGTCGAGGGGGGCCTGGTGGGGCGCGGCGTTGGGGGGTTGGGCTGGACATTGGGGACCTGCTCAGATCAGCAGAGACTTGGTGACACTCTTCCCCCTGCATAGGACAGTTAAGCAGCTACTAGCTTACCTGCGTCCACATGGCATCCCTGTCACCTGCAGCCACGAGTCGTCCACAGGCGGCGGTGCTGCCGTGGTGACAGTGGTGGTGCTGATGTCACCAATGATGTTTAGGCCCTCTCGAAGGGCGTGGTACATCCGGAGCATCTCATCTCTGTGCTGAGCCTGGAGCAGAAGCAGAATGAATGTTTACCAGGTCAAAGCAGCAAACGGAGGGCAGACCGGGCAGGGAGCCCACCCTCTGGAGAGAAACCACAGCTTCTCACAGCAAAAGGATTTTGAAAATTCTGGAAGTGCAGAACACTGTGATCTTTCACAAAACAGCTGGCCTCACCTGCTCCTGGGACTCCTCCATCAGGGTGTTCTGATCTCCACAGGAGTAAAGCTGAGCCAGCAGGTCTGCATGGATGAACTCCTTAGTCTGAGGAGCAGAGCATTTCCTGTGAGTGTCTGTGATAGTCTATGAACTTACTTATGCTTGTGAGTATCTGTGTGTACGTGTGATTTTGTCTCTGTGTGTTTGTCATACATTGTTGACCATCAGGTGCATGATGGTTTTGGGGATCAGGTCCCTGACTGTGCGGTGGATGATGGACAGGTACGAGTCCACCAGATTCCTGACAATCTCCACCTGTCGTTCCAACTGAGGATCCAGACTGTGGATCTGCCCGTCAGAGTTCGACTCCTCTGCCTCTGCCTGCAGACATGCACGCCTTTAAACACTCGCACATAGAGCAGTGACATGCGCTCTCTCTGAAACGGCGCTCACCTTTTCTTTGTCCTGCAGGTCATTCCATGTAAAAAGGAGAGATTAGTGTAAACAGTAATCTGTAAATAACAACATGCTGGCAGGAATGGTGGCACTCAGTAAATGTGGTCATGCTGCCTCAGCAGCTTTCAGGAGTACCACGCAGCGTTCAGGATACACGCCAGCACGCAGGAAAGACGCCTTCCAGCTGTCCACCTCTTCCTGAGACTCACTGGCCAACTCCAGCTGACGGTAGTCCTTGTAAACATTTCTGTAGCAACAGAATAGGAAAGCTCTTTGGAGGCTGTAAACAACAACATGTTTTTTTAGATGGCAGCGACACACACCGGTGTTCAGTATTGAACAGTGCAAAGATGTGTTTGCTGGACATGAAGCTCTTCTCGATGTCCTTCAGTTTCAGATTGTCCACAGGCAGCATGTACTTCTTCTCTTTTTCCTGCAAGAGGAGCAACAAGCACCATCAGTGTGCAGACTGTACTTCATGTCCTCGTTTGTTCACATAAAGTTGGTGAGCGGAGATCTTCCTCAAACTGTTGTCGTGCTTTCTACCTGCCGTCCCTCCTGCAGCATGAACCGTATCAGGGCTCTTGGGTTTGCTCCCTTTAGACTGCAGGATCGTTTTTTTGCTTGTCTGGTCTTCGGGTTCACGGCCCCCTATGTGTTTGTCTTCTATATTAGAGTGAAGGTGGACACCGAGGGGCATCTTCCTTTCTGTCTAACACCTTAAGGGATTCAGACAGTGTGTAGACTTTGCCACAAGTGCCTCCAACAAACCATGTACTGCTTAAAAATGTAAATCATTTGGTGCATAAAAGTGTTAGTGTGGGAATACCAGATTTTCTGAAGCAGATCACCTTAAGAATGCCTTAAAGAATGGAGATCTGGTGGGGATTCAGCTGGACCTCACCAGGGATTCTGGATTATTCTATGAGCAAATCTGGTCTAACATGATGATCAAGAAACATCAAATCCTTCATGAATCTATTACTGTTTTGGTTAATACTCTTAAATATAAAGGCTGCACAGTCTCAGGTTTTTTGAGTTGTAGATATAAATATGTTGGTAATTTTATGGTAACCAAAGCTGAAGGCAAAGAACATTGGAAGAGGTGACATAAATAACTATCTCATCAGCTGCTGATAGATGGTTTCTCCATGACCTAATGAAGCTCATCTCCTTTTGTGAAATCTGAGTCGAGGTTCTGAATACAGCGGTGTGGTGGAGACACAGCACTTTATTCTGAAGGAAACTGCTGAGACACCGCCAAAAAGAAGAAAGTATGAGCTTTTTGTCTGTCCACTGCTACCTGCAGTGGACAAGTTGGTTAACCTTGAAGGATAGAATCCAGGTTAAAGCAGCATGTAAACTCTGCCCGTTCTGAATTTTGCTAACATCTGAGAGGATTTCTCTAAAAGTATCAAATAGTGCTGTCAACCGATGAAAAAAATAATCCGATTAATCACACTTTTGGGTCGTATTAATCACAATCAATCATAATGTTTTACTAGGTAAAATGTATACGACAATGTATGCGACATTTGAACACAAAAAAAGACCAGAGAGAAAATGTTTCCTACATTCTTATTGTCTAAAATGGTTACATTTGTAAAGCATTAACTCAGAAGTGCAGTTTGTGTGCACAAAACACATCAAAAGGAAGAGAAGCAGAACTGTAAAGAATTTTATGTCTGCAGTTTTCCTCCAACAATACAGAGATGCTGATATACAACCATTAGAAACAAACATTTGAATTGAATTGACATTGAATACTCTATTCTGATTGGCTGCAAACGTCCTAAAAAGAAGTTCCGGTCACAATGTTCTACCTCGATGTTGTGTTACGGGCCGTGTTCGTGGACACCATTACAGCTTCAAATGCCCCTACAAATGGAGCAAGACGAAGGAGCCAGAGGGGAAGGGAAGCTATTGGAATTCAGCCTATATCTTTTTAACCTGAGAGTCGAGGGAAATCTGCCTCCAGTGGTTATGTGAGGAACAGTATTTGCAGGTTGACTTTAATATTAAAGCTAGAATTTGAGGCCTTGCATAAGCAAAAAGCTCCAGTAAATACATTGGTAGGTTTTGTCTCATGGTAATTTGAGAAGTCTCTTGGTCCTGAAGAAAGCAAAGCAGGTTTTGAGGAGTTGAGGCCTGGCAGAATGCTCAACATGGAAGGCGGGATGAACCAGGTGGAAAGGAGTGTTGGACAGGATGCTGACCTGGACCAGCACCTGACAGTCAGAACTGTTCCCAGCGTGGCGTCTGCTGACTGAATAAAACTATGCCTTGTAAGACAAACGCAGTTGAGTTGGTCGCAAAGGCTGAACTAGGAGAAGAGCCATTTACAGAATCATCAACGATGCATGTCAGTGATGGAGCGGTAAACCTCTGGGCATCATTGACTCACAGTATTGATTAGATGTATCTATGCGGGTTCTCATAAATCCGCACATCAAGCATTAGCTCTTTGGCTTTGCAGTCTTTCTGGAGGTAAGTTGATTGACCAAGAACCAGAACACATTTTCGTTCACACTGCTAAAACAAGAGCCAAAAATCTGCCATGAAAGTTTTCGTTGCGTCACATCTGGATTCAGCTCTGGGTCTGATTACCCAGAAGACCTTTAGATGGTAGTTTAAAAAAAACAACACATGGCGGTCTCCTTGATGAAAGGAAATAGGAGTTAGCTTGGTGGTGGCTCACCTCATCATCTTTGTACCAGGAGAGGGTCTCGGCAGTTAAAACAAACCAGTACTCTTTGGCTCCGCCCTTCATGATACCAATGTTGTTGATAGTTAGCCAGCCTTTGCGGATCACCTGTGTGTGCAACAACACAGGAAAAGAGTGTGCTTGGTTATGATGTCATCCATCCACGTACTTGTAACATCATGTCTTCATCAAAATCACATAAAATCACCAAAGATCACCCAAACACATCCAGATTTCATCAATCCTCTCAAGTGAACATCCAGCCAACCAGAAGCACAAACACACACTGAACTCAATGTAGAAAAGCTCTGAACAGCAGATTGAAAATGTAACCCAATTACGCTGACAGTCAACTACAGTGTAAAGCAAAATGTACCCTAAAAACCAGGGCTGATTAACCCTGGTCCTCAAGAGCCTCACCCCACCTGTTCAGCAGTTCAGGGAGATCTGGAAAACAGGCAGGGTTGAGGCTCTGAGGACCAGGGTTGGCCAGCCCTTCCCTAAACCATTAAACTGACCACAAAACTTTAAATGGCCCTGTCTGTAACATATTGACTGTATATGAGAACTGGACTGAGTGACCCCTCCCCTCTGGAATTCCAAACAAGAAGTACCCGCTGGTTCCAAACAGCAAAAACCCCATAGACTTCTATGGAGAAATATACAGCTGTTACTCAGTCATTCTAATGGTCAGAATAAACATTCTTGATCTGATACCTTTTTCTTAAAGACCCACTCCAATGACAATCATCGTTTTGTGTTTTAACATGTTCTTGTAGCATTTTTCTCATTATGGAGGACCTATATGAAAGAATGTATGACTAAAACTGTGTTTCTGAGTATTTCTTTATTCAAATTGCCTTGGAACAGAAAACCAGATGCTAAAAAAAGCTTGGGCTGAAGATGTAACTACTCACTGGGTGTGTCAAACTCTCTCTTACCACTCCGCTCCTCCTCCCCTGTGTGCTTTCATTTCTTCATCCAAGCTGGCCTCTGGCTCAAACTGTATGGCTGGATCGATCCAATATTGCTCACTATTATTTTTGTGCCACCAATGATAGCTTGGGGCTATAAGCAGAGCTCTCAGCATCAGGGAGGAAAAGGAGGCGGGGTTTCTCTGAGCCAACTGTCCCGCCCACAAACAAGAATTGTATTTCTAATGAGCTAGTGCTGCTGGGCAATATGTCTTAAAACAACAAAGCCTGTTTGATTTTGGATACAATCTACACAGTCATGATAAAAGACTACTGGGAACAATTTTACAAAGGAAAAAAATCAGGTTCTCCTGAGCCTGCTTTCAAGTGTTAGGGATAAGGCCTTGATAACTGAGAGTGATTCCATGGAAATCATGACTCAGACCGACTAGGACCAATTACTGCTTACTGATGATGTCTGGCTCAAATTACACGGCGTCCATAATACTGAAGAAATGGTGACTGGAAAGACTTCATTTTACTGGAGCAAGAAGTCATTTTCTGTGGGTGATGCCACACTCACTCAGTCCAGTTCTCTTATATATTCAATGCTGTAACTTGTCTTTAGTCTGAGTTTCTGGGCCTTGCATGAAGCTGCTTTCCTGCACCAAAATGCCTCTTTTCATTATGCAAGACTTTGGGTGTGGCCACGGTGAACTGTCAGAAAAAATGCTTCATGTGCCTGATGTTCACGTGCCTTTGTTTGACTAGTAAAAATGCAGACCTGCTGGAATGAGCAGCTATCCAGGCTGAGTGTCACCTCACATCCCCTTGATGAAGGTTCAGTTGATTGTGAGCACAACAGAGGAAATGGCAGGCTTGACGTCATTAAGACTTTGCACTTGAAAACAGGGCTATTGCAGTGTGCGAAACATCAAAAGCTAGGAGTGTAAAACTGCTTTCTTATACTAACATCATCTTTACATTTTTGTAAAAGACTAATTCAACAATACTTTTGTCATTTTACAAACAGATTCTGTTCACACACTAAATATGAAAGAGGTTTTTTGTTTGGTCCCTTACAAAAGGTAGTCTGTCTAAGTGTAGTACAAGTATACTTTGTCTATACCAGGGGTCTGCAACCTGTGGCTTTGGAAGCCATTTTCTGGCTCTTTTACCTCTACATAGTGGTTCTCTGGCTGAAGGAAAAGAAAATATTATTTGTTTAAATAAGGGTTACTAAATCAGCATTTATCTATGTTAGATTAGCTTAGTTTATAAATGTATGGTTTAGGTGCACACAGAACATAAACTACCTAAAAGTTTTTACATCCCTGCTGACATCACGAGGCCTTGTTCACTCTACGCTTCCTAAATAATGCACAGATTTCAAATACTAAGCAAAACTTTGATAAAAAGTCTGGTCTTTCATTAGTTTAAAGCGTTTATTATCTTGTTGTGCACAACAATTGTTAGCAGCTGTCCAGGGCTACACTGGAATGATCCTATTTGGCCCCGAAAGTCTTTTATTTTGAAAGGAAATCATTCGAGCTGTCTAACGTATAAAAAGAAAAAACAATTTCACATTTTGAGAAAATTCTAGTTTATATTCTGTTTTTATTCCTGCCAAAAAAAGAAACAAAATGCGTGTTTATTGTAAAAAATGTAATAAATGCAAAGTGGTTTCAAATTTATTTAAAGGGTAAAATAAGACTTTGCGGCTCCTACGAGGTTTGATAAGTAGTTGAAAACAGGCCCAAATGGCTGAAAGTGAGACAGTATACTTAAAGTTTACTTTTTATATATTGTCTATATATTGTATACTTAAAATCTTCCAGTTCAGTTTGAAGAAGTACTCAGTTAAAATCCTTCCCACTCTACACACACAGTAGGTATATTTGCTACAGTATATTTGCTATTCTTATCTACAAGTGTACTTCATAAAGTGTATACTTTTTGCTAAGGGATGGTTTCTCCTGGCTTGCTGTGGCCTGAGCAGTTTTAGGACTCGGACTTTAGTCCTGTACACAGCGGTCACCAGCCCCAGTCTTCAGGTCTCAGAGACCTCCATATTTTCCATGCTAACCTAACATGGAAAGCATGCGGGACCACACCTGCTGGAGTAGCTCCTCATGACAAGATCGTTAAGGACAAAACCCATCAATTGTAACTTGATTCTCTCAAATTAAAATGACAGTTATAATAAAACCGTCTTCTAAGTTAAACACAGATTTATCAATTTCTGTTTTTTATGTTGTACAGCAGGTGCCATACACAGTCAATGTTCATCCTTTCACTTGCAGCTAACCTGTGATTTCACTGAAAAAAGCTCCACTTTCATCATTTGTGTGGCTGTTGTAAACAGAATGATAGCAAGGCAGAGTAATGACCTCAGCAATGACCAGGAAGTAATAAAGAACACGCTAATGTCTCATGACTTCATAATAAGCTGAAATAAATTGATTTCTCAGTGAGCTGAGACATTTCATAAACCAAAACATTCAACAAACTTCCTTTAAAACTTGAACTTAAACCCCCTCAAACAAAAACCATCACTAAAACCGACCCTAACTCTAAACTTAAGCAGAAACTACTCACGCTTTCAGGCGCACACACAATCACTCACTCACCATGATTTCGTCCTGGTTGCCACAGCAACAGAGGCAGAAAGAGGGATTTAGAAGAAGGGTGGTGAGTTGAAAAGAGAGCAACAAATGAATGACTTTTCCATTCATCCATCTTTAGCTCCACCCCTCCCAGGTCAGCCAAACACTCACCTGGTTTCCTGCAGCCTTCTTCTTACTCATCTGACTGCTCTTCTGCTGTGCACTGACACACACACACACACACACACAGACCAGAAATGTAAGAGTTTGAACAATTTCTGTATCTGGGATGCAGGTGAGTCTTCCTGGACACAGGTGATCTCTGCAGACCTGCCTAGGTCAGGCTATTTCCGACTTTTTACAGATAAAAGTGTCTGAAGATTCTTACTTTGCAAAGCCGATAAAATCCTCGTGGTTGGTGTTCACATAGGCCAGCTCAATGTCAATCAAAAGCAACACCTGAGCAGAAAGAGGGACAAATAGAAAGACAGAAAGAGGGAAAGAGACACAGGCACATATGTTCAGCATGAACAAAGTTCTGCCTAAAAGGAACACAAACGACCAAAATGTGTTTATACTTTATTGGGTTTTTTTCCAGCACATGGTCAGTAAACATGTGGTCTGGGTTTCTCTTTTCCAAACACAAGGGCTGCTCTCTTCAGAGCAAACTTTAGTCATTTCAGGGTAGGTATCTAAAGAAAAAACAACTTATTCATGAATAGCATTAGGAACTAAGTCATTAATGAAGTCATAAATCCATTACCATAAAGGCACTCCTATGTGACCAACCTGTTCTTTAGCTCGGCTCTCTCTGTCTCTGATGTGCTGTGTGACAATTCTCTCCATCTCCTCTCTGAGCATTGGATACTGAGCCAGCTGCAGGCAGAAAACAGGAGGTAAGAAAGAGGAGGCTGAAGGTGATCAGAAGCAGGTGTGTAACAATTTGTTTAACAACGATTCAGTTCATATCATTGTTTGTGTTCAACGATCAGATTCATAGTCCATTTCTGTTCATTTTGAACAATCCGATTCACTGACCTAAAATGGATCCAGGACATCTTTATCCAAAACTTCAACTAGTGGGACTCGAGGTGTATTCAGACTGGACACATTTGGTCCGCTTCGTTTCCCCCGATAATCCGGAACAAATGTTCAGTCTGAATACGCCCAAGTGAACCCTGGCCCGGAACCAGGAACCGCTCTCTGACCCATCTTTTGAGGTGGTGTTGATTAGTTTTCAATCGGACTGAGGTTCAGTTCGCTCTGACTTTCCTCAGTTTGAATACAAAATGCTCTGACAGCGAAATAACTGGACCAAAACAGCCACCATAGGCAAAGGTCAAATGATATAAACATATTAGGAATGAAGCCACCAGTGAGCCATGGATAAATGTAAAGCATTGATTGTTGTGTTATCAAAGAGGAAATAACTGATCTACCTGTTTACTTGTTGGAACGTTTATTTTAACACCGCTGAAAACACTTCATACATGCTTTTCTGGGTCTCGTTGCGCGGCACGCGCTGCTGTGACGTCATCCTTAAAGCTAGCTTGTAGCTTTGTGATCGGGTAAATGCAGGCTGGTTAAAATAACCTTTTAACTTGATACACATTGCTTCTCACTGTCTTCCTGATAATCTACATGTCATAAACACTTATCATCCTGAATTATAGCCAACGTCTCCTCAGTGCTGCAGCTGCTAGCATCCTCTGAGTTAAAGCACACGCGGTTTGTCCTCTTACCAGTAACCGTCTTGCAGCATAACTCCGCCGTACCAAAGTAACACGAAAATTGTTGTTCCAGTCGTTCAAAACTGGCAATTGAAATATAAAGTTTTAATAAGTTAATCATCCTGATGAGGACTTTAAAGTGCCTCTCCTCCAACTTTCTTTTGTTGTTTTGACTCGCCTCGTACTTCTTAGCCAATGACTGAAGAGATCTTTAGTCACGTGCTTTTGTTCACACGCTTTGGTCCGAAACAGAAATCTCGACGCCAGACGCCAGTCTGAAAACAGAACAAACTTAATCTTTAGAACTTGATCTGAAACAAATTTGTGGACTTGGACTGAACCAAAAGATTTTGTCAGTCTGAATAAACCCTCAGAGATAAAAACCTGCTACTGAACAGCGCAGGGCAAGTTTTCCAGGTTCTTGTGTTTCTTCAAGATAATCAAGTGAAAAGGAAATATGTGTACAAACAAACAAGTAAACAAGAATGAATGTCAAATCCATTCACATTTTAGTTTGATAACATTCAGTCTACTGTTGATTTTCCACATCAGAATAGTCCAAAAGAACATGATTAGATCATTCTAGCACACTGTGTGGTCACTTGACTTTGTTCAAAGTGTTTCCACACATTGACTGGAATGATGGTTGATCTGTTTTTGCTGCTTCTCATGCGTGTTGTCTGCTGTGATGGTTCCTGGTCGCTTTTGCATAAAAGTAAAATAAACCTGCTGTGTCTCAGTCCAAATGTTATTTTCTAAGATCAATAAAATAGATTTATTGTATTTTGAAATAATTTTATAATGGCATAGGTTGATTCAATTAAGTATTTGCCTCAGATGGATCCATCTGGTTGGATGATAGGAATCGATTCATTGATTAAGCTGATTAAGTGTTGCACTCCTATTCAGAAAGTGATAAAGGAGGTGGGTGAAAGGTTCATCTGAGGCTGAAACCTCATCACTATGTAGCTACAGTAATCTGCAGGCAGTAGGTTCACAGAAGCTCTGCAGGATCAGGTTTGCAGTACCTTCTGTGTGCACTGCCTCACAGTGTTGACAAGCTCGCTGATGACCATGTCCACACACTTCTGACACGGCTCTTTGATCTGAGCAATCTGCCGCTTCACAATCGTCTCAAACGCCATGTCAGGTGTAAACAGACCGGTCCTGCACAGAAACACAAGTGAGAACACTGAGGCACCAACGAACAAGACTTTAGGCACACGCCAGAAACCCCCTGTTAACAGCAGCACCAGACGTGCAACCTGAGTCCTGAAATAAACACATTCACTTGACAACAGAAAACATAAAAACTATACCTGAAGTTGTGGTAGGACATATTCTATTTTAGGACAACTATCTTCACACTTTGCATTAAGGAGGAAAATTCATGGAGTGAGTGATGAGTCCACAAAGTAGAATGTCTTCTTTGTCTGACAAATGCAAAAGGTTTTAACCCATGATCCTATACTATAACATCGTACTCTAATCTAGTGCACACATCTGCACACAAACACACTTGTACAACACAACAAACTTACCTGATACCGTGGATGTTTTTGATGGCGTAGCTGATCTCTTTACGAAGAGTCTTCTCGTCACTCTCCAGCTAGAATGGAAGCACATTCATGGCATCTTCACTTGCAGAAGGTTGTGCACTGATAGAGCTCCACGACGACAGCAAGGCAACTTGTTTACCTTGACCATTTCAAAGGGGAAGCGTTCATGGAAGATGCGGTTAATCTTTGCTCCTCCTGACAGTTCATACGTGTCCACCTGGTCTCCAGAGCCTTCAATCCGCTTCTCAAAGTCTACCGCAAACTGTTGCACCATCCTAACACACATGCAAGTTACTGGGTGAAGTGTGTAGTACTGTGTCGTACTGTGTAATACTGTGTTTCAGTACTGACTGCAGAAGAGCCTTGGTCTTGCGGCTCGGGTCATCCGGTCTGAAGTTCTTGTACTCCTCCACCTCCTTCTCAATAGACAGCAGCTGGCTCTGGAGTTTGCTTCGAAGGCCCGGCAGCGTGTCCCGGATGTGGTTGGTCAGTTGCTAAGCACAGCACAGAGATGCTGTGTTGCTTTGCTGAAGTGTTTCAACAGTGTGAGTGATTTGATTGATTGATTGATTTGCTCTGCAAAGGCCTGACATCATTTAAGTCAGGAGTGATGACGAGGGTCTGAACCCTCTGAGGCGGGAGCTTTCACAGCTGTCACACTCTCACCTCCGAGGTCAAACGCTTTGAACATCCCAGGGATGATGAGGTCTGACCCTCACTATTAACCAGGACATTGATACAGTGTCAGCTGAGCTTTGCTGGCAGCAGGAGGATTAAAGCCTGCTTTACCTGGTTCAGGATTTTCTGAAGGTAGGCCGTGCCCATGCGGTCGGCCAGATGGCGGTATGCGGGATGGGACAGGAAAAACTTTCTCTCGGCCTGCAGAGCTGCTGTGATGTCCTTCTTCCCATCAATGTCCTTCTGACTGCGGTTCACCACACCGATGTAACCTACACCCAGACTTGTCTGTCAGTGTCTCCACCTGGAGAATCCTCAGTAAAAACCGCACACCTGTTCTCTGATCAGCTGTTGAGTAATCAGGTGGAATGTCTTACCTCTGCGGAGCGGCAGCAGTTTGTTCTCCAGGATGTCTCTGGCATCGGTTCCCTCATCCATTAGATCAAGTTTGGTGATCACTCCAATGGTCCTCAAACCTGCAACACATTTGCATTGTTGAGCCTTCATCCAGGGGTGTGCAGCTTGCTGTGGGAAATGAGAGATGAGACTCCAACCTTGTGGGTCAACCTCCTTGGCAATCTTCAGGGCATCAGAGTTGGCAAGGTCAGAGTTGGCGGGTGAAACAGCCAACAACAGGCAGTTTTCTTTGGTAACAAACTGCAAGAGCATGTCTTTGATCTGGTGCTCAATGTCGGGGGGCTGATCGCCCACTGGGACCTTCGTCATCCCTGGAAGGTCCACCAGGGTGAGGTTCAGCACTGTGGGGGCAAAGACCCGGCTCAGAACAAAGAGACCAACATCCATGAACAGGACTTCTGTTCCTCTGACTTGAATTCTGATTGAATTTGGACAATCTGTCTTTGTTTACAGAGGAGACAGGCAGGAAACAGATTCTCCCTCCTGCTTCATACCAGGACCGCAGGCCTTTGACTGTGTGTGGGACTGGGGACGTACCGTTGGGGAGTACACCCTCAGGTTGATGGGAACTGGACTGATTCCTTTGTTGTGTCCGGTCACTCGATCTGTTTCGGCTTCGATCTCCTGGCGAACTTCATCAAAGTCTGTGAACTTCTTTCCTTTACAGTGAAGGAACTCTGCATACTCTGTTCAAAGACACAGCAGCCAGGAGACACATGCCATCACTACATCGCTTCTGTCAAGCTCAAGAAATCCCTCATAAACCAGCAGGGATGTTGGCTAACGGACACTTGCACTCCTTTAAAAGTGTTTCTCTGGAAAAGGTTTCCTCAGGCATTCATTCCCACTAGAACAAATGTAAGACTAACAATACATGTTCAATCTCTGAATCATTCTTCATCAAAGTGGACATTACTGTTCAGTATTCAGATGAAATGAATTCACTGATCTCATTTATCCAGCAGTTGCTTACTGACTTGCTCCCGCCTGTAACTCAAACCTCCACTGGACACACGGAAATGTTTCACTTCATCTGAGGGCTGCAGATCACAGACCTGGGAGAATTTAATTGCCTTCTCATCTAATAATGAGACAAAAACATCTGTTCTAGTCTGACTCTGCTGCGAGGAGCTTTAACCCATTTCTGCCTTTCTCTGCACGAGTGTGACTCCCTGCAGGTCAAATGTACTTTCGCTCTCTCATCCTCGTCCTCTGTAACAGCTGCAGATTGTGTCCATGAAGGATTCTTTGGGAATTCAGGAGGGAAACATTAGACCAAAGGCTGGCTAAACTTGAAATAAAATAGGTCTAACTTTCTGTTTACCCAACTCCTTGTTAAGACACGAGTTCTCTCAGTGATTTCTGCACCAGCTGCAGAATCAAGCCTCAGCAGATGATCAAAAATATGCGTCAGATTGCTCCCTGGAAAAAGGACGGCAGATCTGATCTGCACAGACAAATTCTGTTTGGTTAAAAAAGGTTTTAATTTTATTTAAAGAAGGTGATATGCACATGTTTACTACAAATCTTGCATGAAAATGTAGTCAATATTTGACTAAAAGCCTGAAAACCTCTTCACTTAGTGCTAAAAACAAGGAGAGGGTTCACAAAAGCCGACTGAAGGCTTCCTACGGATGCTCCAGAGATGCCCTCTGGGCTTCGTCAGGTGTGGCTGGATGCAGCACCAGTACAAACTCCACCCACAGGCAACCAGAGGGCTCCAGCAGAGCTGCCTTGTGGGTGCAGCAGCACCATCTGCTCGACTGAAGAAAACCTGCTTCAACAACCCCCACCCCCAAAAAGTCTGTAATATGAACTTGTAAAATAAAATACATGTAACTGGTTAAAAACAAACTAAACTAGGTATTATACAGCATAAATAATTGACTGGCGACCTCTTCAGATTAAACTGCACTGGTAGAAACACACTTGGAGCCAAATAACAATGTAGAGGAGCTGGATGTGATTCCAGTAAGTTAGGAGTAAAATTCCTTTTGGGAAAGGGAAAAGAAAAAAAAGGAATTTCTCTTTAGCTGTTTTCACTCATTAAACATCCAGCTCACCAGATGGAACCACAAAGCTATTTTTATGAACCCCACCATAGTTTATCAGTGTTACAGCTCCTCTTCCATTTCTCACCTGAGTCAGGGGTTCCACAAGGCTCAGTATTCGGTTCCACCCTGTACCCTTTTGTTTTCCAGTATCATCCATCACAGCTTCACTTCTTACACCTCAGCAATTCACAGCACTGCCCCCCCCCCACCCCCCACCCCCCAAAAAAAAAAACCTGTCAGTGCTGCAGGTCACCCCACGCTCAGCCACTCAACTCTCTCAAACTGAACTGAGACAAATCTGATCTCATCACCATCACCTCAAACCATCTCAAAATCCTCCCAAACCGTCAGTGTAAAGTGGTGATGCTCCAACACTCTTCTCTTTCTCTGCTATCGTCTGCAGTCATTGTTTTCTAACGGGCAGAAACGTTTCCCTCAAGCAAAATCTTTTCTCACAGAATCTGCAAAGTCTGTTTGTTCAGCAGAACTCTTTAGCACTTTTCAGACTGGATTAAAATGTTATAAATCCCAGGAAAAATCTGGAATTTCCCCTAAGCTGTCATTGCACCTGATCACATCGGTCTGCAGGAGGGCAGGGGGTTCAGTGATGAGCAGCATCTGTCCAGTCTCACCTGTTGTACAGGTGATAAGCTGCAGCACCAGGGGGCGCCGAGTCACAATTCCAGAACCTCGAGGGAGGAAGTCTCTGTGGGAAAGAGAGAAACAAATAATTACAGACAGTATTACAGTGGTATGTCACTTTTTAATCCACACCCAGCAGCCAATCAGAAACCGGTATAATATAATATAATATAATATAATATAATATAATATAATATAATATAATATAACAAAAATCCCTGTTTGTGACGTGAATGATTCAGAGGAGCAGCAGCTCGAGGAAGAACATTGTCATGACATGATGACAGTGGATGTGTGTGTTTGCCCTACAGTCAGCTTTCACACACACACTAGTTATTTTCATGCAGTCCTTTGACCAGAAGCCCACATGATCAAACATGACCAATCAGAGTTGAGACCCAGACAGAGACACTCTCTTCAGGCTGAGATTCAGTGTGTACAGCCAATCATGCGTGAGCTTCCAGCAGGACTCAAACTACAGGCCTCAAAGACAGTAGGGTGTAATCTGCATCTCCTCGTCATTAACCTCGCCGTTGGTCTGTAGCAGTGAACACTACAACTCTATTATTTTTCTAGAATATGTTTTTCATTCATGTCATTTTTTGAAATGTGTTATTATTGTTCTACAAATCAAGTGTCTTCTCTGTCTGGCTCAGGTCAGAATTAATGTTTGAATCTGAAGCTTCTGGAAGGAAGTCCTTTGATGAAACAAAACTGGAGCTTTGAGGCAACATCCGCTTGATGTTCATCAACACTGAAAGGAAAAATGTTTCTGTTTGAAACATGGAGGAGGCTCTGTAATGGTCTGGGCCGGTTTGAATCTGTGCAGGTTTAACAAAATCTCAATTTTGCACACCAGTCAGGAGTAAAGTTTGCTGCCCAGGGTAAGAAAAGTAATCTAAGTTCACACCGGCCTCGGCAATGCACGTTGAAGTGACTACTTCCAAAGAAAAGTCTCTGTTAATCTCTGCGAATGTGTGTTTCAGGCTTCCATATTAAAAACTCTTATGTTTACACATAGTTATGCATTTTCTACAACCATGTTTGAGCTCTATAATGTGTGGCCCCTCAATGCACGTTGAAAATGAAACCAGATCAAACTTTGACCAGTTAGGGACTCGGTTTTGGGAGTGACGTAAGGATGAAAAGAAGAAAAAATCACAGGTGCTCCAACCATTTGAAACGTGTCTATTTGTTCATAAAGGAGAAAAATTAATTACAGTTTGTATCTGGTTGGAATTTAACTACACCAAGTCTACAGAAATCAGAACAGAGCCGTGAAAGAAAAATCCTGGAGCAAGATTCACCAGATTTGTTCCGCTTTGACATTTCACATCCAGACTCTTCCAACTGTAGGCAGACGTGGTGCAGGAGTAGGCCGGTCGACCTCTGATCGTAACACAGCAGGTTCAATTCCCGCCTAGCCTGCCCATGTGTCTAAGTGTCCCTGGGCAAGACACTGAACCCCAGATTGCTTCTGGTGGTTATAGGTTGGCGCTGGTGTTCGACAGTGGCGCAGCATCAATGTGTGAATGTGTGTGTGAATGGGACAGTAAAGCGATTTGGGCCTTGAAAGGTGGAAAAGCACTTTACAAGTATTGCCATTTACAATTTACCATTTAGGTAATGGACATACGCTAGTAAGCAGTAGAAAAAGAAGAAGCCCCTCCCTGTGTGTCCAGTTTGAACACCATGGGCTAAACATTCAAGAACACACGTTTTTGCAATGCCCAGGATGTCTGTAGCTTGAGTCACAGGTCAGAGGTCTTTCAGCAGAAAAACCAGTGAGAGGAGAACATCTGACTGTTCTGAAGTGTTCTATGAGTTCTATGAGTCCTAATCTAAATCCTGAAGGTCTGAGGAAGGAGCTGAAACCATCTGTCCACAGGAGACCTTCAGACCTCAGAAACAGACGGATCTAAATATCAAGGTGGAGAAGGAAACATTTTTGGTTGAAGGCTCTTATTCATCCAGGTGACATTGAGCTACTGGACTTAAAAACTTCCCAGCAAGACTTGTCAAGGAAGAAGAAGTAGGTCTAGTTGCTACGACTCGACCTCGAGACGAGAATTTCATTAGTGTCTAACTTTCATTGGATGTTCTGATTTAAAATGTTATTGTGGTTTCAGAAAGCGCTGCTGATTTTCTGTCATTGACAAAGACGGGGCGATGTTTTCCCGTGTCTGACTTCTTCAAACAGGTCATGTGATTTGACACAGTGGTCAGGCAGCTGCAGAGGACTGCTGCCTATTTTTGATGTTGCCTTCAGTGAGAAGGTCGAGGTGCTCCTGCCTCCCTACCCACTCAGCTCCGGCACCACAGATTAAACCTCCCCTTGGGTGCAAAAAGGCCCGTTTCT
This sequence comes from Oryzias celebensis, assembly GCA_014656515.1. Taxonomy (NCBI): domain Eukaryota; kingdom Metazoa; phylum Chordata; class Actinopteri; order Beloniformes; family Adrianichthyidae; genus Oryzias; species Oryzias celebensis. The sequence goes on along the minus strand of BNCR01000009.1, from coordinate 6,607,898 downwards.
TGCTAAAGGAAAACTAGGTAACTGCCTAAGGCCCCCAAGCAACTAGGGGGCCCAGGAGCTGCATGTTCAGCCCACCCTCTTCTGAGGAAATGTCTGTTTTTACCTGTAGAAATTTGCTGTGTGTAACACTTCTGTGTACTAAGAAATAAAGAGTGGGATGAAAAAAAACAACCCATAGGCCTAATGGCATGGCATCTAAAATTACCCCAGTGGTGCAAAAAAATGCAAGAAAAAGAAAACAGATGAAGTAAAACATACAAAGGATGCAGGTGAGCTATTTGTTCATAATGTGAGCTGGAGTGTGTCGTCCTGATAGCTAGTTAGCGAGCTAGAATTAAACCAGATGAAATCCAGAGAGGATCCAGATCCATTTATTCTGATTCTGACAGGAGGGGTGGGGAGCATGTTGTAGGTAATTGCAATGATAGAGCAATTCGCTCAGTGGAAGTCTTTTCATCAAATTTTCTGTCTCAAACAATATTGTTTTAACTATATTTAGGATTCATTTAAGATTAGTGGGTATTTTAAACCTATAGATCCAGCTAACTGGCCATCATATTTCTCAGATCCATTTAGAAATGTCTCACTATGCAGAGGGTCATGTCAGATTAACCCGGATTTTAGTGTATAAGGAAAAGATAAAGCTGACTTGGCTTATCCACCCAAAACAACAATGCTCTTTACTGTTTTTGTTGTTAATTATTTTCAATTAATGAACACAAGTTAGTGACAGAGGGACTGACAGACTGGAAAAATGTAGGTGGACTTTTGAAAAGTCATGAAAGCAGTCTGGAGCACAAATCACACAAAGCAACCAAGATTCAGAGCTGTGTTTGCAAACAGGACAGACAATAGACCAAAGCTGAAAGGACACTATTGGAGTCGGAAAAGAGGCGCTGGAGAGATCGCCAACATTAAATCACTGGCGGAGAGAAATCTTGCATTTAGAGGTTCATCAAACACATTCCACCAGCAAACCAATGGGAGTTTCGTTCTAAGAGGTGGAGCTGCTTACTGAATTTGACCCTGTTATGAAGCGGCACATTGAGCGTGTCGAGAGCGGCCAGTGCAGTCATTCCAGCTATTTTAGAAATATCAACCAAAATGAACGTAACGCCTTATTCAGTGTGAAGATGTTAAAAAAACAATAATAGTGACTGAGATTCAGCAGTCCACATATTATTCGATCATCTTGGACTGTACTCCTGATGTAAGTCACCAAGAGCAGATGTCAGTCATCATAAGAACTGTCAAAATGGACAAAGCACCAGAAATCAGGGAACCTTTGATGGGATTTCTTGTGGCTTCTGAAACCACAGGTCTTGGATTGTCATCTTTGATTTTAAACAAACAGAAGGAGATAAATGTTCCCTTTGGCGATTGCAGAGGATGATCATATAATAAAGGTGCCAGCATGAAGGAAGAACAAAGGAGTTCAAGCCAGGCTCTTTGAGAAGAATCCTGGTGCGCTTCATGTTCCATGTGGGGAACATTCCCTGAACTTGGTGGTTGCTGATGCAGTAAAAGCTTCGACAGGTGCCATCAGCTACTTTAGTATTGTACTGAAAGTTTACAGCCTTTTCTCTGAAGCACCACAACGATGGGCAATTCTAAGGGAACATGTCACTGCTGCTCTCAAGACTTGGAGTGACGCAAGGTGGGAGAGCCGTATCAACAGCATAGAGGCTGTGCGGTACCAGGCCTCTGATATAAGGGCAGCTTTATTGGAGGTCAGTGAAACAGTGACAGATCCTCTGACCAAGACTGACGCCCAGAGTCTGGCAGAAGAAGTTGGGTCATACTCATTTCTTATTTATACAGTCGTATGGTTTGACATTTACACAATGTGAACCATGTCAGTAAACTCAGCCAGTCTCCCAAAATGCAGTTTGATGTGGCAGTTGACCTCCTCCCTAAGGCCAAAACATCTCTGATGTTACAGAGGAACTGGTTTTGCTGCAGCTCAGGCCTCTGCCAAAGACATCTGTGAGGAAATAAATGTGGAGACTGTACTCAAAGGCTAAGAAGCACAAACACACTTTGCCTATGAAGCCCTGGAAGAATCTATGAAGCAACGTTCTTTAATGTTGTTGTTGACACAGCCATCAAATCCTTGAAGGATAGGTTTGAAACACTGGCTGAAGTGAGAGCCAGACCTGGAGTGCTGCTCAAAAACTGGATGATCAAGAACTAGGCAACCAGTGTGATGACCTCTGCAGGACACTGAGCAGTGAAGACCAACGTGACTGTGATGGACAGGAGCTGGCTGTGGAGATCAAAAACTTGCCAAGCTTGCCTTCTGATGAGATGACTGCTCTTGAGCTCCTCACTTTCATCCACCAAAAACATTTGGAGGAACCCTATCCTAATCTGAGTGTGGCCCTAAGAATGGCCGCACTCTGCCTGTGACCTCAGCAGAGAGGAGCTTCTTAAAGCTGAAGCTCATCAAGACATACCGAAGGTCATCCATGGCACAAGTGACTGTGACCACGAATAAAGAGTATTGTTATCATTAATCCAGATACGTCTCTTGTATTTATTGGCACACAGAGGATTCTTTGCTATGTAATGTAGTTCTGTTTTTTAATCAGTTTAACTTGTCTGATGGTTCAATTGAAGATCAGCCGTTTTACTGATGATGTGTATTATATTGTGCCATCTTAGTAAAGCATCCAAATGGTTAGGAATCTCCTCACTACAGTTTGACAAACAGAAGGCCCCCAAGCACCCTTTTTCCTAGGGCCCCCACAAAGCTAGAGACGGCCCTGGGTGCACAGAGACCTAACATCATGGATGAGCAGCACTTGGCACTGAGTGTGGGGGCTCCTCTGAGCTCATGGGGGTCTCCTGCGGGCTGATGGGAAGATCTTAGAGGAGTTTGGGAGGACGGATGAAAAGCGGACAGTTCTGCCCTGAGTTCAGTCTGCAGGCTAATGCTGAGACTGGATTCTGAAGGCATCTGTGTCATTCAGCGTGAAGCTAAACACGCGTGGGGCCCCTGCTTTCCTGAGGGGCACCACAACAGCCTCTGGCCTGCTACGTTCAGAGGCTGCACCCCCAAATCAAAACCGCCTCAGGGGGTCCGTTTGAGGAGGACTGCGCCTGCGCTCACGTCCTGATCCCAGCACCGGAACCTGCGCAGAACTGTTCTTCCACTGACACACCTGGCGGCAGGTGCGCTGCAGCATCTGTCGGACCGACGCACAGAACCAGCAGGTTTCACAAGAACACATGACGTCACGCAAAAGTGCGGCGTGAAGCCGCATCACAAGCTGCTGGTTCGGCAGACAGCCGGCCTTCGGCAGACGGGCACGCGCACGCGCAGGGAGACTCACTTGCCCACGAAGTTCTCCAGAACCGAGCTCTTTCCCGCGCTCTGTCCGCCCACCACCGCGATCTGCGGCAGGTCCAGGTTCGCGTTCTGGCCGATGGCGGAGAAGGCGTCCTGCAACCGGTTCACGAGCGGGATGAGGTCCTCCATGCCCCGGTTCCCCATGGCGGCGGCGGCGCGTCTGACCCGGCCGGTCACCGAACGATCAGGGATCGATACCCGATCAGCTGATCGATGGAGATGCTGAGGAGGCGCCGGCAGGTGACCTTCAGCTCTCCTCCTTTCGGCTGCAGGGAGGGACCGCGCGCGCGCACAGTGCTGATGGAGACCTTCACAATAAAAGCCTCATTCTTTTCTTTTCTTTTTGATTTTGAGGCACCTCCTTCTTCCTGCATCCAGATGAAAAGACTAAAAACATTTTTTTGTCGCGAACTGTGGCGGCAGCAGTAGGTCTGAAGTATTCAGAAATAATCTACATATTCATATTACAAAGTGTTTTTTTTCTCAGCATTTGTATGCAATCCCTGGGCCCTTTCTGCTATAACAGTTCAGATAAAGACTCAATGGGGATGAGCACTATTAGTATTTAAACCTATTAATAACTATTATGTATAGAAAGTTCATTAAGGACCTGTAAAATCATTTAAAGGGCTCATGGACAACATCAGCTCTTAAGTGGTCTGATGTAACGGTGGGAGAAAAACTAGATATTGGAGCAAAGCTTTACTTTTGCTTTTTTATAATGGAAGAAGGTTGAAAAAAAGTTTCTTTAACCACAAAAATATGAGTCCTCATTTATTAAGATGTATTAAAATTGTCCACAATCAGAAATTGAGGTATTTAAAATCTATTGCCAGGCTTGGCAGTGTTACTCAGCACCGTTAATGCTGAAGCTGGACACACATCCAAATTAGATTAAACAGTCAATCTGAGCTTGAGTAAAAACTGGAGTTCAGAAGATTGAGCCAGTGGGACAGAAAATTAAAACTCTCACCATCGCTGAGCTCAAAGTCGGGAATCTGAATCAGGCATTTTGGGGCTCATTGTACATCAAGGGGGCTAACGATTCATCAATGAATCGATTTTTATTCCTGTCATCCAACCAGATTTGTCTGAGGCAAGATGTTACTCGAATCAAATTGAATCGACCAATACATTTTTCATTTCTAAATAGAAATAATTAGATGATATTGATGCCATTTGGATTGAAGCACAGTGGGAGTTTAAAGACCTTTTGGTACGTCTGGGATTTAGTAGAGTGTGCTTTTGCAAGGTCCTCTGTCAGAGGGAGACTCGTATCCAGAGTGTTGCATAGAACTGCCTTTATTTGGCTACCAGCATGAGGACAGATCCAGGTTTAATTTACACATGTGGACAAAACTGTTGGTACCCCTCAGTTAAAGAAGGAAAAACCCACAATTCTCACTGAAATCACTTGAAACTTACAAAAGTAACAATAAATAAAACTTTATTGAAAATTAAATAATCAAAATCAGCCATCACTTTGGAATTGCTGATCAACATAATTATTTAAAAAAAAACAAACTAATGAAACAGGCCTGGACAAAAATGATGGTACCCATAACTTAATATTTTGTTGCACAACCTTTTGAGGCAATCACTGCAATGAAGCGATTTCTGTATTTGTCAATGAGCGTTCTGCAGCTGTCAACAGGTATTTTGGCCCACTCCTCATGAGCAAACTGCTCCAGTTGTCTCAGGTTTGATGGGTGTCTTCTCCAAATGGCATGTTTCAGCTCCTTCCACAGATGTTCAATGGGATTCAGATCTGGGCTCATGGAAGGCCACTTCAGAATAGTCCAACGCTTTTCTCTCATCCATTCTTGGGTGTTTTTGGCTGTGTGTTTTGGATCGTTGTCCTGTTGGAAGACCCATGACCTGCGACTGAGACCAACCTTTCTGACACAAGGCAGCACATTTCTCTCCAGAATGCCTTGATAGTCTACAGATTTCATTGTACCTTGCACACATTCAAGACACCCTGTGCCAGATGCAGCAAAGCAGCCCCAAAACATGACTGAGCCTCCTCCATGTTTCACCGTAGGGACAGTGTTCTTTTCTTCGTATGCTTGGTTTTTGAGTCTATGAACATAGAGTTGATGTGCCTTACCAAAAAGCTCCAGTTTGGTCTCATCTGTCCAAAGGACATTCTCCCAGAAGCTTTGGGGCTTGTCAACATGCATTTTTGCAAATTCCAGTCTGGCTTTTTTAGGATTGTTTTTCAGCAGTGGTGTCCTCCTTGGTCATCTCCCATGAAGTCCACTTTGGCTCAAACAACGACGAATGGTGCCATCTGACACTGATGTACCTTGGCCTTGGAGTTCACCTTTAGTTTCTTTGGAGGTTGTTCTGGGCTCTTTGGATACAATTGGAACGATCCGTCTCTTCAATTTGTCATCAATTTTCCTCTTGCGGCCACGTCCAGAGAGGTTGGCTACTGTCCCGTGGGTCTTGAACTTCTGAATAATATGAGCCACTGTTGTCACAGGAAGTTCAAGCTGTTTAGAGATGGTCTTATAGCCTTTACCTTTAAGATGTTTATCTATAATTTTTTTTTAGACGTCCAGGGACAATTCTCTCCTTGGCTTTCTGTTGTCCATGTTCAGTGTGGTACACACCTTTTCACCAAACAGCAGAGTGACTACTTGTCTCCCTTTAAATAGACAGACTGACTGATTATGAGTTTGGTAACACCTGTGATGTCAATTAAAGGACACACCTGAGTTAATCATGTCAGTCTGGTCAAATAGTTTTCAATCTTTTATAGAGGTACCATCATTTTTGTCCAGGCCTGTTTCATTAGTTTGTTTTTTTTATAATTATGTTAATCAGCAATTCAAAAGTGATGGCTGATTTTGATTATTTAATTTTCAATACATTTTTATTTATTGTTACTTTTGTAAGTTTCAAGTGATTTCAGTGAGAATTGTGGGTTTTTCCTTCTTTAACTGAGGGGTACCAACAATTTTGTCCACGTGTGTAGGTGATGATAATCATGTAGTTGGAAAACTTCCAATCAATTCAGTCCCCAACAATGAAAACAGCACGAGCACAACATGTTCTTGTAGCATTTTCCCAATAATGGCAGACATAAAGGAAATGAAGCTTAAAACTATGTTTCTGAGTATTTCTTTATTAAAATCATGGTGAATAAGGAGCAGAAAAGAAAATACCGTTTGAAAAAGATAACATTTGTGACAAAGAAAATACCTTAGGTGGGCCACTAGCTCCCTGTTCCGCTCTAATCTGATGCATCCACTTGCAGACAAATACAGTGCTTTGCGAAAGCATTCGGCGCTCTTGAACTTTTCAACCTTTTGCCACATTTCAGGCTTCAAACATAAAGGTATAAAACTGTACTTTTTTGAGAAGAATCAACAACAAGTGGGACACGATCACGAAGTGGAACAAAATTTATTGGATATTTCACACTTTTTTAACAAAAGAAAAACTGAAAAATTGGGTGTTGAAAATTATTCAGTCCCTTTCCTTAAGTTAATTTTTTGTAGCTCCACCTTTTGCTGCCATTACAGCTGTAAGTCACTTGGGGTATGTCTCAGTTTTGCACATCGAGGGACAGACATTTCTGCCCGTTCCTCCTTGCAAACAGCTGGAGCTCAGTGAGGTTGCATGAAGAGCGTTTGTGAACAGCAGTTTTTAGCTCTTTCCACAGATTCTGGATTCAGGTCTGGACTTTGACTTGGCCATTCTAACACCTGGATATGTTTATGTTTGAACCATTCCTTTGTAGATTTGGCTTAAAATTTTTGGATCATTGTCTTGTTAGAAGACAAATCTCCATATCAGGTCTTTTGCAGATTCCATCAGGTTTTCTTCCAGAATGCTCCTGTATTTGGCTCCATCCATCTTCCCTTAATTTTAACCATCTTTCCTGTCCCTGCTGAAGAAAAGCAGGCCCAAACCATAATGCTGCCACCACTGTGTTTGGCAGTGGGGATGGTGTGTTCAGGATGAAGAGCTGTATTGCTTTAGGTTTTGCATTGTTGCCAAAAAGTTGGACTTTGGTTACATCTGACCAGAGCAGCTTCTTCCATGTGTTTGGTGTGTCTCCATGGTGGCTTGTGGCAAACTTTAAAGGACTCTTTTTATGGATGACTTTAAGAAATGGTTTTCTTCTTGCCACTCTTCCTTAAAGACCTGATTTGTGCAGTGTTTGACTGATTGTTGTCCTATGGACAGACTCTCCCACCTCAGCTGTAGATCTCTGCAGTTCATCCAGAGTGATCATGGGCCTCATGGCCGCATCTCTTATCAGTCTTCTCCTTGTTTGAGCTGAAAGTTTAGACGGACAGCTCGGTCTTTGTAGATTTGAAGTGGTCTGATTCTCCTTCCATTTCAATTTTGCCACTTGGACAGTGCTCATTGGGATGTTTAAAGTTTGGGAAATCTTTTTGTATCCAAATCCATCTTTAAACTTCTCCACAACAGTATCTGGGACCTGCCTGGTGTGTTCCTTGTTCTTCATGATTCTCTCTGCGCTTTAAACGGACCTCTGAAACTATCACAGAGCAGGTGCATTCATATGGAGACTTGATTACACACAGCTGGATTCTATGTATCATTTAGGTCAACGTTGGATCTTTCAGAAATCCTCACTAAACATCTGGAGAAAGTTTGCTGCACTTAAAGTAAAGGGGCTGAATCATTTTCAACGCACAATTTTTCAGTTTTTCAACGTTGCTCACCATTTTTTACTACACTAATGTTAGCTTGGGGCTGTGAGGAGCTATAAGCAAACAGAGACTAAACAAAGGCATGCTGGGACATCAAAGTAGGGTTACTTCTCCACCAACAGTCCTGCCCGCAACCCAGAGGCAAATGTGAAATGAGCTCCTCCTGCTCTGCAGACAGTATGTCTTGAAAAATAACAAACTTTTAAAATTTGGCTAAAAACTGCAAAATCACAATTAAAAGACCATTGGGAACAATTTACAATAGAAAAAATATACTAAAAGTGGGACTTTAAACTGCAGCATATTTACATGCAGGAGGCTGCAGTTCCATCACTGAGAACAGGGGGCGCTGCAGCGACAGTTACCTTACTGAGCATTGACAGCCAATCAGCTTTGAAGCCAAAGCGATGTGAAACCTGACTGAATGTGTTTAGATGTTTCCTGCAGGTCTGCACACTTCAGAAACTTTCACATCAACTAACAGATCTTCAGTTTGTCATGCTTTTATTGTTGACATTTCATTGAAAAACAAACATCTCACACCATCCCCCACACCCAGACCTGCACGTACACATACCTGAGCTCACCAGGTCTGCATGAGCTGCTGCGCATGACAAACATCAACACAACATGTCATTGATTTCAGCTCCTCAAACAGCTCCAACATCAAATGTTCAATGCACATATTTTAAATAAACATTCTTAAAACATTCTTTCACCAGATGGTGGCAGTGCAGAACAGCAGAAACAGGATCAGGGTCCATCCAGGTTCCAGCAGGACTCAGGTTCTTGTTGGAGTTCTTCTCTGCTTAAATATGTCATCATTTCTTTAAAAATGTGCATTTAAGAAGTTGACTCTTATCTGCTCTGAGGACTGATCTGGTTGCAGTCAACTCTCAGCCTTCATCTGTCAGTCTGGGACAGCCCAACGTCAGTTAAAACCAGTCTGAGGTCAGAGTTGAACTGAAAGTCACATCTGACCATCTCTGCTGCTGATCAGTCTATAAAAGCTTTAAGAACTAGCTGAAGGTTTTGAGTTTAGGGAGACAACAGTTCCAGGATTTAGACGTGTCTTGATGAGATCATCCGCTCAATCAGGTGTGATGGAGCAGTGGAGTGTGAGAACCAGAACCCCACCCAAGTTTATTTAGGCGTGGCTGTTGTCATAGCTGCAGGATGGAGATGTACCTCCTACCACGTGATCAGGGAGTATCTGGAAAAGTCTCTCCCTGAGGTCGATCCATGCCAGATCCAAAAGGACCAGGTAAGTCCTTGTACATAGGGAGCTTGACGAAGGCAACGGCTGCAAGCTCCTTACAGAACTCTTCCAGGACAATGATCCCTTTAAGCAGCGTCAGGTGTTCCTGTCTGAGGACACACCCACAGGAGAAGAGTCAGGAAAGGCACAGAGGTACAGTCACACCAAACATCTGAGTTTTTCTAATCATCTTCATCAATATTTCAATGTCATATGGCTCATTAAAGGCCTACCTCCTCAGGAAAGACACATACAGACGGTAAAAAAACAAATACAGACAGACAGAGGGAACAAACCAAATACAGACAGACGGAACAAACCAAATACAGACAGACGGGACAAACCAAATACGGACAGACGGACGGACAAACCAAATACGGACGGGACAAACCAAATACAGACAGACGGACGGAACAAACCAAATACGGACGGGACAAACCAAATACGGACAGACGGACGGGACAAACCAAATACGGACGGGACAAACCAAATACGGACAGAACAAACCAAATACGGACAGAACAAACCAAATACAGACAGAACAAACCAAATACAGACAGAACAAACCAAATACAGACAGAACAAACCAAATACAGACAGAACAAACCAAATACAGACAGAACAAACCAAATACAGACAGAACAAACCAAATACAGACAGACGGACGGAACAAACCAAATACAGACAGACGGACGGAACAAACCAAATACAGACAGACGGACGGAACAAACCAAATACAGACAGACGGACGGAACAAACCAAATACAGACAGACGGACGGAACAAACCAAATTCAGACAGACGGACGGAACAAACCAAATTCAGACAGACGGACGGACCAAACCTAATACAGACAGACGGACGGACCAAACCAAACACAGACAGACGGACGGACCAAACCAAACAGACAGACGGACGGACCAAACCAAACACAGACAGACGGACGGACCAAACCAAACACAGACAGACGGACGGACCAAACCAAACACAGACAGACGGACGGACCAAACCAAACACAGACAGACGGACGGACCAAACCAAACACAGACAGACGGACGGACCAAACCAAACACAGACAGACGGACGGACCAAACCAAACACAGACAGACGGACGGACCAAACCAAACACAGACAGACGGACGGACCAAACCAAACACAGACAGACGGACGGACCAAACCAAATACAGACAGACAGACGGAACAAACCTAATACAGGCAGACAGACGGAACAAACCAAATACAGGCAGACAGACGGAACAAACCAAATACAGAGAGACAGACGGACGGAACAAACCTAATACAGACAGACGGACGGAACAAACCAAATACAGACAGACGGACGGAACAAACCAAATACAGACAGACGGACGGAACAAACCAAATTCAGACAGACGGACGGAACAAACCAAATACAGACAGACGGACGGAACAAACCAAATACAGACAGACGGACGGAACAAACCAAATACAGACAGACGGACGGAACAAACCAAATACAGACAGACAGAGGGAACAAACCAAACACAGACAGACAGAGGGAACAAACCAAACACAGACAGACAGAGGGAACAAACCAAACACAGACAGACAGACGGAACAAACCAAATACAGGCAGACAGACGGAACAAACCAAATACAGGCAGACAGACGGAACAAACCAAATACAGGCAGACAGACGGAACAAACCAAACACAGACAGACGGAACAAACCAAACACAGACAGACGGAACAAACCAAATACAGACAGACAGACGGAACAAACCAAATACAGACAGACAGACGGAACAAACCAAATACAGGCAGACAGACGGAACAAACCAAATACAGAGAGACAAACAGACGGAACAAACCTAATACAGACAGACAAACAGACAGGCAGGCAGACAGGTACAGTGCTACCCATTGTTGTGGCTCATTCCCAGCAGGTCTCTCCTGGTGTTCAACAGTCTATCTGGCAGGTCTGGAATCTCTTGGATTCTCTGCATCAACTCACCCATCACCTGACAGACAGACAGCGAGATGAGATTGGCACTGGTGTCTGACCACGGTCTGTCAGATCAGACTGTCTCTTTCTCAGGGCCACTCACCCTGATGAGGACAGAGAACAGCGACCTGGAGCAGGGAGACAGGGGGATGTACGGGTCCAGCAGGTATTCGTGCAGCAGAGGATGGCTGTAGGCTGACAGTCTGGACAGAACCGCAGTCAGCTGCAAGTTCAGCTCATACGGCTGCAAAAACACAGGCGAGTCACTGCAGCCAGGTCAAAGGCAGGGCCTCAACTCAGCTGACGGCCAGGTTAGGGTACCTGCTCCAGAGTGCGTCCCAGCCGGTCAAACAGAACCTTTAACAGTGGGCCTTCAAAGAAATGGGCCTCCTCTCCTGAAGGGCAGGGTAGACCTTGTGGCCAGTCCCAGGACAGGGACAGGGTCTGACATTGTGTCACCTGAGAGGAGCCACACGTATAAAGAGATTTACTACACCTGCTCTGCCGCTGCACGCACCTGTCAGAAGCTTCTGCACTTTCCCACGATTCCCCCCGTCATCTGAAACGCCCATGTCAGAGGTCAACAACCCAAAACAAGCTGGTAAGCAAAGTAACTGTTAGATCCTGACCAAGTCTTCTACGGGATATTTTTTTTGCTTCTCTTATGATCAATCCTGAAAGATTTTTAAAAGGTTTACACATTTCTTTCATTTTCTACAAATACCACTGTAGAAATAAATGTGTTTTATTAACCCTTTAACAGGAGAGCAGGAGAGCCAGCGAAATGACACACGCTCTTTGACCATTTACGCAATCAAAGTGAATTAACTGATTTTCTGATGTGGAGAAAAGCTTTGTACTGATATGTAACACAGCTTTTCTCCACAGAAGAATCCTCTGGAAGGACCTTAATCACGGAAACCTTCAAAGAGTTCCAGTCGTCGAAGGGATGAAAACACTGGAGCTAAAGCTCTACTGTTAAAGGGTTACCTCCACCTACATAATGAATGCTACCACAATTATCATCCCTACTCAATGCTGATCCTGTACATGAGGGAGGAAACCTCTGAGAGCACAGTGGAGCCGCTGCAAGTTCAAATCCCCTGTTCTGTGGCATTCATGTTAATCTAAAACCTGGACCAACTGTTGGTTTTCAGGTAAACTCACTCCACCAACCCCCCCCCATAACTGTCTGCTTTGATCACAAATCTGCTTCCAGCTGGAAAGCTGAAGGTGGGACAGGGTTGGCGGGGTGGGAGGTGTCCCTCAGGGCCATGCCTTCCCTGAGTTTGTCTGGACGGTTTTGTTTTCCTCTGTTTTAGAGACGGGCTCACCGCACTGACATATTTGAAGTCTCTCTTGAAACTTAAGATGAAAGTTTTATGTGGATTTTCACTTAAACCAGAACCAGCATTAAAATGAACCAATGTCCCCGAGCAGGTAACAGAACCAGCCATCTGCATGTAACACGCGTGTGCGTGCAGGCTCCAACCAGTGTGTGTGCGTCGTGGACGTAGGACTCGTAGCCTCCCTCCTGCAGCAGCTGAGACGATCGGACCTGGACAGGAACCAAACACAGGAAACTACAAACACAAACAGAGTCAGAATCCAGAACTCGCACGGCCCTCCTGACCAGCAGCTGTGATCACATGAACCTTTGTGGTCTGACAACGTCTCACTATCTCATGTTCTGATCAGACTGTGCTGCAGGTCTGAGGAGCTGGAGGAGGTTCTGTCAGAATCTCTTGTGGGAACTTTCATAAGTGCTTTAACAGGAAGCAGCTCCAGTAGAAACCAGCTACAGCAGGAAGACAAAGAGGAAGACAGGGGAGAGGTCTGCAAAGCACGAGGAGCTGCCCTCTGACCCTTGATCTGCTGGGACATGAGCGTGAACGAAGCCTGCAGTCAGACATGACTCCTGCATCTACATGAGCAGCCAGTCAGGAGGATGAAGACAGAACAGCCACAGCTATCACAGAGGTCTGGCCCCCTGACGTCCATGTGACCACAGCTGCAGCCTCATCAGCCTCATCATCAACGTGGTTCAAATGATTCACCTGTTAACAATGTCCGCAGTGGATCCCAGTCCAGCAGGAGGACAGGGAAGAGGAGCAGTGAAGGACTCAGGAAGAGGAGGAGGGAGGAGCTGTGTGTCTGAAAAGCTGTCAGAGAAGAAGGGGTCCTCCTCCAGGTCTCTGAAGGACAGCAAACATGTTTCAGGTCCTGGTTGACCCGCCTGAGTCTCAGGGGGACTCTTACTGGACTTACTGGCTGTCCTCACTGCTCTCGCTGCTTTCCACAGGTCGGTCCTCTGGACCCATCAACCGGTAGGAGCGACTCTGAAGAAAACCCAACACCAGAACATCCAAAATGTCCCTGTGGGGCTTCTGTAGGAGTTCTTCCACCAAACACAGAGACATCATGCTAATCTGAGGACACAGACAGGTCCAGGTCATTTAGCTGGACACTCAGCAGGCTGCCTTCATACATGCAGGAGCGAGGTTCACCTGTCAGCTCTCACCTGATTGGAGATGTGGTCGCAGCGCTGCAGCAGCAGCGGCATCAGAGGTGGGGTCTTTAGCAGGAAGTTGACCAGCTGATCCAACAAAGACGAGGACGTAAGCAGTCTGACGACGGCGCAGAGGACGGCAGTGGAGCCCAGGACCACCTGCTCACACCTGAACCACACACCCGCATGTGAGTGACAGCCCCTTCAGGAGCCTCGGGCTGGGTGCCCCAGAGTGGATCCGTGCTGAAGCTCTCACTTCATGAAAGCTTTTCACTTGTTCATGTACAGTTTCAGTGAACAAATCTTCACACAACACACAGAACCATCGCTGCCTAATCTTTGTGCGTGCATAACACCCTCATGAGGTCTGACGTGACAATGATGAAGATCAACTTACGTGTGAATCAGCTGAGGATGAAGAGAGCCCCATAGCCATGCCTGATAAAAAGACTGAGCCACCTTCACTGCCAACACCTGTAAACACGCAGATAGACACCCACAAACATTCAGAAAGAACAGCATCTCTGCTGCTCTGCTTACGTGTCACAAGCAGCATCTCCACACCTCCCAGATGAACCAGGAGAGCTGGGTCACAGTCCCACTACCATTCTAATAAGTAATCAACCATTTAGCCCTGAAAACACCATTTCACTGTCTGTCCACTACCAGTAAATGACTAAATAAAATACAAACAACAGGAGGAGAGGCTGAACTAAGGCCTCTGTGACCTGCAAGCAGCGCTTCTGCCCTGTCCCTGAAAACAGCGATGGATGTTTGTGTTTTGCCCCTTACTGAGAGGGGACTCGAGCGTAAACGAAAACAAACAGGAACAAGTCGAATGACAGAAAGAAGAGGCGTGTGGAAACGCTTAATGGAAATGTGGCTTTAGACAGAACCGGGGAGTCAGGAATTTAACCTTCAATCCCAAAGTCTGAAAACCATCATTATGCCTTTGAGCTACAGCGGCTCCCAAAGCAGGAGGCAAAGTGAAGAACATGCACAGTGATTCTCCAAAATGCCTTCTGTACTCAAAGCACAGCTAAGATTTAAAAGCTTCTTTCGGACAAACATTGCAAACCTGCTGCAGTTTTGTTAACTCTATGGTTATGATTTGTGTTTCTTGGAGTAAAACTTGTATTTCAGGCTGGAATCATCCGAAAGAACATACTGGCTCTAAAAGAACAGAGTCTATCTGGATCTACCTGTGGAGCATCTGAGGAGAGCTGATCCAGGAAGTCCAGCCACATGAAGAAACTGGTCAGGCTGTCTGCACACTCTGATTTATTGCAAGCCCTGCAGGACACAGAGAGCAGCCTGTTGTATCAGTGCAGAAAGAATGGGTCTCTGTGCATATTTATGTATGTATATATACGTACACACGTGGACAAAATTGTTGGTACCCCTCAGTTAAAGAAGGAAAAACCCACAATTCTCACTGAAATCACTTGAAACTTACAAAAGTAACAAATACAAATTTATTGAAAATTAAATAATCAAAATCAGCCATCGCTTTTGAAATGCTGATTAACATAATTATTTATATAAAAAAAATAAAATAAAAAAAAAAATAATGAAACAGGCCTGGACACACACACCTTTTCACCAAACAGCAGAGTGACTACTTGTCTCCCTTTAAATAGACAGACTGACCGATTATGAGTTTGGTAACACCTGTGATGTCAATTAAAGGACACACCTGAGTTAATCATGTCAGTCTGGTCAAATAGTTTTCAATCTTTTATAGAGGTACCATCATTTTTGTCCAGGCCTGTTTCATTAGTTTTGTTTTTTAAATAATTACAAAGAAAACTAGAAAATTGCATTTCCTGCGGAAATACGTTTGATTGCAGAATTGCAGAAGGTGGTTGCTTTTATATGCATAATTGTATAACTTTTAGCAGAAAAGGCTGAAATGTTTTAAAATGAAAACAATTTTTAATAAATTGCTAAAGTTTATTTAATTACCCAGTACACTGTTTGCATTTTGCTGAAATGTTAGCTAAAAGCCAAATTAGCTTGAAAAACCTTGCTAGTTGCCAAATTAGCTCAATCAACCAGCAAATTGCTGAAATGTTAGCTAAAGGCAAAAATTAGCTTGAGAAACCTTGGTAGATGCCAAAGTAGCTCAAACAGCTAGCATATTTCTGAAATGTTAGCTAAAAGTCAAATTAGCTTGAAAATTTTTGGTAGATGCCAAATTAGCTCAGTTATCATATTGCTGAAATGTTATCTTAAGGCAAAATTAGCTTGAAAAACCTCGGTAAATGCCAAATTAGCTCAAACAGCTAGCGTATTGCTGAAATGTTAGCTAAAAGCCAAATTAGCTTGAAAAATCTTGGTGAATGCCAATTTAGCTCAGACAGCTGGCAAATTGCTGAAATGTTAGCAAAAGGCAAAATTAGCTTGAAAAACCTTGGTAGATACCAAATTAGCTCCAACAGCTAGCATATTGCTGAAATATTAGCTAAAGACAAAATTAGCTTGAAAAACCTTGGTAATGGCCAAATTAGCTCAAACACCTAGCATATCGCTGAAATGTTAGCTAAAAGCCAAATTTGCTTGAAAAACCTTATTAGGTGCCAAATTAGCTCAAACACCTAGCATATTGCTGAAATGTTAGCTAAAGGCCAAATGAGCTTGAAAAACCATATTTGGTGCTAAATTAGCTCAAACACCTAGCATATTGCTGAAATGTTAGCTAAAAGCCAAATTAGCTTGAAAAACCTTGGTAGATGCCAAATTAGCTCAAACAGCTAGCATATTGCTGAAATGTTAGCTAAAAGCCAAATGAGCTTGAAAAACCCTATTTGGTGCTAAATTAGCTCAAACACCTAGCATATTGCTGAAATGTTAGCTAAAAGCCAAATTAGCTTGAAAAACTTATTAGGTGCTAAATTAGCTCAAACAGTTAGCATATTGTTGAAATGTTAGCGAAAGAAAAAATTTGCTTGAAAAACCTTGGTAGATGCCAAGTTAGCTCAAAAAGCTAGCATATTGCTGAAATGTTAGCTAAAAGCCAAATGAGCTTGAAAAACCCTATTTGGTGCTAAATTAGCTCAAACACCTAGCATATTGCTGAAATGTTAGCTAAAAGCCAAATTAGCTTGAAAAACCTTATTAGGTGCTAAATTAGCTGAAACAGTTAGCATATTGTTTAAATGTTAGCTAAAGGCCAAAATAGCTTGAAAAACCATATTTGGTGCTAAATTAGCTCAAACAGTTAGCATATTGTTGAAATGTTAGCTAAAAGCCAAATGAGCTTGAAAAACCATATTTGGTGTTAAATTAGCTCAAACAGCTAGCATATTGCTGAAATGTTAGCTAAAAGCCAAATTAGCTTGAAAAACCTTATTAGGTGCTAAATTAGCTCAAACACCTAGCATATTGCTGAAATGTTAGCTAAAAGCCAAATTAACTTGAAAAATCTTTTTTGGTGCTAAATTTACCTCAAACAGCTAGCATATTGCTGAAATGTTAGCTAACAGCCAAATGAGTTTGAAAAACCTTGGTAGAAGCCAAATTTGCTAAAACATTTAGCACATTGCTGAAATGTTAGCTAAAAGTCAAATTAGCTTGAAAATCCTTGGTAGATGCCAAATTAGCTCCAACAGCTACCATATTGCTGAAATATTAGCTAAAGGCAAAATTAGATTGAAAAACCTTGGTAGTTGCCAAATTAGCTCAATCAACCAGCAAATTGCTGAAATGTTAGCGAAAGGCAAAATTAGCTTGAGAAACCTTGGTAGATGCCAAATTAGCTCAAACAGCTAGCATATTTCTGAAATGTTAGCTAAAGCCAAATTAGCTTGAAAAACCTTATTAGGTGTTAAATTAGCTCAAACACCTAGCATATTGCTGAAATGTTAGCTAAAAGCCAAATGAGCTTGAAAAACCCTATTTGGTGCTAAATTAGCTCAAACACCTAGCATATTGCTGAAATGTTAGCTAAAAGCCAAATTAGCTTGAAAAACCTTATTAGGTGCTAAATTAGCTGAAACAGTTAGCATATTGTTTAAATGTTAGCTAAAAGCCAAATTAGCTTGAAAAACCTTGGTAATGGCCAAATTAGCTCAGACAGCTAGCACATTGCTGAAATGTTAGCTAAAAGCCAAATTAGCTAGAAAAACCTTATTAGGTGTTAAATTAGCTCAAACAGTTAACATATTGCTGAAATGTTAGCTAAAGCCAAATTAGCTTGAAAAACCTTATTAGGTGTTAAATTAGCTCAAACAGTTAACATATTGCTGAAATGTTAGCTAAAAGCCAAATTAGCTTGAAAAACCTTGGTAGATGCCAAAATAGCCCAAACACCTAGCATATTGCTGAAATGTTAGCTAAAAGCCAAATTAGCTTGAAAAGTGCATGCCAAATTTGCTGTATGAAAAAGTCTTGAAGCCATTAAAAATGATGGCAAGAGGTCAATTTACTGTATAACATGTAGTTAAGTCTAAAATGTTGAAAGACAGGCAAAAATGTACCTAAAAACCTTGTTGGAATGATAAATGTGTGTAAATGTGAATGAATCAATGAAATTCTTCAATTGTCACTGTTAGAATGAGTCAGGAAGACATCAAAGGGTCTGACAGGCAGATGTTTACAAACATTGGCCGCGCAGCTGCACCTCCTCTGCCTAATGAGACAGCAGAATCACTGAGCTGACGCTTCAATGTATTTCAATGGATGTCACTACCTCCAAACAAATGTTCATATCTTCAAAAGTCTTTCACTTATCAGAAAAGTTGAACCCTTGTAAGAATCACAAGGCTTTGGGCTACAATGTGTGAAAGATTCATGCCTGTAGGTCAAAGCATGATTACATAATCGCAAGTTAAAAACAGAGTTAGTGTTCGAACCAGCTGGAAAATTTAACATTGACACGTATAGGAGAAATTGGGGTACTTACTGTCAGTCTAGGGGCTGTGGGGGCAAAAGTATTTGCCCTACAGCTTTGAGAGTTAGATTTTATGCATCTAGAGGGATTTTCCTACGTTTTGATGAAAAAATCATGTCACTGCGACAAACGGTGGCCGAGTTACAGCGATTTATCCATTTTTTTTTTTCTTAAAAAACCTGGTCTCCCCACTCTAGGTGCTGAAGTCCCACACTCTAGATTCTCCTAAAATCGGGCAAAATGTACCAAATTGCCTCATTTCAAACAGCTGTAGTTCAAAAACTACAAGACATATCCAAAATAAAAGTAATGCATGTAATCTCCAAACCTTTCACTACATTTTAAAGTTTAAATGGTGTCTCTAGCTGAAAAATTGTAGGAGGAGATACATTTCAAAAACAGTGCAAAAACGGATTCAAAAAGCGGACATCCCATTGACTTCCATTATATTTTGAAATTCAAAAACTTTAAAAATTTCAAAAACTATAAATAATTGCAGAATTGTTTAAAAACTGCCAAAAAGTGCAAAAAATGCAGAACAAATGCATGTTTGAATTTTTAAAATAGCATAATGTATGCAGAAGTTAGGAATGCAGAAAGTTTGAAGCTGCAAAAGAGCCTTCCCCATGTATTCCTATGGGAAAAATTGCGGCAATTTTGTTGAATTGCATAAAAACCATAAGTTGCAGAAGAAATTTTAAAAGAGAGCAATAATGTCCTAAACAGGCTGAACATTTTGATGCGTAAATGGCAGAAATCGCATGAAGCATGCGGGAGATATGGATGACCGAAAACGTACGGAAGATTAAGAATAATAAAACAGAAGAACAATAGTTTGATTGCATACTGCAATCAAACTAATTAAATAAATAAAAAAATAGAATATAGAAGTATAGAAGCATAGAAGCATAGAAGTATAACATTTACTTAAGACATAAGACTTGATTAGAAACTAGAGAAAATAAAAGAAGATTATGCTGTCCTCTTGCCTTTGTAAAGGCCCCTAATACTAAATAGAAATACTTGCACTAATACATACAATACACACACATGACATGTTGATTCCAACAAACAAAACGACTGTAAAATAGAGTTTCAAAAATTACTTGAAAGGAAGAAGAAATAAGCAAATTCCTCTGATCCACTGACGTTTTACTTAATTTTCTTTTTTGACATAATCGTCACAATCCACTTCTTAACATCTACTTAAAATTAATTTTATTTTTTCATTTTGAGCTCAGTTTGTTTACTGAGAAACAAAGATGAACTGCTTATTGAACATGATTAGATGATATTTTTACACTATTCCAGAATTCCTTATTACATATCACACGTCATGCATATGTGTGTCTGTACCTCCAGGGTGTGTGAGGCCAGCTGTGCAGCGCTGCAGCATCCAGCGTGTCTGCAGGCAGCAGGGCATACAGCTCCTGCAGCTTCCCGGCCAGCAGCTCTGCCAGCTGAGTGTGTGCGCTCAGCAGCTCAGCGGAGGGACCAGCCGGCAGACCTGACAGCAGCAGGAGACTCTCACTGGCCTTCAGGCGCACCGAAACTCTCTGAAACACCAGCATGGACACCTCAACTGACAGAACCGTGGGGGAACATTGACCAATGGAAACTGATGAGTCACATGCACAACACTGAATTCATTTAATTTGGATTCACACTGATTGATTGACAGAGTCACATTGGATTCAATAAATAGTGGTCATTAGAAATCGTAAATAGTGATTATTAAGTAGAGCTTGATTTATTGCTTGAAATGGAGAAGAAGTGAACTTCTATAATCCCAGTCATTTCAGTTCCAGATTTGCATAGTTTTCATAATCCGGTTCTGGTCAGATAGCATTCATTCTTTTCCAAGTAACAAAATGGAGTGATTGTTGATTACCCTCAGAAAACATTCTTTCATGATTTCAGTAAGTCCTAACATGAATCATATGTTGTGTTTCACACCTTTATTCATCCTTTTTATGTATCTTTACTTCAAAACTAATGTATTTGACAGATAAAACGCTTTTCATATTAGTGACTTCATAAAAAACAGAAATACTCAATACTGATTGCTGTGTCTTGTGGCTTTTTGTCAACCCTCCAGTGCTGAGACAGAAAACGGACACTTCCCTTCGTCTTTGACTGAGTTTTGATTCTGTTTCATTAAATTAAATCTATCAGACACATTCTGTTTTAGAATGTTTCATCTTTTTGTGTTTCCTTAACATTCTGTTGTCTTTAGATCACAATCAAACCCTCCTCCTCCCTCAGATCTTTTCTGTTTAGCAACAGCTAACAAAGGAAACTGACCTGACTGCTGGTCAGCTGCATCAGAGCCCAAATAAGACCGCTCTCTGGGAGCGCAGGGCTGGACTGGCATGCAGCTGACGGGACAGGGTTGGACTCAGCTGACTGAGGGTTGTGATTCGACGCCGGCGTGCTGAGCTGTGTCTGACTGGAGGCTGACTGTTGGTCCAGAGACTGCAAGAATAGAGTGAGATGCACAGACACTGCAGACACGTCACAGAAACACCAGAGCCCCAGTGGTTTCTGACCTCTAAAACGTATCTGAGTGCGTCCAGGTCCTTTCTGACTGCGGAGCAAACAGCAAGCAGGAACTGAGCTTCCTCCTTCTGGGTGAGGGAACCAGGAAGTGCACAGAGGCGGATCAGCTTCTGTGAGAAGAGGACAGCTCAGGGCTGTGGCTCACACCACTGCGTACTAATGCAGAAGCACTAGCCAGTTTTAATTTACAAGTTCACCATTCCCTTTAGATGTAACACCATTTTACTATCAACCACATTTGTCTAAAATATGTTGAAAACCAACATTTGTTGTTTCAAACTAAACAGAGAAGGAACATTAAGTTGTCTCTAAAGCCTGAAAAAAAACAAGAAGTGACTAGAAATAAAAATCATTTGATGGATTTGTCCATCCATCCATTTTCTAAACCAGTTATGTCCCTTTTGGGATCAAGGGGTTGCTGGAGCCTAACCCAGTCACTCATGGGCAAAGGCAGAGTGCACCCTGGACAGGACGCCAGTCTGTCACAGGGCCACAATCACACACCCACACACACTCACATTCACACCTGGGGACAATTTAAAAGAAGCCAGCATCCCCGGAGAAAACCCACACATGCACGGTGAGAACCTGCAAACTCCACACAGAACGGCCCCCCATTGGTGACTGATTGATTTGCTTCATCACTTTTTCTAAACTCAGTTTCACAGTAGGCAGAGAGCATGACCCCATGTTGGCTGACCGTACAAGCAGACCCTGAGAGCTAAAAGATAAAAGTTGATGAAGGCTTGATGATCAAGTCCAATGTGTAACTCATTACTACAGATAAGTTAAAAGCTACTCTGGTGACAAAAACCCAAACCCATCCAAGTCTCCAGGCCACAGCTGAGGAACATGTTTCGAATGATATGGAGGTGGAGTGTTTTAAGTGTCAAAACCAAACCACTGGATGTATCCTTTCTTATTATGAATTATCTCCAATGACCGGGTGGAAAACATTTAGGATCAAATGTGAATGTGCACATTTCCAGGACTTCTGTTTGAAAGCTGCTCCAAGGATGAGCTGTGAATGTGTGGGAACTACCTGCACAGGTCTGTAAACGTTCACCAGCTGCAGCAAAGGCTTCTGCATCTGAGAGAGCAGCTTTGAGAAGAAGATCAGCACCTGCTGCAACATCCCAGGAGGATACTGAAGAGAAGAAGAAAACAACCTGAGCGTCTGCAGCACCATCACGAGTCAAAGCACACAGACACCACTGCAGCTCGTCTGAGGTCAAGCATCGACCTCTCTGTCTGTTCATCTCAGATAATGATAATAAAACTGATTTAGAGATTGAATGCTGAACCATTCCTACTGCTGATCCACATCTGAACTGGATCTTATCCACACGTGATCTCAACCTAACTAAGAAGAAGAGTTTTCACGGAATATATCTTAGCCAGATACCAGACACTGCAACACGAGTCAGCACAAATTGATTTAAAAAAGAAACATATTCACATGTGTAAAATCATCACAGGAGTCCCGGTTTTCAAATGTGCTCAAAAACGTGAACTTGAGATCCAGAGCCCAGCAGACACTCAAAAAGTTTAGGTTCAGACACAATCATCCAGCTAGTGAGTGAGTCAGTGTCATTGACTGCACACAGAGAACTGTCTTAAGGATTTTGCTCTTCTGGGAGTGGATATGGAGCCAACGTGGGAAGTGAAGGAATCTAGACTTTATGGTTTGTCCTGCATTTGATGTCAGCTGTGCCAATGTTGGTCAAGGTTGTTGGCAAAGTCCAGGCCATTGAGCTGTGACCTGAGGGTCCACTGGGTGCAGTTTTTCTTTCCGTCAGTTGTGTGCTTCATTCCCCAGTGTATGGCACAGAGGATTGATTCTCTGCCAGAATCATCACTGCACAAAGCTCTCTGTGTTCTTACAGTCATTCTGCATATCAACAGGGGAACTTACTTGAGCCTTGGCCAACGTGCTCAGTGTCTCCAGCAGTTTGTGCTGCAGCAAATATTCCAAACAAGGTCCCATGTCCTCTTCAGCCTGGAGATACAAGCTCAGTGTCAGAGCAGGAGCACAATCAGCACAATGCAGCGGCAGCACTCTGCTCCCTCATACTGAGGGACGCCAGCCCTACAAACGTCTGCTGTCTTCAGTTCACTCACCTGCTGTTTCTCCTCATAGACCAGGATGTCCAACATCTGTCTGAGACGCCAGGGGATGTCTGTCTGTCCCACAGGTCGGCTATCATCTAGACCAAGAGACAGACAATAACCATCAAGCTCAGCTCAGGTGTGTCGAGCAAATGTCAGTGCAGCAGCCACTCACCTGTTGTTTCAATGTAATAATTAGTTATTGACTTCCAATTATCGACAAATGAATCCAGCAGATCCACTGTGGGTTCCCTCTGACAGACAGACAGATGTATGAGTGATTCGTGGAACAACCTCTTTTATTTCATGACTTGTGTTGGTGTGTTCAGATCCTGTCTTCAGGCATAATGCTCCCAACAAACTGCTCCAAGTCAGAGAATCAACATGCTCAAGATAAAAGAAACCAGATCAAAATCCATCCATCCTTTTTCTGAAGCTACTTTGTTCTAGTCAGGATGACTGGTTGCTGGAGCCTATCCCAGCCACTGATGGGTGAAGTTGGGGTTCACATTTTTATGGACTGTTACTGCTATCATGTCTTTTGGACATTTTCTTTTTGTTGATTAAAATAAAAGAACAACTAAGAAAAAACAGGGTTTCTCTGTTAAAAGACATTTTCATTTATAGTTTTGAATGACAAACAATTTATAAATATTTAGAGTGCATCCATCTAGGTAAAAGAATTAGACTATCCATGGAGATGTGTATGGAATGGTGTAAAAAAGAAAAGACACAATTGTACCAAACACCACCTCTTCTCTCGTGTTGTCAATAAAACATGGAAAGCTCAGGGCTGTTCAACCACTAGTGTAATGAAAACACGAAAGACCTGGTCTGAGGGCCCTTACAAAAAATACTGCAATATACAGGAATCTATCTTGTGTATTAAGAAATCATTTTCAATGAAACGTTCTCATATATCTTCAAATATAGTAGAATATATGGATGGACAACCAATTTCTTTGGTTATTTCATTAAAAATCCATTGGTGTTCAAACAAACCTTATTTCACAATTGCTTGCATCTTTTTTGAAATACTTTTTTGTTTGTTAGGCAGGAACTCCAAATCAGATTATGTAACCTACATTTTCTTTATTATGAAGAGATGGATGAACCACATTTGCCTGCATAGTCATTTTTAGAACTTCCATGTCACTGACTGGAATATTAATTTCATATTTAATAATTAATATTTGAGTCCTAGCTTTATCTATGCACTTGTAACAAATATAACATCACATGGGTCTGGTCATATTATGTTTTATGCTGGTTTAGGACTGGTGGGTGGGAAACAACAGTTTGCTTCCCAGGGGACACAATGAGCTTAATCCAGTTTGGATCCTTAAGCCTTCATGGTCCTGCCTAACAATGTAGCCACAAAGGGGGCCCGAGTCTGGGTCTCTCTGTGCTGATAAAACACAGGGTTGTGTCAGGAAGGGCATCCGCCGTAAAATTTTCTGCCAAACCATCGGTGCTGGCCTGTTTGCTGCGGGGACCCCTAACAGGATGTGCTGAAAGATGAACAGCATATTATAGTTTATGTTCAAGTGTATGATATATATTTATAACACTTCTATCAAAATATGATTTATGAAATATGATATTGTGGGATATAATATAATACATATTATGGCGCAGTGGTTAGCGCTCTTGCCTCACAGCAAGAAGTTTTCCGGTTCAAGTCCTCGATGGGGGACTTGAAACAGTGTCACCAATGGGGATGTTTCTGTGTGGAGTTTACATGTTCTCCACGTGCATGCGTGGGTTTTCTGCAGGGACTCTGGTTCATTGGTTACTCTAAATTGTCCCTAGGTGTGGATGGGAGTGTGTGATTGTGGCCCCTGCGACAGACTGGCGACCTGTTCAGGGGTGTCCTCTGCCTTCGCCCATGGGTGGCCAGGTTAGGCTCCAGGAGCCCCGTGACCCCGAAAGGGATAAAATGATTTAGAAAATGAATGAATCAATATATTATTGGACATTTCGGTATATATCACAATATTTTGCAAAGTATATTACCACATATGAAAGAGGCAATAAATGCAGTACTTTAATGTTCCAAAAAAATGAGTGTCAATACAATTTTGTACAATATGTTGAGAAATATATCATTGTTTGATAAGGATGAGACACTGGAGGACGCGTTTCAATGCTCATGGTCATTTAACATAAAGATGACAAACTCCATGTCTGCTCAGCATAGAGCCCGGAGAATATCCCACATAAACGGAAGCAGACTAATGTGGAACCCTGAGGAACCCCTGACGGCTTGAAAACTAGAAAAGTTCCCAAAGCCTGAGGATCGAAACTCATCAAGACGGATCAAGGCTGATCAAGGTTGATCAAGGCTCCTGAATCCTGAGCGGGTCCTCGGCAGTAAAAGCTGGTGTCTGTACCTGTCCGCAGGTAAACGTTTGAACGCTTCATTCCAGACACGAACAACAGGTATTCCCTCTCAGTCCCGCGCACATTTGCCCCAAAACGTCATCGATTAGTGGTGCCCCCCTGAGCAGAACCCACCGAATCTCCGATAGAAGCACTGGGATCAGGTGTGACCGTGCGGTCACGTGATCGGTGCTGTCAACGTAAACACCACAGCTAATGTTAGCATTTAGCTTCACCGCCCTCCTGAAAGGACGCGCAGATCTCGGACAGTTGACACGTCTGCGGTCCGTGCCGCTGCTGGAGGCCCCTCCGGGTACTGGACCTGAGCAGGACCGAACTTTGGTCGTGGACTCGAACTTTGTCAAAGTTTTCCCCGACACTAACCGAGCTGGCCGGACCAGCACTCACCGTCTCCAGAGCGTTCAGCAGCATGCTGGTCAGCTTGCTGAACGCCTCCATCCTCCTTAAACACCCGACCGAACCAGGTCAGAACCGCATTTTGACCCACATTCCCAGGAAAACCCTGCGCTCTCCTCCAACCACCGCTTCCGCTTGCACTTTCACAATAAAACGCTTCCGTTGACGTTTTCCAGTCAAAGATCAGCTCATCTTTCTGACTGCTGTGTGCATGCGGTCAAACAGTCAATACATTGTTGCTCAATATATCAAGAAGTTACAGCCTTTTTAGGACGGCTCTATATAAAACAACTTGGAGTCTGGAAATGTTTGTTGTAGAGATGAATGAGAACTCCGTGTTTCAGGATCTTCATCATCGTCCTTCAGCGTGTTCCCGACTCCTAGTCAACTCTTCCAATCCAACCTTTGACCTTTATTCAGGTGGTTGTTCTTCACTGCAGTTCACATTTGTGTGATCATATTAAAGTCTTGTTTTTTGTTGCAAAAGTTCATCATTAAAGAGACCAAAAGGTCAAATTTAACTCCTCAAGTAAATTCAAGCACTTTACTGTACGTGTGGAAGAAAAACTATGACCAAAGTATTGATTTCATCTATGTAGTACCAATACTTAACCTTGCTTTTGATACTATCAATACTCAGATCCATCCGCCCAACCCTACTAGGTTCAGAACAGGTTTGGTAAAATTATCAGACTCTAACATTGATTTTTACGGTTTGTGGTGAAATTAGTTTTCCTGTCCATTCCCGGCTGTCCCAGAGTTTTCCTGTCCATTCCCGGCTGTCCCAGAGTTTTCCTGTCCACTTCTGGCTGTCCCAGAGTTTTCCTGTCCATTCCCGGCTGTCCCAGAGTTTTCCTGTCCATTCCCGGCTGTCCCAGAGTTTTCCTGTCCGTTTGTTTGTCTCGTCCGGCTTTGAACTCTCTCCCGCGTGCTCCTCCATTCACATCCATCTACACTGCAGGCGCTAACACGCGGAGCTAAACAGCTACTTACTTTGTAATTAAATCTAGTATCAAACCGATTACGGACTCTGGTGCGTTCCGTCATGAGAACGAAGTGAAGTAGTTTGTACAAAACAAAGATGGCAGCCCGCCTGCAGGCTGGAGGCTGAAGAAAAGTTCGTCTTCTTCTTCACTGTCAGCGCTGCTGCTGCAGGTTTTTACTAACTTTACCGAACAGAAGAAAGAAAGAACAAAGAGTTCAGTTCTTATTCGAGAACAAACTTCCAGAACCCGAACTGAACCACTGACTGTATAAGAGAAGTGGACAGAGTGACCCCTGCCCCTAGTGTTTCAAACAGGAAGTACCTGCTGCCTCCCAGAAGCCATAGACTTCTATAGAGAAATAAACAGCTGTTACTCAGTCATTCTATTGGTCAGAATAACCATTCTTGCTCTTTCTTTAAAATCCATCCATCTTCTTCCACTCAAGCGGAACCAGGTCCTTGAGGCAGCAGTCTAAGCAAAGATGCCCAGAATTCCCTCTCCCTTCCTCCAGCTCCTGTGAGGGACCTCGAGGAGCTTGGCATGTTCTTGATAATCCTCATTTTTGTTTCATGATATTTCTTCTTATTCAAGAGAAATTTTGTTTAAACTGACCAGTCAGATGCCTCAATAAAAGCTATAGATCGTAAATAGAAACGGACAAAGCTGGCTGTGACTTCATCCATAGAAAATGCCTTACCTCTGCTTCCAACAAAATTAAACTAAGTCTGTCATGTGGAGTGGACTTTGTTGCAGACCCAGTCTGGATGGGGACTGTGGCAATGTTCCTGTGGCTGAGCTGCTCCTGGCATGAATAGATTACCAGATACAGTTTTCTTATAGCAGAGCCAAGCCTTAAGTTTCTTTTAGAAGATATTTAATGAGTACTCAGGGTGTCTGAGGTCATGGATTGTATGTGTTTTAATTGTGATTTTAGTTTTGTTTTTAAATGGAAAGCGCTTAGAGTTGTGGCAGGTATGAGAAGTGCTTTTTATGAATAACATTTGATTTGATTTGTTTTTCACAAAAGGCCATGCCCTCAACCGGCCCGGCCCTGGGCTGCTTTCTATTTGAAGAATATATACATTTTTTTAAAACAGACAAACCTCTGCTTTGATCCCGTTTTTCTCCTCTTCCTTCCCTTTTGTTGAGCTTAAAGCTGTCCTTAAGGGCTTGTTTTGCTGCTTTCTCATCCTTAAGATTGTAAAGAGGCACTAACAGCAGCAACATCACCGCGTCTCGCCCCCTGCCCCCCTAGCTTAGACAGTGGCAGCTTCAGGTAGGGAGGGGCGCCGCACCAGGCAAAGTTATTGATTACATCAAACTTTTGAGTTATTTTATTTTTATTTATGTGTTTTAATCACTTTCTTATTTTTAAACTAAATGAGTGGTGTGTCCAACTGCTGTAAACTTTCAAAAGTAACGTAAACTTACAAAAAACCTTAAGCTGATCATTGTCATTTGGCACCCCCTCCAGCAGATGCCCAGGGCCGGCCGGCCCTGCCCTCCAAACTGCTGTTTTGGCCCGAAAGCCGAAACCACAGTCAGAGACCTGCACCCCACCCAAAAGCAAAGGGACATGACCCTCTCGTCTGCTGGAGAGAACACCAACACTTGGCAGCTGAGACGGGGAATCGAGAGTAAACCCCTGGTACCGCCGCTGGATTTACATTGAGCTCACTGACTCTTTCACTCATTGAATAGCCTACATTTACTTAACTAGAAACTGTTTTTTATGTTAAACCTACAACATTATTTTGACCCCAAATCCTAAGAACCTATTGTATGACCTAATCAACCTACTAACTAAAACTAAATTACCAAAAAAAAAACAACAAATGGCTATCTTATGTACAATTATTCTGGATGAAAACACTTTTCCCTTGTTTTTATAAAGTTGGATTTACATTGAGCTCACTGACTCTTTCACTCATTGAATAGCCTACATTTACTTAACTAGAAACTGTTTTTTAATGGTAAACCTACATCCTTATCTTTACCCTAAATGCTAAGAATCTATTTTTTGACTTAATCAACCTACTAAATAAAACTAAATTAGCAAAAACAACACATGGCTATCCTATGTACAATTATTCTGGATGAAAACACTTTTCCCTTGTTTTTATAAAGTTGGATTTACATTAAACTTACTAACCCAACTGGGAGTGGCCACTAAACCAATAAATAACCCTACCATTCTGGATTAATCATCTCCCTGTTTTTTATTGTCTTTAAATTAAACCTACTGATCTTTATCTAATCTAATCTAATCTACAGTAATCTTCCTTTGACAATAATATAAAAGAATGTTCTTGCTGACCAAGAAACCAACAACCTGTGAAAGCTAGCGAAGACATTTCTTAAAAACACCTGAGACATTTCTGGACACGACTAAAGCAGTGACTGAAAAACTGTTTGACGGTTTTGCCAAATCTTTTTTGAGTCAAATGTTGTTGATACATGACTGCAGTTGTCTCAGCGACTACTTTGGATTTTAAAAGTATGAATGTTATTAGAAAGTCAGGTGATTCCCACACTTTACACAGCTCCTTGTAAATGGACTTGTGGAGTTTCGTCTCAATGTACTCACAGTTGATCCGAATTCTTTCATATTCAACTTTGTCCATAATTTTTTCCACAAGTTCATCACAAATGCTTTGTAATTTGTAATCGTCAATGCTCTGACTTGATTTGGAAAGGACCAATGAAAACAGAGAACCTAGTGATAGTTCCAAGGCTCTTCTTAGCTCGTATTCACTCACACTTTCCTCATCTGACGATGTTTCAGCTCTTGATCTTTTTCGTTGAAACCATGATCTCAACCTTTCTGCAACAGTCTTCTTTTCGGTGAAGCTTTGGACTGGCGAAGGACTGTCATTGATGATACTTGTAAAAAATATGGGTGGAGACATTGAGGAATATATTGACTCTGTGTCTATAAACCTTGGTTTAAATTCCATATAACCTGAACTAGAGCTTTCCGTACTTTCGTCACTGCTTGAATTGGGATCTGATGTTTCATTAGGTTGTGGATTCCTGTTTGTGTTGCAGATTTTCCATGCAGAAATGCAGGCTTTAGTTTTTTCAGCCAAAGACCTCATTTTTTCTACAAATGGTGATGCTTTTGCAGCCTTTGCATTTAACTTTAGACAGCAAGGTAGTCCCCAGTTCACATCAGAGTCTGAGTCTGAAAAGTCATTTTCTGAGTCTGAAGAGTCAGATTCCTCATCTGAGGGGAATAAAAACTGTCTCATAGACTCTAGCTCTTCTTCTGAAGACTGTCTTCTGATCCGTTTTGATGGTTTTCCAGCAGTGCTTTTTCCGCTTTTATCTTGACCCTCTTTCAGCTCCATATTTGATTTTTGTTTTTCAGAGCTTGAATATTCAATCAGTGGCTCTCCTATGATTTCCAATGAGTCATCTTGAAATCCAGCTTCTGATTCTGTAGATTCACTGAGCTCTGACTCGGACCCTTCATACACGGTCCTTAAAAATGAAAATCGTCTCCCTGTAACTTCAAATGTTGAAGTGGATGGCTGAGGAGACTGAGGCTGTTCCTGTACTCTGTCCATGGCTGTCTTCCTTGTTCTTTTGAATGAAGTGGAAGAGTTTGGTGCGCCTGTATAAGAACTTTTCCTTCGCAGTTATGTGACGTCATTCTACCGTGAATTGAGGTAATAACGTGTAATTGTTGGTCATTGAGGCAAGAATGATGACATCACTAAGAGGACAACAATGACAGGTAAAGCTTTGTTTTTACGCCAGATGACGTCAGCATGATCAGAGATGAGTGGATGACGTGGAGGTGTGAACCGACCGAGCGAAGTAGAGGACGGCCGCTGCTTCCGGGAAGTCCGTTCATTTCTGAACATGGACACCTTGAAGAGCATTGTTTCGCTTGTACAACGGTCACTTATGAAATAAAGAAATATTCAATCAAATATTAACACTTTAATCTGGTTATTTTTTACGATTGCATCGTTTTTCAAAAAAAGCGGACTATTTGTTACGCGGTGCTACGTGTTGTTACGTGTTGTCATGGTAACGGCACAAAGCCCGCTGCACCGCAACGTGCTGAACATCATGAGTGAAACGGAATCCTTCGTCTTTCCTCCCGTCTTGCTGTTGGGATAAACGGAATAACGTAGGGAAACCTACATTCCACGTTTCTGTAGTTCCGGTTGGGCCCGCGCAATAATATAGAGCAGTCCGGGCCAATGTGTGACCGGAACTTCTTTCTCAGGGATTCAAAATCACTGTTTGATGGACAATCAGACACAATCAGCCAATCAGAACCCAGTATTCACCTGGACGATGGTAGAAACACTAATAACGCTTGTTCGTTCAAACATTTTAAACAATTATTCTTAATAGATTTTTCAAAACAAATTTTTCAAAAACAATTTTCTAACAAATATGTTGATCAGACTGAAAGTATCAGTGTATCAACATGCAATCAAATGATTTAAGCTAAAAAGCCAACAAAATATAGCAATATATGAATAATGTAAAAAGATCAAAACATTTTTGTTTTATTGTATTTCAATTCAAAAAACATTATGGTATAAAAACTTCTGTTTACTGGAGGTTTACAGAAAGAGCAGCAGTATTTGGCTTTTTGTGCAGTTGAAGGGTTATTTCTTTCTCTAAAAATACAACTCCGAAGTTTCACAAAGTTTCTTTATGAAAGGTCAGTTATCAGCATGTCGACATGCTGTAAAAATGTTAGATATAAATTAGATATTGTGACTTCTCATCAGGGAGAGAGCATTTCTGTATGTTCAACACATCGCTCTATCAGTAGTAAAAAAGAAATATCGAGATTTCTTTGGATAATTTTAGAACTTTTTTTCATGTGAAAAATCCAGATTTAAATGTTTTCTTCTGTAGTTGGTCTTCTATGAAAACTTCTCAATTTGTGTTTCTGCTGTCATGGTCCAGCAGGTCCCCGTCCCTCTGTCGCCCTCTTCTGGTTATCTCTGATGTTGCAGTCATCTGGCCTCCTGGTGTCTGTCTCTTCTCAACAGGTGTACAGGATTTCTGGCTGGAATTCCTGACGCACCTGCAACCTATATGCACTCAACCACCCTGGCTGTAGTTCACTTGTGCACAAATTAATACTTTGGAAAACGATTTGTCTTTGTTTTGAATAGGAGTCTTGCTTGGCTGGAATACGAATTTCTCTTGCTAACAAACTATCAAAAATATATCACAGGCATGTACATTGAGTCCTGGAACATCAATTGTTCACATTGCCCATGCATGTTATTTCTTTAATTATTTTCTTTTATTAAACTAAAGAAAAATAGAATTCTTTAGAATGTTATTGATCCCATGGCAGGGAAACCATCTTGATACCGTAGCTCTGCTGGAAATAAAGATATTAACAGCCAACAGGAAATTACCTTTATAACCACAGCTCTGGTGAAAACTAAAACAGATCAACATACAGCAATCTCTGGCGGAATTTTGTGGTTGTCAGACGACAGCAGCTGATCCGTGTAAACAATGCAGCAGCAGATCATTTCAGATGCAGAAGTGGTGGAAAGCAGCCCAGACAGGACATATCACACTATTAGGTGTAAAAAAAACAACAAACAAACAAACATATCTGTCAAAATTAGTTGATGATAATATAAAGAAACAAAAACAGCTAGGCTAACTCTGATGACTCTGACTATGACAGATACCATAGATGTATCTCTCTAACCTGTTCTCTTTAAGGATGAAAACACATCTGATGGGCAGTTATAATGTATAAGACCAATTAGTGTTTGCTTTGAAAAACACATTAATCATTTGTTCTATTTGCTCTCTTTTCATAAGCGGATTAAAAGTTAAGCACTCGTCTTTGTTCATTGACTGATTAAGATAAAAACAAGGCATAAACAGAAAAAGTACATTGATGACAACATTCTGTACAATCATTCCAACACTCTGAAATTAAAAGAGTGAAGTGCCTCCATTTTAGGAGGACTATATCTGGTTCAAGTATGGATTGTTTGGTGTAGCCTCCCTTTAAACTAAGCAATTCAGTTAATTTCCTGCAAAAATTGATTACTTGGACTTGGGCCCCTATTGAATTCACCAAGTCTATTTCATTGTGACACTGAACCCCACATGGCCTCTAGTAGAAGGATGGCGCCAGTGTTCGGCAGCGGAGTCGCCATCAGTGTGTGAATGTGTGTGAGAAAGGGTGAATGGAACTGGGACTGTGAAGCGCTTTGAGCCTTCAGTGAAGTTAGAAAAGCACTACACAAGTATAAGCCCTTTCCATTCTGCGCTCTGGACCGGAAACACAGAGTTCCATCTAGAGTCAAAGTGTGAGATTAGATCCAAGCCTTTCCTCGTCGCTCAAACGTTGAAAAACTTGACTGGGAGGATTTCCACTCCAGACTTGACTTTTACATTTCCCAACTCCCACAAACTGGATCTGAACCTGAACATGATGAAAGCCTGACTGCAGCAGAGCTCATCTGTGTGTTCTGTAGGGTGATTGACTGGTTGTTGTACAGTAAGATAGGAAATGAAAAGTCCTGCACATGGACCGCCTCTGCCATGGAACTGCCGATCAGAATGAACTGTGACCATCTCTGGAAGTTTTCCAGTGTTTCCGGGTTAAGGCAGGGATCTAACCTTGAGCTGCTGTCAAAATGCCGGGTGAAGATCCTGAGAATTTGTCTTTCCAGGTGGGAGACATCCACTGCATCGATGCCAAATCTTTTGGCAACATTGGCCGCTTCATAAACCACCTGTGTGAGCCCAACTTGCTGGCTGTGCGGGTATTCACCATGCACCAGGACCTGCGCTTCCCCAGGATCGCCTTCTTTTCCAGCCAGCCCATCAAAGCTGAGGAGCAGATCGGGTGAGCTCCGATTTGAAACTTCCACCTGAGTTCTGCCAGGTGATACCCTGGCAGAAAAATGTTTACAACGAATCCACATCAGACTTTGACATCTTGTCCACACATGTCAAATATAATTGATATTTCAAAAATTATTCAAACTAAACTTAAAAGTGAATTAATAGAAAGAAAAGCTAGTCTTTTAAACAGATCTGGTTCCCTTTAATTCTGATTCTGATTAAAGAGCCATAAATCTAATCTTTATCCAACATACACCCACTCACTAGCTAACTGTTCCACTCATAGACACTTTTCACCCTGATACCAGGTAATATTCATACTGCTTGAACATTTCATTTAGCAAATTTTAAATAAAAGGAGCTATCATCCTCTACCTCCCTCTCACTCATGGTGCAGAAAGAAACAATCGTAACAAGATAAACTAAGGGCCAAACAGAGTAAAACAGCCAGACAACAAAACACAACGATAAAAACCCACACTTGAGCCTCAATGCGCCCAGACAAGCAAAGTAATTGTATCCCACAATTCCTGGCGCTGCCAGATCTGACAGCAGGCCCAATGTTTCTGTGACCATCACTACACTGCAAACATACATTTAAGATGACGCAGGTGGACTCAGCGCCGCACAGATCGACTGGTGTGCGGTGTGTGCTAGTTAGTTTTTCGCTCCAACATGACATGTCAATCATCATGAAAATATCATGGTAAAGGGGTCGGTGCAGGCGCCTACTTTACTGAGTGCACCTAGATGACTACAAAACAATGCATTGGGGAAACCAGGAATGGTAATTAAAGATCATTAATGATCTTAAGAATTAACTTAAACTCCCAGAAACTTTCTGTTCTGGTGCTGCTGGATCTTAGTGCCGCCTTTGACACCGCAGATCACCAGATTTTGTTGGATAGACTCAGGAATCTAGTGGGCCTCTCTGTAAATGTTCTGAGGTGGTTTTGTTCCTGTCATACAGATTGACACTTTTATGTAAGTATGGGTACAAGGTCTTCAAGAATCCATCAAATAAGTTGTTGGGTTACCCATCATTGCTACACTGATGAAACACAGCTTCACATCTGTCATGGTGCCCCATGGCTCCTCCTTTTAGGACTCATCTGTCGGCACTCATCTCATCAACTCCAGAATGCTACTTGAGATGGGCCTCCTCCAGCATTCTTCGCCAATTCGTTACCTACTCTGATGCAGTACTTTGAGCACTACGGTCCACGCCTGTGGAACAGCCTGCCGGAGAGCCCCAGAGCTGCAGAGACTGTAGAGGTTTTTAAGAAGAGGCTCAAGACCCACCTTTTTAATTTAGCTTTTAGATGATCTTATCTGCCTATTTATTCTAATCGTTTTTATTGGTCTGAGGCCGTTGCCACGGTTGTCACCCTTGTTGGGGCGGCTGGTGTTCTTCTTTGCAGTCTCACAGCTGTGGAGTGGACTTTGTTGCAGACCCAGTCTGGATGGGGACTGTGGCAATGTTCCTGTGGCTGAGCTGCTCCTGGCATGAATAGATTACCAGATACAGTTTTCTTATAGCAGAGCCAAGCCTTAAGTTTCTTTTAGAAGATATTTAATGAGTACTCAGGGTGTCTGAGGTCATGGATTGTATGTGTTTTAATTGTGATTTTGGTTTTGTTTTTAAATGGAAAGTGCTTCGAGTTGTGGCAGGTATGAGAAGTGCTTTTTATGAATAACATTTGATTTGATTTGTTTTTCACAAAAGGCCATGCCCTCAACCGGCCCGGCCCTGGGCTGCTTTCTATTTGAAGGATATATACATTTTTTTAAAACAGACAAACCTCTGCTTTGATCCCGTTTTTCTCCTCTTCCTTCCCTTTTGTTGAGCTTAAAGCTGTCCTTAAGGGCTTGTTTTGCTGCTTTCTCATCCTTAAGATTGTAAAGAGGCACTAACAGCAGCAACATCACCGCGTCTCCCCCCCTGCCCCCCTAGCTTAGACAGTGGCAGCTTCAGGTAGGGAGGGGCGCCGCACCAGGCAAAGTTATTGATTACATCAAACTTTTGAGTTATTTTATTTTTATTTATGTTTTTTAATCACTTTCTTATTTTTGAACTAAATGAGTGGTGTGTCCAACTGCTGTAAACTTTCAAAAGTAACGTAAACTTACAAAAAACCTTAAGCTGATCATTGTCATTTGGCACCCCCTCCAGCAGATGCCCAGGGCCGGCCAGCCCTGCCCTCCAAACTGCTGTTTTGGCCCGAAAGCCGAAACCACAGTCAGAGACCTGCACCCCACCCAAAAGCAAAGGGACATGACCCTCTCGTCTGCTGGAGAGAACACCAACACTTGGCAGCTGAGACGGGGAATCGAGAGTAAACCCCTGGTACCGCCGCTGGATTTACATTGAGCTCACTGACTCTTTCACTCATTGAATAGCCTACATTTACTTAACTAAAAACTGTTTTTTATGTTAAACCTACAACATTATTTTGACCCCAAATCCTAAGAACCTATTGTATGACCTAATCAACCTACTAACTAAAACTAAATTACCAAAAAAAAAAACAACAAATGGCTATCTTATGTACAATTATTCTGGATGAAAACACTTTTCCCTTGTTTTTATAAAGTTGGATTTACATTGAGCTCACTGACTCTTTCACTCATTGAATAGCCTACATTTACTTAACTAGAAACTGTTTTTTAATGGTAAACCTACATCCTTATCTTTACCCTAAATGCTAAGAATCTATTTTTTGACTTAATCAACCTACTAAATAAAACTAAATTAGCAAAAACAACACATGGCTATCCTATGTACAATTATTCTGGATGAAAACACTTTTCCCTTGTTTTTATAAAGTTGGATTTACATTAAACTTACTAACCCAACTGGGAGTGGCCACTAAACCAATAAATAACCCTACCATTCTGGATTAATCATCTCCCTGTTTTTTATTGTCTTTAAATTAAACCTACTGATCTTTATCTAATCTAATCTAATCTACAGTAATCTTCCTTTGACAATAATATAAAAGAATGTTCTTGCTGACCAAGAAACCAACAACCTGTGAAAGCTAGCGAAGACATTTCTTAAAAACACCTGAGACATTTCTGGACACGACTAAAGCAGTGACTGAAAAACTGTTTGACGGTTTTGCCAAATCTTTTTTGAGTCAAATGTTGTTGATACATGACTGCAGTTGTCTCAGCGACTACTTTGGATTTTAAAAGTATGAATGTTATTAGAAAGTCAGGTGATTCCCACACTTTACACAGCTCCTTGTAAATGGACTTGTGGAGTTTCGTCTCAATGTACTCACAGTTGATCCGAATTCTTTCATATTCAACTTTGTCCATAATTTTTTCCACAAGTTCATCACAAATGCTTTGTAATTTGTAATCGTCAATGCTCTGACTTGATTTGGAAAGGACCAATGAAAACAGAGAACCTAGTGATAGTTCCAAGGCTCTTCTTAGCTCGTATTCACTCACACTTTCCTCATCTGACGATGTTTCAGCTCTTGATCTTTTTCGTTGAAACCATGATCTCAACCTTTCTGCAACAGTCTTCTTTTCGGTGAAGCTTTGGACTGGCGAAGGACTGTCATTGATGATACTTGTAAAAAATATGGGTGGAGACATTGAGGAATATATTGACTCTGTGTCTATAAACCTTGGTTTAAATTCCATATAACCTGAACTAGAGCTTTCCGTACTTTCGTCACTGCTTGAATTGGGATCTGATGTTTCATTAGGTTGTGGATTCCTGTTTGTGTTGCAGATTTTCCATGCAGAAATGCAGGCTTTAGTTTTTTCAGCCAAAGACCTCATTTTTTCTACAAATGGTGATGCTTTTGCAGCCTTTGCATTTAACTTTAGACAGCAAGGTAGTCCCCAGTTCACATCAGAGTCTGAGTCTGAAAAGTCATTTTCTGAGTCTGAAGAGTCAGATTCCTCATCTGAGGGGAATAAAAACTGTCTCATAGACTCTAGCTCTTCTTCTGAAGACTGTCTTCTGATCCGTTTTGATGGTTTTCCAGCAGTGCTTTTTCCGCTTTTATCTTGACCCTCTTTCAGCTCCATATTTGATTTTTGTTTTTCAGAGCTTGAATATTCAATCAATGGCTCTCCTATGATTTCCAATGAGTCATCTTGAAATCCAGCTTCTGATTCTGTAGATTCACTGAGCTCTGACTCGGACCCTTCATACACGGTCCTTAAAAATGAAAATCGTCTCCCTGTAACTTCAAATGTTGAAGTGGATGGCTGAGGAGACTGAGGCTGTTCCTGTACTCTGTCCATGGCTGTCTTTCTTGTTCTTTTGAATGAAGTGGAAGAGTTTGGTGCGCCTGTATAAGAACTTTTCCTTCGCAGTTATGTGACGTCATTCTACCGTGAATTGAGGTAATAACGTGTAATTGTTGGTCATTGAGGCAAGAATGATGACATCACTAAGAGGACAACAATGACAGGTAAAGCTTTGTTTTTACGCCAGATGACGTCAGCATGATCAGATATGAATGGATGACGTGGAGGTGTGAACCGACCGAGCGAAGTAGAGGACGGCCGCTGCTTCCGGGAAGTCCGTTCATTTTTGAACATGGACACCTTGAAGAGCATTGTTTCGCTTGTACAACGGTCACTTATGAAATAAAGAAATATTCAATCAAATATTAACACTTTAATCTGGTTATTTTTTACGATTGCATCGTTTTTCAAAAAAAGCGGACTATTTGTTACGCGGTGCTACGTGTTGTTACGTGTTGTCATGGTAACGGCACAAAGCCCGCTGCACCGCAACGTGCTGAACGTCATGACTGAAACGGAATCCTTCGTCTTTCCTCCCGTCTTGCTGTTGGGATAAACGGAATAACGTAGGGAAACCTACATTCCACGTTTCTGTAGTTCCGGTTGGGCCCGCGCAATAATATAGAGCAGTCCGGGCCAATATGTGACCGGAACTTCTTTCTCAGGGATTCAAAATCACTGTTTGATGGACAATCAGACACAATCAGCCAATCAGAACCCAGTATTCACCTGGACCATGGTAGAAACACTAATAACGCTTGTTCGTTCAAACATTTTAAACAATTATTCTTAATAGATTTTTCAAAACAAATTTTTCAAAAACAATTTTCTAACAAATATGTTGATCAGACTGAAAGTATCAGTGTATCAACATGCAATCAAATGATTTAAGCTAAAAAGCCAACAAATTATAGCAATATATGAATAATGTAAAAAGATCAAAACATTTTTGTTTTATTGTATTTCAATTCAAAAAACATTATGGTATAAAAACTTCTGTTTACTGGAGGTTTACAGAAAGAGCAGCAGTATTTGGCTTTTTTGTGCAGTTGAAGGGTTATTTCTTTCTCTAAAAATGCAACTCCGAAGTTTCACAAAGTTTCTTCATGAAAGGTCAGTTATCAGCATGTCGACATGCTGTAAAAATGTTAGATATAAATTAGATATTGTGACTTCTCATCAGGGAGAGAGCATTTCTGTATGTTCAACACATCGCTCTATCAGTAGTAAAAAATAAATATCGAGATTTTTTGGGATAATTTTAGAACTTTTTTTCATGTGACAAATCCAGATTTAAATGTTTTCTTCTGTAGTTGGTCTTCTATGAAAACTTCTCAATTTGTGTTTCTGCTGTCATGGTCCAGCAGGTCCCCGTCCCTCTGTCGCCCTCTTCTGGTTATCTCTGATGTTGCAGTCATCTGGCCTCCTGGTGTCTGTCTCTTCTCAACAGGTGTACAGGATTTCTGGCTGGAATTCCTGACGCACCTGCAACCTATATGCACTCAACCACCCTGGCTGTAGTTCACTTGTGCACAAATTAATACTTTGGAAAACGATTTGTCTTTGTTTTGAATAGGAGTCTTGCTTGGCTGGAATACGAATTTCTCTTGCTAACAAACTATCAGAAATATATCACAGGCATGTACATTGAGTCCTGGAACATTGCCCATGCATGTTATTTCTTTAATTATTTTCTTCTATTAAACTAAAGAAAAATAGAATTCTTTAGAATGTTATTGATCCCGTGGCAGGCAAACCATCTTGATACCGTAGCTCTGCTGGAAATAAAGATATTAACAGCCAACAGGAAATTACCTTTATAACCACAGCTCTGTTGAAAACTAAAACAGATCAACATACAGCAATCTCTGGCGGAATTTTGTGGTTGTCAGACGACAGCAGCTGATCCTTGTAAACAATGCAGCAGCAGATCAATTCAGAAGTATTACAGAAGTATCAAAACTAAATATATCTGTCAAAATTAGTTGATAATAATATAAAGAAACAAAAACAGCTAGGCTAACTCTGAGCCAAAGTATGCTAACTGGCAGCCGAATGTTGTGGCAGTAAAAAAATAAAATGAAAAAGTCAGTAGAATCAAAATACCTAACGTTCTTTTTTCTGATTTTTCTTTCTTTTTAACTATCGTTATGGTCGGCTGCCAGTTAGTCTGTTTAGTTCTGAGTTAGCTTAGGTGTTTTTTTTATTTTTCCATCCATTTTCTTAAGCTGCTATATCCCTTTGTGG
Organism: Oryzias celebensis; assembly: GCA_014656515.1. Classification (NCBI taxonomy): domain Eukaryota; kingdom Metazoa; phylum Chordata; class Actinopteri; order Beloniformes; family Adrianichthyidae; genus Oryzias; species Oryzias celebensis. The sequence continues at coordinate 6,567,375 of BNCR01000009.1, read as the reverse complement.
GTAATTGCGCTGCCTGGAGCGTGTCTTGGCTACTGTTTAGCATGGGGCGTCGTTTGTAAACCGGTTTAGTAAAATTTTAACAGCAATATTTTTGATTATTTAGCCTCTTTTATGAGAAAAAAAATAGGTTTGTTTTTTTCAAATGTGTTTTTTCACCTTTTAATTCATGTATTTATAAATGTTACATTTACTTGCTTAATATTTAGTTAGCAAGCTAAATGTTTAATTTTAGAGTATAATATTTATTTTATAATTATATATTTAACTTGCAAACTAAATATTTAATTTTAAGTTAAATATTTATTTTAAAATTATATATTTACTTTTCAAAATAAATATTTAGAGCTGAGCTAAATATTTAGTTTCCAAAATTTATATATTTAAGTTTTATAACTCAATCTTTGTTTCACTGATAAATATTAAAGTCTAATTTAAATGTTTAGATTACAGCTAAATGTTTAGTTTGGAGATAATTGTTTAGTTTGGAGCTAAATGTTTAGTTTGCAGCTAAATGTTTAGATTGTATGCAAATTAACTCGCCGATAAGCGGAAGTGGCCTACCAAAATAAAAGCTGGATTTCTGCTCCATCTCTGAACTGATTTGTGCCAGAGTTGTCGCCCTTGTTTTTATACTGGTTCAAGACAAGAATGCTAATGTTTGATTGTTAGTAGTGTAATGGGCGGCCTTATAACAAGAAGTTTTATATTTCTTGTAAATAAGCTTCTCAGTGCTCTACTACACTTTGAAAACCCGTTGGTAGAGTCCGTATACTGTCGATGGTACAGTCTATCTGCTGGAACTACGAGCTGCTCGGACATTAGCGCCCCCCTCCCCTCCACACCTCAAACGTTTCTTTTTCTTTATTTTTATTTGTTTGACACCAGAGGTGGACTGGAGATCTGTTTACTTTTGTAGAGTCCACAACCGTCCCGTTTGGGTCCACAGCCTTCTGTCTGTTTCATTAATCACAATAGTTGACCACACATTCTCAAGTTAGGATGTTCCGTTCAACAGCAGGGGGCGCTAATCGAGTGATGCTGACTGCTTTACTTGGAGTGAAGCTGAACCATAAAACAAATCATTATTCTTTTTCTAGTCATGAAATTCTCATTTTGAAAGTATTTCCACCTTTTACCCATGAGAAATTACGGTGATTTAATATGTTTTAACCCACATTCCTGCAACAAATACTTTATTGATCTTATGGTACTTTATACTTCAAGCCAGAACTGAGCTCATTCCCAGCTTCTAAAATGTAAATCAAAATTCTGTTTCAGTATCTTTCAGGGTTTGATCTTCACCATGACCCACAGAAACTACAAAGGAACAAGAGGTTCAAAAATTAAAGTGAAAAATCTTTTATTGCTCTTTGTATTTACCTCTTTCAGAGGCCATCTCAGGCTTATGTTCTTAGACAAGAAAACCATAAGCTGTGACTGCATTTCTTTCCTTTTTCAAATTAAAACATAAAATGTATTCAAATGTATACCGTCTGCATTTAGGCAGCAATAATGTTCACATGTTAAAAAGGAAAACTAAAAACCAAATACTGCTGCTTCTGAGGTATCTATATGCAACTTCAGCTGTGTTACGACTTTCTTTGTAAGAATAAAAGGTTAAAGTTCCAATTCACCCATGTGAAACTGATCTATAATGAACAGCAATATGAACAAATTAAATTTGTATTTCTTCTATGTTGCAGGCCTCTGGGAATACTACCCTCCAGAATTCCAGCAAGATGCCAATTCCTCAGTGAGTATTTAATAACTTTTCTAAAGTTGATGGGAATTACTTGTAGTTGCTTATGGTAAATATTTACATGATACAGTATTTGGCAATATGATCTTGAGGAAATTTACAATGTTTCTTTAATTTTACCAACTTAATTTTTTTTCTGGAGCACTGAGTCCTGCTCTTACACTTTTTCCTGTTCCTTTCTAAAAGTCATTTTCTCTATTCCAGGATGATCTTGAAGACATCAGATCCAAAGAAGCCCTGGAAAATATCATTTTACAGAAGCAGCAACATTTGACAACGACGATGGAGAAACACTGTTTCAGAGAACACTGCAGTTTATTTTCAATAAAATTGTAAATATGAATCACTTTGTCAGTATTGAATGTTCCATCTCGGTGAGAATCCACTTTGAGTGCCTGAAAGACAGAAGTTTAAAAGTTAACTGAAGATTCCAGGTTACAGCACCTTCTTACAAATCCAACATTTGGAGCATCATGAGAGGAAGCTCTGGGGGCTGTTGTTTGGGAACAACAGCAACTTAGCCACAAAGTGGTAGCCCAGGTAAACAGATGGCGAAGGGTCAGCAGATGTTAAAGCTCATAGTGCATAAAGGTCGCAGACTTTCTGCACAGTCAATTTCTACAGGGCTCCAAACTTCATGTAACCTTTGTTGAGGTAGTCCTCTGCTAACCTCCCTGAGTTGGTTGATAAGGAAGTGAGATACAAAAACCTTGCTTAGTAAAAGTTGGATCAACGTTGTACTGAGCTCCAAGTATTAAGCAGCATGCATTGCTGACAGTCCAATGAGCAGTAAAGTTAGTCAGATGATACGGCTGCAGCGGTGTTCCCTGTCTGCATTCACACCAACTGGTTAACTGGTTCCACACCCAGCCCTGTGTCAGAAGGGGAGGTGTATGCCAATCGCTGTATGGCTTCATATGGTCATGACTGGTTATGATAAATGTGTCTGTCTAGATGTGGTGTCCAATCAATGATGTTAACCTTTCTGTCCTCCTGGCTTCTGTCACAAGGTCGAACGAGGTCATTCTGCTGCACAGTGGAAAGATAACTACATTAAACAAAAGTCACTTGTTTTCACCAGAGATTACTTTCACGAGTTGAATCATATAAAGCCATTAAATGAACATCAAATGTATTAATAAATATACGTAGCAGGAGCTACTGGCATGCATACCAGTAGGTGGCGGTAATGCACTTGCACTTACACGCTGTGTACCGCAATCCTACACAAGAAGAAGACTTCGACAAGCGAATATGATCTGTTTCCGTTAGTATGCTAGCTGCTCCCTGTCTGCTTTGTCAACAATCGAAATCTCACTTCTCCAAAGGTTGGAAAATTTATCAATTTACTAACTGTTCTCCCTAGAGGGTTCTTAGATGTATCTGATTTGATGTATACTTACCATTTCCTGTGATTGCAAACTGCGCTGCTTTGTTATGCTAGCGCTGTTAGCCGTTGTGTTTTAATTTAACAAGCAAAAAAAGAGGTTTTCACAAACAAAGAGGTTTTCACAAACAGAGGTTTTGTTTTTTTCTCTTTGATTTTAGAGTATTTGCCGTGTATGTAGTTGATCTTGGAGCATTGGATTTTAAATCTCAATTAGTCCCAGATCCACCTCTGCTATTAGCGTTCTGTTAAAGAACCACTCCTGAAACAACAGCAAAGTTTTGTGTGTGTGTGTGTGCGCGCGCGTGCTTGCGGGGTTGGGTGTGCGTGTGCCCGCGCGCGCGTGTGATTTAACTGTGATTAGTTATTTTATTGTTTTTCATGTTTAGAAAAAAAAGCTACGCTTTTTCAGAAAACTCAGTCATTGAAGTGGTTTTGTTGATACTGGTGTATGAAATGTGTAAAGTCATTGCATGCTATCAGAAAAAAAATTATTTAAAAATCAGACACATTTACAGATAACTTTTGAATTGCATTTATTTAATAGTTTACTCTTTTAGTTAATTTTGGATTGTGTGGGTATTTTCTCAGCAATGCAACACCCATCAATCATCATTGATTCTCCTCCCTCTGCTGTTTCAAATGAAGAACTGCAGGGCGGAGCAGTTTCCTGAACGCGCTGCTGAAGCACGAGCTGTACTGATGACCTCAATCTGTTTCTGCCCACCTTCCGTTTCACACTAGGTTGGACTTGTATTGTGAGGAAGAAGAGGATGAGGAGTGGATCCGGATGGAGGATGTGGTTCTGCACTGTCCGCCTCAATCAGCAGACGGGCTCAGCTCCCTGTTGGAGTGGACTGAGAAGCTCCTTGAGCCTTTCCCCTGTCGCACTCCTCCACTCTTCAGGCCGTGGTTCACAGACCGCCGGCTGCCCATCAGACCGGCAAAGCCAGCTCCTGTCATTCCTGCTGCAGAGAGGGTCTTCCCATCAACACAGCCTGGCACCAGAAACACTATAGAGAAAGGCCATGCTGACAGTATAAGCGCTGAAAATCATCAGAGTCCACAATCACAGTGGAGCAAGGACACATTGTGTGTCTCTGAGACGCCCAATCATCTCTGTGCACCTGCAAACCAAGACATTGTGCCTATCAGGCAGTCTTGGAGCATTTTCCCACAGAGAGAACTGTTGCCTCACTCACATCTGCTCTCCAAACAGTTTGATTACATGGTTTCCATCCACAAACTCCACCTCCGGCAGAGGGCCAAGTGGGTGATCATGAAGCACAACTGTGGGAACGTGGAGAAGGTTGGTGAAGACCAGAAAAATGATCAGCTTCTTGGTGGTTTCAGAGGAAGGGTAAATGCTCCTCGGTATGACACTGTTGCTGTGTTGGTCATCAGATGATGGCATTCAAGCTAAACACAGAGATGAACTTCTTGAAACTGGGCTGCTTCCTTCAGAGGGCGCCACACCGAATCATCTGCCTTCATTCACTCTTCTCTCACCCTTTGACAGCTCTTTGGTCTTGGCCTTAGAGTGTGACTGTGTGAGGTTGTGGACAGGTGTCTTTCCTATAGACATGGTGAGGCCTCATTCCACCATTAGGGTCCATGGCTGTGGAACAGCCTGCTTTGAAAGAATTGATCCTAATGGAATGGTGAAAATATGGCGAGGAGCGACATGTGCTGTTCGACTGAGCAGTTGCTGTGCCACAATTCAATCGCAAGAGAGACACCGTTGGAGCAAATATTACGTTTTTTTCCCCCCACATTTGTTTATTTAGATGGTTGTAGTTTTGCATATCTGACCTTTTTTGGATTTGTTACTTAGCCACACCTGGGAAAGGTTCGGTCAACTACACCTGCTCACCTGCACTGTGGGAGGAGAGGAGAACTTGTTCTGTTTATTTCCATTAACCGCTAGTATTTGTTTTTATTTACAGAACAAAGTGTGGCGTATTTATGTAAGACAAGAACACGTCAGACACTAAACTGGACAGATCCTCTCTTCAGGAAGCTTCAATGAGGAAGTCGCCTCTACAGGCACAAAAAATGAAGATTTTTTTTTAGATCTACTTAGCAAAAGAAACGTTTGGGAAAAACATGAGTTGATTGAGTTTTAATGTCTGCTAAAGCTCTGAAAGTTTTTGATTTTTATCAAAATTCTTGTTTTTACTTTTAAGTGGCTTGCAGATACTTATACATTTATTTATGTTTGCCAACAGGCCAAAAGCCATTAATAGGCAAATTCACAGCCTGAAATCACTGAATTTTGTACCTTCTCAAAGCAGCAGCCCCTGACCAGATGATGCTGCTGTATTCCAGTATGGGGCAAATGTCTGCGTAATATGCAAATAAAAGAGCTGGTTGGTCACATTTTTTTTTTTTATCTTCAGCTCTATCTGAAATGATCTCAAGAGAAGACCTAGTGAGTGGTTTGCTTTTGCAACTGTGCTGCTGACATGGGCTGAAAATGTTGCACGCTTTGCCCACTTGCTGCAGGGAGGAGGAGTTGATGTGGTATGTTTGGCAGAAGGAAACCTTTTTTAGGGTAGCTGTAAATATTGTGAACTTTTGTGGATTAAGTGAAGGTATTGCACCCTCTTTCCTTGCTAGTTTACTTTTAAAAGATTCACCTCTAAAGTCCCTGTAATGTTTGCTGTGCTGCTCCTAACTCTGGAATAAAGAGCCACGGGCGATTAGAGAGTCCTCCCCAAACTGCTCCTCCACCACTGTGCCTTACTATCTGTCTAGCTGACCTTTTACTCTCTTTTTCATCGTTTTTATCCTTTTTTTTTGTTTGTTTTATCGTTGTATTGTTCATTGGTTTGACCTTGTGTACAGCACTTTAGGCCTTCCTGGGTGGTGGAGGAAGATGCTCGAGAAATGAATGAAGAAATCAGCTCACAACTTCATTAACGTCTTCTCCTTTTGAGCTCCATTTTCATCCACTCTGTTCTTTTTTTCCAGGTGTGGCGAAGTCTGAACCGATCCATCCGGAGCTCCAGGCTGCCCACCTGCAACGCCAACATCCAGAGGGAGCGGGCGGAGATCTGGGTGTTCTGTGATGTTCTGTACGCAGAGCAGGTGGGGCGCCTCTTAAAGGAGGAGCTGCAGCTGTCGGGTAGAATCCTCCTCTCTGTTCACAGACTGGGAAACATCTTCAGCATGTAGAAAGCTCCTCACCTCCAAAGCTTCGTCACATCTTTCAGTTTCTTCCACTATTTTCATTCTGAAGAAATTATAGTTGAGAAATGCTGAGCCACAGAGAAAAGAACATGGGGACAACACCAAAGCTGCATCTGCTTTCAACAGACGGGTTTTGTAGCTGTTATTATAGCTGTAGACCTCCATGAATGAGGGGATGTCTGACAGTTTTTTTTGCCTCAATAATTTCACATCTCAGACCTGAAATAAACCCTCAAAAAAATTAAAGGAATCTTTCCACCTTTTCTGTGACATCACTACAACAATTTCAATAGAGTGGGCAAACCCAAGGACACCAGTCCACTTTGGTCTAATCAAGCTGTGAAAAAGGATTCCCTTTGTGACCTCTGACCTTTGCTTTGGCCGTTGTTTTTGGTGTAAATGTGACGTTTACAAGGAAGTTGTTTTTTAACCACCTGCAGAGCTGTTCTTTGGTTATCTTGTTTTAAAGTCAAAGTCTACACTTTTCTCTTTTAAATCTCACACGACTCAGTGTTTTCCTGCCGTGAAGTCATGAGAAAAGCAGTTTCACCTTTAGAAAAGACGCCCCAATCCCTGGCGCGCATTTTATCCAAGCAGCACTAAACCCTGCTGTGCCACGCATGCTAAATATTATCTGTCAACTTGAAACAAGCAAATACAGTTGTTATAAATGTATAAGCTTCACGGATGCTAAAACTTGTGTTTAGCTGAACCCTGTAGACCATGACATGTTTTGTTGACTTTGGAGTGGAAATTATTTTAGCGAAAGTGTCGAGGTCAGCAAAAATCACCTGTCATATTTCACAAGGCCAACAGGAAGTTGTCTTTTAAACCAAAGACCTAATCGGTGTTTTGTGTCTTGTAAGTGACAAAATCTTTACTGGAAACCATCTGAGTAATGATGCTGTTTCAGTTTCTGTGCAGGATTTAACAATAGGATGTATTCCTCAGCTGGGATTCTTCTGTGCCTGCAAAAACACACTCACTGAATTTTCTTTATACATCTTTGTGAGAACACTTCTCATATCTATTCAGGTTTTAATAAACCCATGTTTTTTGTTGAAATGAGTTAAGGTTTAACCCTCAAACAGATTTTACTTGTTCATTTTTATGCTAATAAAAGACTGTTCAATGCAGTGATTAATTTTAGATCAGATTAATTATTCATGTTTTCTTACACTGACTTTATGGTGTCTATGTGACTTGAATAAAGGTTGATGTATGTGCTGAAAGGTTCTGCAGTGTGACAGTAATGAGGCTGGTGCATGTGATGTGGAAAAGCAGTAGTCACATGAGAGAAGTCAGTCCGGGTTCCTCTCAGCATCTTCAAAGCCTCTGATGCCTGAATAAAGCCTACATGAATGAGGACAGCATGAATACAGTAAACCCCCACATCTTGCATTCCACTTTGTTGCTCAGGGCTCCCGATTTGACAGTTAGTTCTGCACGCTGAATTGATATCTAGGTTACCGGATATGACGTCAATAACACGCCTCCCTGCGCATTTATAATGATTTTAATCTCATTAAACCATCTTTACCACCTTTTGTGACGCTGAAAAATAAAGATAATCGAGATTAAATCCTGTATTAGTCAGTTATTACGCATAAACATCAAATGGTAAGCATTTCAATCGTACTGAAGGAACGTATTTTATTTTGAAAGTTTACGCAAACAGCAGTTTTTTGCGTTTCTACAAAACAAAACTGAGTTATTCATTTCTAGTACAATATTTGTGTTGATATAATTCTAAAAGAGGAAATAATATTAATTAAAAAATATTTTACCCTTTTACTAAAAAAAAGACTACTAGTAGTTTGAAAGTCTCCACCGGAAGTGGTTTTTGTTGCTGTGCGCGTTGCAGAAACCCAGACGGCCGAGCCTTGGTCGCCCTACTTCAGACATAATCAGTGAAATAATGGGTTATTTCTCTCCTAGCGGAGCTCCTTAAGCCGTGCTGGTCACATTGTCGGACCATGACCCGCGCTGCCGTATCCGTTGGAGGCTTCCGTCGGTGAAAAAGTTGCCGAACCAAAGGTGAGGTTTCGGGACTTCGGTGTCGAGCTAACGGGGCTAAGCTAGCGCGGTCACCCATTGTAGTCTCCTGTTTCCTGAAGATATCTGCGGTTCACGACGGTCATTCACCGTCCGTAGCGGTTAGGATTGTAAGTGCTGTAAGGGAGTTATTTACAAACTTCGATCTTATTTTAGCAGTTAAAAACGGAGAATAATTGTAGGTGTGGAGTCTCACTGTCAATAGTTTTGTTGCTCGCGAGTACGTTTGTTTTTCCACAGTGAGTGGAGTGGGATGCTTTTTCTCGTAATAGATAAATGCGAACATTCACGCTGATTAATTTTGTCAAATACAAAAAAGACAATAAGCATTATTAGAAAAATAAATATTGAACTACGGTTCAAAACGCTTGTTTTTAGTTAACATGGATGGAAGTAACGGAGTTCATTCTTCTGTAAGTCACAGGCTTTAAATAAGCAAACACAGATGGAGGGAATTCGACTAGAACTGTTTTTGTGGCGTCTTTGAGCTTGATCCTGTGCTGGGCTCCTCCAGCGAGCAAAGGAAAGCTGTTGGTTTTATTTAGATATTTTCAGATTTGTCACAGCTGTTTTAAACTTGGTCAACATCTATATTCTGTGTAGTTTAGATCTGATCTCTGATACTCCTTCCAACCCTACGGGTGAATTATTGGTGGCATTGGTCTGAACTGAATGCAAGTAAACCCATCAGTTCTTAGATTCGCTATTTCAGCACGTGTGATCACATATGCTACTCAACTGTATTTAATGCTATCATGCTTTTTAAATTATTCTTATTTTAGTCATCTGTGGGGACAAATATCAGGTTTTTGCCTCCACGTTGGGTTTTTGTTGTGGATGTTGTTGAGTCAAGTCTAGGTTTAGTAAGTTTGGTTTTTTTAAGACAAATTAACTTGTGCAAAGCCTCTAATTATAAGTTATATTTAAAATCGGTGTAATTGCCTCGATTAGTGTAAAGGAATACCTAGAACTCCACTGCTGAAAATCTGCATTTTAAAGGTTTATTCTTTCCTTTTTATTCTATTGCCTTTTCTGATAATTCATTGGTTTTAATGGCTAGAAATTGATTTTTCAAAGTAAAATTAGGGACTAACTGCTATGGAATGAGGTATCAATAATTAGGTGCAATGACTTTTTTTCTGTTGTCTGGTTGATATATCAGATGACTTTTGAAAAGCTGCAACACTAGAAAACAAGTGTGGTTAGTTTTTGTTCTATTTTAAGATTTAGTGTTTATATTCTATTGATTTAATTACTTGTCAAATATGATTTTCAGGGGCTGTAAAATTGAGAAAAGGAAGTAAAACCTAAAGACCCACTTCAATGAAAATTGTGCTTTTGGGATTTTTAACATTTTCTTGTTTCATTTTTTTACATGAAGGAAGACATGTATAAAGAAAATTAAGATGAAAATTGAATTTCTGTTTATTTCTTTATCATAATCATGGTGAATCATGAGCAGAAAAAAGTGGAGTTTGAAATGGATCACATTTGTGACGTGAGGTCACAACCTCCCTGCTCCGCTCCATTCCGATGCATCCACTCGCAGACAAATAGATCCATGAACGTCTTTGTTTTCCTCATCTGAGCTGGAATCTGGATCATAACTGTACAGCTGGATATCTCCAGTATTGCTCACTATTTTTGTTGCAGCGGTAATGTTCGGTTGGTGGTGTGAGGGGCTGTAAGCTAGTGGGAGAAAATGTAAACAAATGGGTGATGGCACGTGAGGGTGGGGTTTCTCTGTGGCAATGTTCCCACCCAAAACTCAGAGGTGAATTTCCAATGAACTATTGCCACTGTGCAGAAACTATGTCCTAGAAAACAACACGTTCTATTTTGGCTAAAAATGTCATAGTCATAATTAAAAGACCCCTGGGAATGCTTTGGAAATACATCAAAAGATGATTTGAGTGGGTCTTTGGGGTGTTTAGGAAAAGTCCAAACGGAAGTCCTGAAGTGTCTCAGTTGGGATCCAGATGGTTTGTTTGTTGGGGATCAGATTGGGAGCATGCATGAAGTCTGTGTTAAACGACAGATGCAGCATCTGTTTAAACAACACAAAGCTTTGTAAGCAGAATTGATTTTCAAAAAGGATCCGTGTTATAACTGTCCTTCCCTCTGCATCTGTTTAAAGTTGAGTTTCATCTGGTTGGTTCTCCACAGGAGCTGACCTACTTCCTGGGGAAACAGTTACATAACTGCCAAATATTCAGGCAGGAAATGAGCTCCTCCGTGTTGGGAGGCCTAACCATCAAATACTTCACTGTAATGTGACACACAGAGCAGCAGCTGGGTTTTGCTGTGGTCATCCTACTCTGATCAATAAATGATTGTGCAGTCATCAGAGAAGCTGCTGACACATTTCAGTCCTCTCTTTCAGTGCAGCCCCCCCATCCCCCACCCCCCAAGCTGCAGCCTCTTCCTTCTCATGCTCACCATTGACCTTTGACTGCCTCCCCCTTGTCTCCCAGGTTGACCTGCGCCTCCACAGATGTGGCCACTACATCCTCTCAGCCTCCTGATCACAAAAGGAGAGGATGCTGCTTTGAGTGAGCGACTGTGGCTCGGCCTGGAGGGATGACAGAGCATTAGCAGCCATGGAGACTGGGGAGACGCACATACAGCTGGAAATGCCATATCTACACAGTCTGGATTCTCCCTGTTAAATCCTCTCAGGACAAGAGAAAACCCTATTTTTATATTCATTTTTTAAGCGTTTTTGTTTGCTATCAAAAAGCCATACGTCACTAGACTTCAGTATGAGTTCAGAGGGCTTTCAGTACCGTGCACTGTACGACTACAAGAAGGAGCGGGAGGAGGACATTGACCTGCACGTTGGTGACATGCTGCTGGTCAGTAAGGGAGCGCTGCTGGCTCTGGGATGCAGCGCTGGAGCCGAGGAGAGGCCGTCGGAGATCGGCTGGCTTCCAGGCTTTAATGAGACCACACAGGTAACACCCACGCTGTAGCGCTGCTCTGACATGGTTTTCCTCATGCAGATGTTCTCTGGCAGATGTTCAGTTCCAGAGTTCTGCTTAAACTCTGGCTGTATTCCATCTTTCTAATGAAAAAACAGCAAAGCTCCTAGATGTTTTGACACATGCAGAATGTAACATCATTGTTGCAATAATGCAATAATCCTCACCCAGTGAGGAGCACAGACATGATCTGTAAAGGTGAGGAGCAGCAGCTGTAACCGGTGGGAGGGGGTTCATTGCAGCAGGAGACACAATGAAGAGATCTGCAGTAGTAAATTCTAACATCCCTACTTCTCTTCCTTTTTTTAAATAAGTTTTGTTTGTTTTTTCTTCTAGATGCAATGCCTCATAATGCAATTTGTTTCTATGGCATCCTGAAATGCAAAGATCTTGAGTTCAAAGATGTCATTAATGTTTTGTTTTTGTGAAGAGGCTCCAATGAGCCTTTTGTTACGCATCAAAACATGATGTTTGCATATATGTTATGTATGCTTTAAAAATATGTGTTTTGAAGCTTTAAAAAAATAAATTGTAGGCTTTTTTTTTTTCTTCCCATTTTACAGATTCAAAAGATGATCCGAATTGTGACTCTAAAACCGTAACACGATCTGAAGCTTGGATTGTGTGTTCCCTTACACACTTACATTGCAGGGAGGAACTACAGGCACTTCTTTTTATCATCAGAGGATTAGCTGTTCCTCTTCTTTTCCCTCTTGGTTAAGCAATATTGTCCCTAAGTGAGGAGACTATGCAATTCATCAGCCTTTTCTGCTCATTTGAAGCAAGTCCACAGAACTGTGTCTGTGTAATTAGGGCAGATTGTTAGAAGCTGTTCTGTTACTGTGGTGATATCACACATATTCATAAAGAGGTAACTGTTTTCAGTACATTCTGCTTCCGTGTTTGTGGTGTTGAATGTCCTGCAGAGATTCAGTGCAGCAGCTCCTCTTTCTTTCTGACATGGCTCTGCAGCTTGTAAAACAGCAGCTGATTTCAGGGAAGAAGGCCAACTTCTCTATTATTTATTTTTATTTCTGAAGTTCCGTATTTCCTTTGAGTAACACTCCAAACTGTGTTTTTACTACACACAGCAGACAGGTGAGCGTCTCTATAGCTCTGCATCTCGTCTGGCTCGGTCAAAGAGGATTACAACTTGTTCTAGAATGAGTTCATGTTTTGATTTTAAATGTAAAGCGCTTTGAGTTGCCCAAGGCATGAAAAGTGCTTTTAATAAATAAAGTTTGATTTGACTTGAAGAAACAGTGTTGGGATCTTCAACACTTCCAGCTCCCTGGACTTCCACTCTGTTGTAAAAATCAAAAATAGGAGATGCCTTCATGCAGTGTAGTCAAATATCACTTAACATGGCTAACCCCACAGGAGCAAAAATATCATCAGGAGTTTGTACACAATGGGTTACATGGTTTTCTGTTAAAAAAAAAAGTCCTGATGTTCATGTTGGAGGCTGGTGAAAATGCCGCCCCGGGCGGAGCTCCTTCAGAACATTTCACCTCGTTTCTATATTGATTTGGCTGCTTCTTCTGAGAGCACTGTAACTGTAATGCCTCGTTTCCACTGAGCGGTACAGTGTGCTACGATCTGGTCCAGTCCGGTATTTGGAGCTTTTCCATTAGAAAAAATAGACCCCTTAATCCAAAAGCAAACTGTTCCATTTTTGGTCCCTTGTTGATTGTAGGTCCATGAAAAAATGGAACGGATCAGTTAGCCCGACGCCACTATTGAAACCTGTTGATTGGTCATTATGTCGAAAGAAAGTGCCAAAAAATTGCTGTATTCCTCTTTTTTTCCTTTCCATATTTAATTTCAATTTTTTGAAGATTTACACACAATATAATGCAACTCATGTTCAAACAACATTATGTACAGCATGTGTGAACACTTGTTAGTGATAATCTCAAAGCAAAGAAACAATAAATTCATTCATTAATAAATACAATTTAAAAATAAATAGGAAAAAGAGAAGATAAGTAAAGAAGGGTACATTAGTAAACATAAAGGAAAAAGGCACACTTGTGGGGCGAATATACATTTAAGGAATAATTATTTGTCTATACATCTTAGAAATGCTTGCCAAATCCGGCCAAAATAGGCTGGCTTTTTTTTCCTTGTAAAATCTTATTTGCTCCATTTTAGCTACAAAAACTATTCGTTCAGCTGCCTCTTAAAACACCGGGCATTAGGAGACTTCCACTCGAGTAAGGTAAATGTTTTTGCAGCAAGCGTTACCTATTCTGGGTAATTGCTTCTGGGAAGAGGAAAAGGATTTTAAAGAATCAGATGATCCAAGTATTGCTTTGTGCCATCCAAGGGCATTTTTCCCAAATTGTTTTGAAAACCAGGCAAATATTTGGGACCAAAAAGCCATTAGAGGCAGACAATGCCAGAATGTATGTGCAAGTGATCCTCCGTCAGCCCCACATCTATCACATGACAGAGAGACAGATTGAAAATTTGGGTTAAGTTAAGCTGGAAAAATGTGCTCTGTGAAGGATTTTGAATTGGATTAATTTATATCTGGCGTTTATCGAGCAGTTTTGTATACTGCACAGGCTGTTTGACCATTGGGCCTCAGACAAAGTAACACTAAGGTCTTTGGCGCAGCACTCCTGATTCAAGCATCGTCTGCTGGACCCCTGAAGCACTTAACAAATTGAGAAAGTACATGTTTGGACTTCGTTTTCAAAAATACTTATGGCCCAGTGGTTTCAGGGGAAAATCAGATACACTTTTCTGAACAAAATGTCTTATTTGAAGATATCTAATGAAATGTGAATAGGGTAAGGGATATTTCTGTTGCAGTTGGTGAAAAGAGGCAAATCTGTCATCTATATACAGATCTTCAATTAGTATTCCTCTTTGCGACCAACAATCTTCTTTCAGGCAACATTAAATGCTTTGCATATATGAAGCACCAAAAGGCAAGTGGAAAAGAATAAACTGCTGGATGACCTCCATTGTTTTTGATGTTAGCATCAACACTCATGCACCATGACGATCCACTTTTGAGTGGAAACACTCATCTGAATTGACTGATTCATTCTAAACTGGACCGGACCATACTGCTCAGTGGAAACAAGGCTTAAATAACTAAATCTGACTAGCAGTGGTCTGGTGATCGGAGCATTTACACGTATGTTTTACTGTATTTCTGTTTCCTGCTGAGCAAGTTAGCAAAATCAATAGGTTTGTTTTAAGATGGAAGCAGATCTGTGCTTGAACTGATTCATGTGAAGTGTGAGGATCGCTCCAGTGGACCACAGAAGACTTAGTTTTGGTTTGTGTTCTGGTTACGGAGTAGGTCTGCACAATCTGAGGAAAACTCATGATGTGACGTATTAGGTCATTTTGCAATGGTGATACGACTTACCATACATGAAAACGTAGCAAAACAAAAAACTAATACATCATTTCCATTTCACTACAAAATTAGTATTTAAATAAAAATCAACATAACTTTAAATTAAACACCAAATGACACACATCAACATAGGAGCAGCATCTGACATAAAAGGTCTCCATCCGATTGGTCACATGCCTACAAATCTTTACAGTGGGGCAAAAAAAAAAATGTAGTCAGCTACCTATTGTGCAAGTTCTCCCATTTAAAAAGAACAGAGGCCTGTAAATCATCAGAGAAATACCTCAACTATGACAGACAAAATGAGAAAAAAAATCCAGATTTGTAAATTATAGTGGACAATAAGTATTTGGTTTCTTTTTAAGTGTTGTACCTGGACTAAGAAGGAACGCTGATAAGTGTTCATGACGTATAGATTGTCAAGAAAACCGTGTGAGAAGCAATGTGGATCACAAAAAAGTAGTTTTCATGTGCCTGCATTCATCCCACCACATTTCAATGAGTTGCTGTCTCATTGTTGCTCCGCTGCTCTCTTCACATCCCGCTATGATACCGTGATCGTTTTGGTCTCCGAGCACGGAGCCCATTCAGACTGATAAAACTCAGAGTGAACCTGAGCTCAGTCTGATTGGAAACCAACAGAGACCATCTCAAAAGATGGGTCAGAGAGCGGTTCCTGGTCCCCGACCAGGGTCCACTTGGATGTGTTCAGACCGTAAATTTGTTCTGGATCATCGGGGGAAACGAACTCTGGTTCACTTTAAATAAAACAAATGTGTCCAGTCTGAATACATCCTAGATGTTTAATGGTGGGTCGCAGCGGCTGAAACATTTCATGTAGAAACTTACTGAGCAGTCAGGCTTTTTCGTGGTTGTCAGTTTTTCTGCTTAACACACTTTTCTCTCTTACTGCCCTCAGTTATTCAATCATTGAGCAAAGTTAGGTTTATCCAGATCCAGATTTCTAGGATCATAAATGTTTAAAAATAGATGATGCTAATGAAAATGACATTGCAAAGCCACAAATTTGTGGCTCATATGCAACTGTGTTTGACTTCCTCACAGGAAAAAATGAGTTCCTTCTGCTGGAGATGGTTGCCAACAGCACTGAGAATAAAAGTTTGACCAGCAGCACTCTATAAATTATTGACTTACTGACACCATTGACTGTCTGAGATGGGATTCCGGTGGTTCAGAGAGTTTGTTTTGTTCTGCCTTACACTCCGAGATCCAAATACTGCTTTCTTTATAGTGAGGAAAGTACATTATAATACACTTATTGTAATACACTTAAAAGCTCAAAAAGTCGATTTTTCATGGCATAAGCCCTTTAAAGTTGCCACCAGTTCCTGGAAATGGTGACCACTGGAAAGAACCGGAGCTCAAAAGAGACCTGGATGGTTCTGCTACTGGCAGGTTGAGAATTAAAAACTGTCCCTCTTCGGAAAAGCAGAGAAGTTCAACACCAGTTCCACGCTGCGGTCAGACTCTTGATTTATTTAAATCCAGTCATGCAGTCAGTGTCGCTGCTCCAAATCTCCTGGAAAAGTTTCAGTTGTGGCTTGTTTGGGGGCTGTATTGCCAAAAAAAAGGGTTTTGACCAAGAAGGTATTCACTAGGTATTCACTAGTAACACAGTTCAGTGTATTTGGAACCACAATTTATCTGGACTCCACAGTATTAATTTAAAAGTTTAAAAAATGAACACTAATCATCCAATACAATCCAGTTTGTGCAAAATCCTCTTAGCTTAACTTAGTGTTGAATTAAAAAAGAGCTAATATTGTTAAGTTTGCTGTTTCTGATAGTCACCGACACCTCTACAGACAACTGCTTTTGTATAAATCACTGCAGACTTTGCTTCTTACTGAAGGTTTTGTCTTCAATTTTAGTTACCTTACTTGCAAAATAAAATCTCAGTTTTGTGTTTTATGCAGACTTCTTGTTTTATATAAAGTTATTCCTCCCCGTGTGGTTGACAGGAAAAAGGCGACTTCCCGGGAACATATGTGGAGTTTGTCGGAAGGAAAAGGATTTCCCCGCCCACACCCAAGCCCCGCCCACCCAGGCCACCATCTGCTGCATCAACGAGGACGGACTCTGAGTCTGAGAGTAAGTAAATCCTGTGTTTTGCAGCACGACTTCCTGCAACAGATGAGATTGTCTTTGTTGGCTTTTTTCTTTTTTGGCACCTTTTACTTCCATAATGCTTTCACAGATTCCGCCTCAGCCAGCGCTGTGTTTCTACTCACCGTTATTTATTGGAGAAACTGAAATAAGAGGTTCATGCAAACTCAAAAATCCAAATATCCGGCTGAATATAGGAGATGATCCTGGAAAAGGTGACCTCCCAAAATGAACCAGATTGGTAACAATGTTAAGCTTTCACTTCTGTTATTAGGTGGAGGTGGTAATTAGGTTGTCCCCAATGTTTCTTTTTCTTCCTCCCTTTGGTTGTATTTTTGTTGATGTGAGAGGTTAAAGGGTAAACGTGTATATTTATGGTTTGTGGTCAATGAAGACACAGTCATGTTGACTTTCAGTTTTTAGCTTCGCTTTCAGTCGCTGCTAAAACGTGTATTTAGCATCTCAGCATGAGCTGGGATTATCAAGGATTATCGAGAGTTAAGAGTTATAAGTTAAAAATGTACCAGATCAAGAATGGCTATTCTGCCCAGTTGAATGTGGGAGTAATAACTGTTTATTTCTCTACAGAAGTTAATCAGGTTTGGCTTCTTGGAGCCATACGGTGCTTCATGTTTGGGGCGCCATGGGGGAGGGGTCACTCGGTCTCTTATACGATTGATGGGCTTGCTGTTGTAGGTTCCGCGTCACACCTACAAGCTTTTCAAATAGCGTTTTTGTCATCTGCCCCTGATTCATCATGATCTGAATAAGGAAGTAACTGCAGTTGATGTTAAAAACATGTGAAAAACACAGTTTTTATTAGAGTAGGTCTTTAAACATGCCTGATTGCTACCATCAGTCACTGCTGTTGCTTTATTTCTGCTCAAAATGGTTTCCAGACTGAGCGCTCAGCCTGACTCTCGGCTTCCCCTCCAGAGCTGTGCAGAGCCCTCAAACACGTCTGTCACTGTTTGGACTCTCCTGCCGCCCCTCAGCCCGGGCTAAACCCACACCCGCATTCCTGAAGTGCACAGCAGCCAGAATTTCACAAAGTCAGCGTGGTGCTGGCAGCTGTGGGGGTTGGTGTGCCGTCAGGGCTGTGGTTGCTGACCCGACAGATCTTGGTTCTGCTGGAAGCGTGTGCGCTTGAGTACCGCTTTTACCTGCCAGTTTCACAGAAGTGCAAAGCCACTTCCTGCTGTTGTCTTGTCAGAGCAGAAAAACAAAGCGTTGTAAAATTGCTGCATTATCCTGCAGCCCCAGCACAGGGTTGACGAATCCGTAAAGAATGAAGAATGGTAAATAAGTAAATTACACTACATTACATTAAACTTATATACACTTTAAACTCCCAAAGTTCAAACCTTCTAAAAAAATAAGTCCGGTATTATAAAATGAAAGCAAAAATCGGATCTCGGTTGAAGATTTATGTAACTCTGGAAAGCTAAACACATTTTGTACAGGACACACGGCATTGAGGATACTAATTATCAAAGTAACCAGCCAATCAGGGCGTAAAACACAAGGCACTTTAAAAAAAAGCAATCATGCACAATTACGCTAATAAAAACATGCGAGAGGTGAACCGCATGAACTGGTTCAGGAGACAGCTGGTTTGAATTTAAATTCAATGACATCTTCCTGAACTGTTTTTAGACTGTCAGCTGCATCGCTCTAACCTGTGTTTGTTTTTTATTTGTTTGTTTTCTAGGTTTTGTGTTGCCAGATCTTCCAGAACAGTTTGGACCTCCAGACACAGCCCCTCTGCTCCTCAGCAGACTGATGGAGGCTGTAGAGGCGAGAGGTAGAAAACACAAGCCAGTATGAATGTGCTGGAGAAAAGCCCATGAGGCAGTTTACTGTCTTAAAATGTTGTGGATGGGCTCATGTGCAATCTGCAACTCTGTTTCCTGTAATGCGCTGCTCTCCTGCAGTCCGTCTGCTGTAATGTCTTCATATGTTCTGTTCTAGTTTAGAAAATGCAAATGAAACCCCACAATTTTAGTTTAAGAAATATGTGAGTGTTAGAGGAAAATGCCACCATTGATAATTCCCCTTCAAACACCCCATTATGATTTCTCACATTAAAAGTTTGGTTTGATTTTTATTTCTGTCCACGACAAGACAGACAACCTCCAGTTTGTGTCGGATGAGTGGAGGACTCAATGATGACTTACAATGTTAAAATCCAGGAGATTTGAAGGTGGAAATTGCTTTGCTTTTTTTTTTTTTTTACATTCATTGGAGTTTTTCAGCCACTCGTCAGAGGTGTACAATCAGCTGAGCAGCTGCAGGTCTCACAGCAGGACATTGCTGTTCTGTACTGCAGAGATTTGGTCTAAATGTCATCAACAAAATGCTTGGGTTATGATGGCTTTTTATATGTCAATACTTCTGAATCATTTAAAATATTAACAGAGATGTGCACTTAAAAATAGATTAGAATAGAACAAATGGGGAAATGACCTTATTAAAAACAACAGATAGATGATAAAAAATACTTTTGAAAAATGGATGAAGGCAGTAATTATTGTCCATTGTCTTTGAGGAATTGTAGAGTCTAATATCTGATGGGAAGAAAGATTTAAAGCGCTCCTTCCAGCAGCGAGGAGTTCAAGTCTCAGGCTGAAGGAGCTGCTTCTGCAAATTTAAATAAAAATACCTTAAATAAATCATGGCCTGTGATGAATTAATCTAATTAATCGATTTTGATCGCAGATATTGTTAACCTAATTGTTGCTGTAAGAAACCTCATTTTGAGATGTTTTCATTTCAATTTGTGAGATTGTGAGAGTTTTGAAGCATAAAAGTCCTTCAAACTCTGGAGGAGCTCTGTCTCCTCCACTTCTGCTGTGATCTCCAGTCGCTTCTTCAGCGACTGATTGTGTAAACAATGCATCCACAGACTGGTTCAGACCCAGAAGTGATGGAAAACAGTCCAAAAAGCAGTAGCAGGGATGCCATCACACATTATGTATATTTATATAGAAGTCCATGTTCAGAAAAACACACAAAAACAAGTAAGCGGAAACACTGCTGTTTACATGTTCCCTTCTTGGATCTGAAGGGAACCCCCCCACACTGACGTTCTGGCCTGCTGTGTTCGTGACGCTCGCTCTGCTTCTCTTTAGTTCAGTGTTCACTCCGTCATGTCTTCAGCTGGTGGCTGACTCCTGTAGTTGCGCTTTGGTCCGTGTTAGGAATAAAAGAGCAGGATTAAAAAGCAGTTGGTGATTGGTGCGTGATCTGGATTGTTGTTGCAGGTCTGGACAGTCCCGGTCTGTATCGCAGTGTTGCTGGAGGAGTTCTGGACACGCGACAGCTGGCCGACACCGGTGAGGATCCCGACAGCATCGCCAGCTCTCTGTCTGCAGCCAGTCTGTGTTTAACTGAGGTGCGTTTGTTTTCAGACCTGGAGCAGCTGGAGGTGCCGTCCCTTTGTGATGGGGTGATCCGGTTCTTGCAGGATCTCCCTGGTCCTGTGCTGCCCCCCCCACTGCAGAGTGAAATGATCCACGTAGTCCAGGGTAAGCAGAACTTCCTCTAGCCGCTGTGAAGACTTCCCGTTTCTCCTGGTAACAGACCCTTTCTGTCCACAGAGCTCCGAGACCCGGAGGACTGCGCTCAGGTGCTGCGGGCTGTGGCCAGCTCTGCCACCTGCCCCGCCCAGTACGGCCTGACCCTGCTCAGCGTGGTGCGACACCTGGCCCGCCTGTGTCTGCATGCTGCCAGGAACCAGCTGAGCCCCCGAACACTGGGCGAGATCTTCAGCCCACTGCTGTTCAGACACACTGCAGGGTCCGTACCACACACATGCACGTGCATATCAAACTGGGGGTGCTGTTCTGCAAACATGCTGCAGGCGATTGTGGATCTGCTCGTTCTGATGATGCAGTCAGTTTGGAGTGTCAGGATGCTTCACTTTCATCAGAAATCTCCAGACTCAGTTTGACCTTCTGTCTGAGCTAAACTCCAGGAAATGAAAAGCCAGTCATCTTTCAGATGAGCCTGCAGCCCAGGTGCAGGTTTTAGGAATGTTATTCTTTGTAACATGAGATCAAACATCATCCATTCACAGTGCCGTACTCTTTCCTGGGTGCTGTTGTTCCTACAGCAGACTCGTGAATGACTGCTGGTGTAGGTACCATACGTGTTCGTCCTGTCAGATCGGTACGAGGGCTTGCGACTAGTGATGACGTCACACTATGGTAACACAACATAAACAAACGATGTCTGAATTCCTGGTAACACCACTTAGACAAACTACTTAAGCTATGTCTGAATTCCTTCACTACTCACTATTTAGGGCGTTCGGCATTTTGTAGAGCTGTCCAAATCTACAATTCCAAATCGAGTACTGCTAGAAATTTCCCAGAATTCTCTGCGTATCAGTGCTCACTAGATTGTGGAGTATGGACCATAATCCATTGCGTTTGAACAATTTCAGCGGAAAAAAGGTATTTAACAGTTTTTTTTTAAGTTAACATCAACATTTTCATCATCACAACAAAGTGGACTCATAATCTTCGTCAAATGCTTGTATTGATTAAGTTTCCACTTTGTGAATTTGATTACGTTATATTGGCTGTAACCGAAGCAGTGAGTATGGTGTCTGAATTAATCTAAAAATCCAGGGCACCAGATAGTCCTATTGTGTTTTAGTAGTTCAGGAGTAGGGAGGGAATTCAATAAGGGTGTTGGTGTCGAGATCTGCTCGGGGCAACCGTTCAGTAATGTCCAATCACAATGTTACACGTCATCAGGCCATTGTACAGCCAAATATTGCAACATCCTCACTAGCCGCAAGCCCCCGTACCGGTCTGACAGACCGAACACGTATGATACCTACACCGGCGTACGGCACACACGTTTGATGCTACTGCTGAGCAAGTCTGTGTTTCTGTTCAGGTCCGAGTCCGGTCTGGATCCTCTGGTTCAGGTGCTGGAGGTTCTGATAACTAGCGAGCTCAACATGAACCAAGCTGCTCCAGGTAACACACCAACACTGCAGGATGCTCCGTCTGCGTTTAGTCGTTGTTCTTTCTGACTGCGTTTCAGGATTTACCAAAGCTGCCTTCATGAAGCAGCATCAGCAAAACAATGATGTGGAAATCCTAAAATGATGCCCAGCTTGGTGGGAAAAGTTTCCTTCAACCAACATTCATTTGTCCAACACTTCTTAAACAATGATTAACAACTCAAAGTGCTTTACAAAAAAAACTAAACAGAAAACTAAATAGATCAATCTGTTCCACACAAACCCAGGATACAAAAACATCAAGAAGCTGTGAGGGAATGCTGCAACACAAAAAGACAGAGGGGAAGGAAAACTGACAGAAGATTTCAATTAAAATAGGAACGAAGTGAATATGAACATTAAAAACACCAGAAAACACGTTAAAGCGTTGTTGCAAACAGGATACAAGTACAGAGAAGAGAAACCATCTCATCAACAGAAACATCTCGCTGATGTGAAGAATCAGAGGAAGCATGTCTGGTGTTTGAACAGAAAACCAGAAGATCTCTGCTCTTCTTTTAGGTCCTTGTTCACCGTCTTTAGTTTGGATGAAACATTCCAGATGTTTAAACCAGAGATGGACAAGAAAGTGAACTCATACTCAACTCAGCTTGCAATGCTAATTCCGTTCAAATCTACAACTTCTAATTCCAAAATTTTTCTAATGATGCTCGAGGTGATAAATCCAAAGAACCTTGGAGGAGTTTAAATTTGTAGATGTACTTTTTTTTTAAGTTCAAGATGGCGGGCTCTTCCCGAGATCAAAGGTCAACAAAACTTTGACTGTGATCGTGGACTTAAAGTTCCAGTCCAATCATCTTTTGATCTATTTTCAAAGCGTTCTTTTAATTATAATTACTGGTATGCCAGTGCCAGCGGGGTGCTGTTCTCTGGGACATAGTTTCTGCAGAGCAGCAGGAGTTCATTTGAAACTCACCTCTGAGTTGTGGGTGGGACTGTTTGGTGGGGAGTAAGCCGGTCCTCATTTCCCGTGAACCCTTTATTTACACGCTGCTCCCTGTATCTTACAGCCCCTCACAACCCCAAGCTAACATTGCAGTGCAACAAAAATGGTGAGCAATCGGAGCAATTTGGATCCAGATTCCAGCTCAGGCAAGGAAAACAGAGACGTATATGGATCGATTGGTCTGCAAATGCATGAATCAGGATATGGAGCGCAGATGGGAGACTTTGGCCCACTGACTCTAGCACCTACATTACTGATACAAATTTTTTCAACAGCCTTTTATCATCTGCTCCTGTTTCACAAGGATTCGATTAAAGAAACGCCATTTTAGGATTAATTTTCTTTATGTCCTCCACCGTCCGAAAAAAGCTACAACAACATGTTAAAAAAGCCAAAAACACCATTCTTTAACCTGGCACCTGTGTGGGAACTTTTTGATGATCACATAATAGTTTAGTTTAAATTTTCTTTTCTCATATTTTGGGAAAATGTAAAAGTTACTGAATATCACACATTGACACAAAATGGCTGCCAAACTTCCTTTTGGTATCTTGACACGTGTGTTTTGACTTCATTTGTGGATTTTGAAATATTCCTTTGGTCCCGTTCTTTTTGCTCACGGCCTCTTTTGCTGTGATGTAAATTTTATTTTATTTTTTATTTTTTTGGGGGGGCGGGGTTAGTTTAGACAGAAACATAACTAATAACATTAGGAAGGATTACATTAAATTTCTACTGAAACACAGCTGCAAACCTCTGCAGTTTGGGAGGAAGATTGCTGCAGGTCTCCTTCATCTGCAGCTTGTCACTAAGGGAGAATGATTCTCAGAACTCTGGTCACAAGAGTTAGAACTCCTGCAGAAATGCTCTGTTGCATGCACTGTTTTTACTGAGAAGCATTTGATTATTCAATGATTATTGATGTAAATGTAATAAATGGAGGCATGATGATTGAAGTCATATTTCTTCAGTCAGATCCTGATCCTGCTACAGCGGCAGCATTTATCAAACCTAAAAAAATGATTTCATAGGAAGCTTTTTGAATAAAATCCTTTTAAAGTGAACTGCTCCTTCAAATCATACCGCAGGAGAAGAATGAAAGGTCCGCTTGGGGTAAGAATCCTCCTGAAACCACATGAGGAGGTGTGCAGACCGGGGGGTATGGGGGAGTGTCATTTATTCAGCTCTGAGTCAGACGGAACAGCAGCTGAGACCATGACATCATCCATGCAGTGGAGGCGCGGCTTGGGTTGCCTCGGTGACATTGCTGCTGTCCACAGATTGGCTGGGGGAGCAATGAAGTCACGCATCTCCAAGCTGCTCTCCTGAGCTTTGAACTGGGGCTGAGGTAGGGAGACGGGGGAGCGTCTGCTGATACTGAGCAGACGCAGCCGGACCCTGGCTTCACGCAGACCCCGGATGACCAGCACGTCTTTAAATCGGCAGATGCTGCAGCCAAGTTGTTTGTCCTGAGATAGCGTTGGTTTTTTCAGAGCGGGACGGAGCCCTGGGCTGGCTGTCATGTCACCCAGAGGGGGGGGCTTTTGAGTTTCACTCGAGTGGCTTTAGAGGCGGTCATGGAGCGGGAGGGCAGGGGCAAGGCCACGCCGCTGAGGGGGCGGGAAAAAATCCTCTGCTACATTAACATGCAGAGTCCAGGTAAGAGCTGGAAAGCATGCAGCTGCTCTGTCAGGCTGCAGATGCTGCTTCTGATTTTTCCTCATTAAAAAATGGTAGATGTAAAAAAATGTCTTAAAAGTTATGGAAAATTTCTCCCAGCTTCCATCACATGACAGCACTAGCTGCTGTTTGCTTCCACGTTTGCTGACATTTCATAGAGAAAACTGCAACAGGCGCTGTTGCTGTAGGTCCCTCACCGAGACGCCTCCGTCTTCAAACGTTTATCCATCCACTGCCGTTTTAGGGTCAGAGATTCTGAAATCGGCAGCAAAGCTTTCTGTGAAGGAGACCCTCAGCTGGAAGGTGATCAGGCTGCACAAACAAAACACTCAAGAAGGTTCTGTCGGGAGAGCAGAACTTCAGAATTATCTGCAAGGTCTTATTTTGGCAGGTAGCTCCATCTAACATGCTAACAATGACGAAAGCTCCCACTCTGAAGAAGGAATCCAGCAGACGCTCTTTTTCAGACCATGACTCTGATCCTGCAGACCTGTAAAATGTATCTGTGTGCCTTGCAGCTTTGCCTCCCAAACCTGTGAAGACGCCGACCCCAGCAGCTTCCAGCAACTTCAACAACAGCATGGCTCTGCAGGACGCCGAGTGGTACTGGGGAGACATCTCCAGGTAACAGACTGGCATCCGGCTTGGCTGCACCAAATGCAAGCCTATGACGCAATGGTTTGGATGAGAAAGACTGTGCTGATGTTTGCAGAGAGGAGGTCAACGAGAAGCTGAGGGACACGGCTGACGGTACATTTCTGGTCCGAGACGCTTCCACAAAGATGCACGGGGATTACACCCTGACTCTGAGGTGAACTTTGTCCCAACGCCTGTTTTCTTGTCTGTCCATCAGAGACCCAGTTGCTTTTCGTCATGCTGCTGGCGATGGGAACGTGCAAGATTTTTGGAACAATAGCAGCATCAGAAATAAAACATGAAAAAATAGCAAAATTTCACATTTTTTCCCTTTTGAAAAAACGTGTGACATATGTGTTTATAAATCTCTTAAAAGCTCATCTAAACAGAGAACTGTGGACTTTAGTTCACATGAGATGGTTCTCTATAAGAAGCTGCTGTTGTTAGAGGACTCACAGCTGCTCCAGAACTTTTAACAAAAAGGAAAAACTTAAGACTCATTTTTGTTCTTCTTGCAGGAAAGGAGGAAACAACAAACTTATAAAGATCTTCCACCGTGAGGGGAAGTACGGCTTCTCCGACCCGCTGACCTTCAGCTCGGTGGTGGAGCTGATCAATCATTACAGACACGAATCTCTGGCTCAGTACAACCCCAAGCTGGACGTCAAGCTGCTGTACCCGGTGTCCAAACACCAGCAGGTCAGTCTGCGCCGCCTGCACCTGCTGCTGCGGTTCTCAGCTGCCGTCTGATCAGACAGCTTTCTGTCCAGGACCAAGTGGTGAAGGAGGACAGCATCGAAGATGTGGGGAAGAAGCTGCATGAGTACCACCTGCAGTACCAGGAGAAGAACCGCGAGTACGACCGGCTGTACGAGGAGTACACCAGAACCTCCCAGGTGAGTCTCGCGTGAGCTGCCACCAAAACCTTTGCTGAAAGAAAAAGGTGAAGCTCGGCATCACTATTTTTCCCTCCTCCTTGTCTCACAGGAGATTCAGATGAAGAGGACGGCCATCGAGGCGTTCAACGAGACCATAAAGATCTTCGAGGAGCAGTGTCAGACGCAGGAGCGCTTCAGCAAAGAGTACATCGAGAAGTTTCGACGGGAAGGCAACGAGAAGGAGATCCAGAGGTAAGCTGTTGCCATGGTAACCTGGCTGGACATTTACAAGGGGGAAAATGTTATAGTGAGGAAGGAAGCCCAGTTGCCATGGTGGGAAAATGATCCATCTTTTGGGAGGGGTTGCCTTCTCTGAATGAAAGAAAGAAGATCACGGTCAGTTTGAACTCTTTAACTCCTGTAATAGTATCAGTCCAGCTGGGCCTTTTTTTTCTTTTTTCATCACATAATCTCTCAAAAGATGTTTTCATGAGGAACGCTTTTTGATCATGTGATAGATTTGGAGGCAGCGCCACTGCACATTCACCTCCAAGGGGGGCAGAATCAATGACAAATCTGTATCCTTTATGTGGAACAGAAAGAATGTAAGAAGCATTTTAGCTAGAAAAAAAAATCCTTGAATTTTTGGACAAGATCTACAGTCATCCCAATATCATTAGATTGCAGTTTACCTTTTGTGGTCTCGCTGTTTCACAGATTTCTTTTTTAAAGCAATTTTTTTCCAACAGCAAACTCGTCTGTGTCCTCATTGGCTGTTGATCTTGTCAATCAATCTCCTCCCATCCATGTCTCTTGTACAGAGTGCGTGCAGATTTTCAAATGAACATGAATCTTTGATTGCAATCAGATCTTTGTTTTCCTTCTATGTGATATATCCTCCAATAGTGGCCGGTCTCTGAAACAGCCGGGTCCAGCAGGAGTTTGTTGCTTTAGACGTGGTCAGGCTCCTTTAATGCCCACCCCACCCGGGTCGTGCACAGTCGTACAGATGATATTTGTTTGTGAGCCAGTCTAACAATGGTCAAGAAACGCTCCATTTGATTTAGTGTTTAATCTTCACGTGTGGTGGCAAACGCCAAAGAACATTCTGGTGAGGGATTTTGAGATGGATCCTAAACCTGTCAGAGAATGGTGCAAGCAGATGCTGATATGGAGAACACGGCTGCAGAAAAAGGAGCAAACGGTTTCCTGGTGGAGGTTCACAGAAAGCGAACAACGAATAAGAAGAACTGGTTTGAACACGGATTATTGAGCAAAGACAGAAAGGTGTGCGTGTTTCCAGGAAAGTGATCAGCATGAAAGCAGAAGAGGATTTTTGATACAGAGATTGATGATGTTTCAAAGAGAAAAGAAATGTTCACAGCCAGAGCTGATCAGAACAGAACACAATGTTCTGATCATTTCAATCAATCCTGAAATGTTCATCTGCTGTTGTCTGTATTTTGAGACCGAATTTCACCACAAATATAAACCCATTAATATCACCATCCTGATAAACGCTGGTCTTCAACAGACACTGGTCTCTGATAAACTCTGTAAAACTGGATGCTGCAGGAAGCGCTGCGACTACTGTAAAGTGTTTTGTATATGAGCACAAAGATGCTTTTGTCAGTTTTCAGAATCTGTTGAAATGCACAGAAACGGTTGAAGAATCACAGCAGTTCAAAGAGGGTGTGTCCATTCAAAATAATGAAGTTTTCCTTCAAAGGATCAAAGGGCAAATCTACTGAAGCACAAATCAAAAATCTTTACTAGATCTGATGCTGATGTCTTCACTGAAGGAAAGCTAAAAACCTCCCCTGTTGGGTTTTGTTCAGCCCAGATCTGCTGTAATAAGAACGTTTGTCTCCTGAAGGATCATGGAGAACTACGATAAGCTGAAGTCTCGGATCAGCGACATCGTAGACAGCAAGCGCCACCTGGAGGTGGATCTGAAGAAACAGGCTGCCGACTACAGAGAGATCGACAAGAAGATGAACAGCATCAAACCTGATCTGATCCAGCTGCGCAAGACCAGGGACCAGTACCTCATGTAGGTTCCGGGCGCTGCCGCTCGTGGGTGGATGGAGCATTTGACGTGAAAAGTGACGACAGCTGTGCTCTGATATTTCAGGTGGCTGACGCAGAAGGGCGTCCGCCAGAGGAAGCTGAACGAGTGGCTCGGCTTGAAGAACGAAACCGCAGAGGAGTAAGTCTGCCTGCAACAGCACTGCTGTAGCTTTCAGTGGCGTTCTGCTCATCGCCGTCTTCTTCCTTCAGTGAGTATAGCATGGTGGAGGATGAGGAGGACCTTCCTCATCACGACGAGCGTCTGTGGCGTCTGGGGAACATCAACCGCGGTCAGGCTGAAGCTCTGCTGCGCGGGAAAAGAGACGGCACCTTCCTGGTTCGAGATAGCAGCAAGCCGGGCTGCTACGCCTGCTCGGTGGTGTAAGTGCCCCACCCTGACCCCACCACAGTCATAGACATGCTCTGGTTCAGCTCTTAGTAAACCAAAGACTGAGCTCTGATCCAGAGATGGGATTTTTGTTTCTTCTTCTGGTTCTGCGCTCCTCCTTCATGTAGAAACAAACTGAAACTGATCTGTCAGGAAACGCCATCAATTCATGTCCCACTTTAACACTTACAGTAGTTAGAAACTGGAAAAATATGATAAATACTGCAGGTTCAGAGCTTTCTTCCAGGTTTTAGGAAGACTGCGCTGATTCCTAAATGCACCGTGCACTTAGAAACTACAAAAGTAAAATCTGAAACCTTTAGCTTTTTGCCGTTCTTTAGAGGAAACAGACCAGATGACTTTGCTGCAAACAAACATAAGAATTAGAGAAGCATTGAGCAGACTGTAAGGTTCAAGAACTGAGTGGATGCAGCTCTCTGCGGGAGGGGCAGAGTTACCACTGCAGCCTCTGCTGATAGTTCAGGAGACGATTCACATCAGAGCCTTCATCGTTCTCCAGCAGGGATGTTCACGGCTGGTATGCGGTGCTCACACTGAACACGATTCGTGCATCAAATTTGTGTCCGCCGCCTCTCTTTTGATGCACGTCAAAAAACGTCGTTAACCACATCAAAGTTCATGAGACCATTTAGTCTCTCCCAGTACGGTGAGCTTCACCATCTACTGCAGGAGCTGCGTCTGAATGACTGCGCTTTCAGCGGTACTTCCGTCTCTCTGTGACTCAGATGATGACTGGCTGTCCTGCATTAGTCTGAGGAGGGAAAAATAAAGATAAAATAGAGGATCTTTTTATTATTTTCTCTGTGAAAATAAGAAAAATATCAAAGTTCAAGACGAGAACGATCAGATTTTCCTCCGTGTTGGTTTTAGACTCCACCCACTGATCATCATTGAACACATCGTATCAAAGTTCCTGATTGGTTGACCCAACAGGACCTTTTTGCCAAAGTTCAATTTTTTTAACCCTGGAAACACCGCAATGCCCAAATCACACCACGGCGCTCACATTGCCTTGCTGCCAGACTGGCGTGTCACGCCCGACACTAAAGTCGCACCGCAGGACCTCAGATCACACCTGCACGTTGACTTAACATCGAAACGGGACGTCTCTGCAGCAGGAATCAGGCTTGAAGGCAGCTTAAGAAGGCCTTCAGAAAGAGTCAGAGTGGTGCATCTGTTCGTGATCAGAGCTGCTGTGGCTCCTCTGCAGGAGGCAGCTTCTCCTCATACTCGTGCTCTAAATCTGGTCCTCAACCTTTTTTTAGTCCAGTCACCGGTTTAATGTCAGACAAGATTTTCACACGCTGGTCTGAAGTTGGTGTTTTATTTTTGTCTGAAATTCTAGCTCAGATGAGGCTAAAGTTGGCCCAGTGTTTGGGGACCACCGTCTTCTGTGCTGTGTTGTTGGTGGAGTTAACCTGTGTGTCTCCTCCTTAGGGTGGAGGGGGAGGTGAAGCACTGTGTCATCAACAAGACGAGCACCGGCTTTGGCTTTGCCGAGCCCTACAACCTGTACGGCTCCCTCAAGGAGCTGGTTCTGCACTACCAGCACACCTCACTGGTCCAACACAACGACTCGCTCAACGTCACGCTGGCCTTCCCCGTCTACAGCCAGCAGAGACGGTGACCCGCCTCCACGCTGAACCCCGCCCAGCTGCTCACACCCCAGCAGCAGCAAACAGAAGAGAGCTTTTATTGTGAAACATCAAACTTCAGCTTCCTGCAAGGATGAAACCAGAAGGGAGGATGTTGGAGTCCCAGCTGGTTTCTCTTGTTTTCTGCTGCCTGATGAAGGACCTCACTGACCTTCTGCTGCTCTGCTCTGTGTGATCCTGAGCTTAGCGTGGAAATGACTTTATCACCTCCTTTTTGGACGAGGAGTCTGACCCCAAATCCCGACATCTGCTTCATTATGATGATGAGAGACGAACAGATGATGCCTAAGGTTTCATGCAAACACTGTGAGCGCTTCAGTGAGCTTTACGGGCAGAACGCCCCGCCTTCACTTCAGGATGCCCCTCCTCCTCAGCTCGACTCCTTCTGCCTTTCGTACTTCTGCTGCCGGTTTGGGCAGTTTGTCGGACTAACCCAGGATGTTCAGAGACTTTCTGCATCAGAGCTTTACGTGCAGCAGCTCAGGAGCTCGACATCCGCGCTACGCCATCAACACTCCACATGGAGTTTCTTCATTTTTCCCATGATTCCCAGAGAGAAGCGGTACAAGTGATGAATGCAGCTGCAGGGCTCAGCAGCTCGTGGATTCATCAGAAAATACAGAGACAATGTCACACGAAGCGTTAAACTCTCTAGTGTTCCACCAAATCTGCACAATAATGGAAACAAATACCTCAAGGTTGAAACGATTCTGCTCCGTTTATGTTGCTTTTGTTAATTTTTTTCTGAAAAATGTAAAGATGAACCAGGTGATGACAAAAAAGCAGGACAAAGTCAAAGTTTCAGCTCCATGTTTCCTCAATAAATCCTAGCTTCACTGATCAGGATCAGGTCTTCCTTTAAATGGAAGCGACTTCAGAAACCAGCCTGACACAAAGCAGAAAAAGCCTCAGCTTTGTCCTGCAGGAGAAATTACAGTCTGTTGCAAACACGCATACTTCATGCTGAAAATCAGACTTTTTTTCTTCCTGCATCTTTTTAAGTTCAAAGCGTTTACAGGAACAAAAAAGTTTGTTCTGGTGTGAGTCAGGCTTTTATTATGAAAGTTTTGTCTGTCTTTTTTTTTCCTGCTGCTTGAAACAGCGGTCCAAACCGGTCCGAATCCTCATCTGAGGTTTACATGCAATTCAGGAAAACGTCTTTAAATATTGATCAAATCTCAGTTTTTAATTGAGAAAATGCATCCATCGTCATGGTGATAAACACAAGTTTGCTCTGGTAAAGTGATGATTTGTGGACAAATGTCTCATTTCAAGATCAAAATTGAAAAAACTCATTTTTAAACATTGTTTTTAAGCTTTTGGTTTGAAGTCTGTGTTTTCATTTGCTTATCTTGTTCAAAGAAACTAAAAATATTTCAAATTAAATTTCCATTTTAGTTGTTGCATCTTTCTTTTCCATTTGTTCATTTCTTTCTCCTAACAGTAAAAACTAATATATTTCTCTTCTTATTCGTTTAAATATTTCCATTTTTTTTTAAATGTGTCTTCTAAGTTTTAATTGTCATCTGAGGTTGCTGCAGGACACCTGATCTGCAGAGGCTCCTTCATTAGATGTTTGGACTTAAGTACATTTTTTCTCATCCATCAGTTTTTTCTTTTTTTAGATGTAATTATTTCATTTCCTTAAACACTGTATTTTCTGTATCAGAAGTTTTGTTTTCTTTGCTTCTTGCTCATGCTTTTAATGTTGACATCAATAAAGCACCAGAACCTACAAACACTCCTTTCTCTTGGCTCATAGCCATATTTCATGATAGCTACCTGTCTAAAGTGGATAAAGCTCAACTAAGAAAGTTCAGCACAATGTACAGAAGGGGTTAATATCAAAACACACTGTAAAAGTAAAAAGTGTCCATCAGAAGAGGCATTCAGCTGAAATCTGCATGTTCATTTGCTGGGAAGGGTGAGCATATAAAGATGTGTGTATCTTGATATAGAGTGATTGATGGTGGCTGAGGGGTGTCCAGTGGTTGGAACTTTTGCCACACAAAGGTTTGATTCAAACCCTGGCTGGGACCTTACTATATGGGATTTGCATGTTATTGTACCTATTTAGGTTTGCTTTAGGCAGTTTTCTCCCACAGTCCAAAAACATGCTTATTAGGTTAATGTGTGTCTTTAAATTGTCCCTAGATGTGTGCGGTTGTGTCACCCTGCAACAGACTGGTGACCTTCTCAGGGTGTATCCCGTCCTCGCCCAACAGTAGCTGGTTTAGCTCAGGCAAGCCTGACTGCAAAAGAGATTCATCAGGTTCTGAAGATGGATGGAAAAGACAGAAAAACCTAAAACCTCTGGCACACATGAACATGAGCTCATGTTCTTGTCTCCTGTTTGGAAAACCGGTGGCTGGAGGTCATTTTACAGAGTAAAATCATTGTAAAAAGGAAATTATTTTTGCAAAATTGATTTACATTTTACAAAGCAAATGTGCTCAACTTTGAAAATAACACTAGTTTGTAGTTTTAAAACAATAACCATTCGTTTCCCCTGAAGAGTAATCAAAACAGCAGTCCAATTCCAGCAGCCGCCACACGGTGGCAGCAAAGCCCCGGGCTTAGTTTGATCCTGCTTTGTTTCCCAGCGGAGAAAAACACGAACATCTTAATGCAAACTGACGATTTCTCTAAACGAATTACTTACTAAATCACATTTTAAAGGTTAAAATGTAAAACAGTTCAAATGAAAGTAAGAATGACAGGTTTTTACTAGATTGACAAAGGCACACAGATTAAATGTGACCCAGTCCGCTGTCGCTGTGCCTGAGCGCCTTCTGAGGTACGTTTGAAAAGAGTGTCAGGGCCTGCCGGTGTGCTTCAGGCAGGGGCGGGAGATGCTAGGACGCACTGGGGTTTCTGCTGTGATCCGCTGCAAATAGCTCGTGCCAAACAGATTTTTTTTGGGGGGGGGGCCTCACATGATCCAAATGGACTTCCTGTTAAATTATTACGACGTCAAAATTAAAGCCTGACTTTGTCGTGGAGGAAAGGTGGTTAAAACTATCTAAATCTCGAACGTAGGTAAAACACTGACGCTTTGACTTTTATGTCACCTGAATCCAATTGAAGTAATTTATGAAACGTTGTTGCATTAAGGCAAAAGTA
The DNA here is from genome assembly GCA_014656515.1 of Oryzias celebensis. NCBI lineage: Eukaryota > Metazoa > Chordata > Actinopteri > Beloniformes > Adrianichthyidae > Oryzias > Oryzias celebensis. The sequence goes on along the minus strand of BNCR01000009.1, from coordinate 6,534,060 downwards.
AAGACAAAAACTGAGATAAATTGATTATTTTTTTTCGAAATGTCAAAGAATTTCATCATTTTTAGAGAAAATGTTGTATTCTTGTATGTACTTAGAATAAATGTATGTTCATACGTTTTTTCGTCTTTGTGGATAAATGTAAACAAATTCTGCGCTTTCCGTTTGCACGTGCTTTCCTCTGCGTGGGCTTCTGTCCTAAATCTGCTTTTATTTTTAAAAGACTGCACCGGAAGTGGCAGGGGACTCGAACTCTTGACGCCGTCAGAGTCAAGGAGAGAAATATTTACTGACGGACGGTAAGGAGCCTCCTCTTGGACCCGCGCCTCCTGGACCCGCTCCCACTGACGGAACCAGGACTTCGTGCTGAAACCGTCGAACCCGGAACGTTCCGGACCCGAACCTGAGCTAAGCTTTTGCGGGGAGGAGCTGGAATGGCTCGGCCGAGGAAAAAAACCGCTGCTGGAAGTTCAGAGTGAAGAAGACCGGAGGGGAGAGCAACCACACAAACTGCTGACAGAGGAGGAGGAAGAGGAGGAGGTGACCTTTATTAGGACAAAGAAGAAGAAGAAAGTGATGATGGGTGGAGGAGTGAAGCTGTTGGAGATCCTCTGCCTCCTACTGCTTCTAAGGGGAAACTCCGACTGCAGAGGTGAGGGGCTGGGGGGTGGAGGGTGAGGATGAAGAGGGAGAGAATGAGGAAGAATAAGAGTGAGTGTCAGGCCTTTCTTGCATCTTGCGTTTAGATTGTGTCACATGGGGGGGGGAGAGACAGCCCAGTTAGGAACCCATTTGGTGAGTCCCCCCCCAGTACTTTAGTGCTGAGGATCAGCAGGGAGGCCTCCAGTCACTTCTCTACAGGCCGGACACTGCACCACGAGACCTCTGGGGTGGTCCATCATTGTTTGTGTTCCAGCTCCTTTTCTGCGGTCGTCTCTCCTGGTCCCTCAAGCAACTTCCTCCCAGGTTTAGACTTCATCCCCATCATGGAAACACGAAGGTGGAGGAGATTTACACGGACGACAACCGCCTCTGTGCCGACCCCGCCTGCTGACAACAGGTCTGTCACCAACTGGTGGATCGGTTGGATCCTGGGTCAGGTGATTCATGGATCGGGTGGGTTTTGGATTGGTTGGATCATGGATTGTGGGGGTCGTTGATTGGTTAGATTATAGATCAGGTTGGTCATGGATCAGATGAGTTGCAGTCGTGAATCGGTGGATCGCTTTGATCGTGAATTGAGTGGGTTGTGGATCGGGTGGCTTGCAGATCAAATGGATCACGGATCGGTTTGATTGTGGATCGGGTGGATCGTTCATCTGGTGGGTTGTGGATTTGGGTGGCTTGCAGATCAAATGGATCATGGATCGGTTTGATTGTGGATCTGTTTGATTGCGGATCGGTCGGATCAGTTTGATCGTGGATCATGGCTCGGGTGGCTTGTGGATCGGTTTGATTGTGGATCAGGTGAGTTGTTGATGACTGTTGTCTCCTTATGTTGTGATTGTTTTGGGGTGACTCAGATGTTCCTGTCATGAACTTCAGCTTAATTCTCTTTGATCAGAACAGAGTTTTCCTCAAACATTCTGGTCAAATTCTTCCTAAAGGACACAACACAGGTTGTCATCATTTCCTTAAAGTTTGTGTCTTTCTCTTGTTACGCTTTTCTTATTATTCTTTGCGCTTTTAGTCCGCTGTATCAAATTGTAAGTCTGTCATGATGGTTTATACCAACACAGATCCAAACCATGAAGCTACTACCTCTGTGCTTTACAGTTGTGATCTGCTGTTCTAGTTTTTGGCAAAGCTGTATTTTTCTTTGCCTTTGACGCCTGTTCAACATGCAAACAGAAACTTCTGTCTTCAAATATAGATGTAGGACCTCTTCTTTTCAGGTTGTGTGTTTTTTTGAGGTTGTGCCTTCAGGCAGTGAGTGTTTTTGTTGTCACATTGTGTGTTGCTCCTGCAGGTTGTGCGTTAAGCAGCTTAGCCTTATTGCTTTGCTGGCTCAGAGTCTGTTCCTTCAGCAGCGTCGCTGCCAGGAAGTAAACTCTGTGTGAGTCAGTGTGTCTGTGTGTGTGTGTTTGTGTGTGTGCGTCTGTGTTTGTGTGTGTGTGTGTTTTTGTGCGTCTGTGTGTGCGTTTGTGTGCGTCTGTGTGTGTGTCTGTGTGTCTGTGTGTGTGTGTTTGTGTGCGTCTGTGTGTGTTTGAGTGCGTCTGTGTGTGCGTCTGTGTGTGTTTGAGTGCTTCTGTGTGTGTGTGGGTGTGTGTGTGTTTGAGTGTGTGTGTGTGTGTGTGTGTGTGTGTGTGTGTGTTTGAGTCTGTGTCTGTGGGTGTGTGTGTGTGTGTGTGTGTGTGTGTGTGTGTGTGTTTGAGTCTGTGTCTGTGTGTGTGTGTGTGTGTGTGTGTGTTTGAGTCTGTGTCTGTGTCTGTGTGTGTGTGTGTGTGTGTGTGTGTGTGTGTTAAAGTCTGTGTCTGTTAATGTTAATAGAGCCACATGAATGTTTTAGTGTTTCTATCTGACACACAGTGTTCTTAATATCAGGTTGATTCAAAATTTCCACTTTATATTATTTCATCACGCACACACGCACACATGCACGCACACACACACATGCACGCACACACGCACATGCACGCACACACGCACATGCACGCACACACACACATGCACGCACACACGCACGCACACACGCACACAGTTGGATTGGTTTCCCTGAGTGGTGACTCACTCTGTGCCTCCTTCATGAGCATCATGCCCTCCTGTTCAGAACAGCAGCTGGACTGGTCTGGTAGTTAGTTGGTGTTGAGTTTTGGTTTCTCCTCAGGTCTGTATCAAGTCGCTGATGTCTTTCACTCTGGTACAGGTAGAGGTAAAGGTTAGCCAGCAGACGCAGGTCTGTCCTGATAAACTCGGGCGGGTGGCTGGGCGGGCGGCTGGGCGGGTGGGTCACAGAAATGTGAAGAAGCAGACCAACCTTCATAAAGCAGTTCTCCAAACTGAAGCTGGGGCAGATCTGTTCCACTCTGAACTCTTGGTTCATGTGTCTAGAACACGACCTCCATGATGGAACTCTTGTTGGTTTCATTGTTTGTCATCATTCAGTCCAGTGTTGGCTTGTGAAAAACCGTAGTTCAAGTAAAAGATGTTACCTAAAGATCTTGGAGTCTTATCAGACTTTTGTCTGACACTGCGTCGGCTTTTCGGCAGCACAAAGAGGTCAAAACTGTTACTGTGGTAACAGATCATCACACCCACGTTCTCTGGGCTGGTGACCATGTTATGCTGTGAACAGATGGAGATGAACAGGCTCATATGTTTGTGCTTCTGTGAGCAAGGACCTCACCAAGACATTTAGACGCAGCTCAGTCAGCTGATTTTTGACGGATGGACATTTAGATGCTGACAGAGGGACAAATTCACATGAAAGTAACATGAATTAGATTTAAATAAGAAAAACCAGGGTGAAGGTGAGCAGAGGCAAAGGAGTGAATGGAGAGGATGACTGCTCAGAGAGGTTTGCTCAGGATCTGCTCATTCCAGGGTTTCCTCCTTCGGTCAGTGATGGACCTGCTTTTCCATAAACACAAGTAAAAACGTGCAGAAGGCTTGAAATCAATGCTTGTTGCTGCTGTCGGTGCTTCAGAGCTTCGCTTCTCACATGCTCAGGTCATGTTTGGTTGTCATGGTTACATGAGGTGACAGTATTCAGCAGGAGCTGTTAGTAATGCTCAAACACTCATCTCTGGGGCAAATGGCTGCTGCAACAAAAGCTTGGGATTCCATGGAAACGCAGCGGACGTCCACGTGCTGACCTCAAAGAGACTCTGCCCTGGTTGCTGGTGGAACGCCCGAGTTGCTGAGCAATCAGGAAAATGAAGAGCTGAGCAGGAGCAAAGGAAGGAAGCAGTCGAGGAAGACGATTATCTGGCTTTGAGCAGAACCTACAACCGCTTTCTACCCTCAGTTTGCACATCATGCTGTCAGTCTGACGTCTGTTGACTCATAAATGATTCAGGCTGATTCGTGTGCTCAGTGGAACACAGGAACCTCACCAGTGTTCTCCCATGAAAGGATTATGTTCAGATGCTCTGACAGATGTGTTCTTATTCCCCAGCTGAGTCTGCAGAGCAGATTCTGGAGCTCTTTCCTGTTGGTCACTGCTGTAAACAAAGCTTTTGTGTTGGAACTTTTCCACAAAAAGTTTATTTTGGGATCTTTTCTACAGAAAAGGCGGTTCTGAAGCTTCTTTTACTTGGTTCTTGTAGAACCTGTTTTCTGTGAGGAAAAACTTTGAGTATGAAGTGAGCAGATGTATCAGAGGAATATGGTTTTGTTGTTCTGTTTTAGACCGTTTGTTTCTCCTTGCAGACCCTGAGCAGACTGAGGACCTGTCATCGTACCAGCTGACTGTCCCTCGACCAATAGGAGGCAGGCTAAAGAGGGGCTTGGATGGAAGACCACCTGAACAGGTAGGGGAGCTCTGAGGTTTTGGAACATCTCTGTTCATCTCTGCTTTTGAATGCAGTGTGTTCATGTTATTAAGAAAAATAACTTGTGTATTTAAAGATAAAGATGTTCTGCTGCTTAAATTTGTCTTTAATGATGAAGTTTAAAACCCACTCCATTGAGAATTTTTTTTTGTGTTTTTAACATTTTCTTATGACATTGTTCTGTTAATGGAAGGCATATATTAAGAAAATAAACAATTAAATTAAGTATTTCTTTATTGAAATTGTTGTGAATCAGGAGTAGACAAAAAATATGGCTCAAAAAAGATCCTATTTATGTCGTAGAAAACACACTAAGTAGGGTCCCAAGTCTCCCTGCTGCGCTCCATCCTTATGCATCCACATGCAGACAAATAGATCCATGAACGTCTTTGTTTTCCTCGTCTGAGCTGGAATCTGGATCAAAACTCTATGGATTTCTGTACTGGATTAAAACTGGATTGAAACGTCTGAATAGCTCTGATTGATATTGTACACCATTTTTGTTGCACTGCTAACGTTAGCTTGCGGAAGTGAGGGTCTGTAAGCTAGGAGGAGAGCATAGCATAGCCGTTCTGAAACTATGTCCTCAATAAAACCCACAGGGATCCCAGTGGTCTTTTAATCATGATTTTACCGTTTCTCCATTTGTAGGCAAAATAATAAAAAAATAACTATCATTTTCTAGGACATAGTTTCTGCAGAGCAGCAAGGCTGAATTAGAAATTCCCCTCAGAGTTGAGACTTTTGCAGTGGAGTAAACCTCCACCCATTTCCCATAATCCATCTGTTTACACTCTCCCGCTAGCTTACAGCCCCTGACAACCCCAACCTAACATTACTGGTGCAACAGAATGAGCAATATTGGAGATACCCAATCATGCAGTTTATATCCAGACGCCAGCCCAGACGAGGGAAACCCAGACGTGGATCTATCTATCATGGATCTGTTTGTCTGCAAGTGGATGCATCAGAATGGAGCGGCGCAGAGTGCTCGTGGTTGCCCGACTGTAGTTTGTTCAAGGGAACTACTAGCTTTTTCAAACCACATTTTTGTCTGCTCCTGATTCTCTCCTGATTCACAATAATTTTAATAAAGTAACGCTCAGAATTGCAGTTTAAGTCTTAAATTCTTTTATATCTGTCCCCCATCATGGGAAAAAGGCTGCATGAATGTGTAAAAAAGCACAATCATTTCATTGTCTTTAACTTCTTTGGAATGATGAAGTTTGCAAAATATTTTCTAAAAACGTAAAAGGTTCACAAGTATCTAAACAAACCGATGTTTTAAAACCTTTTCATAGCTGCTGGAGTGCTGCTGAAGGTCAGGTAGTTGGAGCCTTCCCCAGAATGATAATCCAGTGGTCATTTCTGGAATGGCAAGAGTTTGTTCAAAGCAGCTCAGCGAGTCCTACGGAAGTTCAAAGGTGATCCAGCAGCAGAGCTGAAGAGTGTGGACAGCTGCAGATCAAAAACCATAGCAGATCTCTGCGAGTTTACATTTTCATGATGTCTCCCATTTCTAAACCAGGTGATGGAGTGTGTACTCCTGCAGCTCCTTAACTTCCACTGTGTCACAAATATATTGAAATGGATGAACTTAGTGAAAAGAGATAATGATTCTAAGTATGTTTAAGGACACCTGAAAAGTCTTTAATATCTTCCTAATGAGCTAAAAATTTTAAAAGCTGGTGGTTAATAAAACCTCCTGAAGTTTGCTGCAGAGGTAAACAGTCAAAATGGAAAGAACGATAGTATGAAAGTGTAACACATTCAAACTATTGAGAGATCACAAGTGATGATGAACTGATGAGTTCAGGCGGATGTGGACATCTTTCTTCTGACTGGACCTGAGGTTCTTTCTGAGGTTCTTTCTGAGGTTCTTCCGGCTGCAGCTTTGAAACTGAAGCTGAGGCACCGAGTGATCAAGTGATGTCAGAAAGAAGAGATGCAGTCGAGGATCCAGAATTCCTGACTAATCATTCAAAGAAGAACTCAAAGTGCAGCATTTTCTAAAAGAATCCATCTTACTAGTTTAAACTTTGACCTCCAGAGCTGCCTAAACAAACGTTTCTTTTTAGCAACTACTGTTCCTATGGAGACAGAGGTCAGCATAACTGAAACAAGTTTTTGTATATTGAATCATTTCCTGAGCTGCTCTTGAGTGTGCAGTAGAGTAAACCTGGTATGTTGTGCTCAAGCTGGAACATGCTGGGTGTGCTCAGGCCTCTGTCTGTACCACAGTGCATTCCTGTCCGCTCCACCATAATGACGGCTGCTCAAACACTAGCAGGAGCCGATGTGAGGCCTCTCACTGGGATGGTCCTCCCACAGCAGTGAAATGTGAGACCTGCTGGGACGGACGTACTGAAAGTGTGACGTGAACAAAGGAGTGACTTGTTGTGTGCTGGAAGTAGACATTTTGAGAAGAGGCGAGCTTCCATAAGTGGTCAAAGAGAAGAATGAAAAATAAAAGACCAGAGACTGTTGATTTGTGGGACTCACTGAGGGGAGAAACCATGTTTTCTCTGGTGGTGGTGGGGGTGGGTGGGGGGTATCGACAAGCATTGGTTGTAAACGAGAACTGGACCGAGTGAGTGTGAAATCACCCATAATAGCAAATAGTTCACTCCCAGCTCCAACCAAATAAAGTTAATTCAGTGGCCAGTGAGTTTGATTGAAGGTCACACCCCGACCACTAAAAAGCACAAAATCTGTCAAACATTTTGAATGTTCCACATGAGACCACAACCTTTTACTGAGACATCTGAGTGGTTAGCTTATAACTTGAGAATCTTAAACTACAGAAAAAATATCATGAAAAAAGGATTATCAAGAACATGTAAAACATGTCTCAAATCAAGAACGGTTATTCTGACCAATAGAATGACTGACTGTGTTACAGCTGTTTATTTCTCAACTCAACTCAACTTTATTTCTATAGCACTTTCAACCAGCAGGAAGCTAAAACAAAGTGCTGTACACACACAAGACAAAAACAAGATAAAAAGACAATAAAAAAAACAAATAAAATAGTAAGAGCAATAAAATCTCCATAAAAGTCTCTGGGATTTTGACTTCAGCTGGTACTCCATGTTTGAAACTGAAGGGGGCCATTCAGTCCAGTTCTCATATACAGTCGAGGGGGACAAGTTTAAATTCACTTTAGAAACTTCACTTCCTGGTGAAATTTTCCATAAGATTAGATGGGTCACACAGTAATGATGTAGCAGCAGGCTGTGCTGTCCCCCGTTTTAGTGACATTGGTAAGTGAGTCTACTGTCCAGCTGTGGAGGAGAAACATAAGCGATTCTTGGGTTTATGGAGATGCTCATGAGCTCCAACTGAAACTGCCGTTTACCCAAACCTCCCCGTGTAATCAGGGAGAGTTTGTCGTGGCCAGGAGTCTGCTGAAAAAAAAAAGAAACGGTGATGTGTTTGTACCATCAGCGGAAACGGATCTGTGTGTGATGAAAGGCTGCTGTCCAGCACCGAAGATCCAGAAGTTCATCCAACAGAAGAGGCCTGCACTCAACAAGGGCGGGGTAACACCCCAACCTCTCGTTTGTGAAAGACGAATCGTTTACAACAGTAAACGGTAAAAGAGCTTCTTTAAACCAGCGCCAGAACCACAGTTTAAAGGTTTAAGATCAGACATTGGCCTATTCAAAGCAGTTGGAGGTTTCTTTACTTCCCACTGCTGGTGTAAGGTGGAGTTTGACAGATCTTCTCTGCTGTCAGAGACTTATATTTGGGTCAGGCAGAGGGGAAGGTCTTTATCTGTAGACCTCTGATGGGTTTGGCGGGCAGCCTGAATGTGGGAGAAACTGGATGAAGAAAAAGGTGGCTCAGCCATTCTTCAGTTTTCATTTGTGCCTTTGTTGAAGATCCGTTTGTGTCCTTCATGCCTTTCCTCCTCCTCCTTCCTCCTCTTTCCTTGTTTTTTTATCCTTTGTTCTTGCAGTTTTTGGTTTGTTTTGTTTTATTCCGGCTAGAAAGTGGGATGTGATTCATGTTCACATGAAGAACTTCAGTTTCCATAGTAACACAGATCAGTATTTACGTCCCCTCCCTTTTGCAAACCTAAATCTGATCTGTGCTCACCGGAAAACCAAACAAACAAATGTAGAACTGTCAGAGCAGGTGGGATCTGAAGCAGATTGTGGGCGGAGCTCAGAGTCCCGCTGACATCCTGTCCGCACTCACCTCTAACACACACAGAGCAGATGCCAGCGTGTGTGTTCACCTCCTGGTTTATCACACAGCTGCTGGGAACTGCAGCATACACGCTTGAAAAATATCAGGTGAGTCAGATGCTCAGGTGACTTTGGAGTTTTGAAAGAGTCTTTTCTCTTTCAGCAGCAGCAGGTTCTAATCTGTGGCTCAGACGTTTAACTCCACAAACCCACGCTTTCCTTTCACCTGAAGTTCCTCAGTGAGGAGAAGCCAGCAGCTTTTATCATCTGTGTGTCTGGGATCTCCTGCAGAGATTTTGCTCAAATGTTTTGTGTCTGTAGGTGTCTTACGCCATCAGCGTGGATGGAACTGATCACATCGTGCATCTGGAGAGGAACCAGTAAGTAAACAGAGCTGCTCTGGGCCCAGCAGGGGCACGTAGCCCGACCACCTCCCCAAACGGGCTGCAGGTCCTCAGCAGCAGAAACAGGAGCGAATGAAGGCTTGCAATAATCCGTTAATGTCTGACTGAAAGATTCCTGCTGAGTCCAACTTAAATTAACATTCTTCTGGTTCGAAGCACTATTAATGGGTTTAAATGTTTTCACTTTTCTAAGTTTTAATGGACATGAAGTGTGAAGTAAAATAAGTATTTGATCAATAACAAGAAGTTCATCTCAATATTTTTTATTGTAGCCCTTCTTGGTGATGACAGAGGTCAAACATCTGTGAGACACAGAATTCTTGCTTGTTTGTTGAAGCTAAATCCTTGTTTTCTGATCCATTTGACATGTGAATTCTACACAGTCAAACTGTGATTTCTTTAAATCTTTTTTTACACTCTGTCTCTCTCATCTTCCATGATGAGCATTCCAGGCCAAACTCAGCTTTTGAAATAGAAACACTTTTAGAATTTATGACTGACAAACACTTGTATGCTTCAGCTTTTACTTATTTACTCACTGTTTTTGGCACAATCCCATACAAACATTAGAAATGTCAGAGTCTGGTAGCTGAATCTTTTGGAGCTCATCCTTCAGTGAGATTGATATCCGTCTGACTCATGAGTTCATTCAGGTTCTTCTGTTCCTTCTTCTCCCCATCTTTTCCTAAACGTCTGCACAGAAACCAAAACAAGAGCAGGTCTGGTAACCAGAGAGCGTTAGGCTTGATTTTTTTTCTTCTTGTTTGCAGCCTGCTGATGCCTGCAGACTTTACTGTCTTCACCTACAGCGAGAACGGATCAGTCATCACATCCAGACCTTCTGTTCAGGTAACATTGCATTCTGGGTAATGGGATTTCATGGATACCACAAAATTACTGATGCAACCAGATTTGCTCTCAAGCTTCAGACAAAAGTCACAAAAACCAGTTCAGTCGGATCTGATTCCAAGTATTTCTGCCTCTCTGGAAGGACATCAGCCTGCTTTATTGGACCGAGGATTTCAAGACAAGAATGTTCTTTTATTGGAGTAATGACAGTAAATGCTTTGATAACCAAAAGGAGGTGAACAGAGGTGGAAATGTTGAGCTCTGTAGATCCAGTACGTTAACTAAACCTGATTCTCTTCTGTTCTGTGCTGCAACAGCTTGTTAAGGAGGCCTTTTTCATGAGACAAGTGTAGTTACACCAGCAGTTTGTCCTGTCATGATCAGTCAACTGGCTAAAATTAACATCACAGCAGCACGTTCTGCAGACAGCAAACAAGGTTTGCTGCATTGCCTGGTTTATTGATACAGAGAGTGAGGCATGCTGGGAGTTTCCTCAGCACGCTTGGGTTTACTCAGTTTCTCGTTGGCTGACCTGCTGCCCAGCACTCCGACTCCTCTGTGCTCCACTTTTACTACCACTCCACATTCAGATTCTTCTGGCTCCTTCTCGCCACTGACTCCTCTTCCTCGCTGTGAGTGCTCCTTCACCCGCTGCTCACTGCTGTGGTTGTACATGTGAATCAGGGAGCCTCACTACAGACACAGATTTATGTTTTCCTCAATTCCTGCATAAGGCAACTTAAAGTGATCTGCATATAGTTGGGTTTTGGATCAGACAAGTGTTGAAACCAAATGAAGTGAAAGCCAAAGTCTCAACAGTCTCTTTTCTGAGTAAGTTGAGGACTTTTTGTCTGAAAGCAGGACTGAAACAGCCCAGAAGGAAGTGAAACTGAATCGCACAGCTTGCATCTAGTCCATCAGAATGAGGCAACATGCAAGTGAACAGAGTGGTGAACTGTCTTTCCATTTGTAACCTGGTTTGTTTTCAGATGGAGTTAAAAATTGAGTTCCTAAGACTTTCTCTAGACCTAGAAGAGCCTGGTTTGATGAGAGAAACCAGGTCACTGTAGAAATCTGCCTGTAATCCTGTTACTGAGCGCATGTAAACACACACGTTAATGTCTCACTTGGAGACACAAAACAATGAGAAAATAGGTGCATGAGAAATGAGGAATCTCCTGTTCTTGTTCATTGATGTCCCAATGAAAACCAAGCTGGGCAGTGTGCTGTGTGGATGACGTAGCATCATGGCTGTCAACATATACAGACTTAAGAGAGAAAAAACTTTTTCCTTTCTGTTTTCACTACAAAAAGCCTTTTAATACACTGTAAATTCAGAAAAGAAGAAGCAAAGCGTCCTGAAAATAGGCTTAAAGGAGCTGCAACAGGAGCTCTTGGCTCCAACTGATCAGGCTCCACCCGAAGAACATGTCTGTTATTTTGAAGATCAAGTAAAACATCAGATTTCTGACTGAGCTCCATATCAGCTCATGCTGGTTCAGCCCGTCGACACAGAGGAGGAGAGAGATGTGGGAGCCGCAAGTTTGCGTTCCTCCTAAGTACAACATGTCCTCTCTCTCTCTCACGCGCACACACACACACACACACACACACACACACACACACACACACACACACACACACACACACACACACACACACACACACACACACACAGAGGAAGTGAATTATGATCTCCCGTGAGACGAATGCAGGAAGAGTGTGTGTTTCCAGTCAGCTGATTACTCCCCGTTTTGTGTGGCGCTCTCAATCAGGTCCGCTGATGACGTCATAGTCAGTGGTCTTGGTCCAGTCTGCAGTTACAGCTCCTCCTGCAGGCGTCACTGAGTATCTTCCCTCTGTGTTACAGGACCACTGTCACTATCAGGGCTTTGTTCAGGATGTGGAGGGCTCATCTGTGGCTATGAGCATCTGCAATGGCCTCAGGTGACACACACACACACACACAGGAACAGTACCAAAGGAAATGAGCTTTCTTCCCATCGACTTCCTGTGAATCCTCCTGCAGATTAATCATGCTTCAACAAGGCAGAACAATCTCTCATCAGTTGTGATCAGATCATTTAGGAAACATGAAGCTTTTTAACGACATATTAAATAAGAATATTGAAAACATGATAACCCATCTCCACAAAGACAGACATGTTCCTATTCCCACACAGAGGGTTCTGTGTGTGCGTTTGTTCTGCTTCCACCCTGTTGACCACTCATAGTGATTGCTTTAAGAGGTTCTGCAAACACAATTCCTCATTAAGGTGGAGTGGTTTGTTTTGGAGGAGGAGGAGATGAAGATTGCTGTGGTTGTAGAACCTGCCTTAAAGCTTTTACAACCCCAAACTGAGTGAAGGGACCATCATTGGAGTCCAGTTTCATTTGTTCCTAAATGATTCTGCTCCTCAGAGTCAAAACGAATTGTCAGATTGTGACTAGTGGACTTTCAGTAAACAGACTTGTCAGTTTAAAGTTCTGACCAGAGGGCGGCGCAACATCTTTGTTAAAACTATGTTTTAATTTTACACACATACTGACAATAAGATTTTTGTTTAAAATAAATATCAGAGTTTGTTGAAATGTTTTTACAGAAGATCAACATTTGAACTTTTAGAAGAACATCTTCACTACTGGAGGATTTATTGCAGATCATGCTGTTCTCTAACCAGTTGAGCTGCGAGTGTTCTGGTTCTGCCCAGCAGACGACCACTCCATTCGTGAAAGACTTGAGTTGACGAGTTATTGAGATGATGACACTTTTTAAAGTAATAAAAGTTAAAGACATGGAAGGGGCTATTGTTTGTTCATGTTTACGTGTTTTACCTTCAGAAAATCTTAATCTTAATGTCTGGGAGCAGCTTCAGTTGTTCACACTGGAAGTGTGTATGGTGTTTTCTCACATCTCTGTGAAGTCTCGCTCTGCGACTGAAAAACAGACGCTCACAGTTTTTTCTTGATCTGTTTCCTCAGAGGAGTGTTGCATCTCACCAGCGACAGCTACGGCATTGAGCCTTTGGACTCCGCCCCCGACCAGCATCTGCTGTACCTCCTACGTGATGTGACGTCACAGCCTCAAGGGTGTGGCACACACCAGCATGGGCATAGCAACGCCACTGAGCATACTCAGTCCAAACCAATGGAAGTCTATCACGGAGAGCACAGAAGGGTGTGTTCATTCACACACAAACACACAGTCATGTTGTATGGTTGTCATTAGTCTGTAAGAGGATCCTCTGTCCTCCACTGGTTACCTGTATTAATGGCACCTGTTTGAATTAAATAATTACAAAACGAAAAAAAGCAGGTTATAAAGGTGGATCTTGAGCCTCTTAATAACCTTGCGGTCTCTGCGGCCCTGAGGCTCTCCAGCAGGCTGTTCCACGGACAAGGACCCTAATGATGGAATGAGGCCTCAGCATGTCTATAGGAAACACACCTGTCCACAACCTCACACAGTCACACTCTAAACTCCACTAAGGCCAAGACCAAAGAGCTGTCGAAGGACACCAGAAACAAAATTACTGAGCTGCATTAGGCTGGGAAGACGGAATCTTCAACAGGTAAGCAGCTTGGTGTGAAGACATCAACTGTGGGAGCAATTATTAGGAAATGGAAAACATACAAGACCACTGATAATCTCCCTCCATCTGGGCCCCCCCACAAGATCTCACTCTGTGGGGTCAGAATGGTCACAAGAATGATGGGCAAAAATCCCAGAACCACACGGGGGATCTAGTGAATGACCTGCAGAGAGCTGGGACCAAAGTAACAAAGGCTACCATCAGTCACACACTACGCCACCAGGGACTAAGATCCTGCAGTCCAAGACGTGTCCCTCTGCTAAAGCCAGTACATGTGCAGGCCCGTCTAAAGTTTGCTGGAGAACATTTGGATGATCCAGAAGAGGATTGGGAGAATGTCCTATGGTCAGATGAAACCAAAATAGAACTTTTTAGTAAGAACTCTACTCGTCGTGTTTGGAGGAGAAAGCATGCTGAGTTGTATCCAAAGAACACTATACCTACTGTAAAGCATGGGGGTGGAAACATCATGCTTTGGGGCTTCATGTTTTTCAGCAAAAGGACCAGGACGACTGAATGGAACCATGTATGGTCAGATTTGGAGTGAAAACCTCCTTCCATCAGCAAAGGCATTGAAGGTGAAACCCGGCTGGGTCTTTCAGCATAACAACCATCCCAAACACACTGAAGGAGTGGCTTTGTAAGAAGCATTTCAAGGTCCTGGAGTGGCCAAACCAGCCTCCAGACCTCAGCCCCATAGAAAATCTTTGGAGGGAGTTAAAAGTCTGTGATGCCCAATGACAGCCAGAAATATCTCTGCTCTAGAGGAGATCTGCAAGGAGGAATGGACCAAAATACCAGCAACAGTTTGTGAAAACTTTGTGAAGACTTCCAGAAAATGTTTGACTGCGGACATTGCCAACAAAGAGTATATGACAAAGAATTGAGTTAAACTTTTGTTATTGACCAAATACTTATTTTCCACCACAATTTGAATTCTTTAAAAATCTGACAATGTGATTTTCTGGATTTCTTTCTCATGTTGTCTCTCGTAGATGAGGTAAACCTGTGATGAAGATTACAGGCCTCTCTCATCTTTTTTAGTGGGAGAACGTGCACAATTGGTGGCTGACTAAATACTTTTTTGCCCCACCATATATCTTTAAATATTAGATGATAAAAAGAGATAATCACAAAGAAAAGAGGAAAATGCTCAATGTACACAAATCGGTCAACCACAACTTACCATGACATGACCCCAAAACAACACAACAGAAACAGGACCGTTGTCATAAGATTTGCACAGGCAGACAAATTTATTCAGGCGATGAAAGCTAACCATGAAGACAAAAGGTAAAAGTAAACGGACAGTCTGCGTGCAGCTGTTTCATTAACAGTCATGTTGGTACATAATCTGTCTGACCTCAACCCGTCTTCATGTTGAAGTTTTTCCTCTCTTGTTCAAATCTTGTGCTGTGACTTTAAAACAGAGCCGTCTCCACAGCAGATCCTTGAATGTTGTTCAGTTCCTTCTTCAACTTCAACCCCTTTGCTGTGTTCCAGATGAAGAGAGCAGTTCTCCATAAAACTCACTATGTGGAGCTGCTGCTGGTGGTCGACAACGACAGAGTAAGTCTCTTTTTCTGACGACCTTTGTCCTTCAACAATGAGAGAAAGAAACAAGAACCTGAAGGATGTGCTCCTGTATGTTCTACTCCCTTTAGTATAATTACATGAACAGAAACCAGACCGCCGTAAGAGAGGAGATGGTCCAGCTCGCTAACTTTGTGGACAGCGTGAGTAGACAGAACTCACCACTCACCAATGTGGACGGGGAAAGAGTTTGTGCACCCTTTGAGGCCACAGTACCAACAGCGGTGCTTTTGAAGAGCTTACTGTCTACTGTGAGCACCTGTGGGTCCACATTTGTAGATGAGGCTGACTCAAACGCATGTTTTGGCGTGATTTGTGAAGGTCAAAGGACGGGGGTGTGGGAGGGCGGGTTGGTGATGTCACGAGGACTCAAGAGGGGTGCCCTGTGTGAAGTCAGGTTCCACATTGTTGGGACTTTTTACCACTTCAAAATCAAAGTGGACTTCTGTTATTTCCAAGCAGCAGAATTCTGCATGGTTGTCATAGTAACGTTGATCAAGGTCAGAGATTGGGTTTTGTTACATTTTTTGGAAAATCTGTGCCAATTTTGGCAGGTTCTATTTGTGTTTTATTCTATGTTTGTGTGTGTGCAGATTTACATACAACTGAATGTTCGGGTGGTTCTGGTCGGTCTGGAAATCTGGACTCACCAGAACCCAATAAGCACTGAAGGAGAAGCTGGAGAAGTGCTGAGTCGCTTCACACAGTGGAGGGAGAAGGAGCTGGTTCCTCGTCGCCGCCATGACTCAGCTCAGCTCATCCTGTTAGTATAAACCTTCAGGGCTGGGGGGGTTCATGAGTGGAGCAGGATTTTAGTTAACACTATACTAGTACTAGGATCACAGCAGTACTCTTACTTCAGCTGGACGGTGGTTCCTCACTACAATGCGGTTCACATTTTATGGCCTCGCAGATTTAATGAAGTTCAGTTTTGAATGCTATTTGTTAGCCTTCTTTTGTGTTTTTTTGCATCCTGATTGGCTGTAGATCAGTGCCAGTCAGTCTCCTCCATGATTGACTTAACTTCTATGAAGGTTTGAGGTCTGAGAGTTTAAACGAGAGAGAAAAGTCAGAAAATGTTCATGCATGTTGGAGCGCGTCATGTGTGCAGTTAGGGGTTTTACTGCTTTAAAGTCCCACACGATTATCCTTTGGTCTACAAAGCATTCCCAGTGGTCTTTTGATCATGATTATGCTGTTTTTAGACAAAATCAAAAAACCTGTGTGGTTTTCTAGTGCGGGTGGGACTGTCGGCGCAGAGTAAGCCCACCCCCACTTCCCATCACCCATCTGTTTACATTTTCTCCCGCTAGCTTACAGCCCCTCACGACCCCAGTCTAACATTACCATAGCAAAAAACCAGAGCATTTTCAGAGCTATCCATCTGTCCAGTTCTAATCCAGATTCCAGCTCAGACGAGGAAAACAGAGACGGATCTGTTCGTCTGTAAGTGGATGCATCAGAATAGAGCAGAGCAGGGAGACTTTGGCCTGCCCAGTGTCTTTCTATGTCACAAGCTTTTTTAAGCAGCATCTTTTTCATCTTCTCTTGATTCACAACCATTTGAAAAAATGAATCCTATTTTAAGCAGAATTTCTTTTTATATATTTGATGAAACTGATGAGGATCTTCTTGTAGGAAGAAAAGTTTTGGTGGAACGGCGGGAATGGCCTTTGTCTCCACGGTGTGTTCCAGAAGTCATGGCGGAGGCATTAACGCGGTACGCATGTTTGAAAGGGTTATGGCACTTTGTGCAGCTTCAGATGGTGGTGGGATGTCAGAGTGTGTCTGTAAACTGTCATTTGATGATTTGAAAGCCTCACATTTTGCTCTCGCCTCAGTTCACAAACAACAGAATTCCCGCCTTCGCCTCTATCGTGGCTCACGAGCTGGGTCACAACCTTGGGATGAACCACGACGACGGCCGCACCTGCAGCTGCCCCGTTGACGCCTGCATCATGAACTCTGGAACTACGTGAGTCAAGCTGCACACTGAGCATGTGCAGAACGCCTTTGGACACCCGGTAGCTACAGCTCTGTCCCTGCAGAGGATCCAGGAACTTCAGCAGCTGCAGTGCTGACGACTTCGAGAAGATGATCTTGATGACAGGAGCGATGTGCCTCATGAACATCCCCCGGCCTGATGAGGCTTACAGCGCCCCTACTGTGGAAACAGGCTTGTTGATGTCGGAGAGGAGTGTGACTGTGGGTCAGAAAAGGTCTGAAACGCACTCTCATGTGATGCTCTATTTACGCAGAAACAGAATAGTTAGTGGAACATGGAGGAGAGGAATAAAGGAGAGACAGAATTGTGTGTCTTTGTACATTTAGGAGTGCGAGGAAGACCCATGCTGTGAATACAAGACCTGCAGGCTGAAGTCCTGGGCTCAGTGTGCGTATGGAGAGTGCTGCTACAACTGTCGGGTAAAGCCAAGCAGCAAGTTCTGGGAAAGGCCACAGTTTGACACAAAGGAGTGACTTGTGTTTTTGTGGTCAGTATTTGCCAGGTGGAACAGTGTGCCGCAGCAGTGAGGACGAGTGCGACCTGCCTGAGTACTGCAACGGCTCCTCACCCTTCTGTCAGAGCGACGTATTCATTCAAGTGAGGACTCACCGCTTTTTGAGCAAAGAAACCAGCTTCCTGTGGAGGCGCTGCTCCAAAATAAAAGCTGGTGTTTGTGTTTCAGGACGGACAGCCTTGCAGGAACCAGAAGGCCTACTGTTATAATGGGAAGTGTCAGTACCACGACAAGCAGTGTCAGGCGTTGTTTGGAACCAGTATGTATCTCTCTGCACACAACATTATAACCTTCTGGAAGTTCTCATTGCTCTCAGGTCTAAAATATTTTTGTTTAATTCTACGTTCACACCCGGCATGTGACGCATGATCTAAAAAACATGCTCTTACACTCGCATTTAGCATATGGTGCTCTGGCTGAACCGTGGCTACCCGATGGCAGCCCATTACCGCCACCTGCAAATGGAAGAGGCTTGGTGTGAACTGTCAAAGCCGTTCCACCGGCTTTAACTTGAAAGATGTGTGTAACTGTCCCACGTCCTGTGCGTAGAAACTGCTGTGGGAACGACGGTAGCAACATGTGAACATGAAGGAAAAAACCTGAAACGCACTTTTACATAGACTTTTGTTTGAAAGTGGTTGCTTGCACTCATCTTGCCGAGGCCGGTGTAAACATAGCTTGAGGCAGAAAGGATAAATGTTAGGTTTGTCTGTTTTCCTGATCTTCCTGCTCCTTTCCAGAGGCGACAGCAGCTCCTGAAATCTGCTTCAAAGAAGTCAACAGTAAAGGAGATCGCTTTGGGAACTGTGGCTACCAGAACTTTCCCTTCAAGAAGTGTGAGAGCAGGTAACGTTCCCCCTCATTGACTGTGGAAATGCTTCAGTCCCAGCGCCTCTGGTGACTGACGTCTGCCCTCCCCCTTCACAGGAACGCTCTGTGTGGGAAGCTGCAGTGCTCCAACGTTCAGGGTGTCACTGTTTTTGGCAAAGTGCCATCTTACATCACCACCCGGATAGGTGGAGCCGAATGCTACGGGGTTGACTTCAATCTGGGGTCGGACGTCCCGACCCGGGGATGGTGAACGAGGGGACCAAGTGTGGAGACAATAAGGTGAGGAGGACATGAGATGAGGGGGGCTGCTGGCAGATGCTGAAGCTCTCCTCCTCTTCATCGGTGCTCAGGTGTGCATGAACTTTGAGTGCCGCTCTGCTGACGTCCTGAAGAACGACTGCGACACGGAGAAGAAGTGCCACGGTCACGGGGTGAGGCTCACCTGTCTGCCGCTGCCCGTCTATGTGCCCACCTACCTGTCTTTTTCATGATTCCTGTCTGTGCCTCCCAGGTGTGCAACAGCAACAGGAACTGTCACTGCGAGAGCAGCTGGGCCCCGCCATTCTGCGAGCTCTCAGGATATGGCGGCAGCGTGGACAGCGGACCCACGTGGAATGGTATGTCATCGAGCTCCACCATATCGTACCGCTGCTGCAGCGCTGACCTCTGCTGTCCTCCTCAGATAAAGACACATCTCTCAGGGACGGCCTGCTGGTCTTCTTCTTCCTCATTCTTCCTCTGCTCGGCTTGGGTGCGTTTATTTTCTACGCAGGAACGAGCTGCTGCGTCGACTGGGACTAAGCCGCAGGAAGAGGTCACAGGGATACGAGTGAGTCAGCCAACATGATCACATGACACATAAACATCCTTTCTGTGTTCAGGAGCACCAAAATTCCTCCAACACATTACAAAAAAGAAAAATAGAGCCTAAAAACATTACCTTTAACTCTGTAAGTAGTGTTCAAACACATTCACGTAAAACCTGCATGTATCATCATGCACTAATCCAGATGATAAAATACCTTCATTATAACAAACTGTTGTATCAGCAAATTGAAATGACAACTTAGTAAATGAGCTCATTAGTCCAGCCGTCAAAGCAGATACTTCAAGATGGGTAGGAGACAGGCGGAGACTCCCCCGTGATGTTCTCAGTATCACTCTCATTCCTCATCTGAGCTGGAATCTGGAATAAAACTGTATAGCTTCAATAATGCTGCTGTTTTTGCTTAGGTGGGAGTTGTGAGGGGCTGGAATCTAATGGGAGAGTATAAACAAAGAAATAATGGGAAGCGAGGCGGGCTTACTCCGCACCAACATTCCCGCCTCCAAATCAGAAGCAATTATGTGATGTCAACCAAGTAGGAAGGAAGCGACCGGTGAACTATCCCGACCATGATTGCAAAGCACAGGACTTCATTATTCTTTCTGTCATTGCTTTGCCTAGCCCTCGTAATTCCTGGTCATTGACTTAAGAGATCTATGGCTCAGGCTTAGGAACCCGCTGTTTCTGTGGCTTCATTGTCTTCAGGCCTGACGCTGCAGCTTCAGCCCGCCAGAGCCGAGAGCCCCCTCCCAGAGCTCCGCCTCCGGCCATTCTCCATGGAAACGTGAACGGCAGAGAGGTGAGTTTACAGCTGATAATGTTTCACTGATGTGAGGCCCATCAGAGCGCCAGGTTTGGATTCTGCAGCACACACAGCTGCAAACATGTTGATGTAACAAAGCTCCTGTGGTGCTGCTGGTTAGGAGGCTGAGGAGGAGGATGATGCTGATGCTGCCCCGGTAAGATGCGCAGCAGATTACTGTCAGTAGAGTAAATTAGGGACAAAAACTCTTCACCTGGATAAAACGGTGGTCTTTACATAGTTCATATGTCACCCTGTTTTGTGCTTCCCTAACGATGAATAACCAGCTGACACACCAGCAGCTGCGG
The DNA here is from genome assembly GCA_014656515.1 of Oryzias celebensis. NCBI lineage: Eukaryota > Metazoa > Chordata > Actinopteri > Beloniformes > Adrianichthyidae > Oryzias > Oryzias celebensis. The sequence continues at coordinate 6,513,652 of BNCR01000009.1, read as the reverse complement.
ACACACTCACCGCGCTTCCTTGCGTTGCATCCTTTATTTATAAAGTTATGATGAGCATAATTGTTGTTGTGCATCAAAGGAAAGTCTTTAATCAGCTTCCTGCTAAGCAGCAATGCCAGGCTTTAGGAGAGCATCCAGCAGAGAACATCAACAGTGGAGAGCCTCAAAACTGCAAGTAGTAAGAGATCCATCAAAATGTTGAGAGAGTGAACCTGCAAATGAAGAAAACAACTGGAAAAAAATCCAAGATTTCATTTCAACACATTTCAGATTTGACAAGAAAAATGAAACTGAACAAACAGAGATCAGGCTGTTTAACAGACATCAACTTCATCACCTAAACTAACTACACCAACAAGAGAACTCAGGAACACTGAAGAAACTACAGACTAACACAAACAAGTTGATCCTTTGATAGAAATCTATAAACAAAAAATTAAATGATTTATGGAAGCAACCAAACACAAAAAGCTTGGACCAGTTCTTCCCTTTCCCTCCTAAAAGAAGTGTTAGATGATGGGACTTCTTCCTGTTCTTGGACCTCTGAAAGACTTTATTCCAGCAACTAAAGCCAACAGCAGAAATCTCCTCTGAATTATTCACAACTTCATGATTGAGCCCCAAAAAAACTGTACCAAAGCTCTTAAATGCAGCCTACAAATAGAAACGAATGCAAAGTAAATGTATATAATGCACTTCCAACTGCTGCTATGAGAGGGACCAGTCTGCTGTATGCCAGCATGACATATCAACACATTTACATTCTATTTCACTCACAAAACTTTCAAAAATAAGAACCCATTCAGGAGTTTTACTGCCCAGAACCCTCGCTCCTAGCAGTGCTTTTATTCTTAAAGACGTGCTTAAGCATCAAATGCAGCATCAGAAACCATGCATCCCATAATCCCTGCCCTCCACGCCCTTTCTAGGATGTCCTGCTTCTATTAGATCCGTTATTACATCAGGAAATACAGTCTTTAAATCCCTGATTAGTGCCTGAAGCTTGTGAATGAATAGTAGTTTTCATTGTGTGTTTGCAAGAGTTTTAGGTGCTTTGTGTCCATTTGTGATTATTAACAAACTGTTTTATCTTTATGTTAAGCATCACGCTCAGCTGCTGCCCCCAAAGGAGGTAAAGTACTCACACAGACACTCACAGTATACAAAAGCAGAAATGAGCTAAAGATGCACAGACCCTTTCCAAAGTCTTACCATATAATGAAAATTGTATTCATTTCCATAGTTCTATTCAACAAATGAAACTTCATAGATTATAGATTCAGGGCCCACTGTTTTAATTGAATTGATTTCATGTGTTTGTTTATTTCTTACATAAATTGTGGTTCCAGCTCATAAAACCCATGAAAACAGGATTGAAGAACATTAGAAACTGTGGGAAATCATCACTTAGTTCTCAGTTTTTCAAAAACATAAAGACAGAAATTATGATCACATTAAGTCAATCAAAATAAAGTATTTTCAAAATGATGTCTCTATCTCCAATACTTCAATAGTATCAGCAGGGCAGATCCTGCTGGATGATCAAATCTGCATCTCCATCCGGATCCTTCAGCAGAAGGAATCATGAAGTCCTCTAGAACATTCTGCTGGACTGTTGCAGGGATTCTGGATTGAAGAAAGCAGAGTTTACCGACATTATTGCTGGACATTACAGCCCAAATCATGACTGATCATGGAGATTCCTCTCTGGACCTCCAGCTGTTTGGGTTCTGCTCCTCACAAGTCTTCCTCCAAACCTTTGGACCTTGATTCTCAAATGAAAGGAACACTTTTCTTTCATCAGAAAGCAAGAGCTTTGGACCAGTGGCCAGCGGTCCAGTCCTTCTTGTCCTTGGTCCAGTTGAGACGTTTCTCCATTGGTCCAGGCTCAGAAGTGTCTTGACCCGACAGTTGTAGTTTATCTCCTGAATGTGGTGGTTTTTGTAGCTGTTCCTCACCTCATTCCACTCTGTCTGGATGTCTGCAGGTTCTTGTCCTTTAGAGCAGTGTTTCCCAGCCCTGGTCCTTGGAGCACACTGTCCTGCATGTTTTCCATGTTGCCCTGCCCATGCACATCTGAGTCAGCTCATCATCAGGCTCTGCAGAAGCCTGACGATGACTGTCATCAGAGACAGGTGTGTCTGAGCAGGGTTGGATTATAAAATGCAGGACAGTGTTCCCCGAGGACCAGGGCTGGGAAACACTGCTTTGGATAATCAGTAGTGATGTGGCGGTCTGTATCCAGGCTTCGAGGTGTGTGTCGAGTAGTGGAGGAGGAGTTTCTGTGAAGCTCGTATCAAGGTTTGCTTCATTTAGGGGAGGAGCTGAAAACGATGACGTCCATAGCTTCACTACCCAGCTGTACCATGTGACTGAGTCATGGAGTGGTTAGATTGTGCTGGTTTGACAGTGGCATGAATCCCTCAGGCTCCGTTCAAAATGTGGATGTTTGTTGGAGAGTTACGGTGAGAGTTTGGAGGCAGTTTGGACAGAGGTTGAGATAATCTGGAGTGAGTGGAGATTCAGAAGAATTAAAGGCCCATTGAATCATTTTTATTTTTGAATAAAACCATTAATCATCTCAATGTTATAAAAGCAGGATCATTGTCCAAACCCCACCACAACCCCCAGTGCTGTCACATTTATATGCTTTTGTTGTTGAAGCACCTGTTCCACCCGTTAGAGACCAGAACCGTTTTACTCTGTTTTATTTTGTATTGGAGTTATGGAAATGATATGCTTTTTCATGATATTCATGTTTTTAAATCTATGAAATACTCAAAGAAAAATGTATAGAATGGTAGGAGGCAAAAAAAGAACTGATGAAAGGAGTAAAACCATCACAAAAACAGCCGCCGTGAGATTAGAAAGGAAATGAGATTTTTTCAAAAGTGCAGCACAAACAAACAGACCTGGATAGAGACAGACAAAAACCCATAACATCCAATAAAGACTGAAGTAACAAGATGAACAGAAGTCAGGCTGCTTTTTAAGTTATGAGGTCAATAATTAAATTAAATCTTTTTTAAAGTATGTGCTGCTCTTTCTCTATACCCCCCCCATCAGTCATCTTTGTAATGTCAGCTTCCAGACTGCAGAATCTCTTTCTACTCTAGTGGTCATTAATGGTACTGCATTTGTCTTTTTTTCCCTTTTTCCACGCTTGTTAATGGTGTCTTTATTGACTCTTTTTGTGAATTTACATTGTAAAATCATTTTTTATTCTAAATGCAGATATTTACATTTCCCATGGTTTATTTTTTACTTCAGGAACACTTTTGATTTTATACAAACAAACCAGAGACGTAAAAGGTGTAAACAGAGTCTGGGTCAAAGCAGCTTTGAACAGCTTTTTGTTTGTTCTGTGTGTTTAGGTGGCGGAGCCCAACAGGACTAACCCGCCCTACACTGTACGACCTCCACCCCCTCCACTGTAAGCTTATGCGATCTGGGTCAGGTTGTCCGATGTTTAACAAAGAAAGCAAAAGTACTCAGGTGTTATTTCTCCTTTTCCAGAAAACCTAAACCTTCTGCTGCATCACAACCTCTGGTGCCTCAAAGACCCGCCCCCGCTCCACCTGTCTAACCAGTCAGGAGATTCCTAACGACACCTGGATGACACCACTGTCCCTGTTCCTCCTCATCTTTGCCCTTTAATTAAACGTCATCAGAGCTGGTTACCTAGCAACCAACAGGAAAGGATTTGGGACCCTGAGGCGTGCGGGAGCTGGACTGCAGGAGGGTCCAGGAATCGTGGCTCCATTGGACCGGACTGTGAGGACAAAGAGCATCACAGCTGGTCTGACCCAGAGATGAACCTCTGCTGCTTTTTCCAGAGCGGAGACTAAAACTGCGTTCCATCATCACGCCTGCCTGCAGGTCTCACTAGACGTGTCCAAACCCGCTCTTCACCTGCTACCAAACCAGCCAATCAGATTGCAGAAGACTGAGAAAAAACATTTATGGATCAGGTTGGGTATTTAGTGGCCTAGTCAAGTAATGATACTTTTCTGATGTTGGAGGGCAACAACAAAAACAGGGAGTTTAAAGAGTTTAAAAATATAAATATATATAAATATTAGAAATCTGTTCCATTTTTTTACAATATTTTTATAATTTAAAATTGATAAATATCTAAAACTACAATGTTAAAGTTCAGAATATTCTTGGATAATTCAAAATGGCTTTTTAAAAAGCCTAGAATTGATCTTGTGTTTCCCAAATATAAAATCTTTGCTTGTTAAGAGCCGCCTCCTAAACCTCCGTTTTGCTGACAGGTCACCCTGTCAAAGGTTAACAAAGACATCTGGGGTCGAACTCCTCTGGAAAAATCCTCTGGTCTTCTAAAGTCTAATTAAACTTACTTTTACTCTTTTGGACTTGAGGTATGGGCTTGGTTTTGAAAATGGATTCAAAATTGTAAAAATATATCTGTTTTTGCCTCAATATGACTGCCTTCATTTTCACTGGAGACCTCTGAGAACCGGAGTGACCTGCTGACCCCAGTCATGTTTTCTTCTTCTCATGTTTACATGAACATTTGGCAACAAAAAGGGTTAACCTGTTAGAAAAAGATCTGTGTGATCAAGTGTGATCACATCAAGGAGATCCTCAAAAACAAAGCTTCTGCTTCACAGCATAAACTGAGGCGACGCAGTGAAACAAAAGTGTGAGTAAATAAAAAAGTTCATGGAATTGTTGCCATTGAAAAGAAAATCAGCCTTCTGATTTGTTGCCTTTCATAAACGTTTATTTAACTATAAGCTAAATCCCTCCACACAGAAAACACGTTAATTTTGGACCTCCAATGGCAGTAGATTTGAAAGAAAAGCGTTGACTCAGCTCTTCTCTGATTGGCTGGTTAGCATGTTTGGGGGTGAAACTTGCACCTGTTTTCTCTTTTCCTTTTTTCTTTTTTTAATGACAGCACTGGTGCTCAGTGCTGCCACATGAATGTAACCCACCCCCCAGGCTGCTGCTGGAGGGTGCGCCTGGTTTGCCCACTTTGCCCTCTGAGCTCCTTCCCAGAATTGTAACCAGAGTTTATGCAACGATGTCTCAGACCGACGCTCACTTTCACCAGAGGTGGTCTGTCGTAAAGCTACAGCACTGTTACGTCTGCTCAGATCCGACTTCATCCAGGGATTCTTCGTCAGCAGCCGCCAGTGTTCTGCTCCTGCCAGCTGCACTGCGATGGCTGGTTCTGGATCTGCACTGACTTCTGTGTGGAAGCGTTATCGCTTTCCCTCGTTAGCCTTTTTCAGGGTGTGATTGAACACTCAGCATGTAAAGGAGGACGCCATGGTCGGTGCTAAATTCCTTTGACCCCTTCATGCAAAATCAGGGCTGGAGGCTCCTGCAGCAGAACACAAGAGTTTTCAGGAAAACTAAACCAATAGTTTCTGTGGGAGACTCAAACCAGCTCGGCACGGGACATCTTCATGAGCTCCACACTCAACCCTGAAGCTCCATTCATCATCAAGACTCGATGTGTATTCATCACCACAGGAAATAGATCCCAACAAAAACATTTCCCTCATTATTCTCAAAACCAAATTAAATTAAACTCAAACGAATTTACTGTCAACTAAATACTACATTAAACTGTTTTCCAAACCTGAAATGTTTTATGATTAATGTATATTCATTATTTCGTCATCCTCCTCAGTTCAGCGAATTAAAATGATCCGAAGATACAATGACAATCATAGCTGTAGAACTTTCAAAGAACATTTGCTAATATTCACACAAAAACATTCATGTTAGATACAATAGTTCTGTTAGTGGCCCCAGTAGAACTTCTAAAAAAAAAAGATCAGTTTTTGTTACAATGAAGCAAATGAAACACAACTGAGCAAAACTTCGCACGTAAAGTACTCATTTCTCACCTAAAACAAGAAATGAAAGGAAAGAACTCAACTAGCGAAGGTTCAAATAGGAAAAACAGATTTCTATCAAAATCAAAGAGAAGAAGCTTCTAAATTCATATTTTTAAAGCAACTCTGTGCTTTTAAAACTCAACAATAAATGTAAACACTAACTGTTGAATTACCGATTGTACACTGTAAAATGATTTTATGATTAAAAACTGCACAGATCTTCTACACTTCTATATTTTAGTCTTCTTTTTGTTGTTTCTTCTCAAACTTTAAGTACTTAAAAATGTGCTCATACATTTGACCACAAACGTTTCTATGAATTCATTCTTCACTGATGCCACACCTTTAATTAAAAGTAATCTAAGTGTACTACAAGAATACTTACCCCTTACTATACTAAAGGTGAGGCAGTGGGGATCAAACGTTTAGGCACCCCAGGTAAAATGTTGTAATATTGTGCTGAAAGAACCAAAGAAAAGATAAAAAATCTCTTAAAGGCATCAGTTTAAAGATGAGGCATCCATTTAATATGTAAAAAAAAGATGAGGCTTTATTTCCATACTTTACCCTTTCAAATAACAGAAAACAAAATAATGGTGTGTGCAAAAGTTTGGGCACCTGCAGAATTTATAGTATGCTCCTCCCCTTTGGAAAACCTGAGACCTGACAGTTTCATGGATTGTTCACAATCATGGTTTGCAAAGAGCAGGTGATTTCAATCTCAAGGATTGTAAATAATCTGAGTCATCTGACCTTAACCCAACAATCAGCATCATGGGTTCTTCCAGCAGTTGTTCAGAACAATGAAACTGAAAATAGTTGATGATCACAAAGCAGAAGAAGCTAGAAGAAGATAGTAAAGCCTTTCAGATGAAAATATCCTCTGTTCAGAATGTCATTAAGAAATGTCAGTGAGCAGGAACAGTGGAAGTTAAAGCAAAATCTGAAAGAGCAAGAAAATCTCAGACAGAGCAGCTCTCAGGATTGTGAGAAAAGCAAATCCAAGCCCACGTTTGACTGCAGCATCCCTCCAGAAAGACCTGCAGTCTCTGGAGATACTTGTACAAATATGGTCTTCATGGAAGAGTCATCAGAAGAAAACCTCTTCCACGTCCTCACCACAAAATTCAACCTTTGAAGTTCACAAATGAACAGAGAAACAAGCCTGATGCATTTTGGAAACAAGTTCTGTGGACCGACCCGGTTCAGATGGAACTTTTTGACTGCAATGAGCAAAGGTACGTTTGGAGAAGAACGGGTCCAGAGTTTCATGAAAAGAACCTCTGTCCAACTGTTAAGCATGGGGGTGGATCAATCATGATTTGGGCTTGTATTGCAGCCAGCGGTACAGGAAACATTTCAACTGTAGAAGGAAGAATGGATTCCAGTAAATTTCAGACACTGTTGGACACTAACTTGATGAAATCTGTGAAAAAGTTGAAGAGAAGTTGACTTCTACAAATGATAATGATCCTAAACACACCTCCAAATCCACACTGTCTGACATTAAGAGACAGAAACTGAAGGTTATGCAGTGACTTTCCCAATCACCTGACCTCAACATCATTGAAGATCTATGGAAAGACCTCAAGAGCAGTGTGGAACAGACATCCCAGAAATCTGAAAGAACCGGAAGACTAAAGAAGAATGGATGAATAAGAATTGAGACTCTTGGCTGCTACAAGAAGTGTTTACAAGCTGTGATACTTGGCAAGGGGGGCAGTACAAGGTACCAACTCTGCAGGGTGCAGAAACTTTTCAAAACAACAGAAAATAAAATAATGGCGTGTGCAAAGGTAAATGATGGAAATAAAGCCTGTTTTTTTGACATGATAAAATAATGTCTCATCTGTAAACTGATGCCTTCAATCTTTTCTTGGGTTCTTTATGCACAAAAATAGAACATTTTACCTGGGATGTACACATTTTCAGTTCCCTCCTGTACTTCCTACACTAAACATATTTGGTCTACAGCAGGGTTGTCCAAACATTTCGTCAGATTTGGTGAAGTGAAAATGTGTAAGAGCCAATCAACCACCAACCTGCATTCTTTGAACCCTAATGATGACATGAAAGCCCAGTGAACTTTTTAATAAAACAGTTTTGTTCAAAGGGGTGCTCTTTATTTATTCAGACAGAACAGAAATATTTTTTAGCAAAATACTCAGAAATTCATATTTGAAGACCAGAAATAAAATAGAATAAAGTCTGTCTGGAAAAAGCTTTTGTCAACATTAAATCTTGGTTCATAAAAAATGTTACATATTATTCACTATTAAATGCTCTCTGTAAACTTCTAAATGTCTATCAGGGAAAAAAAGCAAACAGGTTTTTTATTCAGAAGTACCAAACACTTTTAGAAATGAGCTACAAAGTGTCACAGAAGGGTCTCGCAATGGTGTTGCCATAGCAACAACAATAACAGTTTATGACGGGATTTAGCCAATCACAATCAAGGAATCGCACACGCAGTTTTTAGAAAGCACTTGATTTTTTGACGGAGGGCTGTTGGACTGAATGCTGGCCACACTTGGCCCACTGGCCGGACTTTGGACATGCCTGGTCTATAGTAAACTTGCTGTAATTATACCGGAACCCAAATATACTTAATAAAATGAAATTCAAGTTTGCTACTTTCTTTGTGCTAAGGGTATCACTGAGCACTGCAGGCTCAGTCAGTACAGAAACACCTGATAGAATAGAACTATTGATGCATCCCAACAGTAAACCAGAGGAACCGTGTGGACAAACTGCTCGTTTGAATCTGAAAATGGAGATTCGTGTCAAAATAAAGGCAAATGAGTAGAAATCTTTACTTTGTGCTTCATGTTGAGAGTTTTTAATCTAAGAGGAAATCATCCTAACCTGACAGGGATGCATGCTTGAAACATTCATTAAAACCATTTAATAATAGATCCAGAAACAGAACCAGCTGGTGTCAGGTCGGGCAGTTGGTATTGACCTCAGTTTTCCTCTGAACAGACACCTGCAAAGCTGGAGCATGTTGAACTGCTTCTGACATCATACAACCTGCTCTCCGTAGGAGATGCTGGGCCACCGGAAGGCAAACCAACCACTATATGATGAAGATTTTCTCTCCATGGCAACACCATGGTTGTTCTTAGGACAGTTTTACACTGCAGGATCTTTCCTTTCCAACTTTGTGTGTCAGTGATAAAGCAGAGAACTGTTTCAGTTTATGTGAAGTCTGGGATGACTGACGTTTATGAACATTTTCATCACTGACTAACCCATTATTTTGATCTCTGACGCCCTGGATCTTCAGCAAAGCAAGGCTACTGGCATGAAGACTGTTTGAGGTTTCCATGGCAACAACACCGCCACAAATATTGCTGTTTGCTATGAAGACCAAAGCTAAGAGAAAGCCTGGGTATTATGCAACAACAAATTATTTTTCAAAATTGTATTCAAACCAGTTATGATTGTTCTGGTGTGGAGTAAAAATAAAGCTGTGTGGCATTATGAACTCACTTTCTGTGTCTGGCTCTTGGATAATGTTCAACATTTAAGTATAGTGGGGCAAAACAATATGTATTAGTCACAGATTGTGCAGGTTGTCCTGCTGTAAAAGCTGTGTTTGGTCTGTAATGGTCATCATAGAAACCCTTCAACTGTGAGAGACAGAATGTAAAAAAGAAGAATCCAATAATCTGATTTTTTAAAGAATCTTTTTGTATAATGGAGCTGAAAACAACAAATTAGTCAATAAAAAACTTTATGTTGTAATGCAACCCTGGTCGATAGTGACAGCTCAAACTTAAACCGGGTTTGATCCCACTGTAACTGCTATTTTGGTCCGTTCTTTCATGCAGATCTTCTCTGGAGCTTTGATGTTTTAGAACTTTCAACTCCCTCTATTGGATGAAGGTCCAGAGACTAGCTAGATCACACCAAAATCTTGAAGCACTTTTTATGCAGCCACTCCTTGGTTGTCTGGATAATGTGTTGGGATAGTGGTCATGTTGGAAGATCCAGACGTGTCTCATCCTCAATGTTCTCACTGATGGAAGGAGATTTCTGCCCAAAATTTCACCATACATAACCTTGTTTCTTTTCTTCATACTAATCAATAATCTTGTCTCCATTGCAGAAAAGCAGCCCCGGACCATGATGTTTCCATCCCCCATGCTTCACAGTGGTCATGGTGTTCTTGCAACGTAGCTCAGCTTCTTCCTCCTCTAAACAGGGCGAGTGGCGTTTACACCAAAGAGCTTCATTTTGGTTTCATCTGATCACATGACCTCATAATCCTCCTGTGGATTATTCAGATGCTCTCTGGAGAACTTCAGACGAATCTGGACATGTGCTAGTTGAAGCAGGAGGACCTTTAGAGCTCTGTGTGTTGCTAAAGGAACCTTTGTTACTGTGGTCCCAGCTTTCTAGATAATTGACAAGTTCCCCTGTGTGGTTCTCGGCTCTTTCCTCACCGTTCTCCAGATCGTTTGTTCCACCAGGTGAGGTCTTTCATGGGGCTCCAGGTATGGGGAGATTGTCATGGATCTTTCTCCATTTTCTAATAACTGCTCCAAAAGTTCATCTCTTCTCTTCAAGCTGCTTTCATATAATAGATGAGTTCTTCCTAGTCCTGTTTAGGTTTACAATCTTGTCCCTGGTGTCCTTTGACAGCTCTTTGGTCTTGGTGGCGAGGTTGCATTCTGAACGTTGAAGGGTTTGGACAAGTGTCTTTTATGCAAATGACCTGTTCAAACAGGTGACATTAAAACGGCAGCACAGTGGATGATAGAATAATTTCTTAAATAAGAAGTAACAGGTCAGGGAGGAATTTAATTATATTTGTTTACAGGAGATAAATATGTGGGGGACAGAAAAATGACTGTCACAGAGTAGAATACCAGTGTCACGAAACAGGAGCAGCAGAAAAATGACTAAGTAGGTTTTTGTTTTTAAATCACATTTTAATTTTAGACACCTCACACCACCTTTACTTTTCAACTCTTTTGAGTTTTGTCTTTTTGATCTTGGCTCGTCCTCCACTTTCTTAGGACTTTTAATATATCGTCCCCCGAAGGTCAATGCACAGTTTTTACTAGATTTTTCTGAATTGCTGTACACTTTTATGCCTAGATACGAGCATGTGTTGATTTTAGGTGATTTTAACATTCATGTGTGCTGCCCTGACAAACCTCTCGTCGAGGACTTTTTTAATTTGTTGGATTCTTTTAATCTTGTACAGTGGGTCTCCAGCCCAACACACAGTCATGGACATACACTGGACTTAGCCCTGTCTTTCGGGTTTCCTCTCACCTCAGTTGAGACTGTGAAGACTGTGTTCTCTGACCATTCAGCAGTGTTATTTGACTTTGTTCTGCCATTCGCCATTGTCCCTAAACCTGCTCCTGTCAGATGGGTGCGGGGCTCGGACGAAGGAAAAGCTGATGAATTTTCTGCTATATTTTCGTTGGAGTGGCCGTCTTTATACTCTTCTACAATTAACACAGATGCTTTTCTTTTTCAGTTTGACAACCTGTGCTTTAAAATTTTGGATGAGATTGCCCCCCTCACCATCAAAAAACCAAGGCACATATCTGAACGTTGGATCTCTGAGGAAATCCGTGTCTTGAGACGGGACTGTAGGAAAACTGAGAGAAAATTCAAGAAGGACAGACTTCAAATTTCCCAAGATCTCCTTATGGACAAACTGTACATGTACAATGAAGCTGTCACAAAAGCTAGAAGACAATTTTATTCCAACATTATTTCTTCTGCTTCAGGTGATCAACGAATCCTTTTTAATACTTTGGGATCTTTATTGGACTCAGATGGGAGTAGAAACTCAGTAGAAGGCTCTGTGGAAAATTGTGAAACATTTTGTGTATTTTTTATGGACAAGGTTGCTGGTATTAGGTCCTCTCTCACACAATGTTCCACTTATTCTCCTCCAACTCCACAGAAACCAGTTCCTAAGCTTGATTCTTTTTCACTGGTGTCTCTTACTGAACTAGAAAGAGTGGTATCAAGGCTAAAGCCAACTGGGTCCTCCTGTGATATTCTGCCGGCTTGGTTTTTTAAGAAAGTCTTTGCAGTGTTAGGACCAGCAGTTTTAACTATTATAAACACAAGTCTTACGTCCACTCAAGTTCCACTCAATTTTAAAGAGGCGGTTGTAAGGCCACTGCTGAAAAACCAGGGCTGGATGCTGCTTTACTGTCAAACTACAGGCCAATATCCAACCTGCCTTTTTGTGCAAAAATCTTGGAGAACATTTTTTACAAACAGTTGATCTCGTTCTTAAAGGCACATGACATACTGGAACCTCTGCAGTCAGGGTTCAGGTCTGGACACAGCACAGAGACTGCTCTTTTAAAAATTTTTAATGATGTTTTCATGGCAACAGATGCAGGTGAACAGGTCGTTCTTTTATTACTTGATCTATCAGCAGCTTTTGACACAGTTGATCATGAGGTCCTGATTGGTCGGCTGGAACAATGGGTGGGGCTTTCTGGGGAATCACTACAGTGGTTGAGGTCCTACCTTTCAGACAGGTCTTTCTGTGTTAAGATGGGCCCATACTCGTCTAAGTGTTACCCCCTGAAGTGGGGGGTCCCTCAGGGATCAGTTCTGGGCCCATTGCTATTTTCCATTTATTTGTTGCCACTGGGAATGATATTGCGGAAGCATAAGGTGTTTTCCACCTTTACGCTGACGATTGCCAAATTTATGTCCCTAAATGCAAGGGACCTGACCGCACGATTAAAAGAATAATTGATTGCCTTGCTGAAGTTAGGTTGTGGATGTCAGCTAATTTTCTCGACCTAAATGAAAACAAATCTGAGGTAATTGTGTTTACCCCTAGTGGTCGAAAGGATCATGATGTCGATCTTCTCTCTCTTGCCCCTTTTGAACAGTCTGTGGTCACTAACTTGGGGGTGAAACTTGACGCTGCTTTGAAACTGGACCTCCAAATAAATGCTGTGACCAGATCCTGCTTTTTTCAAATGCAACGTCTGGCTAGGATTAAGTCTTTTATTTCAAAAAAGAATCTGGAAATAGTCACCAATGCCTTTGTGCTGTCCAGACTAAATTATTGTAGTTCTTTGTGTGCTGGGTTACCCAAGGCTTCAATAGCCAGACTGCAGCTGGTCCAAAATGCAACATCCAGATTTATTTGTGGGGCAAAAAAAGTTTGACCACATTACTCCAATCTTGGCCTCGTTGAACTGGCTGCCGGTGCAGTACCTGATTTTTATGAAAATTCGTATTTTTACTTTTAAGGCCCTGGCAGGTACTGCACCATCTTACCTCTCCAGCCTGCTTGTAAAATATTCCCCCCCACAGTCCTTACGCTCTGCAGACAAGTGCGTGTTACTGGTTCCTAGAACTAAACGGAAATTTCGGGGGGACCGTGCTTTTGCTGTGCTGGCTCCTAAACTTTGGAATCAGTTGCCACCAGCAATTAGAGAGGTCAAACATTTGGAGAGTTTTAAAAAACCGTTATTCCTGCACTACAGCGTTTTAGCATCAACCTAGTCCTTTTATTATCCTGGTTTTAGTTTTACATTGTTTTACATTGGTTTTATTCTTTTAATGCTTTTATTCTCTTTGTTTAATTATTTTAAATCTATGTTTTCCCTGTGTACAGCACTTTGGGCTTCCTTGGCTGGTGGTGGAAGGTGCTCAATAAATAAATAAATGAAATGAAATGAAATTAAATGTATTTGTTCCACTACTGTACAAATAAATTCTCTAAATATCAAAGAATTTGATTTCTTTGAATCTTTCTTTCCTTTCTGTATCTAACAATTGAAGTGTTTTTATGATGAACGTTACAGAGCAAACTCAAAATTTTAAGGGGATAACTTGCAGAGGCAGTAAATGATAAACACTTTTTTTGTTCAACAGAATTCGTATGAAAATAAAAAAATCAAACATTTTCATCTCAGCTTCTTATCATTTTTCTGTTTGAAATATTTTAAATAAAATTTAAATGTTTATCTTTCTTTTTTTTCATCCTCTAACTTTTGGATTTATAAAAACTACAAAAAACATAAAAGTAGTTTTGTAAGCATCTTGGTGGTATTTAGATTTGTTTTTATCTCTCATCCACCACTAGCTTTTTTTTAAAGTATTGAAATTTAATATCTATAATATGTCTGTTTGTAACAGAGATATTCATTTAATTATTGTTAGTATAAATTATTAGAGTTTGGGACAAACTAACTTTGTACTGTTTTGCTTTGTTCTAAAATTGCAAAGCTGTTGCTTCTAATATTTTGGACTTTTACACACAGTTTCAACTATATATTGAGAAAAATATGCTTAGCTCGAATGTTCTTCCAAATTATACAAAAGTATAAAATGTAATTATGAAATTGTTTTTTGTCTGCCCTGTAATCGGCACGAACACAGTTATTGGCTTGACCTTTATTTTAAACTTGTTAAAGATAAATAGCTACAGAATGTGGGTATCCTTTCCTAAAGGTATCTGTTTTATGCTGAAATGTTTAACGGTCAATTTAAGGAACTGCAGACTCTGTAAAAACTGGAGGAAAACCAAAAGTTAAAAAATACCAATGTTTAAAATCATTATACTACAAAAACTAAAAATTCCAAATTTATCTTAAAATTTTCACTTTAAAGCAAAATGCTGAACAAGCTACTGGAATGCTAAAATCACCAGAATTGTATTGTCTCGCTTTCCATTACTGGACCAAAGTCTGTTTCTGCTTTGTAGCTTCTGGTTTGCTCGTTAAGGAAAAAGTTAAGGGAAATTGTTGCTGTCACATTAAGCAGATCAATGTGCAAAACCTCCTGTATGTAATCAGAGTGAAGACACTTTAAAACATCTGTGGATATTCTAATGGTATGAAACTGTCAAAAAAATGTTGATTTGTAAAAGTTTTCTTTCATTTGTTGAGAATTTTGATCAAATTACTTCTGGTTTTCATCAAAAACCTTTCTTATTGTTGATTCACAGTAGTACAATTTCTGATAAGTGAAAAATCATGAAAGCGACATTTCCGTTTATCTCTCACGGCAAAGCTAGATTAGACAGCTCTCCTTAAAGAAGCATATGCACCAAAATACTCCAATGTTACACATCTCTCTGGCCCTGCCAGCTCAACCAAATGCTGGAGCACATCATGCATTGAAAGTCAAGATGCAATAGAAAACTTTCTTTCATTCATTTTTTTTTCTTGGTGGGGTTGTTAAAACACACAAAAGGTGAAGTTTTTTTTTTTAATCTAGGAAACTTTGTTGGTTTTATTTTTTGAATAATGAAAAACAGAAATACAAATAATGCAGAATTTTCATCTCAATCACTTGCTTTTCCTCTCCACTGCCTGTGTTACGCTTTCACATTCAAGGAACAAAGCGACTATTCGAATGTAATTTTCTAAAATATGCACAGCCAGTGCTGAACATTTTTCTGGGCTGCACTTATTTGGAATGCTAAAATGTGTATAGCCAATGCTGAATTCTGACCTTGTCTGACTTATTTTGTTTAGGGTTAGGGTCATACGTCCTGGACCAGGAGGAATGGTAAGGGTTAGGGTTAAGGTTTGGAGGCCCAGGCTAAAATATGTAAAAACATCACCCTTTCAACTTTGAACAAATGTACTGCATGTAAAATAAGTGTGGGTAATGGCTTTATACTGTCACACTTAAAATAGTTGCTGGGTCAGTTGGTTACCATTTCAGTTTTACAACTCCCCCTTAAAGTATGTGCGACCAACAACAAAATTTAGCCTTGGAAGCTCTTAAAATGCAGGTGGCCAGAAGGGGGGTAATTATCAATCGACTAATCGGTTTCTATTGTTACGATCCCACCAGATCGATCTGCCTGAGGCAAGGTGCTAATCGAATTATATCGACTTATACCATTAAAAAACTTTTTTTTTTTCAAATTAGATTACTGATAATGAGAAACAGAACTGTATGTACCACATAAAGAAGACCAGTGAAAGTAGAAAAGTAGAGCAGCTGATTTGTGCTATTAATTATTATTAGTTAATTACTGTGAATGTTGCTTGTAATCATGAAAATAAACATTTTTGTTAAAAAAAGTGTCAACAGCTTGGAATCTCTTGCTCAAGTCAAGACATAAGTCCATTACAGAAAACCCAAAGCCAAATGTAGCGATTGGAAAATAAAACCCAAAAGATCCTCATTAAGTTGAAAAGGCAAAAATGTTCATGTCTGAAGTGCGCCTAAATCAGCAGTGTCACAAACATTTAAAGAAGATTTTGAATAAATAACCGATTTTGTTTCTTTGACATTACGAGCAATCAGACCAATCAGGAAGCCCCACCCCTGATGTTGTACGTCATGACGTCAGCGCTGGCCTCTTCCATGCTTTGCGCCCTAAAGCGTCATCATTTTTACCGGGAGAGACGAAGGGCATCCGGGATACCGGCCGAGAGAAGACCCGCTGAGACACTCGTTGAGGTCAGCAGTCCAGCTTTAATGACCTTCAATAGACATGAGTTTGTGACGATTGAAGGTCGATCCTGTAGGAGCACAGAGGGAAATTTTAGCTCCAGTTCGAACACATTTGTTAATGTCGTTCTGAGGAATTTGACACACAGGCTGTTAGCATGCTAGCTGGTTGCAGGCTAACATACGAGGTAAACTGCTCACATGAGAACCTGGTCACCCGATAAAACCAAACCAAGCCTGTGAGAGATTTTTATCTCTTTATTTTTCGATTGTTTACAATGTATATCATCGATAAGCCCGCTGGGTTATTTAAATTAGCGTTTGTTTATCCGCTAGCCACTTTTGAAGCAGTTCCCCTTAGCTAGATGGCTAATTACACAACCGTACTCCTTAAATGTTATTCTGACTTGTCGGTGTCATGTAGAAACACATCTGAGCTTTCTGCAGGATTACGGTTCACCCAGAAACAGACATTCACGGTTTTGTTCGGTGTTTTGGCAAAACAATTTTCTGGAACTCATGACTCGTGAAAGGACAAAGTGATTGACGTGAATGTGGCCAATAGAGACGCGTGAGATCGTATTTCTGGGCGGGGCATGTCATAAGTAGCCAATCAGTCGATCGGGTGGCCAGGTACGAGTCAGGGAGAAGGAAAAGAGAGTTGATCCAGCAGGTCAGGCAGGGGCCGAAGCTCCAACAAGGTCAAAACAGAGGCCGAAACTTCAACTTTAGGAAGAAACGTTATGAAGCGGAGGTTCGACCCGGACGGCGCCCTGCGTCCAGTCGGCACCTCCTTCCGGAGCAGAGCGTGAGCGTTTGACCAAGCGGCGTCCTATGCAGACCAGGCGTGAAAATCAGCTGTGCACCCGCACACTGTTACGTCTGAAACATTTGGGGAAACGAGAAGTCTCACAAGGAAGTTCAGTGTCTTCTAGGAACCAACAGCGTTTAGCTTCTGTCACCTCACACAAAGAAGGTTCCCGGTTCAAACCCTGCCTTGCTTCTTTCTCTATAGGGTTTGCATGGTCTCCTTGGGTGTGCTACATGTGTACTGTGCCTTAAACCTACAATCCAGACATGAATGTCAACCTTAGGAGACCAACATTTTGAGCAAATCCCTAGTTTTCTCTGTTCTTCAGGGTACTTGGGAGTTGAATTGATTGGGCACCTGTCCAGTCTGTACCAGTGTGTGGTCAGGCTCTATCAACCCTCGTTAGTTACCCTACTTAAGTGATCAGAGATCATCCCTGAATGGGTGTTTTATAAGTTTTAGGATGTATTAAAAAATTATGATTTGAGTTTTTTAAAGTGTTGGATTTCAAACAGAACATTTGGAAATAAGTTTAGAATTGCTAACATCTGAGTTTGGATTCTTGTTTTTGATTGAAATACTGATGCGATCACTCTGTAATGGTTTACTGAACTGCAGCACTAGCCAAAATTTTCTGTTAAAGCCACTTGATTGGTTTAAATGGCACAAAGAGCTGCAGTGAACACACAGCTCTGTTTAGCTGATCTTTGTTCAGTTGTCAGCGCTGCGCGTTGACTCGTGGGTGCAGTGGGAACACAGAGGTGGGTGAATCCATCCAAGCAAAGGTGAAAGGAGAGACCAGTCTTGTGAAATTAACGTGTCAGCACAGTCTGCTTTACTTCTGTTTCCTCTCATCTGTGGGAATTTTTAAAGCCAAACTTTTTTGTCTTAGAAACATTGGATTTGAAGCTGTTGTAGACTTTTGTGGGTTTTGAACTGTCAAATAGTAATGTGATCTTTAAAGGTTAATGAATTAGTTTTTAAATTGGGCTAAGTCAGAGGTCTGCAACCTTTTAATGCTAAAAGGATCATTTGATCCAGATTCTTAATGACCAAAACCCAGTGAGAGCCTCAAAGTCACTGTTTAGAAAAATATACTTTAGGTCTTTGTTGCCACTAAGCTATTTATTTAAAAAACATACTTTTTTAAACATTTACCATATCCTAAATATTGTTACGCAAAGATACATTTCTTTGTGTAACAATTTTAGCTTCTTTTACTTTTGACATCAACACATACAAGTTCCCTTCAAAATATAAACCAACCTGTCTCTAAAAGGATTGTCCGGCTGCAGCACATTTACTTCAATAAAATTGCAAGAAAGTCAAGTCAAACATGGCCTTTTCTGTCATTATGACTTTGCTGTGCCAACATGCTTTTTTTTTTACTATCAGATGTAAACTTGATGTCATTGGTGTACAATAAGTTACATGTGGTAAATAAGTCTATATGTGGTTTAAGTTTATTTATACTGCAAACCCTTTTTGAAATGATTAGTATTTTTTTTCATAGCCAAAGAGCCACAATGGAGGGATGATGGAGGCACATGTGGCTGCAGAACCTCATGTTGTAGACTGTAGGAAGTGTTAAAGCTACTCATTTAATTAAAAAACTGGACCTGACTGTTCCGCTTAAACTTAAAAACTCACAATAAGCAGAAAAAGTGCATTTTAGAAAACATCCTATAATCTCTGAAAGCGTTTGAATCCAGCAGCAGCTGTGATCGTGCACCCATTTACTTATTTTGGTGGAAACTTCAGGAAACCCCATAATGGTGTTGTGAAGCTGGGGACATATGGAATAACGTGGTCCTGATGCAGACGTTTCTGCAGCGTTTTATTCAGTGGATCAGCTGGTAACTCCTTAACCCATAATAGACAAAGCTAAAGTTCTTACTAAGTTTATGATTCAGTTTTGTTTTTGTCAAATGTTTTAAAATTCAAATCTTGCACCCCTTACTATTCCCGTTATTTTTCCTTCTAATTTTTCACTCTGTTTTCCGTGTCTCTTCTAAACTTGTCGCTCTCTCTTTCAGTGGACATTTGATCAAGACCTCCTGCTTTGGGACTGATCCGGGTGGAGTTTAATTCTCTGGTTGTTTGGGACATCCTGCCCATTGGACTGACTGGCACCACTGTGTGCGTGATTCTTTAAGGACTGCTCATGCATCGCTTAAGGACTTGTGCGGCGCGGTTGCGCCCACTCACTGCCTCCCAAGGGGTACAGACTGTCGGCCAGCAGCGGCCAATCACAGTGACCTCCACAGGCAACACAAGGACGTTTCAGCCAATCAGGTGCTACTCCGCATCTGTGGCTTCAGAGCCGTTTCTAAATGGGACTAGCTCCAACTATGTGGAGGAGATGTACTACGCCTGGTTGGAGGACCCCAAGAGTGTTCACAAGGTAAGGAAGTGTGGGCCCTGCTGGTGTAGAGAGGAAGTGCAGGTGTGATGTTCCACGAGTTGTTTCGTACAGTAAAACATGAAAAGATAAAAATACAACTGATAAAAGAATCATAAAATTAGGACTTTAACCTAAAGTCTGGAGTAAAAGGTCTTTAACATACAGGTGCCAAAAATCAAACCATCTTTTCCCGACACAGAAGATCAGAAGGAAAAATATTGGTGTTTTTTTAATGTTCATGAATTAAATGAATTTTTCTTTCTCTCAGTAGCACACAATCCTATTTCAAATTTTGCATTTAATGAACCACACTTTCTCATGCCCTCCGAAGTTTTTCTGTTTCTCCAGACTTTGAGAAAATGCCTGAACTTTTTTTTTGTCATTCTTTTAGTCTTGAAAAAATTTAGCCTTTTCAGGACTAAATCCTCTAAAAAGATGTGGAAGCTTTTATGAGACTAAGATCTTTCTCAACACCACAAGTAAACATGATATCTCACAAAATAACAGGATTGTTAAACAATTTAAAGTCTAAAGTATTCAGATAAAGCAGCTATGTTCAGTCGATCTGGTTTGCCATAATTGTAGCTGCTTGTCATTTCTGATCAATCAAAACCTTCTCTGATTGCTGTCCTTTGTGGACTTTAATTCTAAGAGTGTCAACCAACCAATGTCTTGCTTCACTGTTGTCCTGATGAACAAAGATGAAGTTTCATAAAAGCTTGTGATATCCATGACCTGTTAAGGCGGGGCCTTTTGATTGCGCTTCAGTCCCCGAGAGGTTAAGGACAGCAGGCTAATATTAGCCTTTAGTCACATTACTGGCCTGTTTCGCTGCTCAAGAGGGAACGAAGGTCACTGGGCTCTTCTGGAACCCGAACTGGAGAATGGGCCAAATTAAGATTATACTCAAACAGAATTAGTTTGTAAATGAGGAAAGTGTTGGTCTGTTTTTCCTGAAAAAAGTGAAGTTATTAAAGAACTGCATCACGATCAAAGCAGAGTTCAGAACATGTCTGTACAGATGATTCGCCTTGTTGCGAGTGAAACGGGATCTTGTAGACATGAGGTGACGCCCTGCCACCAAAGCTTTTTATAGACGCAGCAGTCACTGACAAAAAATCTATAGATTTAATATAGGGCTGGGCGATAGTGAATTTTTTATATCACAATATTGTTTTTTTTATATTGGCTGATAACGATATATATCACAACATAAACCAAATAACTATATCTGTTTATGTGAACGCTCTGTGGCTCATTAGAGAAATGTGTAATCATCAGCAGGCTGTTTAGATTAAAATATTTATTTCCTATCATACATTAAACACGTGTTGAAGGAACATGATGCAACCGTTTCCCCTCCAGAAAACTCAAAAAAGGCATAAATATTACAAACCATAAACTGAAAATTAAAGCCAAAGCTTTAAAGTTCCAAAAGAGAACATCAATAA
Organism: Oryzias celebensis; assembly: GCA_014656515.1. NCBI lineage: Eukaryota > Metazoa > Chordata > Actinopteri > Beloniformes > Adrianichthyidae > Oryzias > Oryzias celebensis. The sequence continues at coordinate 6,492,688 of BNCR01000009.1, read as the reverse complement.
ACCAGAACACTAAACTGCTTTATCAGTTCCATTTAAAAACAAAGCATTATTTCTACAAATAAATTCTAATGTTTCCAAGTTTTACAGAACAAACATCAAATTGACAAACATTTTTCTCAACATCCTGTGAATAATCTAGGAACTAAAAGCAAAATCTCTGATTTTCTTCTGGTAGTTTAAACTGTTGCTGCTGTGTTGGTCTGAACTTTGTTGTTTTTTGTGACCATCTTTAACTGTTTATGAATGGGTTTGTGCAGTACACCCCCAGCTTCATGCTTGTATTGTTAGGTGTCGTGTTTGGTTCACGGAAATAAACTTCATGTCTACATTTTTAAAATATAAAGAGGTGAATTGGTTTGTTTTTGTAAGTTATCACAAGTGATTTGTGGACAAAGCAGTCCACTCTGATGCTGGTCAAAGAGCAGAAAGTGCAGCTTCCTGTTTCAGACTCGTGAGCAGTGTGGAAAAACTGGACTTCTGCTCTAATGATCATAGACTAAAGGAGGAAGGTTATGTAAGCACAGGATCTGTCGGATTCCTCTGAGCAACCGATCACATGTCAGATTGATCCATTAGGTAATGTGACTCAGGTATGATGGCAGCAAACCTCTCCATTTGGCAGGAGTGAGTGAAAAGCAGGAGTTCATTCACACTCAAGCCCACTCAGCTGCTGCCAGATCAATGAAGAGCTCCTGCTGTGAAGTGTGTGCTGTTCACTAAGGTGTCTTATTACACGTCATTGTGGTTTCATAACCAGGTATGGCATTGTGTTGTCAGATAAGCATAGCAGCTGAAATCTCTACGGTGCTGAACCTTAATGAAACCATAGTTGGTCTCCTGCATAAAGGTCAGCTACTTTACAGCTACACTATAACTGTTTCCATGAAATGTACGCTGCCTTTACATGTGTTGGAGTTTTCTGGTTTCAATGGGAAGACCTGATTACACAGATTATTACCCCTCCCATGTCTTGTATAAGCAATTTCCCTTTGGGATTAATAAAGCACAATTGAATTGAATTGAATCCCTCAGAGTTTGTCATATCTGCTCCTTTGTTTTGTATAAAATCCTAGTTTCTGTGCTCTAACAGTTTGTTTTCTTCTCCTTATCCAGTCATGGGATGTGTTTTTCCGAAACGCCAATGCCGGCGCCCCTCCTGGTGCTGCCTACCAGTCTCCTCTGAGTCTGTCTGCAGCTCCTGGCCTTGTTGCTCCACAGCTCTCCTCGCTTGTCGGAGCTCAGCCCAACGTGGAGAAGCTGGTAGAGGATCACCTGGCAGTGCAGTCGCTCATCAGAGCATACCAGGTACAACCATGCACAGGACTTTTGATGCGTCTTCTTTAGCAGAGTCTTCTTCTGTCTCACAGTGTTGGTTTCATCCTTTCATCCAGTTTGACTCCAACTATCAGATAAAGATGACTAAAGCTGATGGAAACAAAGTGAGACTTGCAGTCATGGCCAAAAATATCAACACTCGCAGGTTTCTGTCAGAACATCGTTCCAAACACTAGTTTTTGGCTGTTTGTGTGTTTATTGTTTCTGTTTGCACTGGAACAACAGAAAAATCCAACCCATCAAATTCATACAGAAATAAAAATAAGCAAGAAAAAATTACGTACATCTTGTCAAAATTGTAAGAAATGGCTTTTCAAGACTACGTTTATACAAAAATTTATTCTCCATGACTGATCCTCTGACTTAGTAGCCAAAGAGGAGAAAATGCTGTCGAGTATTAATTTCAGACCCTTCCATATAAAAGTATCGCAAAAGGCTCATTATACCATCATGAAAAAGTACTTTCGCGATATCAATTGCTATCGTTTTATCGCCCTTCCCTATTTCATTGACATGTTTCCATAGAGGGTACAACTAAATACACAAAGCCAATACATTTTTATTCAATTTTTGAGTTCTGTGAAAGTTTCTGTCAGGTTAGACTTTTCTTCTGTTTTTTTGTTCCAGTCTAAACAAAAAAAAAACACACATGACAACCAGAAGATTCTGACAGAATGCAAGAGAGCTGAGAACTAAATGTACAAATTCAAAGGAAACATGAGGATCAAAGCCGATGTCATCATGACATATAAAGACAAAAACATTCATTCATTTCAGTTTATGATTTTATAAATCATGAAATTCTGTTGAAGTTGTTTATTATTTCTGCAGAAGAAATTGGAGACATATTCCACTAAGGAACTTTATTTTCTTTAAAGAAATGCAGACCTCACTACAGCGGTCTCTTGTCGACTGTGGAATTTATATTCTAATAGTTGAAATCTGTAAAGTATGATTTATAAAATCACTATCAGATACACCTGTCCAAGTGCTCTATAAGGCATATTTCAAATCAGCCAATCACACGGCAGCAGCTCAGTGCATTTAGACATGTAGTCACGGTCAAGACGATCTGCTGCAGTTCAAACCGAGCATCAGAACAGAGAAGAAATGTGACTGAAGTGACTTTGAATGTTGCATGGTTGTTGGTTCCAGACGAGCTGGTCTGAGGATTTCAGAAACTGCTGATCTACTGGGATTTTCACCCACACCCATCTCTAGGGTTAACAGAGAATGGTCAGAAAAAGAGAAAATATCCGGTGAGCAGCAGTTCTGTGGGTGGAAATGCCTTGTTGATGCCAGAGGTCAGAGGAGAACGGCCAGACTGGTTCCAGCTGATAGAAAGGCAACAGTAACTCAAATAACCACTGATTACAACCGACGTCTGCAGAAGAACATCTCTGAACACACAACACGTCCAAGCCTGAGGTAGACGGGTTACAGCAGCTGAAGAAAACGCCGGGTATCACTCCCTTCCCTTGATGCTGTCAAGTCAATATGGACCAAACTCTAGCAATAAAATGGCCAGTGATCATACATGTTTAAAGCTGTAAAACTCCTCATTACACACACTTTTTACACTTTTCTCTCATGTATAAATTCTCAAAGTTCAAACCCTTATAGAATAATCCACTTTGATAAAATAAAAACAAAGATCAGATCGTGAACAAAAATCTTTGTGCTTTTGAAAAACTGAACACATTCTCAACAGGAACTAACACTAGAGACATGGCACAGAGATGATTGACCTTGGCCTGTAACCAATCAGGATGCAGAACACAGTGCACAGTTGGAAAAGAAAAGAAAAGCATGAAAAATTTCTCTGAAAAAAACAGCGAGACCACGGAAAGTTAACTGCGATACAGCAAGAGAACAGTGCAGACTTAGTGTTTTATTATCTCTTTTAAAGTCCACAGATGTTAAAGTGAATGTTTGAACTTTTGTGGCCTTTGAGGACCTTTACCACCACAAAACTCTTGTCCTTTCATACTAGGTCTGACATGAAATGGGTATCAATTAAAGCTAAAATGTGCCTTTTTTTCCCTTAATTTTCTCATTCTGGGTCACAGACTGAAGTAAATTTCAGATTAATCATTTTTCTGAGTATCTGGAACAGTCAGACCGGTTTGGATTGAGTAGAACAGAAAACATTAGAAAGTCTTTGTCTAAATGAAGTTCAGTGGTGGTGCAGCTGTGTGCCATCAGCTGGGATAACTGTGTGCTGTGTATTCAGGTGATGGGGCATCACAATGCCCACCTGGACCCTTTGGGAATCAGCTGTGTGAACTTTGACGATGCTCCGGTCAATGCCGGCTTCCAGGACGTTGGTGAGAACGTCGGAACCGATCCAACACAAACATCTTTAACTTTGCTTTTTCCACCCACCCACTTGCCCTGTTCCTCTTCTGTCCTTCCTCTCTCTTATTTCCTTCTTTTCAATTTTCCCCCTGTTCTTTTGAACTAAACCTTCTTTCTGTATTCCTCCTGAAATCCCCTCATCTCATTTTGCTTCTCATCTGCTCGGCTCTGCTTCCCCTTCATTTCCCTCATCTCCTCCTTCCCTTCCTCCCCCGGGTGGGCTCTCTGCTGTTGTCACCCCCTGTAGATCCGAGGGCACCATGTGGCCCAGTTGGACCCGCTTGGCATCTTGGACGCCGATCTGGACTCGTGTGTCCCCACTGACATAATCACCTCCTCCGACAAACTGGGTGAGGAGAAATGCACCTCCTCTTTTATTCTGTGCTGTAGTGCCTTGCAGCGTAGTGACTCTGGCTCTTAGTGTGACGAGCTGGTACTGGAATTGAACCCTCCTGTGTTTGTGCTTGTTGAGGTGAAGCTTTCCTGAACATTCTCACACTCAGTTCTAGTTTCAGCTTCTTTTCAGTATATGTTCCATTTAAATTCACAAAGTTCTTTCTGTCTGAATGGGGAATTGAACCAGTCATATAAAAATGTTCATGTGTTTTATTAACAATGATGGCTTAGTTTAAAATAATTGTTTAAGGTTATCTTGTGTAAAAATATTTCATCTTCATAATTACTGCTTGTGTCCTTCAGCTCTTTCTTTAACTTAATTTAATGTTCCAAACCCTGCTCTCTTTGGTAAACATTTTCACTTATTCTGCCTTTCTTATTTTTATGCTAAGGCTGTATATCCTGCTAATGTTTCTCTAGTTTTGTCTGTGAGCTTTTTCTTTATCTTGTCAGGGTTGGTTTGTGTTGGGTTCATTTAGGGACCGTTTTTTTAGGTCTATAGTTGTCAGAATGGGTGAGACTGCATCTCTGTTGAATTAGTGCTCACAATAGAATAGTCACATCATGCCAAAAGGCCATTTTAGTATAATGTTGATCTCAAGTTGAAAAACCAAATAATAAAAAAATTATATACAGCACATTTATTTTAGATCTTTAATGAACCTGTTAAAAGGTAAATCACACGCTTTCTTGGAGGAATTTTCACAGGAAGTGCAAATACTCAACTTATTTTTGAATGGAATTTTGAATAACTGCTTAACATGACAGACAGGTTCTCATGTGGTTTTGACTTAAACTGATGTCGACAAACGTCTTAGGCATGAACCTGTCGTGAACCAGGCACTCAGATGTATCCATTTTCTTCAATAAGAAGTTTTAGTTTTTCAGCTTGATAATTACAAAACTCTGAAGGGCGTTTACACATAAACATTTTTTTGCTTAATGCTGTGACACGCCTATGTTTGAGTGAACTTTTTATTAGTCTTCAAATCCAGTCTCAAAGTGATGGGGGTTGTTGTCTAAATGCAGAGCAGAACTTGGAGGGTGTGTTCTTGCCGGCACCAACTCTTTAGTTATTTCAGCTTTGAGAACATTGAGTAGACGGCAGTCCTGCTGCTTGATTTCTGTGTCAGAAAGAGCTCCATTTCTGTTCTGAAGGGGAAATTTCTTCTTCTGCTGCTGTTCTCCAGAATATAAAGCAGACATCTCTGAGTGTCTTGACTCCAGCTGGAGCCAGCAGGTTGAAACTACAAAGTTCTAAACACGTATGATACGCTCAAACGGAAACGTAAACTAGACGCCTGCAGGACAGAGGGGCTTATGGGAATGCAGCAACATTGGTAATCAGAAATTGAAATATTTGTAATCCATAGTTGGATAAAGTAGTTTTTTGCGTCACTGTTTGTGGGTTTATTTTGATTGATATCAGCAATGAAACTGAAGGATATGAATGTCCTTCAAGAGTTGGATGGAGAAACTGAGACAGAGCTGCAGGGCTGACTGCATCATGATGACGGAGTGCATGTGTGTGAAGTTTGTGGTCAAACTGCTGACTCGGCATTCTAAGAAGTTAGTCTAGTCCGTGTTGTGGGGGGTGGGGGCTGCTGTGCTTCCTGTTAGGGGCCTGTCTGCGTGAATCCAGTGTTTCATTTAAGCATGGCGTTGATGCATCTCTTTGTCCACCACTCCAGTCTGGGATCAGACCCAAAGGTCTCCTTGAATCTCAGAAACTAGAGCGTGGTGAACACAAGACGCTGCTGCTGCTGCTGCTGCTGTGAGACTGGTTAAACAGGGTAGGGGTCACTAACGTCATCTGGATGTTTCTCTCCTTTGGTGCTCCCTGCCCCCTCCAGACCTGGCTGTGTTCAAGGAGAGGCTGAGAATGCTCACGGTTGGAGGTATGAGAAGCAGCGCTCATGAAGCTCATGTTTAGTTTGCTGCAGCAGAGTGTCATTCTACTGAGGTTCTGGATGATCCGACCATGTCCTGCTGCCTGCAGGTTCAGGCCCAGCCTGCAGACGCCAGGCTGTCGTCTTGAGCTTCTGCCTGCTGTGCTGTAGTAGGAGGAGGCAAACAGCATGTGGTTCAGTGTTTCCTGTTTCAGCGAAGTTTTTATGCAGAATGAGATTATTTTTTTCTATTTTTACGACAAATTATTTAGAAAAGTTGTTCATTTCTGTACCAGAAGGGGGCCTGAACCTGCTGCAGAGCTGCTATTGTCACGCTCAGTTTCTGGATGAAACTCTGAACCGCGAAGAAGTTCAGAAAAATGATGCCTTTGTGTCTTTAGCTGCTTCTCTGCTGTGGCAGTCCTGTTCTGTGTCTATTGACCCTCCCCTCCTTTTAGAGTAGAAGGCCCTCCCCTCAATAGACATGAAGTAAATGGGCTGGTGAGTGACACCCATCCACCACAGTTCATTTAGTTACATAAAACTTGATTAATTCAGATGTTATTACTTTGGGTGCAACAGAACAAAACTCACGGTTCAGATCTTGTCACAGTTTTAGAGTTACAGTTTGGATCAATTTTTAGATGAGTAAAAAGAAGAAAAAAAGATAAAAAATAAGGTAAAAAATTATAGTTATACTTGAAAACATATGCAAGTAATAAAACAGATTACGACAATACAAACACAGATTCACATGTAAGGGATAATGCACTACAAAATGTGCATTGTCATGTTACCGTGACAACGCGCCACTGAGCCAGCACTAACCTCTACTGCAGCAGCAAAGGAAGGCGATATATATGCTGATCGTCATGATTGGTTTAAAAAAAAAAAAAAGCATCCGTTCGTTTGTCTTAGTTCAACCGGTCTTGGTTCATAGAGAAACTTCACCTCTTACCGCTTGTTTTTGTGGTGATGACGAAGCAAACATTTGTTGCAAAGAAGCCTGCACAGTGACATAGAACATTTGGGCTATATGATAAGAACTTGTTTTTTTTAGGTGTGCGTTATCACTGTGAATTATCACTTTTTATTCCACAATGATACACTCACATACAGTATCAGAGTAGAAATTAATCATCCTTCCTGGTAGCAGGTAACAAGAAGTCAACCTGACTGGTTTTATCTTAGACTTAAACCTAAATCAGTGGTCAGTAGGGCAAGGCAATAAACCGACAATGATATATATATATATCTGATAGAACTTTCTCTTGATTAAAGTATGAGTCTATGGTGATGGACATTTACTCGCCACATGGCAGGTAAATGTTTGCATGGAATTAGTTTGTTAGCTCTTCTTTTGGGGAATTAATTTTTTTCTGTCATCTGTAAGTGAGACACCCCCACCCCGGTGGTCACTTCACCTCTGTGTAATGTTTAATTTTGGCTGATGAAACAGTGGAACATCCTGGAATTTTTTTTATTTTTATTTTTTTTTATATATACAGGATCGCTTCAGAACTGGAGGGTGAACCCACTTGAACCCATAGAAGCAACAGAAAGTTTAGTAAAAATGTAGATTTGGAGATGACGCTGTTTTTAGACACTAATGCTATGATGGTATGCTAACGAGCTGTTCTGTGTGTCACCTACTCTGGGGCAAAAAATTATTGAGTCAGCCACCAATTGTCCAAGTTCTCTCCTCTTAGAAAGATAAGGGGGCCTGTAATTTTCATCAAAAGTATCTCTCAATTATGAGAGACAAAATGAGGAAAAAAATCCAGAAAATTACATTGTCTGATTTGTAAAAACAAATATTTGTAAATCATGGTGTAAAATAAGTACTTGGTCATCTACAAACAAGCAAGATTTCTGGCTCTCACAGGGCTGTAATTTATTCTGTAAGAGGATCTTCTGTCCTTACCTGTATTAATGGCACCTGTTTGAATTTATCTATATAATAGACACCTGTCTACAACCTCACATGCAACCAGACCTGAACCAGGCTGGGAAGACTGAATCTGCAACAGGTAAGCAGCTTGGTGTGAAGACATCAACTGTGGGAGCAATTATTAGGAAAGGGAAAACATACAAGACCACTGATAATCTCCCTCCATCTGGGGCCCCCCACAAGATCTCACTCTGTGGGGTCAGAATGGTCACAAGAATGATGGGCAAAAATCCCAGAACCACACGGGGGATCTAGTGAATGACCTGCAGAGAGCTGGGACCAAAGTAACAAAGGCTACCATCAGTCACACACTACGCCACCAGGGACTAAGATCCTGCAGTCCCAGACGTGTTCCTCTGCTAAAGCCAGTACATGTGCAGGCCCGTCTAAAGTTTGCTAGAGAACATTTGGATGATCCAGAAGAGGATTGGGAGAATGTCCTATGGTCAGATGAAACCAAAATAGAACATTTTAGTAAGAACTCTACTCGTCGTGTTTGGAGGAGAAAGAATGCTGAGTTGTATCCAAAGAACACTATACCTACTGTAAAGCATGGGGGTGGAAACATCATGCTTTGGGGCTTCATGTTTTTCAGCAAAAGGACCAGGACGACTGAATGGAACCATGTATGGTCAGATTTGGAGTGAAAACCTCCTTCCATCAGCAAAGGCATTGAAGGTGAAACCCGGCTGGGTCTTTCAGCATAACAACCATCGCAAACACACTGAAGGAGTGGCTTTGTAAGAAGCATTTCAAGGTCCTGGAGTGGCCTAACCAGTCTCCAGACCTCAACCCCATAGAAAATCTTTGGAGGGAGTTGAAAGTCTATGTTGCCCAAGGTATAACAAAGTATTGAGTTGAATTTTTGTCATTGACCAAACACTTATTTTCAACCACAATTTACAAATAAATTCTGTGTGTGTGGGGTGGGGTGGGGTGGGGTGGGGGTGGGGGGTTAAGGGGTGTATTTGTTGAGGTGCAAAGGTTGTGTGAAATAAAGGTACAGTTAAAATTGGCGAGTATGGTGCTGCTAGGACATCTCCAGGTCGCTCATAGGGATGTCCAAGAATGGTTCTTCTGACAAACAGAGAAACTGAGTAACAGCTGTTTGTTTCTCTATAGTCTATGGGATTCTTGTACTTCCTGTTTCGAACACCAGAGGGGAGGGATCACTCCATCCAGTAGTTATTTATGTTCAATGGTTTGTGCAGAAAACTATGTTGGCTCTGATTGGCTACCATAAAACATGACACAGCCTTAGCCAATCACATTTTCTTGTCCTGTTTTTAACCCACCCGGTTTTCCCTTCTGTCAACAGGTGTGTGAGGTTTGAACAGTTTAAGTAGTTAATTGAAACACACTACAGTTAACATTCAGGAATAGCGTTATGAAATGAGTAATGCTTAGATTACTTTGTTTCTGAAAAAAAGATAATGTTCCCAACGCAGTTACTTTAGCAGGCAGCACTACAAACACTGTCAGAGTTCACAGGAAAAGACAGATTTTCTATTCAAATGTTCTCATGCAGCTATAAATGTTGATCTGACTTTTCACTCAGGAACCTTTCTGCTCTGATGTCAGATCAGTGTTTGTTTTCCGTGTTTAGAATGGTTCCCTTTGTTTTCATTCTTCTGAGTTTGTACACATACTTTTTTCTTTTATAGTTGTTCATAAGAGCTTGGCTGCTGTTTGATATGCTCTGTGGCATCAGACACAGGAAGTGCGTCTGCTGGGCTCCACAAGCTGTGATGTCTGTTTCAGAGCGTTTTAGAGTAGCAGCTCCAACACAAGCGCACCAGGTTCAAACTGAAGGGTTACTTCCGATAATGAACTTCCCTCTACTACTGTTCGTGATTCATCTGCCTGGAACATTTACCTCTGAACACCTCAAAGAAATCACTTTTTCTTCCACTAAAAGCAGGCAAGGTTTTCCTCAAGTGTTGGGGTACTTCAAACATGACGACACTAGTAAAAGTTAAAAGCAGTCATCCAAACAATGGCTCAAATAAGAGGCAAGTTTGAAATGCGATCTAATTAATCAAGGTAAAATTCTGTTTACACAAATAAAAAGATCAATATTCCTGTAAACTATGCGAAGAAATATTAATAAAATATACGTTTCAGAACAATGGGCTCTAAGAGAGACATGGATAATAAATCAAATGACTCTAGATGTTTAAAAAAAAAAACTTGTTTCATTTTTAAACTTGTATTTGGCAACTCCCAGATAACTTGGGAGTACAGGGTCCAAGGAGCCTTACTCAGGGCTGTCCGGTCTCTGTATGACCAGAGCAGGAGCTTGGTTCACATAGCTGGCAGTAAGTCAGACCTGTTCCCAGTGGATGTTGGACTCCGACAGAGCTGCCCTTTATCACCGGTTCTGTTCATAGTCTTTATGGACAGAATTTCTAGGCGCAGCCAGGGGCCTGAGGGGTCTGGTTTGGGAACCACAGGATTTCCTCTCTGCTCTTTGCAGACAATGTTGTCCTGTTGGCTTCATCAAGCCAGGACCTCCAGCATGAATTGGAACGGTTTGCAGCCGGGGTGAGGATCAGCACCGCTAAGTCTGAGGTCATAGTTCTTGACCGGAGAAAGGTGGTTTGTCCTTTCTGGGTGGGTGGAGTTCTCCTTCCCCAAGTGGAGGAGTTTAAGTATCTTGGGGTCTTGTTCACGAGATAGGGAAGATCAGAGGGTGAGATTGACGGGCAGATTGGTGCTGTGTCCACCGTCATGCGGTTGCTGTACCACCAGAAAGCAAAGCTTTCAATTGACCGGTCGATCTACACTCCAATACTCACCTGTGGTCATGAGCTCTGGGTCTTGTCCGAAAGAACAAGATCCTGTGCTGCGTTCATTTCTTTTCCATAAAAGTGTAACTTTAGACCCACTCCAATGAAAATGGTGTTTTGAACATGTTCTTGTAGCATTTTTCTCATAATGGAGGACATGTATAAAACAAATTTTTTTTGAATTTTTGACATTTATGCAGATTTATTAAAAAAAAGAAACTGAAATATCACATGGTCCTATAACAGAGTGACTGAATACTTTCCGTACCCACTGTAGGTCCATGCATGTCTTTGTTTATCTCGTCTGAGCTGGAATCTGGATCAAAACTGTACAGCAGCATAGTACCAATTTTACTCACCGTTTATTTATTCATTCATTTTTTTACTGCTATGCTAATGGTGGTGTGGGCTTGTGAGGTGATGGGAAATTAGCAGAGCTAACTTCTGCACCAACCCATAGAAGAATTTCTGATGAACTTCTGCCACTGCAGAAAATGTCTTAAATGACACCAACTTTTTGCTTTTTGCTAAGCACTGCAAAATCATCATGAAAATCCACTGGGAACAGTTCAACAATAGAAACAAATATATTTGGAGTGTAACTTTAAATTATTGTGGTGATCAGAGATGGTTTGATTCCCTCTGAAGTTGAAACATTATTCTCTAGATAAAACTATGCAACCAAGGTGACCGATATGTTTCTAAACTAAGTGGAGATGTAATTGTGTGGCTGGGCGCAGTGCTGTGGTGTATATTCTTGGTCTCTGGCTGAAGTCTTTTAGTGGCAAGATCTTGCAGGAGTCCCATGTCTGTCTGTTGATCTACAAACGCACAGAAGGTGAAATTATTCCAGCTGGTTCGTTAAAGAAGCAAAGCTGCCAGTTTGATGGGTGAAAACCAGTTTATTTCCGGATGATTTGAGATCTTTCCTTGCCCTGGCTAGTGGAAGGAGGGAAGGAAGATGAACTCAAGGCTGAGCCCTGATAAGCATCCTGCCCTGACTTTTGAGTGAGTTCTGCTTGGCCAAGCGTGCTGTCAATCGACCAAACTGCAGAAAAAACCACCCACCTCCCCTCCATCATAACACCTCCTCCCTAACTGCTCCTCAGCAGATCTGCACAATAATTCATTAACCTGCTGGAGCTCATGAACTCATCCATGCTGATCCTCTGCTGACGCCCTGCTCCTCTGGAGCAAAGCCTATGTGGACCTACCTTAATCTGTGCTTCCACGTGTGTTTTTAAACAGCTTGTGTGCATAACCATGTAACCTGCTTTTGGGACTGTAACGTCTCTGCTGAACACTAGAGGGCATTACAGCCTCTGTTGTCCTGCATTGCGTTTGGAACAACTTCCTCTGTTTCCGTGGATTCTACAGAAAATGTTTTTCCATTATTGTGCGGATTTGTATCCTGATCTGTTTTCATTTACAACATCTGTTTAATGTAATTGAAGGGGTCTTTGACCAGAATACTTCTACATTTCCTAAAACAATTGTTTTAACATGTTTGCGCATAAAAAAAAGTTATGATCTTCAGATTCAGTACAAAAAAAATCAGATTTTTGTTTGAACTGAGAGCAGCAGATCAGCTTCTTCTTCAAATTGACTCCTGCTCTTCCTGCATCATTCATTTCCGTTTCACGGCGAGATGCTCGTTTTCATGCATTCTACCGGATCTACATCTGCTTGCACATCTTGAAACGTTCATTCACTCCCTTCTTTTTTGTCTCTCTCTTTGTCTCATTGCCACATCACTGCTGTGTTGCTATGCATGATGGGATGTTTAGGCTTCTATGGCCTGAATGAGTCGGACTTGGATAAGGTGTTCCGGCTCCCCACCACCACCTTCATTGGGGGCTCAGAGACGGCGCTGCCGCTGAAGGAGATCATCCGCCGTCTGGAGGTAAACAAAGAACACAAGAGAGACATGAGCAGTGACACCAACAAGAAGTCTTTATGGCCAAGTGTTGCGTCCACTAAATCATGGGTTGGCAACGTTGATGACATGAAGTGTCAGTTCAACTGTGCCATCATCAACTATAATGCAAACTCTGTGGTTGTATTTACCCTTCGGGCTGTCCCGCCAGGGATCGGCGCGATTAATCAGCTTTCACTGATTTGGACAGGTGGTTCGGCAGAGAGTTTTATGCCAGATGCCTTTCCTGACACAACCCTGTATATTTAAGGCTCAGGGAGATCCAGTTAGGAAGCTTGAAGGATCTTGTCTAAGGATACTCACTGGATTGTAGCTCACTGCACGCACCGAAACCCAGGTCCTACACCCAGCCAACTGAACCATTCAGCCACCTCTAACCAGGGCTGGGCAATAGTGAATTTTTTATATCACCATATTGTTGTTTTTCTTCATGTCAGGTGATAAAGATATATATCTGGATTTAACCAAATAACTATTTCTGTCAAAGTTGAACGCTCTTTCACTCATTAGAGAAATGTGTAATCATTAGCAGAATGTTTATATTTAAATATTTATTTCTTATCATACTTTAAACATAGCAGATGTATTGAAGGAACACGATGCAACTGTTTTATCCCCAGAAAACAAAAAGTCATAAATATCACAAAAAAATGGAAAATTAAAGCAAAAGCTTTCAGGTTTCAAAAGAGAACATCAATAAAACAGAACACTAAACTGCTTTATCAGTTCCATTTAAAAACAAAGCATTTATTCCACTAATAAATTCTAATGTTTAAGTTTTCCAGAACAAACATAAAATTGATAAACATTTTTGTCAACATTGTGTAAATAGGCTAAGAACTAACAAATTCTGAATTTCTTCTGGTAGTTTAGGCTGTTGCTGCAGAGAAGGTCTGAACTTTGTTGTTTTTCTGGAGAATTCTGGTTTATTTCCGTCTGTGATTGAGCTTGTTTGGTGGCTCTGCTTCAGGTGATAAAACAGTTGGTGGTGTTTCCAGTTTTAGAAGGAAGATGTCTTCTGGACAATTTGCCGTGCACGTTATTCTGTTTATTGTCAGATTTAAATAAATAAATAAACTCCACACAGGGGCTCAAATTAAATTTTTGAAACACTGACCAAGTAAGCCAGTTGATTAAAAAAAATCTACCAGAGCTCTACCTAAAACATATATTTTATCATCCACTATTTTACACAGAAATACCATAGGCATTGCACTCTTTTGACATTTTTCTGATTTTTCCTACATAAAATGAAATTGTATAAAAATAATTCATAAATGGTATGAACACGTCTTTACTGTCATCTAATTGTAAACTCATTCAAACATGCTGGGAAAACAAGGACAGATTCAGTGGAGATTTCATAATTCTGCCTCCAGGTGATCACATTTTATATTAAATCAGAACAAAAAACATCTGGAAACACATAAGTGTTTTGGGTTATTGTCATTATATCTCATTATTTAAATTAAAGCCACAGCTTTAAGGAGGCGTGAGGATTGAGCACAACATCTGACAGCTCACAGTTCTGTTATGCTACACAGATGCTGCTAAAACAGTGGATTCAAATCTGTTACTATGTAGAAAATACAGTTTTTATGAATGTGCTATGAATGAATCTGGTTGCATTTATCTGCTGCGTCTTAAAGGACGCTCTGAAAATACAGTCCGTCTTTAAACCGGTTAAAAGTCTTTTTACTTATCTGCTGGTGTCTGCATTTGTGTGTTTTTGTGCAGATGGCGTATTGTCAGCACATCGGCGTGGAATTCATGTTCATCAATGACCTGGAGCAGTGTCAGTGGATCAGGCAAAAGTTTGAGACTCCTGGAGTGATGCAGTTCACTCTGGAGGAGAAGAGGACACTGCTGGCCCGCATGATCCGCTCCACCAGGTCTGTTTTAGACTCAACAGAGCACGTGCACAAGCATGAGTGAGTGCATGATCACCTGTGTCTCATCTGTGTGTGTGTGCGCGCAGGTTTGAGGAGTTTCTTCAGAAGAAGTGGTCTGCAGAGAAACGCTTCGGTCTGGAGGGCTGCGAGTCTCTGATCCCGTCTCTGAAAACCATCATCGATAAGTCCTCAGAGAATGGGGTGGAGTACGTCATCATGGGAATGCCACACAGGTGAACAAACACCTGAACAAAATGAGGACAACACAAGGGGAGGGGTCTCTCAGCAGTAGGTCCATAGGGTCCAATCAAGCAGAACTTTTTAAGGAAAGGTGACAAACCTTTGAGACATGTGTGCATTCAGAAGAACGAGTATCGCCCTTTTCTTCTCTACATGTCTGTTTGGTTTTTCCAGCCAAATGACTTTGTTTCTGTTTTTATTTTCAACCATTTCAGTAACTTTCTTTCAGCAATTGATAAACTACATTTCTGAAGTTCTGGAAACTGACATTAAGGACAGATTATTGTTGCTTAGTTATGAGCTAATGCTAATGCAGCAAGTGACTCTGCCCCTCCCACAGAGCGGAGAATCGGGCTCTTCTTAGATATTTGATGTTCCACATTCAGCTGCACGCAGAGGACACACATTTAAAGCACTCTGAACTGCCTTTACTTTTTATTTTATCTAAAACTTTCAGCTCTAAAATACAACGTAAATGCTCACAGGCCTTAAGTTTGGGGAAAAAAACCTCTACGTGTCATTGCAGTAGAAATTTCAGATGTTTTCTAAATAAAAACATTGTTTATGTTTTTATGTTAAACCATCTTGTTCTCCCTCTTTTTTTACCATTTTGCATTTTAGCATCTCTGTGAAATATTGTCGTTTTTCAGTTGTGATACACGTTGATCAGAAAATATTTTTTAGATTAGCAGCATGTATTACAATAGAATATAATGTAACACTCAGCTTTAACATTCTACTGTCATTCATACTGTTTAAACTATGTTGATTCATTTAGTTTACTTAGTTTCAATATTTTACAATTAAATTGAGCATATTTGAAATGTTAATTTGAATAAATTTAGTACTCTATTTGACAATTAAGCATTAAATGTAAGATGTTTTTTAAAAAAAAGCAAATTGCATTTATGTTGTTTTGTTTTAAAGTCATAAAATTTTGCAAATTAAGAATTTTTTGAAAAAGTATGACGTTTTTCTTTTGTTATTTAGGAACATTCAGCTGTTTTTTATGTTTGTTTGCTGAGTATTTCCTTTTGCGTTCAAACTTCACCTCACAGATGAAAATCCTCAGATTTCTCACGCATTTCTCCAGGACACAAACTTCTCATTTCTTTTTTTTAGGGGTCGTCTCAACGTTTTGGCAAATGTGATCCGTAAAGAACTGGAGCAGATTTTCTGTCAGTTCGACTCCAAGCTGGAGGCTGCCGATGAGGTACAGAGGTGGAGGTTCCTCAATGCTCGTTTGAATGAAACCTTCTCCAAGTAGAAATATTCACATAATTTCAAACGGCTGTTTTAGTCCTAGTGTCACAAAATATTGTTTTGTTCTTAAAGACGCATCTTTGCTCAGTCTGTTCTCCCACCAAAGTCTCACAGCAGTGAATGTGGATTGAAGCAGCTTCATGTTCACCTCACTGTGTCTCAAGTTCTTCGTTATCTTCTGAGAAAAACTGCACAAACGACACAAACTTGTTTGTGTCTTTAATTCCAGGTTGTCCATTCATTAAGGTGCAATTAAAATATTCTTTTAACCAAAACCTGCTTTTATTTTATTGTTTTGATTTTGTGAAACCCTGTAGTTCATTGAGCCTTTTTAATCACCACATACAATCCTAAACTTGATGAAAACATGGAGTTTAAAGCTGCATCATCAGGTCACATAGGTTTATGTGGATACTTTGGCTCTTCTGAAAGAGCTGCTGGACTTTCCTGCTCACCTCTTGTCTGGCCTGTTCAGGGCTCTGGAGACGTGAAGTACCACCTGGGAATGTACCATCGCCGGATCAACCGTGTCACAGACAGAAACATCACCTTATCTCTGGTGGCAAACCCGTCTCACCTTGAGGCAGTGGACCCTGTGGTTCAGGGGAAAACCAAAGCAGAGCAGTTCTACTGCGGAGACAACGACGGGAAACGGGTACGTCTAAGCAAAAATGGTGCTCCAGGAAATATCCACATCCTTTAACTAGGTACTCACTTTACAAGCAAATCCATTCAAACCTGATGCCACGTGATACAGTTATGGCTTTTCTTATTTGTTCTGCTATGCTTGAAAGGAAGTAATTATTCACAGTAATTTAAGATTTAGTGGCAGTTTTGTTTCAGTCCTTTTTCTTTTAGCATGAAACTCCTCTCATGCTGTGATGCGGCTGGCGTCTTTTTCAATTGAGTTCTGCTGAAGTTCCTTCCGGTCAAACAGAGTTTAAAGACAAACAAATCTCTTATTAACATTGGATCCTTATTGGCATGTCGTCTTTAGAAGAATTTTATATTCACTTTTCATTCAGGACATTATCTAAGACATAAATATAAATATTTTCATATTCAAGTTCTACAGATGCAGAGGATTTTAAATGAGATTATTCCAAAGAGCTTTATACTAGACATGTTGGGAATGTGTTATTACCTTTGTGAGTCGATTCCACTGCTGCAGTCTGAAAGGAATCTGTCATGAAGCTTCACAAACTCTCCTCTGTTTTGCTAAACATCCGTGGTGCTACATGGAAGCAGCAAACCTCTCTGGTGAGCTGGATTCAAAGGAAACAATTGCCAGTCGCCAATTGTGAGCATTTTTTCCTGTTTAGCAGGTTAAAGTTTTATTATTCACCACATGGCAGGTAATTGTTTGACAAATTAAGTCGTGTTTATTAATCTGAGTTTTTTTCTTGCTGCTCCTCGCCCTCTGGCGTTCGCATGTTAAGTTCACAAGCGTATACAACACGAGGATATATATACATGTGCATATATATACACACACACACACATATATATATATATACACTTTTCTTTTTTATAAATACTCTTTTTAATTTTTCCCTGAAAGCTTTTTTTCTCTCTTGTGTGTCTGGGTTTGCAGGTGATGTCCATCCTTCTCCATGGAGATGCTGCATTTGCAGGTCAGGGAATCGTTTATGAAACCTTTCACCTGTCTGACCTGCCGTCCTACACCACACACGGCACTGTGCATGTGGTTGCCAACAACCAGGTAACAAGACGAAGCCAATCCAGATGTTCCCCCAGCTGTTCTTTTGTAAGCATCCTGTTTTCTTAGATCGGCTTCACCACAGACCCTCGCATGGCACGCTCATCTCCCTATCCGACCGATGTCGCTCGGGTCGTCAACGCCCCCATCTTCCACGTCAACGCGGATGACCCTGAGGCCGTCATCTATGTCTGCAAGGTGGCCGCCGAGTGGCGAGCCACATTTCACAAAGACGTGGTGGTGGACCTGGTGAGTGACGACTGCACTGAAACGATCACTGCAGATGTAAACTCCTGAAAATAAAGGCTAAAGATTTCTGAAATGTTTTCTCCAAAAAGTTCCTCTTCTGCAGTTTTGTTGTACACAAACATCTCACACTGTAAAAAGAGGTAGTCCACTGTTAAGAAAACTAATCCTAAGACGAAAATCACTGGAAAGGAGTAGTACATTTGTCCATGCAAGAAGGAAGTCATGTAAGATATCAAAATCTAGAAATGAGGAGTGTTCCATACAAGCATTCAAAAGAAAAAATTAGCTAAACGGCTCGTAGTTAGATACATTTACTATAAAACTAGTAAATTCAGTGAAGAAGAATCAGGAAAATGTTAGCAAAATGAGAATGCCATCTTAGTAAAGGTTGGCCCTTCTAAGTAAATCTTCACAAAATTAATAACTAGCACTTATTCATAGAACATGAATCTACATTTTAAAACCTAAAAATGTTAAAATTGTATTTTCATTTTAAAGATTTCGTTATAAAGCAATTTTATTTAATAAAATACATTCAGCTCTCTTATGAAGATTTCTAAAATAAGGCTGTTTTTTTAGTATTGAATTAAGATTTTCTCTTTTCAAAAGTGAAGCGAAGGTGTAGATCAAAAAGAAGTTAAAACAACTTCAGACCTGGTAAAACACCTCGAATATCTACAAAAACAAGGTTTTAAATCTTTCTAATATTTTGCAATGTAAAGAAACAAACTGAAGTCTTTCCTGTATTCTCAGTAACTTTAAAGGGATTCAGTTTTGATTTAAGATTCCACTTGTTTAACAGAACTTTCTGACTCTTCGATTTCCTCTGAAAACTGCAGAGCATGTAAAGAACATGTGCTCTCTTGTTTATCCATGTCTTTGTCCTTTTCCTCCTCCCACAAAGCTTTCATTTAGAAATCCACTTCTTTTTTCATCCCAGCATTTTAGTGTTTAATATAAACTCTCCTCTTTATCATCTGAAGATTGAAATCAGATCTTCCTGACTTTGGATTGTTCCTGGAAGTGAGGCAGCTTGGTTTTAGTGAGAGCTGTTTATGTCTGCTTGTGTCCAGGTCTGCTATCGCCGGATGGGTCACAATGAGATGGATGAGCCCATGTTCACTCAGCCGCTCATGTACAAGCAGATCAAGAAGCAGAAGCCTGTTCTGCAGAAGTACGCTGAGAAGCTGATAGCAGAAGGAGTCGTGAGCAGACAGGAGTATGAGGTAACCCCAGTAGAACCCTGCAGCTTCTGTCATGTCAGAAAACACTTCTTACATTTCAAATCCAGGCTGCGTCCAGACTGCAGTGCTCTAGGGCTCTTTAAGAACTTCAGAACTGAACTGAACTCTTGTTCTCTTGTCAGAGCCTTCACTGCCACAAAAGCACCAAAAACATACAGTTTAGGGTTAAAGAAAAACATTCATTCCTGACTTTTATTTCCAAATGTTAAGCTCTGTCATAATTTCAAATTCCTGAAGTTTATAAAGTGACAGGTGCAGCAGCCAAAGCTTTTTTCTCTTTCAAGATGGAGGGTAAACACAACTCTGCCTGGTGAGACATCAGTAAACCATCTCTTAGTCAGAACCACTCTGACAATGATGCTGTTGATGTCTTTAACATGTTATTGTAGCATTTTTCTGACAAAAGAGAAGAAAAAATTGTTGTGAATCAGGAACAGACAAAAAAAGGCAGATGGACAAAGTTTGTATTTGTTACGTATAACCTACAGTCTGCAGGCCACCAGCTCCCTGCTCCGCTCCATTCGGATGCATTTCCTTGCAGAGAAATGGATCTGTGAACGTCTTTCTTTTCCTTGTCTGAGCCGGAATCTGGATCTAAACTGTACTACTAGATAGCTCTGATGTTGCTCGCCATTTTTCCTTCTCCGGTAATGTTAGCTTGGATTTGTGAGGGGCTGTAAGATAACAGAAGAGAGTGTAAACAATGGAATGATGAGAAATGGACTCTAAGCACTGAGCTGTGTGACATATTTCTTGTGTAAAATTAGACCACTCTTTTTTTTTTTTTTATTCCAGTTGTGGCTAACTGTATGCACTGATTTAGCAAAGTACCATTCCTGGTATTGTCTAATATTCGTTATTTCTTACAGTGTGTTTGCCTGTATCCACAAAGACATCCAAAAAGACAAAGTTTGCCTTCCTGAAACACCCAGTTCTCACAAAACGCTACCACGTGCTGTATGATCATATGACTTCTTGAGATGAAACGTAGCAACGTTAGAACATTTAAAAGCTGTTCAACTGAACTTTGAAGTGATTTCAGACTGCTGGTTCTACTCTCAGCTAATGAGGAGCCTCTGCCTTCTTCATGTAGCGGTAGCAGCATATTCTAACGGTCACCTCACATGTCAGGCTGCTTTAACTGACACTGAAAATGACATCGACAGAAATGTAGAAACACTGCTGTGGAGGAAAAGAGACACACTAAACATAAAGATAATGACAGCGATCATTAGATACGTCTTTCATGCTAGTTAGCATTAGTCTAAATGAAAGGGAATATTCACGAGTAATTTCTTCAAACTACGTGCAGCCAGCGCTTTTAAAAAAATATTATTATTGATATTAACTTTTTTATTATGCACACAGACCCGGGAAAGGATAAGGTTAGGATCACGGTTAGGGTTCATTCACCAAAAGATTCCTGAGCGCGGCTGTGTCTGCAGCTCACCGCGCTCTCCCAGGGAATGGCTCAACTGCTGAGGACACATTTCACACAGCCAGGGGCGTGACAACTAACGGGACTTTAATTTTAAATACATGGGACCAGTAGCAACATTTAGCCTTAAATGCATTTAAAATACATCCGGCAATGCAGCAATCTGCATCTTGGCTGCACAACTATGTTTTGCAAACATGAATTTCCATCGGATCATGAGCTGGAATTACATCAGCCTTAGTAAATTACCTTTGAAGTTTGTGGTGTAGGATGACACATAAAATTTAAAATTCTTTTCGCATTTTATATTTGGGTGTTTTGCTAGAAAGATGAACAATGCTCCTAACATTTAAAGTGACTCTTGGTAGTTCCAAAAGACATCTTTTAAACTCCAGAGACTCCGCTGTTTTCATGGAAACAACGATCCGCTCCCCCAACCGGAAAATAATCAAGTGCTCAAGGGCTGAAGGTGGAAGTAGGTCGTGCATATACTGTATTTTCCACACTGTGCAAGGCGCACTTAAAATCCTAAACTTGTTTTTAAAAATCTGCCATTCCAGTGCGGCTTTTCTGTGCACTGCGTTCTAAAATCGGTTGAAATGTTTTTGTGCGGGTTTGCAAAGCTCTCCCCTGATTGACCGTCAGTTTCTCGCTGATACAGGAGCGGTGAGCACGCTGTGCACATTTTGAGGGACACAAGTGGGTCAGATCGACGCAGCACTTCAGAGCGCAAGCTTTACCCGGTCTGCACCTTTACGCGCTCGCAATCCCGAAAATTCTGAAATGATTCGTTTGACAGCGTTCCTTTGTCTGTTCGTTCTGAAGATGATCATGATACTACGTCATGTGCTGAATTTGACACGTTTGTCCCGCACAGAAGACAGCCACAATGGAGAATGCGCCTGATTTTGAGCACTCCAGAAACCTGAGCTCTCCTCACGTGCACAGCTGCATGCACCGCACCGCACAGACATCTAAGCAAACTTTACGCACATGTTTTCCAGTTTGTTTGCTGCGTCTGACTCTGCGTAAGAGTCACTCGGATTCAGCCCTGCTGAATTAGTGTTCGATCACACTCCGCGAGGCCCCGTTCAGGCCTTAGGAGGAAGTCTCCCAGAACCGCCAGAGAAAAGCAGGAGAGAGCTTATGTCTTTGTTTGTGGGAACGATGGATAACAGACGGTTCACAACATTTTAGTAAGACTGGGAGACAGCGCCCGGCGAGTTACACCTCCATATGTGAATGGATTGTGGACACCTGGGCTGAAGTCTCTGCTTTGACTGTTGTTTCACTAAAGCCGACATCGTTGCTGAACAACCGCCCTGCAATGAGACCGACTCTGACAACGATGAGAAGGAAACCGGCGTGTTTGATTACCAGCTGTTTAATTAAAACACGGAGATGTTTTGCAGGAGAAGATTGATTAAAAATAATGTGAGTGGATTGTTAACTAGTCGAATAAAGCTCTTCTAAACTCACATTTTTGCTTCCTTTACTTTTTGTTTTTTTTGCTCCTTATAAAAAAGTGCGCCTTGTGCATGGATTTAATACAGAAATAGACCTCCTAATTAATACAGCGCATCTTATGGTGCGTAAAATACGGTAACCCACAAACGCAGGCTTACTCTGTGCCAATGGTCCTGCCCACAACTCAAGGGCGAATTTCCAATGAACTCCTGCTGCTCTGCAGAAACTATGTCTTAGAAAATGACAGTTTTTTTATTTTTGGATAAAAACATAATTATATTTAAAAGACCACTGGGAACAATTTTACAGTCGATCAAAAGAGGATCGGAGCGGGACTTTAAGAAAGACGGTTGTAAAATCAAATGAGTTTCCTTTTTTTTTCTCTGATCTCTTAGACGATATGCAGAAGTCTGTACGTTCAAAAAAGCCTTCAAAAGACTGATGAGAAGGTCCAGCAGAAACCCAGGAAATGCTTTGTGTTTTTCTGTGTGCAGGAGGAAATCTCAAAGTATGATAAAATCTGTGAGGAGGCGTACGCTCGCTCCAAAGATGAGAAGATCCTCCACATCAAGCACTGGCTGGACTCGCCCTGGCCCGGTGAGACGGCGGATCTGTGGAGCCGGGTTGGCTCTAAATGTGATTCCGAGAAAACATCTGTTCACGCCTCAAACACTGAAATGATGCTCAGTTTTAAACGATGGGAGATCAGAATGAAGACTCTGAAGCAGTTTATTATCATCACATCACATGCAAACACAAACAGCACTGCAGACCTTTCTGTACAATTATAAAGAACTGAAGAAGCACATATTAAAGGTTTGTCCAAATGTCAAACTGAACCAAAGATGTGAGAACCAAGAGGAAACACATCAGATGTTTCTGAACAGTCTTTGTTCTCTCAAATTTGATCTACAACCAAAACGTTCCATGAAGAACCTGACAGAGGTCTAAATGTTAAAATACATCTGACTGCTGCTGAGAGATTTAGTCTGGAATGGATTTAGCAGCATCATCCTGTATAAAGCCATTCGTCACTGAAGGTTAATGTCTAATGGAGGGAGTAACCGAGTGCTTTGGTTCTGGCTCTGGATTAATAATCCGGCAATAATCTGTTTGACGGTGCTCCTATAGACGGAGCTCTGTGGGTCCTGGGTCTGCTGCTGAGGGCAACAGTCATGTGGAGTGTCTCCGTCACAGACACTGCATGACGTCTGTGGATAGAATTGATGAAGGAGCAGACAGAAGAGCCTCAGTTCTCTGGCCTTTGAGCTTCAGCTCTGCTTCACACGCGATGTGGGTCTGTTTTCATCAAGCTCTCCATGGAACAGGCAGAATGCGTTTGGAAGCAGCTCTTCACGTTGAGTTTTTGTGTCGTTTTTGAGAGGAGCATATGTGTAGTATCAGATTACCAGCCTGTCCTCCACCTTTTCTTAAGAGTTGTTGACGTGATGAAACTAAATAACTAAAATGAGCCCCCACACCTCCACCCAACCAGGACATCTGCAGAGATCTCTGACTATTGCTTGTCCTGTAGAGAAACCTCAGCTCCCAGCGTGTCTGTAAACAAGGCTCCAAAACTCTCAGGTTGACCTTCAGGAGGACCACGATTAGGATCTTTTCTAGATTGCTGATAATTGTTGATTAGAACTGGACTGAGTGACCCCTCCCCCTGGCATTCCAAACAGGAAGTCCTCACTGGCTCCCCCAAATCCCATAGTCTTCTGTAGAGAAATAAACCGATATTACTCTGTCATTCTATTGGTCAGAATAACTATTCTTGCTCTGATGCATTTTTTTAACATGTCCTTGTGATAATCTTAGTTAATTTAAATATTTTTGCTGTCGTGAAATTTATTCAAGTCATAAACAGTCAGAAGCCTCAGTGCTGGAGGACGAGGGGGTCTCAAATCAAACGCTTGACAGATCCTCCCAAGCCCACTTTCAGTGAGTGTGGCCTTCTAACAAGCTCACTCCTGATTGGTGAGAGTGGTTGTCATAGAAACGTTGACTCAGACCAACTCTGACGAATCACTGCTTATGGATGCTGTCTGGCTCCAACACGGCAACGTGCGTATCACAAAAAAGGGCGACTGAATTGACCTTATTTGGTTGAAGCTGGAAGTAAACCATTTTCACTCGCTCACTCAGTCCAGTTGTCATCTACAGTCAATGATTGCTGCGCCCACCACCCAAACAAAGACAAGCAGAAGTGATTAGATGAGTGGACTACATGGGTTATTCCAATATCCCAAGCCTAACCTGAGAATGATCAAATCTGGAAAAACTGTGCAGACGTCTGATGGTCTTATCTGGAAGGTCATATAGCCTGAACTGCTTTTCTAACACTTATTTCAGAGTAACGTCAGAGGAGAACTGGAGTTCACTCTGTTCCATCAGCTGGAGGAGATCAAGTCTTTCTCCAGAGCTCTGAACATGAAATTGGCCTTGATTGAATAAATAACCACAAAGGGGATTCTTTTCATGACCTGGATGAGGGTTGCTGGTAGAATCTCATAATATGCTGCTCAGAGTAACAGTCAAACTCGTGACAGTATGCATGTGGTCGTCACTGTTGTCTTTAAAGGACATACGATTCCCTGTTGGGTTCCTGTTCTGATCCTGCAGTACTGGTTGTGTGGAGGAGTGAGTCGTGTGAAAGGCCCGCTCTGTTCTCTACGTTGTTTTTGTGATGCTTGATAGATTTACCTTTTCTGGTGTGAGGTCTCATCAATAGTTTGTTCTTCTCCAATAGAAATGTTTCTTCATGTCTTTGATTTCTTCTCTTGTATTTTGTAAATCTCTTGTTTTAAGGTTTTTTCACTTTGGAAGGACAGCCCAAGTCCATGAGTTGTCCCTCCACTGGACTGAGCGAGGAGGACCTGAGCCACATTGGACAGGTGGCGTCCTCTGTCCCGGTGGAGGACTTCACCATCCATGGAGGTCCGAGACCTTTGAATGCTCTGCAGTGATTTAAACGGCTTCTTCTCCACTTGTGAAAAAAGTGATGCATGCTGTGCTCTGTTGATTCAGGTCTGAGTCGTATCCTAAAAGGTCGAGCCGAGATGATCCGGAACCGGACGGTGGACTGGGCTCTGGGAGAATACATGGCGTTTGGATCGCTGCTGAAAGAAGGGATCCACGTGAGACTGTCGGGACAGGACGTAGAGAGAGGAACGTTCAGGTAAGCAGTGGAGGAGAATCCAGGACCCGGATGTGTGTGTCCGAGGATTAAATCATGAATGAAAATTCAAGAAAGAATAATTCAGACCATCGGGAACAATCGTTTTCTGTATGGAGAACAAAATCAGGGAAGATGATGGAGAACAGATGAGTCCACTCATGTCCATCTGTCCTCTCAGCCATCGTCATCACGTCCTTCATGACCAGAACGTGGACAAGCGGACCTGCATTCCCATGAACCACATCTCCCCGGACCAGGCGCCGTACACCGTCTGCAACAGCTCTCTGTCAGAGTATGGCGTCCTGGGTTAGTGTGGTGCTCCTCCTCCTCGCCGTTCTGTTCTTTCTGTGGACTCATTCGATTTCTCCTTTTCCAGGCTTCGAGCTGGGCTTTGCCATGGCGAGCCCCAACGCTCTGATCCTGTGGGAGGCACAGTTTGGAGACTTCCACAACACGGCTCAGTGCATCATTGACCAGTTCATCTGCCCCGGCCAGGCCAAGTGGGTCAGACAGAACGGCATCGTGCTGCTGCTGCCGCATGGCATGGAGGGCATGGTGAGGAGCAGTCTCCACCTCAGTTCACCCTGTTGTTCACCCTATCGATGTTCTACAAACTCTGTTCATCTGATTCCTGTTTTTTGTCCTTAAATATTTCATATTTCCGTCTCCAGGGCCCAGAACATTCTTCAGCTCGTCCAGAGAGGTTCCTGCAGATGTGCAACGATGACCCAGATGTGATGCCTGTAAGACACACACTCACAATGTAACAGAAAGGTGTTCTGGTTCTGATCCTGGTTGTGTCTCTTAGAATATCACTGAGGACTTTGCCGTCCGTCAGCTGTATGACTGCAACTGGATTGTGGTGAACTGCTCGAACCCGGCAAACTACTTCCATGTTATGAGGAGACAGATCCTGCTCCCCTTCAGGAAACCTGTGAGGCCACACACACACGCATACAGATACACACACACACACGCACGCATACAGATACACACACACACGCATACAGATACACACACACACGCGCATACAGATACACACACACACACACACGCACATACAGATACACACACACACACGCACGCATACAGATACACACACGCACGCATACAGATACACACACACACGCATACAGATACACACACACACGCATACAGATACACACACACGCGCATACAGATACACACACACACGCGCATACAGATACACACACACGCGCATACAGATACACACACACACGCACGCATACAGATACACACACACGCACGCACGCATACAGACACACACACGCACGCACGCATACAGACACACACACGCACGCACGCATACACACACACACACGCACGCACGCATACACACACACACACGCACGCATGCATACAGATACACACACACGCACGCATACAGATACACACACACGCACGCATGCATACACACACACACGCACGCACGCATACAGATACGCACGCACGCACGCATGCATACAGATACACACACACACACACACGCACGCATACAGATACACACACACGCACGCACGCATACAGATACACACACACGCACGCACGCATACACACACACACACGCACGCACGCATACACACACACACACACGCATGCATACAGATACACACACACGCACGCATACAGATACACACACACGCACGCATGCAAACACACACACACACGCACGCACGCATACAGATACGCACGCACGCATGCATACAGATACACACACACGCACGCACGCATGCATACACACACACACACACGCACGCATGCATACAGATACACACACACGCACGCATACAGATACACACACGCACGCATGCATACAGATACGCACGCACGCACGCACGCATACAGATACACACGCACGCACGCACGCATACAGATACACACGCACGCACGCACGCATACAGATACACACACACGCACGCACGCATACAGATACACACACACGCACGCACGCATACAGATACACACACACGCACGCACGCATACAGATACACACGCACGCACGCATACAGATACACACACACGCACGCACGCATACAGATACACACACACGCACGCACGCATACAGATACACACGCACGCACGCATACACACACACACGCACGCACGCATACACACACGCACGCACGCATACAGATACACACACGCACGCACGCATACAGATACACACACACACGCACGCATGCATACAGATACACACGCACGCATGCATACAGATACACACGCACGCACGCACGCACGCACGCATACAGATACACACGCACGCACGCACGCATACAGATACACACACACACGCACGCACGCATACAGATACACACACACACGCACGCACGCACACAGATACACACACACACACGCACGCACACAGATACACACACACACGCATACAGATACACACACACACGCACGCACGCATACAGAGACACACACGCACGCATACGGATACACACACACGCATACGGATACACACACACGCATACGGATACACACACACGCATACGGATACACACACACGCATACGGATACACACACGCATACAGATACACACACACATACACACACGCACGCACGCACGCATACAGATACACACACACGCACGCACGCACGCATACACACACGCACGCACGCATACAGATACACACGCACGCACGCATGCATACAGATACACACGCACGCACGCATGCATACAGATACACACACACACACGCACGCACGCATGCATACAGATACACACACACGCACGCACGCATACAGATACACACACACACGCACGCACGCATACAGATACACACACACACGCACGCACGCATGCATACAGATACACACACACGCACGCACGCATACAGATACACACACACACGCACGCACGCATACAGATACACACACACACGCACGCACGCATACAGATACACGCACGCACGCACGCACGCACGCATACAGAGACACGCACACACGCATACAGATACACACACACACGCACGCACGCATACAGATACACACACACACGCACGCACGCATACAGATACACACACACACGCACGCACGCATACAGATACACACACACACGCACGCACGCATACAGAGACACGCACACACACACACACACGCACGCACGCATACAGAGACACACACACGTATACGGATACACACACACACACACGCACGCATACAGATACACACACACACACGCACGCATACAGATACACACACACACGCACGCATACAGATACACACACACACGCACGCATACGGATACACACACACGTATACGGATACACACACACACACACACACGCACGCATACAGATACACACACACACGCACGCATACAGATACACGCACGCACGCATACGGATACACACACGCACGCATACAGATACACACGCACGCACGCACGCATACAGATACACACGCACGCACGCACGCATACAGATACACACGCATGCATACAGATACGCACGCACGCACGCACGCATACAGATACACACACACGCACGCACGCATACAGATACACACGCACGCACGCACGCATACAGATACACACACACACGCACGCACGCATACAGATACACACACACACGCATACAGATGCACGCACGCATACAGATACACGCACGCACGCATACAGAGACACACGCACGCATATGGATACACACACACACACACGCACGCATACAGATACACACACACACACGCACGCACGCATACAGATACACACACACACACGCACGCACGCATACAGATACACGCACGCACGCATACAGATACACGCACGCACGCATACAGATACACGCACGCACGCATACAGATACACGCACGCACGCATACAGATACACACACACACGCACGCATACAGAGACACGCACGCACACACACGCACGCACGCATACAGAGACACACACGCACGCATACGGATACACACACACGCATACAGATACACACACACACACACACACACGCATACAGATACACACACACACACACACGCACGCATACAGATACACACACACACACGCACGCACGCATACAGATACACACACACACACACGCACGCACGCACGCATACAGATACACACACACACGCACGCACGCACGCATACAGATACACACACACGCACGCACGCACGCACGCATACAGATACACACGCACACACGCACGCACGCATACAGATACACATGCACACACACGTACTGATAAACACGCAGATACAAACGCAGACCTGTGTCACTTCGATTTCAGTTAAACTGTTAATTTTTAGTTATTTAATAAATGATTATCTAGTTTTTCAAAATAAAAGACTTGACTAGGTGAGACGAGCTGCTCCTCTGTTTTGAAGCCTTTACCTTTAAGATGTTTATCTATAACTATTTTCAGTTTCATTGTTCTGAACAACTGCTGGAAGAACCAATGATCCTGATTGTTGGGTTAAGGTCAGATGACTCAGATTATTTACAATCCTTGAGATTGAAATCACCTGCTCTTTGCAAACCATGATTGTGAACAATCCATGAAACTGTCAGGTCTCAGCTTTTCCAAAGGGGGAGGAGCACACTATAAATTCTGGTTAAGTTAAGTTATGGTTAAGGGTTAGGACATTTAATTTGATGATTATTAGTGTTTTTGGGGCCTTACTTCTTGTTTATGTCTGCAGTTGATCGTCTTCACCCCCAAATCTCTGCTGCGTCTCCCAGAGGCCAGATCCAGCTTTGATGACATGCTGCCAGGTAATGTGAGCTGCTCTCGTAGCTTGGTTTTCACACAGTTTCAGAAAGGATGACTCCTCTATGATCCTCCTCCTCCGTGTGCAGGAACTCACTTCCAAAGACTGATCCCTGATAGAGGAGTGGCAGTTGAGCGTCCTGAGGAGGTGAAGAGGTTGATCTTCTGCACCGGGAAGGTTTACTATGAACTGACCAAAGAGAGGAAGAACCGAGGCATGGAGGGAACTGTTGCCATTGCACGCATGGAGCAGGTGCGCACGCACGCACGCACGCACGCACGCACGCACACACGCACACACACACATATGAGACGAAGAAAACCACTACAGCAAGGTTTAAGTTCATTGATGGTATGATTCCTTTAATGTTCGGCTCTTGCTGGAGGAAATAAAAGGTTTCGAGCCAACATAATGATGAGCTACAACGTGTCGCAAACAGGATGAGAACTGAACATGACGATTGCTGTTTCCACCGATGCAAGGATGACCGCTTTGCAGCACAGACTGAAAGATCCAGATGACACTAAAGGACTGTTGACCCTGTCCTGTCTCTCTCTGCAGCTGTCTCCCTTCCCATTCGACCAGGTGAAGGCGGAGGTTGAGCGTTTCTGCAACGCAGACCTGGTCTGGTGTCAGGAGGAGCACAAGAACCAAGGCTACTACGACTACGTGAAGCCTCGCATCAGGACCACCATCAACAGATCCAAGGGTGTCTGGTAATCCTGCAAAGCTTCCTCCTCATCAGGTGTGGCTTTGTGGCGGTTCCTCTGGTGACCTCTGACCTACATGTTCCAGGTATGCCGGAAGAGAATCAGCAGCGGCCCCAGCAACAGGAAACAAGAACACTCACCTGATGGAGCTGCGGCGCTTCCTGGACACCGCCTTCGACCTGGAAGCGTTCAAAGACCAGCAGTAACTTGCAACCTGCAGCATCTGGAACAACCCCCCTACCCTGAACTCACACATAGTCCGCACTACTGACAACAGCACCGAAACGCACAAGTGTGCTTCAGGTTCATCGCTGATCAGATAAACTTTCAAATATGTGGAACCACAGCATCTGACCTGTCCTGCAAACATGCAGCCAAAACTAACAGGAAAGATGGCCGAAGCTGTTGTGCAGCGGCGGTGCTGTGGTCAGTAGAGAAGCAGTCTCCCCAAACACTGGTCTCCTCCACAGCTGCCTCCTCCACCTGGAGTCCTTTCTACTCAGAGGCTCTTAGGACAGTTGATCACAGTGGAATAATCAAAGCTGCAGATTCACCAGAGCAATCATCACACGTTTCAAGTTTGAGTTTTTGTGCGACTGTGGAGGCAACTGTTCTGTTTGGAGGGTTCAACTGCTATTTATGAAGTAGAGCCTGAAACAAAAGCGTGAACACACACCCCTCCCTCCGTCCACACACATTCACTGACCAGATGAAGCTCAGGCCCCAGTTTTCCTCTCTAGTCTTCTTTCTTCATCTCTACTATGACTTCAGGCCCTCTAAAGCATCCCACCCCAAAGGAAAAACTCCTGATAGGCTGCAGGAGAGAAGTGACCACTGAACAGCTCATTTGGATCGTTGGCGCTCCTCATTAGAGATGACAGCCGGGGGGCTTTGTTTGGGGGTTTAGCTTATTCATAAAAAAAAAGATTTGTCATTGATCACCACTGCAACACTGAGGTTTTACCAGCTTTTATTTTGAAGGATATGTGGATACTGCTAATAACATATTCCCCCTCAGCTTCCCCCACCCTCAGACGAGTGTTCATCTCGTGCCAAAATGCGTCTCACATTTTTGGAATTTCTCATTTTCGCATCACAGTTGAAGTGAACAGGAAATGACAAAAATGACAGTGGTGGACAAAACTGCTGCCACAGGCTTCAAAGAAAATCATTTATTTATTTTCATAAAAGGGGATCGAGGTCTTCTTTGTTATTTTGCTTCATTCAATAAAGGGTTATGAACGGAAGAGCTGAAGCCCGCCTCCTTTGTTCTCATCACTCGCAGGAAAAGGTTCTTCTGTGAGAAATTCAAGGAAAACTTTTATTTGAGTAGGTTTGAATCCTTTGTTTTTGATTTCTGATTCTCACTGATCAATAAATGCCAGCTACATCTAGTAAGTTGTAGTAAGTCTTCAGACACACAAGGTGTATATTTGGATAAACTTCTTCTGTAATTTAGGTCAAACTTGATTTACATTGATTATGTTTTTGTCCTTTTTTTGTTGGACTGGACAGAACAGAAAAAGAGGAAAGAAAAGAAAGGGATGTTAGAGAAGGGGGTTAATAGCACTTAAAAAATGGAGGAAATCCACCTGCCGGGCAAGCCTACCCAGTACCCAGACCAGGACTGCCACCGGGGCCTCCCAACTCCTGAGAGCAGTGAGGCACGGGAGCACAGAGCGCAAGCCCTTGCCCAGCCAGAAAAGCAGCCCTCCCACCCTGCCAGGGGGTCCAGTGCAGAGCCCCGCACCCCCCCCTTGTCCCAGATGAGCCGCCCACCACCACCCAGTTCTGAACGTCCCACCCACCTCAGCCCCAAGTACGAGCCAGGGCCCCCCAAGGGAGACCTACACCAAGCTTCAGGCAACTGCCACCCACCCCACGGGAGATCCAGAAGAGGGCACGGCAGGGGCTAACCACCCCAACCCTAGGAGAGGGAAGACCTAGAGAGGTGGGGGTCCCTGAAGAGTATTGTAAACAGCCCGACGAGGCTCTCCCAATGTTGGAATTTTGGAGAGATCCGACACCCAAGGGCAAGGACCAGAACCCGCACCATAGGAACACTGACACCCCCAGGCTCAGTTAGCATGTGACCCCATGCTCATGCCCTTGCCAGAAAACTAAGAGATCCCTGCCGGATCCAGGAGGCCCACACCCAAGAGACATGGCCCCTGTTGCTGAGGGTCCGGCTCCCTCCGCCGGGGTGGAGTAGGGGACAGAAAATAAGAGGTCCCACCTTCCTTGTGTAATGTATTGGGGTGTATTTGGCGAGCAAGGCACTGAGTCAAGAGTCCTACATGCTTAAGGTGCACTTCAAGGGTAGCACAACAGTAAATCAACTTTTTTGGCTGTTTACCTTTAAAAGTGCTGACTGTTGGGTTTTCACTAAGATAAACTTGTTTAACTTCTGAAAATATAGTCTAAAACTTTGTGTGCTAGAGATTGAATTTTGTGATTGGTCAGCTGGTGTAAATCCCACGTCATTTCAGCTGTTGCAGGTCATCATACTCAACAAGTAGAAACGGAGAAAAATAGGAGGAAAAATGAAAAGGTCACAAAAGATGGCAGATCTCTTCAGTAAGAAGCAAAGGAGAAAACGGAGGGAAGCACTGAGAAGCAGCCATTGGGACCCACCATGAGTTCTCCAAATCCAGGTATGTGTGAGGAAGTGATGTTTCTAACGAATGTAATAAAGTTCTAAATGAACACATTGACCCGGTAATACTACTCTGTATCTTCCTGCTGTAGACTCGCCAGTCTCCAACAAACAGCTGGTCTAAACGGTGTTCAAGATGGCGGTCTCTAATAGTGGCTGGCCTTTAAGAAACCCGATGGCCAAGAAACACTCATCTGTTTTAGCATTCAAACTTTGTGAGGTGGCGTACGCCAAAGAACATTCCGGTGAGGAATTTGCACCACATTTTGAGGTGGATCCTAAACGTGTCAGAGAATGTGGCAAGCAGATGGGGTGGCCGTGGTGAAGTGGAAAGGGCAGTCAGCCCCTGATCAAAGGATTCAATTCCTGCCTTTCCCACCCATGTGTCCTTGGGCAGGATGCCACTCTACCTCAGCACCATGGTTGCCCAATACACAACACAATCATGCAGAGATTCACTGATGTCTTGTTTGGATAACAAGTTTTGTTACAGCTTGTCAGCTGAGGTTCTTCTGACATTTTGGGATGTTTGTTGACACACTTGGAATCTGTGGGTCATTTCCATGAGGTTGTCCATGTTTCTTTCATAGCTTGATGTTGTAATGAGTGAACAAGTATAGAATCAGTGTGTTGTAAATATTGCCTGAGGTTTCCCTCATCTCTTGGTTGGGTAGCAGGGAAGTTTCTCCTCGACAGTTTGGCTTTTTTAACAGACTTTAAAAAAATACTTAAAAACAAGAGAGGAAACAGAGCGAATAGAATGAAATAAATGACTGGAGCAGTCTACCATAAACGCTTCTAAAGCTTGTTTAAAAAAGAATGGAGGGAGGTGAGAGCTGATTTACTCCCTCTTTACTATGATAATGGGACTGGACCTCAGAAAACCTCCTGAAATCATTATGTATACTGGAATTAAAGGAAAGTTATTTTTATTTGTCTCAATGTTACTTTTTATTTCTGTACATAACCTGAAATGTAAGTACTTTTATCCTATGCATACATAAAATAATTTATGGTTAGAATCTTATTAAGAGGCATAGAAAACCAGGTCCATCCAATAGGACAGAGCAGGTAATTCCTCTGGAAGCTGCAGGCTGCCACCTGGTGGTCAGGTATAATAATACCATTTTCTTTAGATTTCTTTCTTTAGATGTGAAACGAAATAGTGATAAAGCGGTTTGTAAAGTCGAGAAATCCCTGGTTTGTCTGGAAATCTCAGAGTTTCAGTGTCAGGATGATGATCTATATGGCATCATATCTCTGCCATTAATTGAATGGTGCGTATTTGATAACTGAGAGAGCGCATCTTACAACTGCACCGCGCGGTCCAAACTGAGCGCGGAGTTCTGACCGTGCTCGTAGAGCTCTGACTGCGCGCTTGCTCAGTTTTCTTTTCTCTCAGTTTTCAGTTTACATAAAAAATTTAGGAAGGAGAGCACTATGAAAAAACAACGGGTTAACCATGATCTTAATGAACGTCAAAAACACGTCTGACACGCCCAGGGAAGATATGACACCATTTAACCATAAGTTAATATTCATTGTAAATAATAAATTAATTAACATGAATACATTTTTCATATATTAATGTTTATTAATAACAGCTATAAAAATACTGTGAAATAATACCGAAATGAATCTTATTATTAAAGGCCATTCCTCCTCTTTGAGCACTTCGGGAGTCGGGAGATGGCGTGTCAGATGTATTTTTGACGTTCGTTAAGATCATGGTAACTGAGAAAAGAAACCTGAGCGAAAGAAAACTGAATGAAAAGAAAACAGAGCGAAAGAAAACTGAGCGAGCGTTCCAGTCAACTGGAACTCTGCATGCGCGCGCGGTGAGGGGTGAGGGCTCTGCGTGTGCTCAATTAGGACTGCACGGTGAAGTTGTAGGATACGCTCACTCAGTTGTAAGATACGCGCCGTTCAATTTATGGCAGAGATGTGATGCCATAGCTCTGTATTAAAACATCTGTGTGCAGATGTTTTTTTCTTATTTTTATTTATATGTTTATGCCTGTGACACCGTGATGTATTTTTGACAGCAATTTAACAGGAGAAATTCATATTCCTTTCATTTTTTTCTCCGAACTGCATTATCCCTTTCGGGGTCACGGGGCTGCCGGAGCCTAACCCGGTTACTCATGGGCGAAGGCAGGGGACGCTGCTGGACTGGTCGCCAGTTTGTCGCCACACACATGCACACTCACATCCACACCTTGGGACAATTTAGAGTAGAAGCATATTTTTGGACGGTGGGAGGAAGCCGGAGTCCCCGGAGAAAACCCACGCATGCACGGGGAGAACATGCAAACTCCACACAGAAAGATCTCCCTATTGGTGACACTGTTTCAAGTCCCCCAGCCAGGACTTGAACCGGGAACCTTCTTGCTGTGAGGCAAGAGCGTTAACCACTGCGCCACCGTGCAACCCATTCAATTCATATTCCAAAAAAAAAAAAAAAAGAAATTAATATTCAAGACAAAGAAAAGTCGTATTCGAAAACAAAGACAAATCGTATTCAAAACAGACATGTGAAACATAAAACTAAAGGCTTTATTTTTTCTGCAAAGTTGTGCACAAAATATAAATTTGTGCACAACTTTGTATTTATGAATACAACTTTTTCTTCATGAATACGTTTGTTTTTGACAGCTATCTCACCTCAAACAAAAAGGCT
Organism: Oryzias celebensis; assembly: GCA_014656515.1. Classification (NCBI taxonomy): domain Eukaryota; kingdom Metazoa; phylum Chordata; class Actinopteri; order Beloniformes; family Adrianichthyidae; genus Oryzias; species Oryzias celebensis. The sequence goes on along the minus strand of BNCR01000009.1, from coordinate 6,456,555 downwards.
TCAGAGTGAACCAAGGCCAGAACCACAAACAAAAGCTCCCACCTGTCTAGAACACAAAAATCTTACCTGCAAACAAAAGAAAAGGGAAAGCAATGACAATCACTGACCTCCCTGGACTAAAATAAACAGGAGAAAACGTGTACTCCACAACAGTTCACCTCCTGAGCTTTACTTTACAGTGTCACTTATCAAACATATACAAAAACCACAAAGTGAACCTCTGCACAAAACACCACACAGAACCACAACACACACTGGTCTGCTCAATACAGGTCAGAGTCAAAGATGAAGAAGAAAGCCAAGATGAATGGAACAAATGCTATTTTGATTTCCTTCTTTGCTGACAACTAATAAAAGATTCATCTTGATTAACAATACAATGAAAATTTGGCACTTAGGTGTCTATTTTTCATGTTTATATTTAATATATATATATATATATATATATATATATATATATATATATATATATATATATATATATATATATATACATATATATAAATTCATAGTTCATTCATAGTAAATTCATTAGTTTCCTTAAAGTCCCACTCAAATCCTCTAATGATTTCATTTCAGTGTTGCCAGTGGTCTTTTAATTTAGACTCTGACGTTTTTTGCCAAATCATAAAACCTGTACCCTTTTCTAGGACATAGTTTCTGCAGAGCGACATGAGTGTCATGTCAGTTGTCAAGTTATTTTGCCACAAAGATAATAATGATAGTGAAAAATACCACCATAATGCATACATGCACGTGAAACAGCATCCACATGTTATCTATCGCTGTGTTAGGGGCCCTGTAAAAACTCTTTTCATGGGGCCCAAAATCCCTAGGGGCGCCCCTGTGTTCAGTGATTCTATCATCTATGGTTTTTCCTGGTGATTTATGATAACGTTTACTTGCCATATCTTCGCGTGGAGTTTTCTCCTTCATCCGTTTGAGGATGAGGATGAGGAGGAGGAGGACACGCGGCAGGCGGCGCTTTCCGTTTAACCATTCCTGTTCTGGACGTGAACCCTCCTGCAGCTGCGCCGTGCGTGTCTCCTGTCGAGGCCGGCCAACAGACGCAGAGAGCGGCTGCAGCAGCACCAGCCCCAGCCAGCCTGACCCGACCTCGCTCCGGCTGGATCTCAGCTGAGTTTCAGGGCTTCTTCTCCAGCTTTCCCTGGATATTTTCGGACTTTACTGGCGTCAATGGGAAGGTCTGAGTGAGTGCATTGGCTCCGCTTGGGTTTGGTTCTTGATGACTCGGAGGCCCCGAGGAGCCCAGCCTGCGGAGCCCCAAACCAGGGCTCGGACACCGGAGCGGAGTGGAGGAGGTAGGTGTCGGATGTGTGAGAGCCCCGCTCATGTAAACGGTTAGAATGAGATGTGTTCATTCGCACTAAAGTCATCACTGATAGGAGCGTGGCCCCGCCGGACCGACACCGGTCCCGTTCAGTGTCTAACCCCCGAACTCATTCGAATGTTTTGTGCTTTGGGAGAAGCTAGCTCTTTGCTAACCTGTTAGCATTCCATTGTCACCGCTAACTGCACCAACTTGCTAGCTTAGAAACGGAGCTGCGGTTCTCGACAGACGGCTCGCTTCCTCTGATATAAACAGGGGTTCTGTTGTGTCTCTGCGTGACCAGTTTGACAGAAGAGGTGATGTAATAATTATCATCGACTTTACAGTTCCTGGCTGTTGTGATCTCGTTAGCATGCTAAGGCTAACATCGAGACTGTTAGCATTGGTTCTCTTCTGGTTCAAACGGTCTCAACAAAATCTGGTCTCTTTTCGGTCGCGCGGTGTTAGTATGGGGCTGTCATGCCGAAACACAACATTGAGCATTAACATCTGTGTTGTTATTTTGTCCCCATGGAAAGCGTTCATGCGTCCTTTAACTTGGGGTTGTTGGTTTAAATCCCGCGTACAGGTGTCCCGGTTTGCACAGGTGACCACCGTCTTAGACCGGAGTTTGCTGCTGCCGTTTCTCCTGAGAACGGAGCAGATGGAAAATGCGCTCACGCGTGGCAAAGGTGCTAAAGCCCACGCGCGGACAGGCACGCATTCATCTTAAAGATTGAAATGACTCAGCCTCTGAGCTTTGGTGTGCAGAAAACATTTGCTGTCAAAAATACATCACGGTGTCACAGGCATAAACATATAAATAAAAATAAGAAAAAAAATAAAGATATGCACACAGATGTTTTAATACAGAGCTATGGCATCACATCTCTGCCATCATCTTATGAGGATTTTCAGGACTATCATCAGATCTGCAGAGAATATCTTGAGATTCAGCTTTGTTTCTATCAGCAATCTCACAACCGAGGCCATGTTAAGACCAAAACTAAATGTTTAATCTTAGGAAGTTGGTATAATAAACCAATCTGTCATGTTTGTCTGTGAGGAACCAACAGGTAGCAGCGCTGCTTTAGTCCTGAACGTCCAGAAGGAGAAATGCGCAGTTTTTACCTCCCAGCAGAAAAGATGCAGCACCTGCTTAAAGAAGAAGAGATGAGTTGGCATCTGGAAGGGCATCCAACAGTCTGGATGTGGACACAGTAGAGACATCAAGCTCTAACTTTCTCCTCGAGGTTCCTCTGAACCTGAAAGAGGAGCCAACACACGGCATCATGTTCAAACCAGCTGAGGGTAAAGTTTTTGTTCAGGGTGGATGGAACTGGACTGAACCCATCCTGTGTGGTTCTGCTGGAACAGCCTCATCCTCAGCCTCAACATAGCTTGACCTGGATTTCCAGTCAACGAGAGCCGCTCTGCATGTGGCGGTGGATACATGAATAGACCAATCACTGCTGATCGCTCCGAGAACTGCCTATGAATGATTGTTGTCTTTGCTGGTTAGTAATCAGACTGTGAAAATTATGAGATAAAATGATTTTCTAAATAGGTTTAAAAATAGATTTTAGACTTTGTTGAAGTGTTACAGATTTAGATTTTAGACCAAATACGACCTATTACTTATGTTTTTATCAAGACGGCTAATCTATGTAATATAGAACCAAAGCAAATATCTCTGTTTTATGCCACAGCATGTCATGTTTGTCCAGGAGTGAAAACTCAGCCGCTTCTGTTTTGAAAACATCCCATTTTCAAGCAGCGTCTCATTGGGTCTGCTCCTGCGTTGCATGGGATTGTGGGATTGGACTTTCAGTGCGGTGGGAGGTGTCTGTGTATTCACCTTCTCATGCTTTTACTGTTGACTGTGCAGACCTTCAAATGTGCAGTGAGGAAAGGAGAAGTTTGGTCTACTGTTGGGTCCTGCTTTACTCTGCTTTCTAATGCTCACATCAAGATTGAAAACTAAACAAAGAGCAATAAAAAAAGAACTGGGACATCTGGTGGCCAACTGAAGGCATAGCAACCTGAGAAGAGCCATAGAAACATGGAATTGAGTGTTTTTCAATCAGTGTGCTACAAAAGTATACCATGGGAGGCAGTCAGGTGTGTTGTGTAAAATGTAAATGTAAAAGTTTCATCTCTTAAACTGTCTCCACCAGTCATTCCCTGAGGCTTAATTGTACTCATCATCAGACTAGCCAGTCAGACGTGGTTAACGTTCTCACTTTCTTGTGTCGGCATGGCTCATAAAGTCTTTCAGTTCCAAGAAAATAACAGCTAAAGATGGTGTTTATCAGATCCTGTGTCATGAAGCTCAGAGACGTGGGTCTGTTGGGCATCAGCGCCACTGTTTTTTTCAACACATCACCCATGATTCTTTGGGTTAATGTGACAGCATCTCTTCACCACTGTTAACTATCGTGAAGAACAAGTCAAAACGTCCAACAGTCTGTTCTAACACTTTTTAAACTTTGATGAAAGCAGAAGTAAACAGTTTAGTTCTCCTTCAGCGTTTGTGTTTATTCTTAACAGCCAAAGATCCCAGTGTTTGATCCAAGTCTTCTTTCTAAGTGAAACAGCTGCTTTGTAATATGTAAAAATGTAAGTTTAAAAGTAATAATGTCTGGGCTGAAGGACAAATTCTGTTTCACATTGCAATCTCAAGTTTAAATATAAGTAACAACAATAAAAAAGGAAATCAAATTATGGTTAAGAGACCAACAAACTAACTAAAACTAAATGGGAAGAAAGTTTTTTTTTTATCAAAAATAAATAAAACGTTTTTTAAAGTTACATTTTGATTTAGACAAAAAAATACGAATAAAACTTCACTGTGTTCACTTTTTCCTTTAGTTACAAATGAACTTATAAACATGACTATCATGTTGGTCTATTTTGTGTGAAATTCATCAAGCATGTTGCAAATAAATATAATTATTCAAAATTTACCATTGCCCTTGCACAAACACGAAAAAATAATAAAAAAAAACAGAGGAATATCATCATGGTTGTAATTTAAATTAGTGGTAAGTTACATAAAATTGTATTATAATAAACTGTAGGGAAAAACAACTGCTTTAAAATTTGTACATCCCCAGCGTTTAGTAGAAAATTATAGAAAACTATCACAACTTTTATAGCAACTTTTAAGAACTACAGCCACAACTTTAAGGGTTTTTTTGCCACAACTCCTACAAAAATACACCCGGAGGGGCTGGTATGAACAATGCAGACGACAAAGTTTCTCTGTTTTTACACTTTTGCGTTCTGGTGTACTTTGTGTTTTTGTGAAGTAAAAGCTTGATTCAAAAATGCTTGAAAACACTATTAGTTTTAGCAGTTAAGATTCAGAAAACAGTCAACAACATTCAAACTTTCTGATCAGTATTGATGGAAAACTGCAACCTGCAGCAGTTGTACAACAAAGTTCTTTGATTTAAAAAGTAAGAAGTAAATAAGAGTTAAAAACTTGAGTTTTCTGACAATTAAAAGAACAGTTGATCAGATTAAATAAAAAAAAATCTAAATTAAAGTCTCATGATGGGCAACTTGTCGTCAGGCAAATGTAAAAACCCACCTTGTGAGAGGTTTCTGCTGCTCTTTGTTTAAAACATCACCCAACTACAGTTTTTTTTTCACCAAAAACAAAATAACTGCAACTAATTGCAGAAATATTCTATAGATCAGTGGAAACGCAAAGTGTTGGTGAGTTTCAGGCCTGATGTGATTGTTGTGGTGGAGGAGGAAGACTCTGGGGCTGAATTTTGCAGGATGACTGTACCCTATGAGTCAGCAGGTGACGTTGGGACCAGGGAGGACTCCTGTCTGTTGTCTTCCATGGTGATATTTTTGTGCTGGTGTTTCCTCATAGCACAGAGGCTGTGCACCTTTGAACCAGCCTGATAACCTTAATGTGATGAAATCCGCTCAGAGTGACTGTTGATCTGCCAAAAGCAGACGTTCAACTCTGGCTTTGTGTTCATTCTCACTAGTAGAGCTGATGTGTCTGGAGTTGTGAGACGTTTGTGGTTCCACACAGAAGTGGGATAAAATCAGTCCAAGGGAAAAAGGAAGGTAAAACAATTTATTTCTCAGATCTTTGTGACTTACTACTGTGGTTATTTCATTTTAAATAGCGTTTTTTTTCTTGTCTTGCCTCAACATTTGTGAAGAATTTGATTTAAACCTTTTATTCATTTTGTCTCTAAGCAAAGATCTTCACTATTTTGATTTGAGTGTTAGAGTGTTATTTGTCAGTGTGGTATCTTGAAAGCCCAGTAAAGTGTTTACATGTTGATAATCAGCTGTAAAGAATTTCCTCTGCACGTGTTCGCTTATCACGCCACAATCTGAGAGCAAACCAATAACACAACAATGACGGTGCAGTCTCTACCCCTTTTAAAAAGTGCATTGCTCCAGATTTTGGTGATTTTCTTTACAAATAATAACTAATCACAAAGTTTTGTTTGTGTCTCACTCAGAAAGCAGAGATTCTTTATCATTTTGAAATGTTTTAGGAAAAGAAGAATAAGTCAATTTCATGAAAACGTAGATGTTTTTCTTTCTACTTTGTTCTGTGTGGAGTTTGTGAGGTCTGGAGCAAAATGCTCAGTGGTTGTCAGAAAGAGGCCAGAGTGAAACTGAAAGCAGGTTTGGCAGGTGGCGTTCAGCTCCCATGGAACCACCTGACTCAGCTGGGAGTGCAGCAGGTTAACGCCTGTTTTAGTGGTAGAGCTGGTTTGATCACACTGTTGTGGAGGTTTGCAGGTTCTGTTGCGGATGATAAACGCATGTTCTTCCTCCGACTGTTCTCCCCTGACGGGGCCTCCTCTGTTAAGCGTGTTTCATTTGTTGTCGGGTTTCTGGTGCTTTTTGGTGGTTTTGCTCTAGAGTTATGAACAGACTGAAGCATTGAAGGTTGTTAAAGTTAAAGACGAAGTTCTGCATCTAAACGCCATTTCAATCATTTAATAGAGTGAAGGGAAACCAAAACTTCAGAGAGAGATACAGCAGATTCCACACGAGCTGTTTCCGAAAAGCCACGCCTCTTTTACAGCGGTGCGGTTGCCTTTTTGTTTCCTTCAAGAGACAAACGTGGTGGGCAGAGCAAAAATGAGTTTCCAAGAATTCCCTTCTTCCTCGAGAGACCACACACCTCTAGAAGTGGGGGCTGGAGGAAAAAGGAGGAAACAGAACATTTGACCTGTTGCATCACTGAGACAGACCTTCTACCAAAGTGCATGATCTGGGTTTTAGTCACACCGCTGCCTCTCAGGTGACCGTCACAGAGCAGACCAACTGCAGACATTCAGCCATCACATGGTCACTCCATGCTTTAAAATCGCTTTAGAAATGACAGTGAAAACATGCTGAAAGGAAACTTGGAGATGCTGGAGTCTGGACAGAATCCCGGTGTATCATGGTACATCTTCCAGTTCATCATCATGCTGTGTTTACCCATGTGGTCTTAAGTAGTCTCAGATGTCTTAGGGGAACTGCCAAACTAAGTTGTTGCACAATACCATGAAAAGTTTTTTTTTTTTTTTTTGTAAAGCAGTTTAGAGTGGATTGAAACATTTGTGTTTGGAACAGAAGATCAGATGTTGTGGTTCATAAGCAAACACCAGGAACTACTTTAACATCAGTCCAAGATCTCACAACTAATAATTGCTGCACATGTGTCGTATCCACAGGAATTGTGTGGTTGGTGTGTTGAGCAGTTTCTGCAGAATGCGTCATCAGTTACAGAATTCATCATGATGCATCTTCCTGTATTATTTTCCAGTAACCAAGTCCAGTTTTACTCAAAGAAAAAACTCATTCGGCTCCATGAATGACTAGCATTTCTACATGTTGATATTGAGAGAAAGCAGTGACAGAGCTGAGCATCAAGCTGAGACACAGCATAGACTGAATGCAGGAAAAGCAGTTTACATCGCTGTGGATTTCTGACTGTCTCAAAGCGGATTGTTAAGGAAAGAAGTTTCTGGAAAGAAAGATTCATTTGGTTAATGACATATTCATAATATGATCTTGTAACCTAATCTAAAACCTGTTTGTTTTAAAACAAAAAAACATTCTTCAATGCATGCAATGATTGTGTTCATGTGTTGTGTGCGAACAGAAATATTCACTGTTTCAATTTTGTGAATTGCAAAGAGGATGGTGATTTTAACACCGTCTCTGTGTCTGGCAGGAGTCAGTCTGTTGGCTTTTGTGATTGGACTCCAGTTCTGTCCACCATGAACCCTCTGAACCACATGAAGGCTGGACTGACCAACAACCCACACAGGTATAAACACAACCCAGCATGTCTGTACATGTTGCAGTTGACTTTTGTGGGAACTTCAACAGAAAAACAAGTTACTCAAAAGCTCTGCATTAATGTTTGAATGCAGTGTTTCAAGTGGAGCTCTTGAAACTCACATTTCAGTCTTTTCTGACTGTACAGCAAAGAAAGAAAAAGTAGTCGTGCAGGCGTTCATTTAAGTCCCACTCTAATCTTTGGATGTATTATAAAATTGTTCCCATTGGTATGCTGGGTTTTTTTTGGCAAAAAAGGGCAGTTTTCTATGACGTAGTTTCAGCAGAGCGGAAGGAGTTCTTAAGAAATTCACCTCTGAGTTGTGGGTGTTACTGTTGGTGCAGAGAACACCTGCCCTTACTTACCCATTTGTTTACACTCTTTCCCACTAGCGTACAGCCTCTCACGCCCACAACCTAACATTAGCGGCACAACAAAAATATTGGAGCTATCCAGCTGTAGACTTTTGATCCAGATTCCCGCTCAGACGAGGAAATCAAAGATGTACATGGATCTATGGCCGAATCTGAGATGCTCCCCTTCGGCTCCTCTCTACCCCTCCATTTAGCCCTCTAAACAGAGAGATATGAAACAAATAGTGTCTACAAATGTAGACATTACTGGTTCTTCAGAGACGCTGTAGATATCCAGATGTTTCCAAAGAATCTGTGCTGCGTCAGCCTTCACCCATCACTTTCTTTATGGATCTGGTTCTTGTGTAATACCCTTGTGCTGTTTGCTTGCAGTGACGGGTCCTACCCCTACGACCCCTCCAGCTGGCAGCAGCCCTCCAATCAGCCCACAGGTTCTCTCTCTGTGGTCACCACAGTGTGGGGGGTCACCAATCCCTCAGCCAGCCAAGTATGACCCTAACATGGCCATTTCTGCAGGTTTCAGTGAGGGGACTGTTCCTAATCCTCTTTCTTTCTGTCAGGGTCTTGGAGGAAACGTGATGGGGCCTGGGGCCAATCCAGGCGGGGGCCCCATGATGCAGGGCCCTGGAGGGCCGGGCATGTCCAGTGGACACGGAGGATACATGGGGCAGCCAGGATACGTCGAACCCAACAAGGGCTACGTGAACCCGGGCATGTACAACCGGCCTGCTGGGGGCTACACTGGAGGACCGGGCGGTTACCCCGGGAGGTGGGTGTTTTCCTGGTTACTGAACAGCTTTAATTTTATAAACTACTAATACAGACATACACTGCTGTTTTGGTGTTAGAAGAAGAAATGGCGACATCCGTTGTACACAAACACAGCTGTGACATAGAGCGAGATGATCTTCTAACCGTTTTTAAAAGGTTTTTATCATTATTATTTTAAGTGACTGTTCACACATAATTTTCCAAATCTGTGTGGCCAGTGTTTTATTCTTGGCTGCACTGACCCAGAAGAAGGGTTAAGGTTTGGTAACTACATACCTACCTTCAGGAACACTGAGCCTGGGATGCAACAGAATAAATTGTTTACTTGTACCACAATCGGATCAGCAATCTGCATAACCCTGGTCTCACAGTGGAGGTGGCAGAGCAGAGATGGTTGATCAGCCCACTAGCCCGCTCCGATCTACAACTTTTTAGAATGGTCCAGCAGGCAGCGGCACCTGCTATCCCAATGATGGTGATCAGCGGTCAAATCAATTTAACATTTGTCTGTCTTTATGGAAATACAATATTTTTGTGGGAATATTAGGTTTGAGTCATATTAACGAACTGTTTGGGTTATGTATTCATGATATTCAAATAAATGTTTGGGGTTTTATTGAATCCATTTTAGTATTCATTGTTTTTAGTGCACGTCTCATGTAAATCCTGGTGGGGCGAAGTGGTTGCAGAACTGCTGGCTCAGTCTGTCAAAACCATTAACTCTACAAGAGACCTGGACTGTGCGAGTGAGATGTCACAATTAAAATAAGTTACTTCCTGTTCCAACAAAATGAAGTCATGTCGCCATGAACCAGAACTCGTCAGTAAACTGTTACTGGTTTGAGTCGATCTGAGTCATCGTTTCTATGGAAACCACTCTTTCAGATCAGGAGTAAGCTTATTAAAAAAATCACACCTCTTCCACTGAAACCGGGCTCGGGAGAGTGTGTCAAAGGCTTCTATCTCTCTCTCTCTCTTTATACATATATATATATACATATATAAGTACCTTTTTTGGTTACTTGCCTCATCCAAAGACTAAAAGCAAAATCTGGCCAGACATTTAAAATAATTTCTTCATTTCAAAACAAAACTCTTATTTACCTTATATATAAAGTTTCAGTTTATGATTATTCTCTCACAGAAACAAAACATGATTAGTAATTAAGTGTAATAAAGTGTAGTCTTATGTCAGGTGTTTTAACTACAGAAATGTATTGTTATTTTAACAAAAGATACTTCTGATTTCTGAACTTTTTTAGAAACGCACACCTTTTTTTAAAGCATGAATTTACTTGATCTACAAGCGTTACACAGCTAAGTGGGAAGTGTTAAATATTGATCTGTATGAACTGTTTATTTTTGTTTGTTAGCCAATCCTGACAACAAGTTTGGGCACAAAGCAGTGAAGTCTGTGTGTGGTCTGTTGTACCCTCAAAGGTGTGGTCCAATTTGTGGCTCACAGTCTTTTAAGACATTTTTTAAAAATTATTATTGATCATAGTTTTATATGGAAGCATATTGTAGTCAATAAAAAATAGGCCACCTTTCTTTATTAAATGCAATATGCTTTAATAAAGATTAAAACTAGTGTTAAAAAGTAAAGTCATTACGTGAAAGTTTTTTTTTCCCTAAAAACGTCACGCATACAAAACATGCGTATAATAAATAATGCGCAGCATTTTGCCTTATTTTGTGTTCATACAGATCAGTGTGTTGTAGTTGTGAATCTTAGTCATTTCAAAAAGTAACAATGACATGGAGCAACAAGTGAGTGTGTGTTTGTGTTGGCCGAGATCAATGTGAGTTAATTCTATAAATTCCCCGTGAACCTGAATGCAGCAAAAGCAAGCTCTTAATGAATGAGCGTAAGAGTGAGTGTGTGTGTGTGTGTGTGTGTGTGTGTGTGTGTGTGTGTGTGTGTGTGTGTGTGTGTGTGTGTGTGTGTGTGTGTGTGTGTGTGTGTGTGTGTGTGTGTGTGTGTGTGTGTGTGTGTGTGTGTGTGTGTGTGTGTGTGTGTGTGTGTGTGTGTGTGTGTGTGTGTGTGTGTGTGTGTGTGTGTGTGTGTGTGTGTGTGTGTGTGTGTGTGTGTGTGTGTGTGTGTGTGTGTGTGTGTGTGTGTGTGTGTGTGTGTGTGTATATGTATGTATGTATGTATGTATGTAAATATATATATATGCGTGCGCACACACACAACAGTCTGTTTGTGTGTGTGTGTGTGTGTGTGTGCGTGTGCGTGTGGGTGGAGGTGGGGGTGTGTGTATATGTATGTATGTATATATATATGTATATGCGTGCGCACACACACAACAGTCTGTTTGTGTGTGTGCGTGTGGGTGTGGGTGTGGGTGGAGGTGGGGGTGTGTGTATATGTATGTATCTATATATATATATGCGTGCGCACACACACAACAGTCTGTTTGTGTGTGTGTGTAAATTAAAATGTCCATTTAAGTTGCCTTTTTTGTCTCTTTTTTCAACTGTTCTGATGGTCAAAGCAGAAAGTTATGAAGTTGTTTCTCATATAATAATAAATCTATAAAGAATGTATTGTAATGTGACATTCAGTAAATGAATCGTATTGGCTGCAGGCGGTAGTTCAGAACCAGCGCCTCCATCTTGCTGAAGTCTGTAAGTGTGTGTAGCGCGTGTGAGCTGAGCTGTTAACATCAGGTGTCTGTCTGCAGTTACCCCTCCAACCATTCGGGCTCTAGAGGCTCCGCTGACTTCACGCAGGCAGCGGCCGCTGCCGCCGTTGCTGCTGCCACGGCAACAGCCACCGCCACTGCGACAGTAGCAGCAATCCAGGAGAAGCAGAACTATGGACAGGTGAGGGAGGTGAAGAAAGTCTTCCTGAAAAATATAAATCCTACACCCTAACGATGAGCTGTGTGTCAGATGGGGGCTCCAGCCTACAGCAACCAGTTCATGGGACACGCGGGGCCTCGAGGCCCTCCTGGAATGGTCCCAGGTGCTGCCCCAACCAGGGGTCCGGCTTCAATGGGCCCCATGTACAGCCCTGGCGGGCTCTCACAGAGGGGCCCTCAGCACGCAAACTTTGGCCCTGGACCACAGCAGGGACACCCAAGGCCCCAACAGGGCCTGAAAAGGTCCTACAACTCAGAGGTGAGTCCAGATGAGTTTCAGATGTTTGATCACTAACAGCAGCACCCTGAATCTGTCCACTCGTTTCTTAGTCCTTCTCAGGAGTGGCCCCCCAGTACGGCGTCCCAGTCGCCTCCGGAGTGAACTTAATGTCCGGCGGATCGATGCAAGGTTCAAGTGGAGCCAATCCAGCTGGGCCTGGCCCGTACTCCGGTCCCAACATGCAGTACCACCCAGGTGAGGCGTGCATGGGAGAATTCATGCCAGACATTTTCCATGCATGTTAGGATCTACAGCAGAATCAGAAACCAAAGCAGCAGGTCACATCTCAGATGCCGAACAACCAGTTTATGGGCCATGCTAGACCTCATCAGCAGCAACCAACACATGAATCAAGTTGATGGGCTCAGAAAAAAGCTGGAAACAACAAAGAGAGCAAAAACTACTGACATTTCTATACTGTAAGTCACTCTGGAGTAAAAGGTTGTGTCAGAATTCCCTCACTACTCCCTAATGCGTAAAGGACCATATAATGCAGGACTATCCAGTGTCCTGGATTTTAATGCAATTTGGACACATGCTCACTTCTTTTTTTCAAATTTTCAAGGCCAAAGATGATATAATCCAATGAAAATGAAACTTGAATGAGATATTTAAAATATGTTTTGAAAAATGTAATTACCTTCTCTCGCTTGCGGGTCTTTTTTCTTGCATTTTTCAAATGTCAAGTTGTTCAAATGCAGTGCATTCTGATCTATATTTATCAAGCATCGATGCACTCAGGTTTTTTTGGAAAGACTCTGGGAAATGTCCAGGGCACTTGATTCTAGATTTGTAGATTCGGACACAGCATTAAGTCACAGCAGCTACTATGCCATTTTGACTATGACATTTTGTTAAATGTGGGGGACATTTAACAAAATACGGAACCAAGAACAGGCATTTTATCTTGGAAGCCAAATCCTAATTATGGAATAGAGAACAATAGTCTACAAATGTGAACGCTGCGCTAACGTATGTAGTTGAACGAAGCATTTACAAAGATTTAAACAGGTGTCTGGTATGTCAGTAGCGGCAGATACTGATATATAGGCTTGTACTGCCCTCTAGTGGTTGTCAGTGGGAAAATAACAAACGTGTGAGCTTTAACGTTCAAAAGGCCTGTACCATGCAAAACCAAGTGTATTATGATGCTAATTATTGACAAAAAAAAACTTCCAAAGAGGTATTTTGATCTGTTCACTGAGTATTCCTCTAAAAACCTGGTCTCTGAGCACCAGCTCCTCCCAACCCACAAAAACAAGTGGGTTCCGGCGAGCTGACATTACAAAATGAGAACAGCCCCTTCTTGGAAGATTCTGTGCCTCCAGCACTGCCCCCAGGGTAACACTCACACTTCCTCTGCAAAGCTAGTGGTGATCAGCAAAACACTTTCATTCTATGTGCACGATACGGTATATCTTTCACTTGTGCCTGTCTGAAATTGGCCCCGATTTCGTTACAGTTCTGAGACGCCGGTCACTAATAGTGGCCGAGCTCCTTTAAGATATTTAAGACCCCCCTGCATTGTCGTGCAGTCTCTGTGGAATTTGTGTTGTAAGACCTGTGTAGCGGTGGCCAAGAAACGCTGATTTGATTTAGCGTTCAGACCTCGTCCAGTGGCATATGCCAAAGAACTTTCTGGTGAGGAATTTGCACCACATTTTTGGGGTGGATCCATACAGCGAAGGCAGATGGGGATATGGAGAAGATGGCTGCGGAAAAAAGAACAAACGATAGCGGAGCGGCCGCAAGCAGAAAAGCCCAAAGTGAGGCTGTATATTTTCAAAGTAGATGCAGACAGCACGCATCAAATGCAAAGCCGTGGCTGAAATGGCGGTAGCAGCAGTCAACATCACACAACATCACACAACATCACACTAAAACAGGCCTACAGCAGATTCTAGCAAAGAGGTGTGCAGCGTTTGACTGTCCAAGTGAGAGACGTCTAGCACCTGGATTGTTTCAACAGGTATGAATGCTAGCAGTACACATGTGGAGCTTGTAACTCAAGTGTTGTTTATCAAAGATAAAGGCATAAAATGTTAATAAAAATGAGAGGGGATATGGCTACCAGCAAAAAAGTTCATATTGAGCCTCAACAAAATAAAATGATCTGACATGCAATGGAAAACGTATTATAATACAACAATGTGAAATTTGTTTTGTGTTTTAATTTGTTCTCAAATAAAATGTTTTAATGTAGATAGTTTATTAGTCTTTTCTCTTTGCTTGTTTTAACACAGAAAAGTATGGATAAGATTACCGGATCGATATCAAGGAGAAATATCGATTAAAATTTTAAAGATACCATCCCTACCCCTGCCCTTTCCTTCTTCTCTGAGTCCTTGTAACATACATCATTTTGTGTCATAAATTATGTCATGTTTTGTACTGTCAAAATTAAGCTTTTGTTGTCTGTGGCTGAAATGTCGGTGTTATCTGCAGTGAAATGCGAATGCTGCACTTTTGTGACAGGGCCTTTTTTCAATTTCTTCGCCTTTTTACCAGATAATTGACGAGTTGACGGACTGGAACTAGTAGTCCTGCTTAAAGCTTGTGGTGCGGAGGGACAGACGGGTCAACGCAGACATGACATAGAGGCGGCGGAAGCATTCTGACTGATTAATGAGCGTTCTATTGTTCGTGTCGATGCAAAGCAAAGCAGACACACTGCTGACGGACCAGTGTCAATCACTGTTTGATGTGTGCGGGAATGCTTGTGTGCTCTGCGACAGACTGGCGGCCTCTCCAGGGTGTACTCAACCTTCCCTGGGATGGTCTCCAGCATCCCCATGACCCTGAAAGGGATATAGCGGTTTTAGAAAATGGATGGATGGCATTTCTATGGATTGAAACAAATGCATGTGAAGATGATCAGGTCTGACATGGAGACTTCCTCCATGCTCTACAAAAGCATAAGTCACTCATGTTGGGTCTCCATTCACTTGCAGGTCCCGGTGGTCCAGGCTCCGCCCCCCAACGTTCTGGACCTTCCCCTTCATATCAAAGTCATAAAATGCAGCTCCCACAGTACCCTGGCTCTGGACCCCCCAGTTCCCAGTACTACAAGGTGTTAAAATATCACATATTCATACAGGCGCTGAAAATAGCTTAATACTGGAATTCTAGTTTGTACCTGCTAACCTTGACTAACTCTCACCTAAAACTGTTTGTTTTGTTTTTTTACAGCAGGACCAGTTTAATGGTCAAGGTGGGGGTTTAAACGCTCTGTCAGCAGGGGGTGCTGCTGGTGTCTACGGCTCCTTTAACCAGCCATCAGGGGTGAGAAGAATCAGAATCCATTTGAGCAGGAAGTTTTGGAAATAAAGACTGAAGTTTCAGCTTTTCCTTTAAACTATCTCTGTTTTTGTCTTTCCACTTTTCAGCAGCTTCACTGTAACATTCAGACTTTTCTGCTTTTATTCTGCGTTTTTCTGCTTTCACTTTTATCAAGGTTACAGTTAAAAAAAACGTTTGAGAACTAAAAAACGTCTCTATGTAAACCTGCTTAACGTAAATGCATTTTCTTGTCTGTGTGTCATCAGCCGGGTCGAGGGTTAACGGGTTACCCGTCCTCCCCCATTTCTGGAAACCCCACCCCTCCCATCACTCCTGGCAGCTCTATGGCTCCCCCTACATGTCGCCTGGCAACAGTGATGTCAAACCAATGGTCTCTTCTTTTCTACCCGACATCAAACCCAACATGGCCAACCTGGCCCCTCCTCCACCTGCAGGTACATCATCGGTGACCCCCACCGTTTTATTTCCTGTGATCTTGTTTGAAAATGTCACAGTGGAATGAAACCAGTGTTTTTGCTGATGGTGGAGGAAATGAGGATTAAAGCTGCATTTCTGAGTATTTGTTTTCATTATTAATTGTGAGTCAGGAGCAAACGAAGAAATGCTGTTTGAAAAAGATTGTATTTGGGACATAGAAAGCATGCTGCTCAGATCACCAGGTCTCTGCTCCTTTCTGATTCATTCACTTGTAGACAAATCGATCCATGTAGGCCACTACTGACTGAGTCACAGGGAGACAGCAACCTTCAAGGCCAGGTCACAAACTTTAGAAGAAACCGTTTTTGATTTCAAACAAAGCAACAGCAGCGCTCAGATACACAAGACTAAAACTGCTCAGGGAAGGATCTGTAGCTTCATGTGGTCCTTTATTGGTGATGATGTCACAGGAAGTCTGCAGTCTGGTAACCCAAGCGAGGACCTGCGGCTGACCTTTCCTGTCAGAGACGGCGTGGTCCTCGAGCCCTTCAGGCTGGAACACAACCTGGCCGTCAGCAACCACGTCTTCCAGCTGCGCGAGTCTGTCTACAAAACGCTGATCATACGGTGAGGAGTCCACGCTGCACGCCGCTGACACAGCAAAAGCATGCTGGTCTGCAGCGTCTTTCTGATTCACTTTGACAGTTTAAATCCAGGACCCACAAATCCTGAACTTCTACATGTGAAGATCTGAATCCTTAGACCAGGGGTCTGCAATTTTTAATGCTAAAAGTCATTTGGTCCCGTTTCTTACTGACCAAAACCCAGCGAAAGCTGCAAAGCCCCATTTCATAGAAAAATACCTCTTAGTTATGTTTGGGTGTTCATTAAGCTTCTCATTTAGAAAATGTTGATTTTAAATATTTACAGTAATTGAATAATAACAGCTATATTTGTCCACAAATGACATCTTTGACATTTTTTTTACATTTGCCAGCAGCACATCCAATTTCTTTTCAAAGTAAAATCCAGTCTGTGTCAAATTAGATCTTCCTGCTGCAGCAGGTTTACTTGAATAAAAAAAAAAACAAGTCAAACATGACATTTTCTATCATAATGAATGAATGGATGAATGGACAGTCGACTTAAACTTTTTACATTCTTTTGCTCATTTATTTGATATGTTAAAAATCTAAACATAAATGACAAAAATAAATTAACTAAAAGAAATTAATTAAACTACAAAACCCATTACTTAATCAATTGTGTGTATTTTCTTTCACAGCCAAAAAGCCACAGTGTTGTGATTAAAGAGCTGTGTGTGCGCCTCAGGTTGCAGACCCCTGCCTTACACTTACATTTCACTTTTAGCTCCTTGAACAGTTTATGCTCAACTGTTTTAAAGTAAATATTAAATTAGTAAATCTGTAAGTTTTACTATTTGTGACTTAACCCTTTGGTTTTATAACAGCGTGTTGGAATCAGCAACTGCTCAATGACTCAAAGCTAAAGAGCTTTTTTATAGATGTTTGAAATTCTTTTCCTTTGTGCTTCTAGATTTCCATTGTTTGTCTCTTTTACGTGAAAAATCTGCGATGTTTGAGTTCTGCGTGTTCAGAAGAGCAGCTTTTCTGCGTTCAAACATGTCTTTGTCCTGTTGAAGCTCAGATCTTCAGGGCATCTGTCTATTTCCAGACCCGACCTGGAGCTGCAGTTCAAGTGTTACCACCACGAGGACCGGCAGATGAACACTAACTGGCCTGCATCAGTGCAGGTCTGACCTTCATCCCCATCCATATGTGTTTTAAAACCTTTTTCATCGCTTTTACGAAACAAACTGGAAGTCTGGGTGTAGAAGCCTCATGTTATTTCAGTTAATAACTATATTTCATCCAGTTCAGAAATGGTTTGTCTCTTTCTCCAGCATTTCTAATATCATCATAAAGTTATTTCTCACATTTCCGCTAAAAGTTTAGAACAGCTATCGATCCAAGTTATGTTTCCAGTTCAAGATAGTAAAGTCCTATATACAACTTAAAATATACAAAAAACGTTGCGTAAAGCTAAACTATAGTGTGCATTTTAGAATGACACAAAAAAAGGAATAGATGAACAGTTTAAAGCTGTTTGTGTGCAGTAGAGGCATATCCAGACAATGACAAAGAAACTGACTGTAAAGAAGAACATGTGCTTTAAACTTAATAATAAACTGTTCTGACAATAGATTTGATCATCTGATCATCTGACATGTGCAGCTTGGAAGATTGATAAAAATTGAAAAGAACAGCAAATCTATTATTGATACTCAATAAGAAACAAATCAGATTACTTTAAAGCTCCATGCAAGAGCTTCTGGTGAAAGATTTCAACACAAAATCATTTCAGAACAGCTCAAACTCATGACTACAACTCAACAACAAGACTGAGCGCTCCCCTCCACGCCCCGCGTAGTTACATTTTTCTCCTTCTTTCCTGTTGCTAAAAGTGAGCAAACGAAAAAGATAGAAAACATGAAAATAACTGCTGTGTAATATGTACACACACACACACACAAAGGGGGCAAAGTCTCCCTTCTCTGCTCCAATTCTGATCCACTTGCAGACAAAAAGATCCATGAACGTCTGTCTTTTCCTCATCTGTATGGCTGGACAGCTGCAATTTGCTCGCTGTTTTTTTCTTTGACTGTTATCTTGACCTTGTGAGGTGCAATAAACTTGTGTAAGCAAATAGAGTGTAAGCAACGGCCTGATGGGAAATTAGCTAAAGGCTACACACACACACACACACACACACACACACACACACACACACACACACACACACACACACACACACACACACACACACACACACACACACACACACACACACACACACACACACACACACACACAACTTTGCAATAATAATATAGTTGGAGTGGAACTTTTTTTTCCTCTGGTATTTACTTTCTTGCTCCCCTTCAGGTGAGCGTAAACGCCACCCCCTCACCATCGAGCGCGGCGACAACAAGACTTCCCACAAGCCTTTGTACTTGAAGCGCGTGTGTCAGCCGGGCAGGAACACCATCCAGATCACAGTGACTGCCTGCTGCTGCGTAAGAGCACTCAATCCCTCTGCAGCTGGAGCACGATGACGCTGCTCCTCTTCGCTCTAACGCAGGTGTCTGTTCACAGTCCCACCTGTTCGTGCTGCAGCTGGTTCATCGGCCGACGGTACGCTCGGTGCTGCAGGGTCTGATGAAGAAGAGGCTGCTGCCAGCAGAACACTGCGTGACCAAGAGTGAGTTTCCCAGAATCCCTTTAGCCATGCAAGTCAGGTACTGCTGGAAGATTGTTTTGATATCAGTGAAGAGTTCAAAATTACTTGTTAGAGGTGATGAAGAGGCCGTGCCTGGAGAGAGGATGATCTCTGCTTAAACTCCTCCACTTGGCTTCAGATAAGTGTATGGAAATAGAAGATGAAGAATGTTTTAATATTTGTGGGTGTTTTTTGTCTTTCAGTAAAAAGGAATTTCAGCAGTGGTTCAATAGCTGGAACCCCTGGGTTAAACGGAGAAGACGGCGTGGAGCAGACTGCCATCAGAGTCTCTTTAAAATGTCCCATCACTTTCCGCCGCATCCAACTGCCCGCCAGAGGCCCTGACTGCAGACACGTGCAGGTGAAGCCCTCAGCCAAGCCAAGGCTGTGATATTGGAGCAGCAGACACTGCTGAAGTTGGTGCCATTGACTGTATATAGAGAACTGGACTGAGCAAGTGTGATGTCACCCATAGAAAATAGCTTACCTCTGGCTCCAGCAGAGTGAAGCTTATTCAGTTGCTATTTTCTTGAATCTTCTTCAGTTGACAATGATTGGTCAGAGTCATCATTTCTATGGCAACTACAGTCCCCAATCATGAGCGAGCTTGTTGGAAGTCCACGCCCCTTCCACCAAAAGCAGCTTGTACGAATCTGTCAATCGTACATTCAAGGTGGGGCCAGCGGGGACCACATGCTTTTACTGAGAGATCTGATTGGTCAGTTTAGAACTTGAATAACTTGCAATATTTAAAAAAAAAAAAGGATTATCAAGAAGATGTTTAAAAAGGTATGAGAGCAAGAATGTTTATTCTGACCAATAGAATGACTGACTGAGGAACAGCTGCTTATTTCCCAGTAGAGATCTGTGGGTTCTGGCTTCTTGATGCCAGCAGGTACTTCCTGTTTGGAATCCTGTTGGGGAGTCCAGTTCTCCTTTATGCAGTCCATGTTTGTGTCCCGGCCCACAAGGCTTCACTTTGAGCAGGTTTTCAGAACCTTTTCCTCTGTTTGCAGTGCTTCGATCTGGAGTCGTACCTGCAGCTCAACTGTGAGAGAGGAACGTGGAGATGCCCCGTGTGCAAGTAAGACCTCACTTTCACGTCTCACTGTGATCCTCATCCTGATCCTTAAAAGTTCCGATCTAACTGTTTTTGTCTATTGTAAAAGTGTTCCCAGTGCTCTTTTAATTATGATTTTGCCATTTTTAGCCAACATTTTAAGAACAGTATTGTTTTCTAGGATATAGTTTCTGCACATCTCCAGTAGCTTATTAGAAATCCATCTGAGTTGTGTGCGTGACAGTTGGCGTGGAACAACCCCTTTCCTTCCTCCCCAAGCTTATAGTCCCAAGCTAAGCAAAAGTCATGTCAGAGCTGTCCAGCCGTACAGCTTTGAGCCACATGGCAGCAAGGCGACGAGGCAAACGAAGGGAGTGAGGAGCAGGAGCAGAGCTGGGAGACTGTGGGCCGCCTATGGCAGTTACTGCGTCACAAACCTGAGCTTTTTCAAACCACAGGTTTTCATCTGCTCCTGATCATCATGATTTGAGCAAAGACATACTCAGAAACACAGTTGTAGTCATTAAGTAACATGTTTGTCTGGTTTGCAAAGCTCTTGTGTTTTGGAAACCCATTCTTTTGGGTTCGCTCTAACATGGGAGGTTTCAGCTGAAGCTTCTGCGTTAGAGGTCAGACTTCCTCTGAGATAACATGAAGATAACATGACCATTCACTCTGTTCCTGCGCTCTTTTCTGTGGAAGCAGCATTTTCTTCTCAGCGCTCAGATGGAGCAGGATTAATCCAAGAGATTGGAGTTAAAAGTTTCATTTGGAAAGTTCCTCTTCCTGAAATAAAGCACACAAACCACAAAAACAAACGTATTCCACGGCTGCCTGGAGTTTTTTGGCATGAGGAACTGCAGTCCTGAAGATTCAAAAGAAACCTCTTTTTTGAAACTTCAGGCAGTCTCTGTGTTTCTCCTTCAAAGCAGAAGCACTCATCAGTTTTACCGAGCTCAGGTTGAGTTCCATGTTAGTTCCACTAACATGAGGTGAAGGTACAGGAGCAACAACACTCCAAAGTGACAACCACCGTTCATGAAAATAAACCGAACAGCAGCTGCAGTTTGAAGAGCAAACGTTCTAATCTGCTTTCTCTTCCAATCTGTTGTCTTTTGCAGTTTAAAGTTGAACCAGAAAAACAAGATTTTCTTTGGTTGAAAGTGCTTAATGTGTATTGATATGTCTAACCTGTGTCTGTCTCTGCAGTAAAACGGCTCTGCTGGAGGGACTGGAGGTGGACCAGTACATGCTGGGAATCCTCATCTACGTTCAAAAGTAAGAAACTTTACGTCTGTCTGCAGATGGACTCCTGCTGCTGAGGCTTGTGAACGCAGCTTTCCTGAATCTGACCCAGAATTCAAGACTAAAATCTGATATTTTAGTTCTGTGTTCAGACCGTTTCGCTGAAAGCACAAAACCTTAAATCAAAACTTCTGCAGAACCATTAATTTCCACGGTTTCCTCATGTTTGTGCAGTTTGTCAAAGGCCTTCACAGAGATCTGCTTCCTCGACCGCCACTTGTGAGGCTGTTATTTAAAAATTGCATTAAAAAGTATTGTAATGAATGTCTAAGCGTGCTAACCACAGAGGCCCAATCTGAATTGCTTCTTTACCCCTGACCCCTCTCTGTTTCTCCAGCTGCAGGGACATTTGAAGCTGTAAAAGTGTGTTTTTAAGGGAAGTCGTAGCGACTTAGCTCTGGCTGTCCCTCAGCTGTTATGCTGATCTGTGGCGCAGAGGAGAAGCAGTTTTCTTCACTTGGGTGTTCTCTGAAACACAGACATTTGAGTTTTTGTTTTTGCATGACTTTTTAAAGTTATAAAACCGATGTGAATTTTCCGAGCGCTGGCAGCTACGCAGTTGTGTAGATGACCGGCGACTGTTGATGATGTCATCGAGTGGTAGTAACGTCTGGATTTGAAGTCACAACTTTTTTCCGCTTAGAGGGTAAATGTGGGGATGGGGAGAAGCCGCAGTGATTGGAAAGCATTTCGGATTTGGCCGGATTCTCCCGTAAGAAGTGCTTTAGTGTCCTTATTCCTCTCAAACCATCGTTTTTTGAGGCATTTCTCTGTGTTCCTGTGACCTGCACAGCTCAGAGTACGAGGAGATCACCATCGACCCCGTGTGCAGCTGGAAGCCGGTTCCAGTCAAGCCGGACCTGCATATGAAGGAAGAACCGGACGGCCCTGTTCTGAAGCGCTGCAGGACGCTTAGTCCCAGTCACATGGTCCTGCCCAGCGTCATGGAAATGATCGCGTCACTTGGTCCCGGCCCGCCGTCCTCCTCCACATCCACAGTTCCCTCTTCAGCCTCTTCCTCCTCCCCGATGGCCTACTCTTCATTACCAGCAGGGGGCTCCAACAGCGGCAGCACACCTGATTATTCTGGTTCAGGTGAGACTTCTGCAGTTTTATTGAGAACTGAAAGCCCCAAACAAAAGTGAACCCATAAAGAGATTCAGCCAAACACTGGTTTATAATGTTCATTATTTCCCCAGCGTGCTAACGGTGAGGGGAGGGGTCAGGATCCTTGATATTTCTTAAACTGTAAAAATGATGTCTGCTTGCATGCATCAGCCCAGCTCTGCAGCATCCCAGCACAGACAGGCCCACTGCTCATACACCTGCTGACCAAAGCTCCTCCAGCCACACAGGGTAGTGGTGTCAGCCATGGCTCAGGAATCACTGCTTGGAAGAGTTAAAACACTGACGGTCATTTAAGACCACGGAATCACCTGTTACCACAGAGCATCATCCAGACAGCTCACAGAAACACCAGAAAACCTGCTTTTTCTAAAAAAAAAAAAAAAATTCTTTCCAGTTGAGATGTAAAATTATTGATTTCTGTGTCATTCTTTTTTTGTAATCGATTTTTTTCTGTGTCTTTATATTCAGTGTGGACATGGTAAATTGATCTCTGATTGGCTCATTTCACAGTAACCAACAGGAAGTGAGCAATGTGCTAACAGATGTTTAGCTAGCTCTGAGGGTCATCTGAAGGGTCCTCCGTTCCAGTGCTGACCTTCAGAATAAAAGCAGCAGTTTGATTTGCTGGTTTTCGTGGGTAACGCTGTTGGGGGGATCGTGATGGTATTGTTAATCTTTTGGCGTTCATCTCTCCCCACCCCAGTTCCGTCCTTTCCTTTCTCCGACTACGGCGGTCAAACTCCCAGCCTTGGCGGAGAGTTCTCCTCCCCCGGCCCTCCTCCTCTTTCTTACCAGTCTGAACTCTCCAGCAGCCTCCTCACCCCGGACAAGCCCCCGCCTCCCTCACTCACCACACAGGTACAGCAACTCGTCTTCTTCCAGTGCGATTGATGCAGTCTTCATCACGGCATGGTTTCTGGTTTCTTCTTGCTCATTCTGTTTTCCTTTTTTCCTTCATTCTTGTTCTCTGAATTTTCACTTTGTTTCCATGCTCCACCCTTCTTTCCTCTCATCTGCTGCTTTCCTCTTTTTTTGTTCCTGTTTCTCTTAATTAATCACATCTTTCTCCTCTTCCTCTTCTCCTTCTTCCTGCTTTGATTTCTTCATTGATCTCTTCTTAGATGTCTGGGCATTTAGACTCCATTTCCCATGGTGCCTCTCTCTCACAGCAGCAGCAGTCACAGAGTCTCCATGGCACCAGCAGCCAGATGATGCAGCGCAGCATCCAGAACCCTCGTCCTCAGGGAGACGGTTCTTTCGGGCTGGGAGGCTCAGCAGATGTTCCTGAACCTTCTCTAGATGTGAGTGTCCCCTGATTCTTACCAGGGGTTAGCACAGAGGACCAGCCTGGAAGAAATGTTTGAAATAAAGAAAAGGCTTGCTTCTGTTCCTGAACTTCTGCTGCTGACCCGTCTTCTCTGCAGCTTCTGCCGGAGCTCACCAACCCAGATGAGCTGCTGTCATACCTCGGGCCTCCAGATCTGCCAAGCCATGATAACAACGATCTGTTGTTGCTCTTTGAGGACAACTGAGCCCACGATGTGAAGGGCTTTTACCCAGAACCCCCATCACAAACAGACTATTCCTGCCGTGCAGCCGCAAGGAAAAAAGGAGAACGTTGAAATGTTAATGTGATGATGAACTCCATAGTGACTTTATTTCTGTGTTTTTCATTCTGTGTTTTGATCTTCATCTTCATTCCTGAGAGCGGCTTCATCAGGAGTCTGATTGGAGTCCAGGTGTTTAATGTAGAAGCAGTGTGCGGTTCTTCAGAACCGGAGCTTCTGCTCCAAACGGTTCAGCCGTCATGTGGGAGGCGCTGATTTCTGGGTTCACCCGGAAAAGGTCCACATTTCCACTAAGCCGCGTTTTCCTGCCAGAATCGCAGACGAGCACAACTGTTACATCCCACCCGGTTACCGTGGTGACCAGCACAATAAGATGGTTTTGAAACGGCCGAAGCAGAGAAGCTGAGACAGAACCAAAATGAACCCAGGGTTACGGCTGACGTTTTAATGAATGTGTTTATGAACTAGTTTGTCCCAAAACCTAAATCGTATTGTTGCATAATCGACACGTGGCACGCATCCGTCTTAAGAAAATGCTTTCCAAGAGAGTTCTAGTGCTACGACGCAGTTTTAAATGGTGTACAAATGGCTTTTTGTCTTTTAGCTGTGACTGTCACTGATTCGCCTGCAGTTCTGCACTTCCATTGGTCTGAAGGCAGAGCGGTTCCCCACCATAGTCACTGTCATTTTTTAGCTGATTGGAAATGTGAGGGTGGAACTGTGGCCTTTTCGGCCACACGTTGACCTTTAGGAGTTCTGGCTCAGTGTCCCTGTTCAGCCATCAGAACCACGTTTGCAGGAAACATGGCTCGGAAGTGGAAGCTGGAAGTGAGACGGGTGCTGTGGGTACCCTCGGACCTTCTTCCTCCTCATCGTCGTGCTTCTGTACGTTGTGAAGTGACCGCAGAGTCCAGACTGTCACGGTGCGTTCAGGTGTTCATCATGACTGTGTGATTCAGTAATAACATGAATAAAAAGAGTAATAACTTTGTAATTTAATAAACACACACTGGAAAGACGCACTGCCTCTGTGAGATTTTCTGTGTAGCTTCAAAGGGTTTTAGGTTAAACTTGACCTTTTGCTTCATAAACAAGTTTTATTCTATCACTGACATTGATTGCTAAAGAGAACTGGACTGAGTGAGTGTGATGTCACCGTGACGTGCAGTCAGGGGAAGTGCCAGCAATATATCCTCTTGAGAACCAAGTGGAATAGTGTCTTTGGATTTCTATTTTTGTGTGATTTCCTATCGATTAGGGCCTAAAAAAACACTTTACAATTTCAATTGTTTATTCTAATTTCAAAGCATGTCCATTGTAGAGGACAAAATCTCTGTGGAAAAAAAAATGAATTTAGAAAATCAGAAAAAAGCAGCAGGTTCAACCTTTAGAGTGATATTTACCCAAAACACTTTCAATAAACAAAACAAAAAAAATTCAATGTATCAGAAGAGTGATATGTCACCATCCGACTGGTGGTGATTACATTCATCTTCAGGGACAAAATGTATGTAATAAGACATCACTATGTAATCCATGTACATTGTAATGTTACTGTAATTTAATTACTTTTGTCAGTAATGAAATACAGTTTATATCTTGGTAATTAAATTACAATTACTAGGCTACAGAATCCCTCACTACTTTATTAATCACATTTTGGTGCAGTGAAACCATTGGTAATTAATGAAATAAATGAAAACAGTAAACAGTTGGCTCTGACATTGTCTCTTGGTTAAATAAAACAAAATGAATATTAAATACAAATACAGTTAGTGATGCATGCGCACTTGTGCAGAGTTAGAGACTGGTCAAAGTTAGATGGAGAGTGTAAAAATGGATGTGGGAGAACTTTTAGGGGCATTCTGCAACTGGAGAGATTCCAATTATTTACATTTTGTTGAAAACAAAGACAAAAATATTTCAGTTAAGCAAAAGTTTAGTCCTGGAGATGACCTGCTTTGCACTGCCCTAGTGTCAATGAGCAACCCGTCTACACACTGTAGGCTACTATACAACGTACATTGTCATTGTGAGGGTTCTGTGCTGCGGTTTTGTGATGCGTTTGTCATGTTTTGATTTCCCTGTCAGCCTCACTAGGTTTACGTTCATCCTCCACAGCTGTCTTCCTTTACTTCAGTGTAAATAAGTGTCTGCTTTTCTGCTCACCTGCTCTGCTTTGTCACTCCTTTGTTTCTCCATGGGTTTTGTCATATTTCAGTTTATTTATAAAACGCTTTAAGTTTCCGTCTCAAGCCTGGTCTCCTGCATTTTGGGTCCTCCACCACCACTCTGTGACACCCATCATTCATGTGTTTATGTTACATAAATGCAGCAGATTGCCCTTGTGTAGCCTATTTTTATTTTGTGCGTTTCACAAGGGGATTTTTGTGCTATGTTCATTTATGTATGAGTGAAAAAAGTGACGTAATGATTAGTGAAATACTTTTTAAATTGGAGACTGAGTAAAGTAATTTAATTACAATGCCATGGTGAAGTAATTAATTACTCTTTAAACTGAATTTTACCCAACACTGGTAACTTGCATAAATGTAACAGCATTTACACAAACACTACAATGTTCTAACATGGTCATAAACTGTAAGACATTAGCCTGAAACGAAACAAATCACATAAGTTAGACTTGGCCCACAGAGCACACTTCTCTGACTTATCAGATTCTCCTGAATCATCTTCTTCACATCATCTTCACCTATCACAGGCTGAACCTCATCCTTTTCAACATCTGAATCTCCCTCTGCTATCTGGTATAGAATCTTTTCTGCTTCACCTCGTTTTCCTAAAATAATGTGCAGCCATGAAATGAAATACATGACAGAGGTCCTGGTGTCCACTGCAGCGGACGTTTATTAAATGGCTGATGTTTCAAAACAGAAAACATGAAACTGTTTTCAGATGTAAAAGTTATGCTCTTAACATGTTTATGACCAAGAATATATTTAATTATCTTGGTAAAAAATACTATAGATAGAGAATATTTGACATAACTTTCATCTTTCCATAAAATGAGGTTGCTGGTATGGCAACCATCTTGGTAGAGGAAAAAAGTAAAGTTCCCAGCATGTCCCAGGACATAAATGAATGGGCCGGGTCTCAGGAATATAGCTTAAAAAATGTATCCATTAAATAAAATGACTGTAATATACTTACACTTTATACTTTACTTTATATTTAAAAAATTTAAATCAAATATTATTTTTAGACATGTCTTTTCAATAAATGCTTTTTTCTGTGTGGGTTTTCAATGTTTCTTCAGGGAATTTGAGTTTCTGTTCAAATACGCGAGTCAGCGGCGGGTGAGGCAGCAACAGCTCGCGGCTCAAAAAAATCTGTCAAACATTGGACGTAAGACCACATACTTTTACAGAGGCATCTGATTGGTTATAAACTGACCAGTGACTTGCAGTAAAGAAAGAAATATTCAGAAAAAATGGGTTATCAATAACATTTTTAAAAAGGTATCAGAGCAAGAATGGTTATTCTGACCAATAGAATGACTGAGTAACAGCTGTTTATTTCTCTATAGAAGTCAATGGGATCGAAAGTTTGGGCACCCCAGGGTAAATGTCATTTTTGTGCATAAAAACCAAAAGAAAGAATGAAAAATCTCCTAAAGGCGGCAGTTTACAGATTTTAATATGTCAAAAAGATTAGCTTTATTTCCTCATTTACCCTTTCAAAATAACACAAAACAAAATAATGGTATGTGCAAAGGTTTAGGCAACCTGCAGAATTAGTACCTTGTACTGCCACCTTTGGCAAGTATCACAGCTTGTAAATAATTTTTGTAGCCGGCCAAGAGTCTCTAAATATTAAGTTGTTGACTCACCTGCATTGACTCGCATATGAAGTATTTGGTCAATAACAAAAGTTCAACTCACTACTTTGTTATATGCCGACCCTTTGTTGGCAATGTCCGCAGTCAAACATTTTCTGGAAGTCTTCACAAAGTTTTCACAAACTGTTGCTGGTATTTTGGTCCATTCCTCCTTGCAGATCTCCTCTAGAGCAGAGATATTTCTGGCTGTCATTGGGCATCACAGACTTTCAACTCCCTCCAAAGATTTTCTATGGGGTTGAGGTCTGGAGACTGGTTAGGCCACTCCAGGACCTTGAAATGCTTCTTACAAAGCCACTCCTTCAGTGTGTTTGGGATGGTTGTTATGCTGAAAGACCCAGCCGGGTTTCACCTTCAATGCCTTTGCTGATGGAAGGAGGTTTTCACTCCAAATCTGACCATACATGGTTCTATTCAGTCGTCCTGGTCCTTTTGCTGAAAAACATGAAGCCCCAAAGCATGATGTTTCCACCCCCATGCTTTACAGTAGGTATAGTGTTCTTTGGATACAACTCAGCATTCTTTCTCCTCCAAACACGACGAGTAGAGTTCTTACTAAAAAGTTCTATTTTGGTTTCATCTGACCATAGGACATTCTCCCAATCCTCTTCTGGATCATCCAAATGTTCTCCAGCAAACTTTAGACGGGCCTGCACATGTACTGGCTTTAGCAGAGGGACACGTCTGGAACTGCAGGATCTTAGTCCCTGGTGGCGTAGTGTGTGACTGATGGTAGCCTTTGTTACTTTGGTCCCAGCTCTCTGCAGGTCATTCACTAGATCCTCCGTGTGGTTCTGGGATTTTTGCCCATCATTCTTGTGACCATTCTGACCCCACAGAGTGAGATCTTGTGGGGGGACCCAGATGGAGGGAGATTATCAATGGTCTTGTATATTTTCCATTTCCTAATAATTGCTCCCACAGTTGATGTCTTCACACCAAGCTGCTTACCTGTTGCAGATTCAGTCTTCCAAGCCTAATGCAGCTCAATAATTTTGTTTCTGGTGTCCTTCGACAGCTCTTTGGTTTTGGCCTTAGTGGAGTTTAGAGTGTGACTGTGTGAGGTTGTGGACAGGTGTGTTTTAACGAGTTCAAACAGGTGACATTAATTCAGGTAACGACTGGAGGACAGAGGATCCTCTTACAGAAGAAATTACAGGCCTGTGAGAGACATAAATCTTGTTTGTTTGTAAATGGCCAAATACTTTTTTTTCCACCATAATTTACAAAAAATTAAAAAAGAATCAGACAATGTGATTTTCTGGGGTTTTTTTTCTCATAGTTGAGGTTTACTTATGATGAAAATTACAGGCCTCTCTAATCTTTCTAAGTGGGAGAACTTGCACAATTGGTGGATGAATAAATACTTTTTTGCCAACTTTAGAT
Organism: Oryzias celebensis; assembly: GCA_014656515.1. NCBI lineage: Eukaryota > Metazoa > Chordata > Actinopteri > Beloniformes > Adrianichthyidae > Oryzias > Oryzias celebensis. The sequence continues at coordinate 6,427,288 of BNCR01000009.1, read as the reverse complement.
AAATGGCCTCTAAATTATGAAGGGTTCCATGGTAGTGTAGTGGTTAGCACTGTTGCCTCACAGTGGAAAGGTCCTGGTTCAAATCCCACCTGGGTTCTTTCTGGATTGAGTTTGCCTTGAAAATTCGCCTTGTGCACAAGTGGGTTTTCTGCAGGGTATTTCTGCTGTCTACAAATTGTCCTTAGTGGTGTGAGTGTGTGGCCCTGCAACAGTGTTGTTACCAACCCTTATGTAACAGCTACTTGGATTGGCTCCCTGACCAAAAAGAGACTCAGAATGTCATGACTTATTCAATGAAGGAGATTTAAGATTTTGATTAAAACATTTTTAAACCTATTTTGGCTTAGAAATCCATTCCAAAGAAAACTGTTTTCAACATCTTTGTCGTGGCAACAGGACGTGGCAGACCTAGAAGATCACAGATCTGGAAAGATCACAGAAGTCTGGTTACGTGTTTAAAAAAATGACTTTTATTGTCCAGTGGGTGTCTGGCAACTGGATGCAGAAGAGGTGGAACCTCTGTGGCAGCAGGAAATGGTGGAGCAGGTTTCAAACACGTCTCTGGGAGAGGTGGTCGAGCAGAAGTCCAGGAGCGGAAGGCGGAATGATGTGCTCAGAGGTGAGTAGCAAGGTGTGGGTATGTGGCGTGATTGGAGGTGAGGGTTCAGATGTGGATCTGTGCTGCAGCTGTGGAGAGTTGGACCCAGGACGGTAGAATGTTGAAGGTGACGATGACTGTCCTGGAGACAGGAGCAAGTGGTGAGTAGCAGGGCAAAAACAAAACAAGATAGCTTAGCATAAACTGAAGAGAGGCCAAGTACTGCACCGGAGAAGGTGACGAACTGGCAGTGAATCCTGGAGATGGCCCATCTTAAGTTGTGGTCCAACGTAGACGGCAAGATTGCAGTCAGCTGAGTCAGTCAGTTTGTCAATAAAGATGGACAGTGAAGGAACAATATGTTGTTTATGCTACGTTCCAGTGTGGGGCAACTTTGCTAGTTGCCAGTAGACTTGCCGCTAAGTCTGGGTTTCCCTGTGCAGGTCCCCAGCCCAGTTAAAAATGCAGTGTTGTGTCAGGAAGGGAATCCAGTGTAAGATTCACTGCCAAACAGAATGTGCAGAAAAATTTGATTTGTTTTCATGACCCCTGATGGAATGTGCCGAATGGTTTGAAATAATAATAATATTTTCAATATTAATATTTTTCTTTAAATTTGCAATATTTTCATATTTTCAATCTAGATTTTCATTCACTTCAAATTGATCTTAATTTGACCCCATAGACCTCCTTGTGGAGGTGTGAAAGCGGGCTCCCCCCGTCCCACCCCCTCCCCGTGTCTAATCCAGGGTTCGTTCGGTGACCACTCGTGTGGCTTCGTTTCTTTTTTGTGCGCAGCCTCCGTCTGCGCTTGAGTTTGTCAGCGGGCACGCGCACGAAGCTGAAATGTCTTTCTTTTGGAGCAGATGACCGCGCCCTCACCGCGAGAACCCGCACATTGAACCGATCAAGTCTGGCTCGCGCGCGGTCACGTTGAATACCCTAACAGCCAGAAGGGGTGGAGTTCGGGAAAAAAGCAGTTCTGAGGTTGATGGCGTGCGGCCGGGCCGCTGTGTAACGTAAATCAAATGCACCGTGACATGTAGGTTCACTTAAAAGGTTGAGTTTTCCGATCTGGATGCTGATTGGCCGAAAGAATGCGTCAGGCAACCATTCCTGCGTTGATGATTGGTTGACTTAGAATCTCACCGCCCACCAACAGCTTATATAAAACTAAGCTTGTCATCTCCATCTTTTTCCGGTTTCCCGCGGCCCGTTGTGTCTTGTCCTCCCGGTTCAGACGGTCATCAGCTGCAGACATGAGCAACCCGAAAGTCTTCTTTGACATCGCCTTTAACGGCGCGCCCGCAGGCCGGATTGTGATGGAGGTAGATACCTGATAGTGCAGCACCGGCGGCGCGGGTCTAACTTTCAGACGTAGAGCACGTTTTCTGTCTATTTTCGCATTGCAGGCGCGCGGCCTGCTTTATGTGGACTTGCTTGGCGCGAAAGCGTGCGCACGTGCTTAGACCTTCTCCCAGCTAGCTACATTGTTGTTGTTTTTCTGTCCCAGGTTAGTTTCGTTTCCCGTTTCTTCCGACATAGCTAATGCTAACCTGCGCAGCCGCGCGGCCCTTTGTTTAATTCCCTGGCGGCTCTTGAGAGCCATTTTGGAATTTGAGTCTCAGAAGCGCGCGCGGTTTTCCTCTGGAGATTTGAATGAAAATTCTGTTTCTTTTTGTTTCGGAGCCTGAGCGGGGAACTTTTGCGGCCTGGTAGTCGTTCTGGAAAGTTCCACAGCTCGCGCGGTCTATGGGGGAGGGGCGGTCAACTGATTTTGTTGCAGATGTGGAGATGTTCTCGCGTGAACTGCTTTGCAGTGTGCCCACAGACCGTGACTGTAATGCGTCGGTGCTCCAATCTGCCGCCTCCCGTGGGCGTTTCCGATGACCGGGCGTGATAGACTGAAGCCCAGGCCCTTCAGCACGTGCATGCGTCAGTGGCGCAGTGCCGCACTCCCACCCCCATGTGAATCTGAAGAGTCACGTGTTTCCCTTTAGACATATTCAGACTGAAAGTTGTAAAATTCACGACTTGCTGTGAAGTGACTTTTTTTTTTTTTTTTTTTTTAACAGCTTAGAGCTGACGTGGTGCCCAAGACTGCTGAGAACTTCCGTGCCCTGTGCACCGGAGAGAAGGGCTTTGGCTACAAGGACAGCTGCTTCCACCGCGTCATCCCTCAGTTCATGTGCCAGGTGAGCTCCTGCTGCAGAGCAGCTGGAACCGGGTTTGGGGCGTTCTCATGCAGGCATCTTTGTTTCTCGCGCACAGGGAGGGGACTTCACCAACCACAACGGAACCGGAGGCAAGTCCATCTACGGCAACAAGTTCGCTGATGAGAACTTCACACTAAAACACACTGGAGAAGGCATCCTGTCCATGGCCAACGCTGGTCCCAACACCAACGGGTCGCAGTTCTTCATCTGCACCGCAAAGACAACATGGTATGAAACAAAGACGAGACCGGCCTGGATTATGTTCAAACCAGTGTTTTGGCTGCAGTGTTAGGTTTAACTTTAGATGTTAAGTCAATCATTTGTAGATGGTGACTGCAAAGCCTTCATCTTCATCAGTGTACCTGCTTTCTCTACCAGCCTCTCTGTGAGCTAACTCTGCTCTTTCCTCAGGCTGGATGGTAAACATGTGGTGTTCGGCACAGTGGTGGAAGGCATGGATGTGGTGAAAAAGATGGAAGGCCATGGCAGCCAGTCAGGAAAACCCAGCTGCAAGATCACCATTGCAAACTGCGGGCAGCTCTGAGTCTTTGCACTTAATCCCACCCCCCAGTAGCTTCACCCTTGTAGGCTCTGCCCCTCCAGCATTCAACATTCCTACTGATGGAGATTCAAATGATCATGCCCTTTTTTTTAAAAAAAACAAAAAAACTAAAGTTTTGTTAAATTCATGTCGTTGCATTTGTGAATTTGCCTTTTGGAAGTTTTGTTTGCATTGACATCTTCCACTAAAGTCCCAACGGTTTTTTTCTGTTTAATCAAAGGAATAATAAAATAAAAGATGCCTTGACAATGACATGGGTGATTATTCTGCTTCTGTAACTGAAGTTGTATGAAGTTTGTTTAATCTGGAAAGCAGCAATTACATTTTGCATTACTGACCTCTGCTGGTAAAACGCTGGTGTTGCAGCTTTTCCTGAGCGTTTGTGCTATCGTTGGCTGCAGAAGTCCTCTGGACGTCTTAAGTCCTCTGGGCACACTGTCCCGGATGCTTTCCATGTCAACCTAACCCAAGTCTGAATCACCTCATCAAGCTCTGCAGAAGACTGATGTCAAAGTCAAGTGTGTTTGAGCAGGGGGGGATAGAAGACGTGCAGAGGAATGTCCTCCAAGGATTGGGAAATCATTGGTATTAAGGAAATGAGCATTGCTAAGGGTAGGTGGTTTAAAGCAGTGACAGAACACTGGACAGAAACTCCTCCCCCTTGCATTCCAACCAGGAAGTACCTGCTGGTTCCAAGCAGTCAAAGTCCCATAGACTTCTATTGAAATTTAAACGGGTGTTAGTCAGTCTTGTTAGAAAAACCATTCTTGCTCTGAATTTAACATGTTCTTGATAAGGATTTTTTTTTTAAATTAAGTTATTCAAGTTACCAAACTGACTAATCAGATGCCTCAGTAAAAGCATGTGGTGCCTGCTGGCCCAGCTCAAATGTTTGACAGCTTCTCTCGAGCTGCTTTCAGTGGAAGGAGTGTGCGCTGCCAACAAGCCAAAGCATGTAGTTTCTGTAAAAACATGATTCAGAGCGACTCAGAGCAATCGCTGTCGACTGGTTTGAAAATGATGGCATATCAGGAAGCAATGGAGATGGATTTTGCTTCTTCATTTTATGAGGCTGGATGTAAGGCATTTTCACGTCTATACCTCATTTTGTCCAGTGATTTAAAGGGATATTAACTTGCTCTTAAGCTTAACAGAGCAGGTAATGTTTAAACTTTAGCGAGCGTGTTCGTTTCAGAGGTTAAAGAAGCACAAATTAGGCTATACAAACAAGGCTTTTTTTTAAAGTGAGACTAATGAGGCCACATGTCGACATGATGTCAAATATTTGAAAGAGCCTTAACGTTTCACAAAAAACGTGTAAACTTTTTGGGGCAAAACTTTTGAATCTTAGCTACCGCCCACTCGTTTTAAAGCAATAATTTAAACTTGCTTTGACAATCTTCACAGTTGATGGATTAAATGTTTCAATCACTCTGCACTCACTGTCCACTTTATAGTGGCAGAGATTCAACAAGGTCCTGGAAACATTCCTCAGAGACTTTGGCCCATATTGACATGACAGCATCACACAGTTGCTGCAGATTTGTCGGCTGTACATCCATGATGCCGATCTCCTGTTCCACCACATCCCAAAGGTGATCTACTGGGTTGAGATCTGGTGACTGTGGAGGTCATTTGATTCCATTGAACTCATTGTCATGTTGAAGAAACCAGTCTGAGATGATTCCAGCTTCATGACATGAAGCCTCATCCTGCTGGAAGCAGCGTCAGAGGCAAATAAGTATTTGAACAATAAGTAAATGAACACACTGCGATTTTGCTTGTTCCCACTTAGAAATTATGGAAAGGTCTGAAATGTTCATCTTAGATGCATGTGCACCGTGAGAGATATCATCTAAAAAAATCTGGAAATCACGTTGCATGATTTGATTGCATGAGTTTAAAAAAATCTTTTTTGTATACTACTGCGGCAAATGCATATTTGGACACCTGAGAAATGTTTGGTACAATAGCTGTTGTTTGCAATTACACATTTCCTGAAGTTTGTCCACACTACCGGAAGGATTCTGGCCCACTCCTCCACACAGATATTCTCTAGATCCGTCAGCTTTCTGGGCTGTCGCTGAGAAATACAGCGGTTGAGATCCCTCCCTCTATTGGGTTTGGGGCTGGAGACTGGGTCGGTGACTTCAGAACCTTGATATGCTTCTTACAGAGCCACTACTTGGTTATCTTGGCTGTGTGGTTCGGGTCACAATCATGTTGGAAAACTCTGCCATGTCCCATCTTAAATGCTGTAACTGAGGGAAGGAGATTGTTCCTTAAAATCTCAAATTACACGGTCCCAGTCATCCTCTTCTTAATACAGTGCAGTCATCCTGTCCCATGTGCATAAAAAACCATAGCATGATGCTACCGCCCCCATGCTTCACAGTAGGGATGGTGTTCTTGTGATGGTACAAAGCATTTTTCTTCATTTAAACAGTGTGAGTGGAATTAAAAAGTTCTATTTTGGTCTCATCTGACCACATGACTTTCTTCCATGATCCTCTGGATCATCCAAATGGTCATTGGCAAACTTAAGACGGGCCCTTTACATGTGCTGTTTTGAGCAGGGGAGCCTTCTGTGCATTGCATGATTTAAAGCCATGACATCTTACTGTATTACCAACAGTAACCTTGGAAACGGTGGTCCCATCTCTTTTCAGGTCATTGAACAACTCCTCCTGTGTAGTTCTGGGCTGAGTCCTCATCTTCCTTAGGATCATTGAGGCCCCACAAGATAAGATCCTGCATGGAGCCTCAGGCCGGGGGAGACTGACAGTCATGTCTAGCTTCTTGCCTGTTCCAGCCTTGAGGAGGTCCACAATTGTGTCTCTGGTGTCTTTGGACAGCTTTTGGGTCTTGGATCTTGTTGGGTTTGTAGTTTGAGTCTTAGTGATAGTATGAGGTGTACAGATGTCTTATGCAGCTAACCACCTCAAACAGGTGCTTCCAATTTAATATTAGTGGAGGTCAACTTTTTAAAGACGGACTAAGAGGTCTTTGAGGGTCAGAATTCTAGCTGATGTGTTCAAATACTTATTTGCTGCAGTGACATACAAATAAACTATTTTAAAAATCATACAATGTGATTTTCAATTTTTATGTTTCTCACAGTGGTCATGCACCTTAGAGGAAAATTTCAGACCTCCCTATGATTTCTAAGTCTGAGAACTTGCAAAGTCCCAGGGTGTTCAAATCCTTATTTGCTTCACTGTAGATACACTGAGGTCATAAAGGGATGGACACGGTCAGCAACAAGACACAAGTTGGCTGTGGTGTTGAAGCCAAGCTCCATTAAGGGGCCCAAAGTGTACTAAGAAAATTCCCCCACACCATTACACCACCACCAGCAGCCTGAACCGTTGATACAAATTAAACATAAAATCCCATCAGTTGTCACGCACATAGATGTGTGACATTTGTTCTCGGCATTTGATCCATCCCCTGGGGGAGCAGTGAACTGCAGTCACAGCTGCAATCAGGAACCATTAGCTGGTTTACCCCTCCAATCCAACCCTTAATGCTGAGTGTAAAGCAGGGAGGCATTGGAACCCTTTTTAGAGTCTTTGGTATGACTCCACGGGGATTTTAACTCAGAAGACAGGATGGATCCATGTTTTCATGTTGTTGACGCCAAATTCTGACCCGACCGTCTGAATGTTGCAGCAGAAATGGAGACTCATCAGACCAACGTTTTTCAATCTGCTGTTGTCCAGGTTTGGTGAGTCTGTGTGAATTGTAGCCTCAGTTTCCTGTTCTTAGCTGAAGGGAGTGATACCCGGCGTGTTGTGGGTTCAGAGATGTTCCTCTGTCGTTGTAAGCAGTGGTTATTTGAGTTACTGTTGCCTTTCTATCAGCTGGAACCAGTCTGGCCGTTCTGCTCTGAATAAAGTCCTGCTTGATTAGTTATAGAATGAATCAGTGCTCAAATAGATGTACATCATTTTCTACAGTTTTTTTGCAGACTCTCTTTCTTTCATTGAGTTTTTTTTTCCTTATGAAATAACTCTGCCTCTGGGAAGTATGCAGCTTATTTCTTTCTCTTCAGTTTCCATTGTGAATCAGGAATTCTGTGACCAGCAACTGAATTGACTTAATTTGGCTGGAGCTGAAAGTAAACCGTTTTCTGAGGGTGGCATCAGATTCACTCAAAATAAAACACTGGAACCAGTCGGTTGGAGAACTTGACAGATAACTGATAAATTATGAGCTTTATTGAAAGCATCTAAGGACTGGTAACTATTTTAATCCATCCACTTTTAACAACATAACAGGAATGACTAATTGTCCAGAGACTTTGGGGGCATCTAACACTGCTAAAACACCCACTAAAACAACCATTCAAATGCACTCAAGATAACAAAACAACCCCCTCATGGATCATTAGAATAAGCATCAGTGGGAATAGTTCTTTTATCTACCAACCTCCAGTGGCTGTTTGATAAACTGCAACATTTAGGGGAATGGGGGGGGTTACTGGAATCAATGTCATAAGAGATTTTATGTATCTGCTGTCAACTATACTGTCCACATCATCATCTTGCACTTTCTTTATTTTAACATTTTTTCTGGAACTAAACAACAGACGGAGAAAATGTCTCTGAGTTTCAGTGGTGGTGGTGGTGGTGGTGGTGGGGGGGGTGTCTTATCTATGCATTTACATGGAGCTACATTAAATAAAGGCGGTGGGGGTTGGTACTGATGTCAGCAGCTCCACTCTGCCGTCCTCCTCTTTTTCCCAGAGTGCCTTGTGTTCCTTATTCCCTTTGAGGGCGAGGGCTCACACACCCCCTGACGTTTGTTTTTACCCACTCCGGCTGGACGGAGGGTGCAGGTAAGACCAGCAGCACAGGTGCAGCGGCCCAGGTTCCTTTTCAGCTTGGTGCTGGCCCGCAGCAGACAGGCATCACCCTCCAGGGGAATCCTCTGGCAGCGCTTTCCGGTGAGATATCGAACACAGCACAGACCTTCTGCACAGTCTCCGGAGCGCACACAGGCCGCCATCTCTGCCCCTGAAACCCAACCATGTCAGTTCACTGTCAGCTGCCATGCATTCTGGGAGTTCCTGCTCAGAGCTCACCTTTGGTTCTGTTGAAGCTGTGCATCTGTCTGTCCACGTCTCTGTTGGAGTGTGTGTCCGCCGGCCCGTCAAATACCGACGGCCTCCTCTGAGCTCTGTTGCTGCAGCCCCCCCTCTGAAAACAAAGCTTTTGAGAGTCAGCCAACGGAATTGAACTGAAACCAGAATAATTCATGGAAAATGAAAATTCACCATTGATAGCTAAAGCAGAATTAAGGCAGTGTTGGATTCTATGTGAAAGGTAATGAGCAGAGGTTATCCTAGTGCTGTTCACCTGGCCAGCTTTCTTCCATTGACATGCACACATGTTGATCTCATGATCTGTCCGTAAATTTGAATGTTTGCAGTTTGGAGAAAATCACATGTAAATGCTGGGTTACAAGTGCATCAGTCACATCCTCCATAAAAAGGCTATATACGCATCATGATAACACCACAAAAACCTTTACAGAAGCGGTGCACACAGTCAGAACCTACACCTTTACTGAGGTGTCTACAGTGACCTGTAGCCATGGTGGCCACTCCCCCTGGCATTCCAAACAGGAAGTACGTAAAAGCCAAAAATCCCATAGACTTTTAAGGAGAAACAGTCATTACTCAGTTATTCTCTTTGTCAGAATTAACATTGTTGCCCTGATACGTTTTCTTAAAATCGTTCCTGATTATACTCTTTTTTTTCATAATTTTTTTTGCAATTAAACTGACCAATCTGATGCCTTATTGGTCTCGCATCAAACTTTCAAAACGTTTGATTGACAGATTCTCCTGACGATGTTTCACGTGGTGCGAGTGTGTGGCCCTGCAACAGACTAGTGACCTGTTCAGGGTGTAACCCTGGTGGGGGGTATCCTTTAAATGAATGAAATGATGAATGAGATGATGAAAACTTGGATGGTTTAATAAAAATACATTAAAACATTTTTTTCTCACAAAAATTGTTTAAATACAATGGATCAGGGTCTTTATTCGCCAATCTCGTGACCATCAATGCGCACTGATTTTTCGCAAAGACTTCTGGGAAATATCTAGGGCACTGGATCTTGGAATTGAAGATTCCAACGACAAACACACAATTTAGTGCACTATGTAGTGTGTAGCAAAGAAATTTGGACAAAACCAATGCTTGAAGCAGACAAGAATGTGCAACAGAAAGACGGGCACAGAGGTAACAGAAAGGAACTTGATTTCCACTAGTCTTTGATTTCTTTTAGTTTCTTTAAAACAAATGTATTTAAAATGAGTCCTTTACTGTATAATTGTGGTTTGACAATATTACTGATGATGACATCAAAGGCTGTAGTTCTTCAAAGATTTCAGTTTATGTGAAAATATGTAAGTTAGAGAGAAAAGTCAAAAATATTTGAAACATTCATGTAAGAAATGTTTTTAAAAATATATAAACTTACATCAAATGCATACATGATAAAAATACAGTAAAAATGTATTTATAAATGTATAAAACATGATTGTAATTCTAAAGGTGCTTACACACCAAACGGTGCAGGCGGCCAGTTTCAATTTAAAGTCAATGGATTAGAGGCGAAATGAAGTTCTGTGGCGCGAATTGAGCGGCAGGCGCGGTGAGCCAGAGTGAAAAATCTAAACTCTGGGGAGGTCGCCACGTCTGTGTCAACCAATCAGAGACTCAACTTTGAGCACATGACGTTTTCAGTGACAGCAGTAGAACACACATCCAATATGGTGGATCGGATCTCCGGAACTTCCATTCATTTTCTTAACCTGATGTATTCCTTTCGGGACATCTGAGTTTCCTGAACTCTTCCCGCTACTGTTGGGCGACAGTCTGCTTCAACACGGACAGAGAGAGACGGAAACACCACGGAAGCGTCCGTCATCCAGACACAGCGAGACTGAAGCTCACTATACCAGAGATCCTCTAAATCAGGGGTGATCACACTTTTTTGGTATGTGAGCTACTTCAAACACATAAAATAATGTGAAGTTTTCATTTTTATGTTCTCAAACATACAACCAACATGTTGTTACAACAGAAACACATCATTCCTGTTTAAAAACCATGAAAAATCCATGGATGAACAAATCCTTTTGTGACAACCCGAGCGAGCCCTTCACTCAGCATTGTGTCAGTCAGCTGCTCTCGCGGCGAATGGGATGTGTCCCTAGATGTTGTAATTTTTGTGATCGAAAGAAGGAGTGTTTGCTAATTTATGACTGAATTTTACTTTTTTATTTTTTGTGTGTAAATCATTTATATATTCATTAATTTCTTTTTGGTGACCCCCGATCTACATGGAGACGTGATCACTGATGTTTTTGTAGAGCTCTTTAAAAGATCAAAAAACCTGATCTCTAAACATCATCTGTGTCTTCCATGCATTGTAAATGAAATACAGACAAAGCTTCATGGACTGATCAACAACATTAGCTGGTAGCTCCTCCCACACGTGAACATGGTAGCTTAGGGAAGACATCTTTGGCCATGCAGCGAGCAGCAAATTCGCAGCAGACGGGCAGGCCTTGTGAATTGGCCGCGCAAATCGTGTTTGGTATGAATGCAGCTTTAGTATTGGTATGCTTTGATTTCTGTTGATATCTTCTGCAGTTTGAGCATTTAAGGTCAGCGAACACATTTTCAATGAAAGACAATAAAAAACATTGATGATATTGGTGGAGCCTAACATCTGTGGAGGCTGTGTTTCAAATCAAAGCTAGACTCCACACCCTGCCGGTGCTGATCAGCTTCCACTGATGTTTGTCCTCACAGTTTTAGTAACTGATTTCAGAGCCACATTCTGCTAATATTTGTGTAGTATAATACATTTGGGGGGCATGCAGTATTAGACATATTCAGACATATATGACATATTCCACATGCAGATAGTTCATGTAACCTTCACTGAAAGCAACATTCTTGTTCACTTTCATCCAGGTCCCTGGATTGCATTTCTGAGCAGAAGAGTCCTCTGGAAGAACTTGTTGTTGCTGCTTCAGTTCTAACTGTTTGAAGGAATTCAGATCATTTCTATAGGAACTTCCTCTGAGGTCTGACATAATGCTTCACAATTTATATGAGAAAATATGAGTTCTCAGCATTTGTAGCATCTGAAAATTAACTTAAATAATTTCAGTTTAATCTCATTAGTTGTTGTTTTCAGAATAAAAGGTAATCAATTACAAACAAAGTGACAGTAAACTAAATCCTCCTTTAGCAAAAAGTAGTACACACAAAGTCTGTTTTATGGAGTATACTTGAGTGGAAGAATGGCGGGTGGATGGCTCAGTTGGGTGCATGCAGAACTGGTACATGAGAAGCCAGGGTTCGTTTCCCTGGGGGTGGGTGTGTGTGTGTGGGTGTGTGTGTGTGTGTGTGAAAGAAATGAATCCAGTGTGGGTCCTTCATGCTACTGCTCTACTATGTAGCCACAGGGGGAAGTCCAAGTTTGGGTCCCCCTGTGCTGGTGCTTAGACCAGATGAAGTACAGGGTTGTGTCAGGAGGGGCATCCGGTGTAAACTCTACCAAAGCAACTGTGTAGATCAGTGAAAGCTGATTCACCGTGGTGAGCTCTGACTGGATATGCCGAAGAACAGCAACAACAACTTGAGTATAAATATAGCAAGTATACTGTAGACCATGTATGTGTAGTGAAGTAGTATACTAACTGAATACTTCTTCTAAAGTACATTTTAAGTTTGCTATATAGAGATGGTATATTCAAAGTATTCTTCAAGTATACTGCTTCACTTTCTTCATAGACTAAGAATACTTGTAGTACACTGAAATTGACTACTTTTTGCTAAGGCATGACAAACTTTTGTTAAAGTAAAGAAACAAAACAATTCAGCACAATGAAATAAGACAGCGAAGTATTTTCTGAACTAACAAAGTATGGTAGTAAAGGAAGGTAAAGTCATAAACGTTTGCAAAAACAAGGAAAAAACAAAGTGATGTTCCACATCAAAGCAACAGAGAAAAACATCAACTGCTCTCACCGTGAGCTCGGAGCTCTGCAGCGTTGCTTCTTTGGAGGATCTGATGATGTTGGAGTCCAGAGCCACAGCCCAGACCACAGACACACACAGAACACTGCGCCACAGCCACATCTCCAAATCTCTCAGTTTAGTTTCTTCAGCAGAATTTTACTTCATCTGATGTGATGAAAAAGAAGGAAAATTAAGTGAAAAACTTTAATCCTTTGCAAGTCTATCAGTGTGTCCTAAAACAGAGACAGCAGCTTCTTTAGGTGTTAAAATGTAATTTTCTGTGATCAGTTCTGTTATCTGCATGCTGCCTTCAGGAGCACTGGTATTTTATAGCCTCGCTCTTCTCTGATCATCCTCTCTCTGAGACCTGTGCCTCAGAAGTTTTGAAGAAGTGTTTGAAGCTCGACCGCATCAGTCGGCAGAGGCAGCGCCGCCTTCCCTTCCTTCCCGGAAGCCCCCACTGCCTCAGGTGAGGCGGAACGTTTGATATCTGATACCACAGAGACCACAGAGAGATTAAAACACACCTGGAGAGCTGAGACAGGTAGAGCTGTCTGAGGAGCTGCAGCACAGCCTGTTTGAAGGTGTGTGTGGTTTCACTTCATGTGGTTTCAAAGGTCACAATAAAGGTTCATTAGAGCTGAAGGTGCGTCTCTCAGGCGGACGGATGTGCAAGCGTTTACAGGTGATTAAAGCTGATTTAACACGAGATGACAACAACACAGATTAATCAGGTGAATCTCAGCCCAGGTCCTGGTTCCAGGAGGTGGGTTTGTACCTGAAAAATACAAGAATTCCCTTAAAATATTAAAACAGAGCAAATAAAACTGAGATAAACAATGGTTTTATAATGAAAAAGAGAACCTGAGAATTAACTAGTCATAGTGTATTTGACAGGGACCATGTACAGGAGCATCAATCAAAGAAAAGATGCTTTGTACCAGAAAATATACAATTTATGATTAAAAGTATTCGCTCACCATCCAGATGATCAGAATCAGGTGTTCTAATCACTTGGCCTGTCCACAGGTGTATAAAATCAAGCCCTCAGACATGCAGACGGTTTTCACAAACATTTGTGGAAGAATGTTTCGTTCTCAGGAGCTCAGTGAATTCCAGCCTGGAACTGTCATAGGATGACACCTGTGCAACAAATCCAGTCGTGAAATGTCCTCTATCCTAACTATTCCACAGTCAACTGTCGGCTCTATCAGAACAGAATGGAAGAGTTTGGGAACAACAGCAACTCAACCACCAAGTGATAGATCACATAAACTGATGGAGACGGATCAGTGGGTGCTGAAGATCATGGTGCAAAGAGGTCGCCAACTTTCTGTACAGTCAATGCTACAGAGCTCCAAACTTCATGTGACCTTCAGACTAGCCAAGTACAGAACACAGAGACTTCATGATAATGGTTTTCATGGCTGAGCAGCTGCATCTAAAACACACATCTACATTTACTACATCTACATCAAGTAAAAACTTTTTAAAAATACCACAAATTTACTTTACTTGGCATGCCTGTTTTGCTTGAAAATATTTGTTTAATTTCCATATAAATTGTCTTTAAAGTTCTTGCGTAATTTTATGTGCGTTGGTTGTATATTCTACTTATTTACAGATTTGAAAGAAATGCTGACTGACCTAGAGCAGCCCTTCTTTATAAGTATACTATGCTGGCCATTAGACGTGGCCCTTGTTGCTCTGCTCATTTGTTCTGATCAACAAAGTAAAGCTTTTGAGTGGTGGAGGAACCATCATATTTATGATCTTAAACAAAAGCCTTAAATTTGCATTTTGGATAATGTTTTTAAAGCTTTAAAGTCCAACTCCAACTCTATTTTTTCTGTTGTAAAATACAGTGGGTAGAGAAAGTATTCAGACCTCCTTACATTTTTTGCTCTTTGTTATATTGCAGCCATTTACTAAAATCATTTAAGTTCATTTTTTTCTCATTAATGTACACATAGCAGCCCATATTGACAAAAAAAAAGATTTTTTGTCATTTTTGCAGATTTATTAAAAAAAGAAAAACTGAAATATCACATTGTCCTCAGTATTCAGACTCTTTGCTGTGACACTCATATATTGAACTCAGGTGCTGTCCATTTCTTCTGACCATCCTTGAGATGTTTCTACACCTTCATTTGAGTCCAGCTGTGTTTGATTCTACTGATTGGACTTGATTAGCAAAGCCACACACCTGTTTATATAAGACCTTCCAGCTCACAGTGATGTCAGAGCAAATGAGAATCATGAGGTCAAAGGATCTGCCTGAAGAGCTCAGAGACAGAACTGTGGCAAAGCACAGATCTGGCCAAGATTACAAAACATATCTGCTGCACTTAAGGTTCCTAAGAGCACAGTGGCCTCCATAATCCTTAAATGGAAGATGTTCAGGACGACCAGAACCCTTCCTAGAGCTGGCCGTCCGGTCAAACAGAGCCATCGGGGGCGAAAAGCCTTGGTGAGAGAAGTAAAGAAGAAATCAAAGATAACTGCAGCTGAGCTCCAGAGATGTAGTCTGGAGATGAGAAAAAGTTGTAGAAAGTCAACCATCACTGCCGCCCTCCACCAGTCGGGGCTTTATGTCAGAGTGGCTTGAAGGAAGTCCTCCTCAGTGCAAAACACACGAAAGCCTGAATGGAGTTTGCTAAAAAAAAAACACCTGAAGGACTCCAAGATGGTGAAGAATAAGATTATCTGGTCTGTTGAGACCAAGATCGAACTTTTTGGTCTTAATTCTAAGCTGTATGTGTGGAGAAAAGCAGGCACAGCTCATCACCTGTCCAATACAGACCCAACAGTGAAGCATGGTGGTGGCAGCATCATGCTGTTGGGGTGGATGACTGGTTGCAATGGAGGGAAAGATGAATGCGGCCAAGTACAGGGATATCCTGGACCAGAACCTTCTCCAGAGTGTTCAGGACCTCAGACTGGACCAAAGGTTCACCTTCCAGCAGGACAATGACCCTAAACACACAGCTAAAATAACCAAGGAGTGGCTTCACAACAACTCTGTGACTGTTCTTGAATTGTCCAGCCAGAGCCCTGACTTAAACCCAATTGAGCATCTCTGGAGAGACCTGAAAATGTCTGTTCACCAACATTTACCATCCAACCTGACAGAACTGGAGAGGATCTGCAAGGAGGAATGGCAGAAGATCCCCAAATCCAGGAGTGAAAAACCTGTTACATCTTTCCCAAAAAGACTCATGGCTGTATGAGATCAAAAGGGAACTGAATACTGAGCAAAAGGTCTGATCATGTGATATTTCAGTTTTTCTTTCTAATAAATCTGCAAAAATGTCAAAAATTCTTTTTTTTTTGTCAATATAGGGTGCTGTGTTTACATTAATGAGGAAAAAAATGAACTTAAATGATTTTAGTAAATGGCTGCAAAATAACAAAGAAGGAAACATTTAAGGGGGGTCTGAATACTTTCCGTACCCACTATAATTCCCTGTGGTCTTTTTAATTATGATTATGCAGTTTTAGCCAAAATCAAAAAGTATGCTCGTTTTTTTTAAGAGCTCATTAGAAATACGATTCTGGTTTGTGGGCGGGACTGTTGGCATGGAAGTTAGTCGCACTCATCTCCCAGCATCCCCTTGTTTATGCTCTCTCCCACTAGCGTGTAGCACTTCATAAGCCCAAGATAATATTAGCATAGCGGAAAAAATGGTGAACAATATTGGCGCTATCCAGCCTTACGGTTCTGATCCAGATTCCAGCTCAGACGCGGAAAACAAATACGTTCATGGATCTATTTGTCTGCGAGTGGATGCATTGGAATTGTGGCAAAAAAGGGAGACTTTGGTCCACCCATGGCAGTTGTTGTGTCACAAACCCGTTTGAGTAAAGCATTACAAGAACATGTTAAAACACCAAAGACAATTTTTCTTAGAGTGGGTCTTTAAGTTTGATATTTGGTTAGTATTTTGCAGTGATTACATTTGTTGTGATTTTCTATCTAAGAATCCTCAGTACTTTTTAATTCCTTTTTATACACAGATTCCAGAGGATTAATAGTTGTTCTATTTGCCTGTGACCAACATGAAATACCAAATGTTAAATGAGAAAATATTATTGCATTCATGTAGGTTTTGGCTGCTTGGGCTGTTAATGAGTTTGTTATGAACCTACAATTTTATAGATCATAATTTTGATATTTTGTGATGGCTGCCTACGCTACCACCCCATCAGGGCCGTAACTTCCTGCACCATACCATACAAATATCATCGAAGTTCACATTGTGCACACAGTTTTAGATTTTTTTCTTTACAAACATAAAACACACATAAAAAGCCACACATTTGTTTTGTTAAAATTACATTCATTAACACATAATTTAAAGGGTAACACAACAGGACAGTTGGAAGCTGACCCCAGCCCAGACTTGTAAAATTAAAAAAAGAGATGGGACTAGGGCAGACGGGATGAGAGGGTGAGGTGTGGTCTGGATCTGTGATTGACAGTGAGGTTAGCTTGAGGTAAGTTGAGGATCTTTTTTTAACATTGTCTCAATAAAAATACGAAAAAATAACATCATTGGGTTCAGGAGACCCGAGCAGGCTGTCTCTCCATCCTGCAGCGGCTCTCTATCTACCGGCCAGTCAGCCTCTGACAGGTTTTATACTAAATGGAGGCTTTTTTATACTTGTATTCTGTGTTGTACCTTTATATGCTGTTATTAACACATTGATGAAGGCATTGTTACCTTCACCCACATGGAGCTGCAGACCAGTTGAGGTCAGTAAGGGGGTGCTTCAAGAACCTAACTCATACTGAAAAACAAAGCTATAAATGACCTTGCTGGTAGCAGTGGGCCGGCTGACACCAACTACTCAAAATGTAGAGTTGATGAAGTAACCATATAAGGTTTCATTGGCTCTGGGGGATTTCTCTTGTCCTGACAAACATGGGCCTGAAGTCATATATGGCCCACCTTGGAGTCTATATATGTTGACTCCATTTTATGGGGTTTTGTCTGTTATGGTGACGATCCAGGGTACTCTGTGCGACTCTTGGTTTTGGAATCAGCATCCTGCCCTCCTTCCAAACAAAACGACTTAAGCAGAAAGTGGAATTCTGCACATTTGTTTACTTAGCCTAAATGTTCTTCTGATCAAAGCTGTGGGGACAGTGGTGAGATTATTTTGAATTAAAAAAAGATAACGATAACAGTCAAAACAAAAATACATTCATGAATTTTTATTGAATTAAAACGTTTTCGTACACGGTGTTGGATGAGGGTCTTAAAAAAGCGCTATGGTGGCGCTAAAGGCCTATGGAAGACCCAGTCCATGGTGGACTGATAGAAGCGTTATGGAAATAGTAGCCTATGGTGGGCATAAGTCTATGGAACACTAATAATTGTGTTATGGTGACACAGTCATTTCAGTGTGGCAGTGGCAGTTTTAGCTCAGTTTATAGTGAACTGTGGGAAATGATGACCCCTAGTTTAGAATGGGAGTGTTGATTTGCTTTGTTTTAACTTGTTTTGTAAGTTTTATTTTAAAAAGGAAAGCAGAATTTAGTAGTGCAGAGTGAATGAATGAGAGGCTGGTGGATGGTTGCATTCTGATGAGGTGCTCTTGTCAGAGGAGGTGGGAGGAGGGGGGGGAGAAAGGAAACATATTTTTCAGGATTTATTTCAGTTTCAGGATTTATTTTGTTGGATGTTAAGTTTCCAATATGTGATGTATTGTGTTTTGTTTATTTTGGAGAGAACTGTTGCAGTCTACAAGTAGTTTTCTGGGTCATTCTGTGTTTGTCTATGTTTTAAGCCATGGTTCTGTGTGTGAGTGGTGTTTTTGTTTTTTGGTGAGAAATAAAATGGCTAACTGGAGAAATAATTGGAAAACAGAGGACGAGTATGAAGGAAAGGTGTAAGGTACAAGCAGGCCTTGTGGGTCAAAGCAGAGATGGAGGGGTCATTTGCAGAAACAGGCCGTGATCTCAACAGATTGTGGGATGTTGAGAGATTATATTGCAAAGACAGAGAATAAGGTTTAGGAGGAACAGGAAGTGAACAGGATGCGAAGGGAATTACTGAAGTGGCTAAATTGAAGAGATTTTTTAGAAGCAAAACAGTTCTTGATGCATTAAGCTGTTTTGTTCAGATCAGAGTTGCAGATGGGGGGGTGTTAGTGGAACACCCCATCACCCCATCTCCACCCCTCCCCCGGCTAGCGTTTGTTGCCTGCTCTGTAGGTAAACATTCCTGCAGTCAGGGAGAGCACGCTGGCCCATGCAGAGAAGGCTGAGCCGTGGTGGATAAGGGAAGCCGTACACCGAGTGCCAAGAACAGGTATTACACCCCTGCTGGACAATCAGGGGGTAGCAGGTTTGATACCAGCAGGAGGAGGGTGGTGGTAAAATATGATCTCAATAGCTTTGGAGAGGAGCAATGACACCCCCACAGAGGGGTGAGTTTGACATGTTAACACAGAGTCACAGGCTGCTATTTGGAGTTTGAAGAACTAGAGCTGTATGATATCAAGAGGAAAGTTCCAAGGGGTAGTAAGCATGGCAGACATTCTGCAAAGACCAAATGTTGATCATTTAACCACACATCAAGGGCATAGGTTATTGGGAAACGATGCATGAAAAATTCTGTTGCCGCCCATTTTTGCCTGGGGGGGATTCAGTTGTTCGGGAGAGGCATGTCGAACTTTATAAACACAATTCTAAAGTTGATAAATTGGAGCTCCAGCTGTTTAAATTACAGGTCAGATAGGCCCAAAAAGGAGGCCTTTGATGAAAGAAAAAATAATAATAAGGAGGACATCCCTGCTACTCAGAAGCTTCCTCAAGCCTGACCCTCTCAGCGACCAGGAACAATAATCACTCAGAGTGGGTTTTGGTGCGTATCCTAATACTAATCATAATATAATCCTAATACTTTCTGGACACTGCAGTGTTGGGGTAGACCTCTGCTAACCTCCCCGAGTTGGTTGATGAGCAAGTGAGTGACAAAAACTTTGTTTGGAAAATTAAGCCATTTATTGAAAAGATCAAAAGTTATTGAAAGTTGGATCAGAGTTGTTCGGAGCTCTGGGTGTCAAGCAACATTCATTGCTAACCAACCCACGAGCAGAAAAACTAGGCAGATTATGCAGTGGGAATTGAAAGCGCCTTTGGAAAAGCTGAGACCTGACAGTTTCATGGATTGTTCACAATCATGGTTTGCAAAGAGCAGGTGATTTCAATCTCAAGGATTGTAAATAATCTGAGTCATCTGACCTTAACCCAACAATCAGCATCATGGGTTCTTCCAGCAGTTGTTCAGAACAATGAAACTAAAAATAGTTGATGATCACAAAGCAGAAGAAGCTAGAAGAAGATAGTAAAGCCTTTTCAGATGAAAATATCCTCTGTTCAGAATGTCAAGAAATGTCAGTGAGCAGGAACAGTGGAAGTTAAAGCAAAATCTGGAAGAGCAAGAAAAATCTCAGACAGAGCAGCTCTCAGGATTGTGAGAAAAGCAAATCCAAGCCCACTTTTGACTGCAGCATCCCTCCAGAAAGACCTGCAGTCTCTGGAGATACTTGTACAAATATGGTCTTCATGGAAGAGTCATCAGAAGAAAACCTCTTCTACGTCCTCACCACAAAATTCAACCTTTGAAGTTCACAAATGAACAGAGAAACAAGCCTGATGCATTTTGGAAACAAGTTCTGTGGACCGACCCGGTTCAGATGGAACTTTTTGACTGCAATGAGCAAAGGTACGTTTGGAGAAGAACGGGTCCAGAGTTTCATGAAAAGAACCTCTGTCCAACTGTTAAGCATGGGGGTGGATCAATCATGATTTGGGCTTGTATTGCAGCCAGCGGTACAGGTAACATTTCAACTGTAGAAGGAAGAATAGATTCCAGTAAATTTCAGACACTGTTGGACACTAACTTGATGAAATCTGTGAAAAAGTTGAAGAGAAGTTGACTTCTACAAATGATAATGATCCTAAACACACCTCCAAATCCACACTGTCTGACATTAAGAGACAGAAACTGAAGGTTATGCAGTGACTTTCCCAATCATCTGACCTCAACATCATTGAAGATCTATGGTATGATGGAATTTCATATTATACTCTTTTCTTTATGCTCTTTATTATACTCTTATTAAGAATTGAATGTGTGACAATGCTTAAAGAACATTCTGCTCCAGTGATTCATGCGTCAGCTGCAAAAGAGATAAAGTAATAGAGATAAGTGTCACAATCTGCATTAATCCTGCTCAATCGTCACACCATCTGCATACATCTTTTTGCAACCAGCTCTAACAGTGAATAGCCTCGACAGGAACTGCTGTACAAGATACTGTGATTGATTGTGTCTCTCTGTAAATATTGTGGTTTCCTGCAGCAGAGCTTCCCGGGATCTCTCCACACGTTACGTTGTGATGTGTATCTTTTTGTCATTGTTTTAATAAATCCTTTTGAACTCTGATCAAGTTCTGTTTTCTCTCAACCAGATCTCAGAATTTTCCACAACAATTCTTGGTGTCAGAATTCTGAGTGCGGAGCCAGACTAGAGAGGTTGGCCACTTGAATCCAGTTGATTCATCCTCAACCTCACATAGAGTTGAGAGTGACAAGGATGAAGGTCGACAGTTCCAATCGACCGCGACAGAATCGTCGAAACAATCTGAATCTGGTGAGAAGTATTTGTTCTTGATTTTTTATTGCGTCAATTGTTGCAAAACTTTTTTTAGGGGTTAAGCCAAATCCCACAGAGACAGAAGGGGAGTCTTGCTGCAACAGCCTCCACTGCAGCTTGGCGCTCTTCTCCACTTGATTATGTCGTTTTTGTTGCACTTTGTAGTTTTTGTAGTTTTGTGTTGAGGTCAACCCTGTGTCTTTTGTTTGTTAGTTATGTTTAAAGTGAAGCTGTAGGGGTGAACTGCCATTTTCTTCAGTATACATTCTTCTCCTGTTATGCTAGTCCAGGGACGTTAGTGTTTTTGTCACTGCTTTTCAGTTTTCATTTTCAGGTAAGATTTCTGTGTTTAGACAGGTGGGGTTTGTTTGTTATTTTGGCCTTGGTTCACCCTGAAGCCTTTTGCTTCACTTATTTGTTAAAAATGCAGAAGAATCTTTTGAACTTTAAGGAAAAAAAGAAAAAAAACAGAGGACAAATTCCTAAGGAAGTAAAAACCATATGATAGTTTCTTTTCAAATTTTTATTTGTATTTTATTTTCTTATTTCTCTGAAATTCATTTTCTGACTGTCAATTTTATTTTTCTAAAAGTACTGTCCCTTATTTTCTAAAAATTGGCAATATTATGGGACTCCTCCTATTGAGGAGTCCCATGAGAATTGTGAAAATTGCACTCGCCATTATTTTATTTTCTGTTATTTTGAAAGGGTTAATGATGTAAATAAAGCAAAACCTTTTTGACATATCAAAAGAATATCTCATCTGTAAACTGATCCCTTTAAGAGATTTTTCAATCTTTTCTTTGGGTTTTATGCACAATAATAGAGCATTTTACCTAGGGCTTTTTGATCCCCACTGTTAAGCAGGGGTGTTCCCTGTCTGCATACACACAAAGCACTTGTAGTCATTAGAGTTTGCTCCATCAGAGTTAAATCACACAAAGGCATTAAATACATGTAGCATAAACAATATGTATAAAGATAAGAAACAGGGGTCCCTGCACCAGCCATATGAGTAGAGGCTAGGGATTAAATTGCAGAAGAAGAAGCTTCAAGGGCCAGGGTGGCTATAGAGGAGGGGGGCACAACTGAGGCAGAAACTCTGGGGTGGACAGGAACGGTTGCTCCTGCTGGGGGGACTGATCACACTGGGTCAAGGTTTGCCTTTTTAATCCATCACGTGCACAGAGTTCTAGTGTTAAATGGTTAGTTACTCCATCTGGGCAGAATCAGGAGGTCTGGCACAAGGCCCACCTGCCCCAAGACAGTTGATGAGGGGACGCTGGGGAGAGGGACCTGAGAGCCCACAATGATGCTGCACACAGAGAGGGCTGAGTCGTGGGCCTTTCTTGGTTGCTTGTCGCAATGCAAAATGTCCTTGGTTGGCTTCTCTGGGGAACTCCTTCATCTGCTATTCACCAGACCTGTGGTCGAATTCATCCCGGTGAATTTCATGGGCGGACACCTTAAGAAACCTGGAGGAGGCGGCCCTCTTTGTTCTTCCAGAACTGGCAGTCTTAGCTGATGTCTTTCTGACCCTATAGCTCACCTGTCGACCCTCTCCAGGTGACACTTCTGTATCATCGTGAAGAAGACCACCTCCATCAGGACAGTTTCTCGACACAATTAGAAGGAAATGTTTGGGTGACGGCCAAACAGATTTTTGTGGCTGAGAAGGGAGAAGCTGCAGAGGTGCATACACGTGTGTGAACGTGTATGTGAATGAGACTGTGACTGTAAAGAACTTTGGGAATCCAGAAAAGTCATACAAAGGCATTCGCCTTTTACCAGTTTGGTTTGTTTAGTTTCATGTAATTCCTAATAATTGTCATTATTTTACTCACCTCAACAGATTCTGTTTCATTTTCCAGATGTTTTGGTTTTTATTTGGTTTTCTGGCATGTTTTATTCTATTACATTTCTTTTTAAAACATACATATGATTTCATTTTCATGATTTCATTTTATTTTATAGTGAAATTGGTTACATTTGTGCACCAGAATAGTAGAAATAGTAAAATAAAAGTAAAAGTAGCAATTCTGCAGCATGCCATTCCAGGCTCTCCGTCTTCAGATGGAGTCACCCAGAGTGAATGAATAACTTCCTTTTGCTCAGTTTTATTTATCTTCTGACTCTAAACAACCTATTATTTTGAAAGATGACAGAATTTTTTTAGTGACATATATCTATGACTCACACTTGACCATTGACTATATTTGAGAACTGTACTGAGTGACCCCTCCCCCCAGGTGTTCCACCAGGAAGTACCTGCTGGACCCAAAAAGCCTAAATCAGCTGTTATTAGTCATTCTATTTGTCAGGAAAATCATTCTCGCTCTGGTATCTTTTTCTTTACGTTCTTGATAATGTTGACTTTATTATCATTATTTATGTATGTATTTTGTATTTCTTCATATTATTATTAAATAATAGATGTACTATAATAAATAATAATAATGTTATAAATATTATTATCCATTTTATTTCTCATTTTGTTATCTTTATTATTATTTATCTTCTTTATCACAAGTTATAAATGATCAATCAGAAGTTTGGGTAAAAACATGTGGTGCCTCTGTTATCTTCAAGTCAAGCTTTTGTTTTTAGGAGATACAAAGGCTTGTGTTTGAGGCTCCAAAAACCTTAACTGGGTCATCTGACTTTTGAAACTACTCAGGCCCCGCCCACCTTCTGGTGTTCCTGGCCCCTGAAGGCCCCGAGGCCTTGCTGACATTATCTCCAACCTCTGCATCAACGACCGGAACGTGGCAGCTGCCTGGAAGGAAGTCTGGACACCTGCACCCAGAGGAGGAGGATTTGAAAAGTGATCAGCAGTGTGCACGTGTGGCCGACATGACCTTTCATGTCCGCCTTTTATTATTGTGCTCACATGTGGAGCGTACATGCGACAAACCTTCATGAAGCGGATCCTGCAGCAGTGTCAACAGGGCAGCTGTGTGTGCAGATGTGTGTGTGTGATAAGGTCTGCTGCCTGCAGGTTGTTCCAGGACTTCAATAAAAGCACAACAGATGCTGGCAATTACAGAAGCACACTCACGTACAGCAGCGCGCCCGTCTTTACGAGGACGCCCCTTCATATTTGGATTTACATGCAATGTCTAACACTGCACAAGGCCACGCTTCAGCTTTGACCTTCTTCAACATGAAGGATGAAAACGGTACCCTTTAGCTCAGGCGTCCCAGAAACCCCCCACAGATCTGTAGACCGGTCAGAATTTCAGTGTGTCTCTGTAATGTCTGTTTTTATCACGACAAAAAGCAGGAGACGTCCACCCCCCACCCCCCTCCCAGACCACATATATAGATGGCCAGAGAGCAGCTGAGCAGCAAAGAGCAAAGCGTCGGCTTCAGGTAAGACCGCCCTCACTGTTCCTTCAGATCAACAAGCGGTTTTTCTGTTTCACACGTTGAACTCCCTTTAACTAAATGTTAATGTCTGGGAGAAAACTCTTTAGTTTTTACTAAAAAAACGTTTTCATTGAATAAATGATCTAATTAGATCATAATTAAATTCAAATGATTTTGACTGTAATTATCTGTTGTTTTGCTTAGGATTATCAATCAATCAATCAATCAATCTGTTTGATAAGACTTTCTTTTTTTACACATTTTTATGAGTTTTTAGTTCATCACATTGGATTTTACAAAGAACATTATACATTTTTTAAAATTAAAAGTTATATTTCTCAAGTAAATACATTTAGAAAAAGGTCTTCTAATAAATAGAACATTTTTAGAATTGACTAACAATAGATTTCTGAATTCATCTGTTCATGTTTTAAAATGGACTTTCATTCACTTGTTGTCCTTTAAGTCTTCTATTTAATTGTGTTTTCATTTCTGTTTACTGTAAATACTGAATCCTCTATCCAGAAGCATATTTTTTTATTTAGAAAAGACACCAAATACAATTTTTGATCATCTTATTTGTTCAAACGATCAGAATCTAAAGACTATTTATTGTGGTACATAGACATATCATGTAATGGTTACAAATATATACAGTTCTAAAATAGCTTTTAACCACTTGGTCTGCTTATTATGTAAGTCTATTAATTATATTTTAAATAAATACATACAGTAAATATTCGATAACACAATTTGATTGGTCATGTTTTATAAATCACATGTTACATTAAAATTACATTTTAACAGTTTTTTTGGTATTTATTATTATTATTTTTTAATTTGATTCTTTAGAATCAAATGGAAATTTAACTAAAACAAATTCTTAGCTTAGCATTTATTTTGCCAGCACAATGTATCTTATAAGATATAATGTTTAAAAAAAACTGGGAAAAAAATAATGTTATGATATATTTATAAAATATTTATTTGTGGTCCTAATTATTATCTCTTATAGTTTTAAAATTATGTTACTTTTTGAGACATTATATCTGTACTCTTTTTTTTGTATTTAGCAGATTTTTTGGTAGATAAACTAAATAAAAAAATAAGTTACATTTTGAAACTTTTTTTAGCTGCCTATGTACTATATCATATTTAGCCTGAAATGAAAACCACACTCTCTGCTTACTGTAGGTTTGTGTTTGTTGACATGCTCTCAGTGTGGATGATGCAGAAGCTCAAACTCATTTCAGATCCATTTTCCATCAAACAGATGTCAGACGAGGGAGAGAGGTGGAGCCAAACAAATGACATGGACAGAGATAAGGGTGTAGGAGGAGGTGTATGCAGGGACCATAATCACATCAGTGAGGCAGGAGAGAGCATCTGAAACAATCAGAGCAGAGTGAATGCTCAGCTGACATTCACGCTGATTCCTGACTCCTGCAAAATCCCAACATGTTAAACTGGTCTGGATTGAGCAGGGGTGGGAAACCCGCCAAACTGAAATGAATTATGTTGATAATCCTTTTATAGTGTTTTAATTTCCCTGTAATTGTGGAGTCTCCCCATAGATCATGCACTACAAATACACAGACCATTGTCAAGGTGCATAAAGTTACTTAGCATTCATATGGTGTTGGAGGATTTGTTGTTTTTTTGATTTGGACAAATCCCACATGAACGCAGCATTTCTCCAAATGTACGTCTTCTCTGACAGACATCAACTGATTGGTGCCACTAGACCAAAACAGAGAACAAAAGCCACAGTTTCAAAGTAAAAGCTCAAAAATGTTCAGTTTAAATATATACATTAATTTTCAATCAAAATTAAGGCATGTTTTTGTCCAGATTATTTTTATTACTTCTAATAAAATGGAAAATATGCCAATTTGACAGTCCTTATATACACATTTTATATTTAGATATTTTTTTATTTTGTCAGTCAGTGCTATATTTTTATTTCTTTTTAATGTTGTTTCCTTTTTGGTTTTTTTCTTCTAATTTTTTTAAATTGATATTGATAGTAATACATTTACAAAAATAATACATTTCTGTTTTTAATTTGACCTTGTTTGTGGTAAAAACAGACCAAAATGAAGAGCCTTTCCTGTCTGACTTGTGCATTTGCTCCCCGTGAAGTCAGCAACAGTCTGATTTTATTCAGTGTTGCATGTTGATGTGGAACAGCAGAAGCAAATCTCTATTTTTATGGTTTACCGTCTGTAGACTAATATGTGGAGTCTGTGATAATAACAGCCTCCTCTGTAGTTTTATCAAAGATAACATATGAAATGAAAGAGCTGCTGTTCTCCTCACAGCTGCCTGATGTTTACGCTGATTTCCTGTAAACACGCTATGAAACTGAAAGGCTTTATTTGGATGAAGATGAGGAAGAATAGGTTCATGCTTGTTTCATTTCATTGAAGCAGTAGCTCTGCTGCTCGTGTCGAGGATGAAGGTCATAAATATGAGTGTTTTTGAAACTACAAGGGTCTTATACGTGTAACTGGTTTCTCTGCAGGCATGGCTTGGTTCCATCAGAGCAGAGGCTCTCCCAGACTGGTCCTGGTCGTGGTGTGTGTGGCTCTGCTGCTCGATAACATGCTCCTCACCGTGGTTGGTTAGTGACCCCGCTCACAGTTTCTAACCAAAGCAAACGTTGAAGCATTTCTCTGTAACTATTTCAGCAGCAAACTTTGATTGCAATATTTCAATGAACATCAATTATTTTTTAAAAAGAAAAATATTCTCATTCAAAGCAGATTCATGATTTAACTATGAAAATTACAAAGGGAAGAAAAGTGACCCAAACCCACTTTTACTTTGGATGTTTCTTTTATCATTAGAAATTGTTTTAAAAAGGAAATGGATGAATGGGGCTGTGACTGTAAAGCATTTTGGGCCTTGAAGGAGGTAGAAAAGTGCTACCAAAATATACACCATTTACCAAAGTTGCTGTAAAATATAATGTAAGGTGAGGAAACAAGATGGATCAAACAGTTTTTAAACGTGTGGATGAAGGAAACAGAGATGATGAGGAAGCGATGGAGAAGTTTGGTGTTCAGGACAGGAAAGCAGAAGGACAGTTGTTGGTGGGCTTTAATGAAATAATAGAGATGTCAGTGATGAAGACATTTTTGTGGGAATGAGAGGAGCAAATAAGAATGGAGGTAGGAGAACACAAGCTGAGAACATCTTGTTCAGATGTTCTAATCTGAGAGAGATTTCAAGACTGCAGAGTTGTAGCTGAGAAGAGTTTAGCCAGACAGCAGAGCGTTGCTGTGTGACAATGACTCTGCTGGTGAAGAAGATGAAGAGAACAAGGTCAGAACAGAGGACAGGGTGTTGTGTGACTTTTGTGGAAGAGATGAAGACTTTAAGAGATCATTAGTTTCTTCTAGATGACTGGACAGCTACAACTAAAATGACCATGAAGTGAAGAAATAAAAGGAAACTTGGTGTTAGAATGAAAAAGTTCTGGAGTGTGTTGATAGGAAAAGGTTAGCTAAGAAAATCTGGTATACTGCAAGAACAGAAGACAACAGACAGGAAAGCAGAGAGATGCAGCACAAGGAGAAGGTGAAGGTGGTAAAGCTCAAGCTGAGGGCAGATGAGGACTTGAATGGCATTCTGGATACAACAATAGACAGCTGGATCTATACAGATGGGACAAACAGAGATTGAAGAATGTGCAGCAGGTTTGGATGATCTTTAGAAGTAATCAAGACGGATGCAAAAAGATAATTAATCATGTTGAAGGCATCTGATTAGCCAGTTTAGAGCTTCAATAACTGGCAATAAAGAAAACATATAATGAAAAAAATTAAGATTATCAAGAAGATGTTGAAAAGATATCAGGACATGCATGTTTCTTCTGACCAATAGAATGACAGAGTAACAGCTGTTTATTTCTCTGTAGATCTGAGGGATTTTGGCTTCTTGGAGGCAGCAGGTACTTCCTGTTTGGAACGCCATGGGGAGGGGGTCATTCCGTCCAGGTCTCAGATACAGTTATTGAACAAAGCTCTATCAGTAAACAGCCGGCTGGATTTAATGTCCTGGATGATGTTTCTACTGGAAATATTTGAATGATGTCTTAGAGGTCATTTTGTTTGAGTATCTTTGCTGATCTAGCAGGATGGTTAGCATCCTGAGAACTGTCTCTGCAGTAGGACATTTCAAAACCTTTACAGGGATGAATTTCTTTTTTTGTCTCAGTCATCCAAGGTCTAAAATCCAGTGAGCCACCAGCACAGAGGTGACGGTGTGCAAACCCAAGTGGACCATGAGCAGTAACTGTGATAAAGTCAAAGGTTTTCTATAGCACATATCAGTCAGTCACACCCTCCAGCATCACTACACGGTAGGATAGTGATTAGCACTGTTATCTCAGAGCTAGAAGGGCCTGGTTCAAATCCCAGCTGGCTGCTTCTTGTGTTGAGTTTGCATGATCTCTTTATGCATGTGGGGGTTTAGTCTCACTTCCTCCCTCAGTCCAAGAACATTTTCCATAGGCTCTTGATGCGGTCATGTAGGCCTCAGCTGGACTGGACACTGGTACAAGGTGAACCCAAACAGTAGTTGGGTTGGCTCCAACCCCCTCCTGTGACCTTGAACAGGATTAAGCAGGTCTAAAAATGTCAATGCAGATCTGGTTAACATGGCACATTTTTAAACCAGCCTTCAATTACCCAAAGTGCTCTATGGTGCTGTGGACAATGGATGGACATTTCCCAAGACTGGTGGGAAATGGTGGAAAGGTGAATGCTCTCTTTTTGTCCAGCAACAGTCTTTGCTCTCTGGCGGAACAAAACCTTGAGGTCAGCGCTGTCATCTTCTTTTAGACTCAACAAACGCAAACGTCCTCATCTGTCCTAATGAAACCTGCTCCTCACTCCTAACAACTCAAGGCCTTTCCTCGTCTTAGTGGAAAACCAGGCTAGAACCACAGGAACCGAGCTCTCCCCATCACTGCACATTTCTGCTTCCACGAAAACCTTATGTTCCTTAAAGGGTTGATGGTTTGCTGGTCCTCATAAGATGACAAAAACAGGCGCACACACTCTTGCGTCCCCTCCTGAACCTGAACTTTAAATTTGACTCTCAGTTCAGTGTTGTCTCCCTCTGTGTCTTCTCAGATAAACGCTCCTGCTTCCTCTGCTCCTTCTGCACTTTATCTCTAGATTATTTTGCCTGCAGCTGCTGCCTTCCAGTAGATTTACCTTTTAATTTTAAATTTAATGCTCATTTGTAAACCATTCAAAAGTATCTGTACTAGATATATCTTTTTTTTGCATTTATACTTTTATACTTTTTAGTTTTGTTTCCATTAGGCCTGAAACAGAAATATTTTAAATTTGCTATAAATAAATAATAAAATTTTCTGTTAAAATCTTTGGTGAATATTTAGAAAAACGTGATCAGACTTCATCCAGTATCTATGTTGAAAAGGTGAGTTGAGATTTTTTACAAAGCACTAGAATGGATACCCTGTAGCTGGGTTCTTTTCATCTTAAACACTAACTCCATCTTAAATTTTAAAACCTCCTTTGTTTAATGTCAAAGTTCATAACAGCATAGGCAGAAGGGGTCTGAACAAGAACCTCCAGAAATGTTCTCCTCTTCATCATCAAAGTCATAAAAATCACATAATAAAAATGCAGCATTAGCTTCATTGTGAAAAATATGAATAACAGGTAGAAGTTTATAATTTAAATGTTTAGGTTCACAAAAACCAGAGTCCTTGTGGTCCTGGATCAATTATACAGTAGAGGAAACAATTACTTGATCTCTGGCTGATTTGTAGGTCTTTCCACTTTAGAAGAAGTTGACAGTCTGTCATCCTGATGGTAGGTTCATTTGAACAACGAGACCCTTTAAAGAATGGATTTTCATTTATTTGCATCTCATTGAGATAAACAAGTATTTGATCCCCTAGTAACCATTAAGAGTTCTGGTTCACCTGAACTGAAGACACCTGTTTGAACTGATCACCTGTAGATCACATGTAAATCACCTGTGGATCACCTGTAGATCATCTGTGGATCACCTGTAGATCACATGTAAATCACCTGTGGATCACCTGTAGATCATCTGTGGACCACCTGTGGATCGCCTGTAGATCACCTGTAGATCACCTGTGGATCACCTGTAGATCACATGTAGATCACATGTAAATCACCTGTAGATCACCTGTGGATCACCTGTAGATCACCTGTAGATCACCTGTAGATCACCTGTCCACAGAATCAGTCCATCAGTCAGACTCCAAACTCTCCAACAGGAAAAGACTAAAGAGCTTTCAGTGGATTGAAGGGAGAAGATTGTAGACCTGAACAAGACCAGAATGGACTATAAAACCATCAGCAACAAGCTGGAGGTTAAGGAGACAACTGTTGGTGTAACTGTACCAAAATACAAGAACACGACCATCAATCCACCTACAGGTCTGAGGCTCCAAACCAGATCTGACCTGGTGGGGTTTCCATGATCATGAGAACAGTGAGAAATTAGCCTAAAAGAACACGGCAGGAGTTAGTTGATGATCTCAGAGCAGCTGGAACCACAGTCATCGAGAAAACCATTGAAAATACTTTACACTATGACGGTTTAACATCTTTGAGCACTGACAAAGTCCCTCTGATTAAGAAGACACACGAGAAGATCCACCTGGAGATTACCCATGAACACCTTCATGATGTAGAGAGGGATTGGGAGAAGCTGCTGTGGTCAGATCAGACCAACATGGAGCTCTTTGGCATCAACTCAACTTGTTCTGTTTGGAGGAAGAGAAATGCTGCCGATGACCCCAAGAACACCATCCCCACTGTCAAGCATGGAGGTGGACACATTATGGTTTGGGGTGTTTTTCTGTTTAGGGCTTCTTCACCGTGTGGATGGGAGGATGGGCGGGCCCATGTACCGTCTAATCCTGAGTTAGAACCTCCTTCCCTCCACCAGGAGAATTGAAATTAGTGATGGATGGATCTTCCAACAGAATCATGACCCAAAACCTACAACCAAGACAATCAAGAAATGACGGAAGCAGACCAAGGTCATGGAGCGACCAGCTGTTCTCTGGACCTCAATCCTATAGAAAACGTATAGAGAGAACTGAAGCTCAGTTGCTAAGCAACAACCACCAAATCTGAAGGATTCAGAAATCAATCAGAAGAGTTGACCAGAACTCCTCCTGATATGTGGAGAAACTTGATCATCAACTACAAGAAACCTCTGAACTCTGTGCTGATAATAAAGGTTTTGACACAAAGTACAAAGTCTTTCTGGCAAGAGGGTTCAGATTAGGGCTGTCAATGTTAATGTGTTAAATGTGTTAAATGTGTAAATTAACCCATTATTATATATTAACGCTGAATAATTACACTCCGTGAAGCAGGAGAATGCACACCTCGTAGAGCACAATTCCGCTTATAACATGGTCACTTACAAAATAAATAAAAAATCAATGCATTTTTAGTACCTAATTCTTGTTATTTTTAAGGTTTAGATCGCTTTTTCACAAAAGGCAGACTATTTGACACATAGTGTGGGCCGTTGTCACGGTAACACAATGTGTTGCTGAGCTGGCAGACACAGACTGCAGTGGCAAAGGAAAGCGATTTATGTGCTGATCGTCACAATAGGTTCCATGAAGCAACAGATCAGAGAGAAAGTTGACCTCTTACTGCTTGTTTTTGTCCAGATCATGAATTTAAAGAAGCCTGCACATATGGAACATTATAACCATGTCAACTTTGGGCTTGTGAAGTTTTCAGTGACAGCTGGCAGAATATCCAATGACATCCAATATAGTGGATCGGATTTCCTGAACTTCCATTCATTTCCTAAACCCGCTGTATCCCTTTTGGGGCAGCGGGTTAGTCCATCGGAGTTACTGTTGGGGGAAGGTGGGTACATCCTAGACAGCCTGCCACAGGGCCCATGGAGCTAGAGTGGTCATGTTCGTTATGCCGTCTACAGGAGACGAGCTGACGGTCAGACAGAGTCTCGCTACAGGATGGAGAGAGAGCTCAGCCTCCTGAACTTAGAATGTTTTTTCTCATTTTCATTGAGACAATTATCAAAAAAAGAATCGGTCCACTAATTTTACTCTAGTTTTTATTTTTGCTCTCTCGGGTTAATGCGGGACAGCAAGCTTCAAACACGGTCAGAGAGAGACGGAAACACCGCGGAAGCGTCCGTCATCCAGAAACAGTGAGACTGAAACTCACTATACCAGAGAACCTCTAACTCAAGGTTGCTCACACTTTTTTAGCATGTGAGCTACTTAAAACGTATAAAATAATGTGAAGTTTTCGTTTTTATGTGATCAAATATACAACCAACATGCTGTTATAATAGAAACACATAATTTCTGTTTGAAAACAATGAAAAATCCATGGATGAACAAATCCTTTAGTGAAACCCTGAGCGGGCCCTTCACTCAGGCTTTTGTGGGCAGCTGCCCTCATTCAGAGTCAGCTGCTCTCATGGTGAATGTAGCTAGTCCAACTCCTTGGATTTGTTGTAATTGAAAGACCCCAGGTTCAAATCCATTCATCTGGCATTGGTAGTTTGTTACATTTTTCTTTTGCTAAATTACTCAACAAAGATTATACTATAAATATTATTAAAAAAACATCAAGATAATACTCCAGATTTTAAACGTCATTAGAATGTCTTTTCCTTATAACCACTGGTTTTTAAGTGACTGTGAAGTGCTTGTCTGATGCCAAAAACTAGACTGTCGATTGTCTGCCATTTCATCCTCATCCGTGCTTGCTGTTTTGTAAGCCCCAAAGACTACATTAAAGGAAAAACCTTCATGGAACCTCCTGGCTTGTCATCTTTCTGATTACTACATTCTGGACTACCTACACGAACCCGCGACAGTGATATATAGTTAACAGAAATAAATCTAGCCTATGAAACCTTTGGTTTGTTATTTGTTGTTGTTTTTAAAAAAGATGTTCATGGGAATTGACATATCCTGTATTCTTTATGCTTAACAATGTGCAAATATATATTTAAAATATTAAACACAACAATAGCGGTGTTCGAAACCAGTTATTTCCAGAGTCATTGGATGACAACCGCAAAGACAAACCGCTGTCGCTACGAGATTACCAGTGACAAATTTTTTCTATTTGGTGTTTGAATTTTACTTTTTTTTTATGGGTAGATGGTTTATATATTTGTTAATTTATTTTTTATGGCCCACAATCTACATGGAGATGTGATCACTAATGATTTTGTAGAGCTCTTCATAAAAAGAAAGACTGATCTCTTAACATCATCCGTGTCTTCCATGCATAGTAAATGAGATGAACACGGACACCTCGTCATGTAGAGATCAGGCAGCTCCTCCCACACACGGCCAGGGCCGCGAGCTAAAAGAACACATTTTTGGCTACGCGTCCAGCAGGGAACTTGCCACGTAGTGAAAGAGGGGCGGGCCACGTGAATTGGCCGTGTGAATCACTTTTGATGTGAATGCACCGTAAGGGAGCGCCCAGCCACCCTACAGAGGAAGCACATTTCAGCCGCTTGTATCCGGGACCTTGTTCTTTCGGCCATGACCCAGACCTCGTGACCATAGGACAGTATTGGTACAATGACTGAACGGTAAATTGAGAGCTTTGCTTTCTGGCTTAGCTCTCTTTTCCCCACAACAGACCAGCACAGCGACCTCATAATGGCGGACACCATTCCAATTTGCCTGTTGATCTCACACTCCGATCTTCCCTCACTCGTGAACAAGACTCTAACATATTTAAACTCCTCCACCTGGGGCAGAAGGACTCCACCCACCATGTGAGGGAAAACTACCTTTCCCCGGTCGAGAACAATGGCCTCGCACTTTGTGGTGCTGACCCTTATCCCAGCCGTTTTACATTCAGCTGCAAATTACTCCAATGCATGCTGGAGGTCCTGGCTCAATGAAGCCAACAGGACAACATCGTCTGCCAAGAGCAGAGAGGAAATCCTGTGGTACCTAAAACAGACCCCCTCCGGCGCCTAAATTATTATGTTAATAATTATGATCTGTTCATAATAAAGACTATAAACAGAACCGGTCATAATGGCAGCCCTGCTGGAGTCCATCAGGTCAAACAGCTCCGTTATCATGTACAGTGCCTTGCAAAAGTATTCACACCCCTTGAATTTCTCCACATTTTCTCACATTATGACCACGAACATAAATATATTTTATTGAAATTTTTTGTGAAAGACCAACACAGAGTGGCACACACTTGTGAAGTGGAAAGAAATTAATACAAGAGTTGAATTTTTTGTTTACAAATAAAAACTGAAAAGTGCAGTGTGTAAAAGTATTCAACCCCGTTTTCTCTGAGTTCATCAGTTGTCTTCAGAAGTTGCTTGATGATTGATGACTGATCAAATGTTGACTCTCTGTTTTGTCATTTAATCTCAGTATACAAATCCAGCTGTTTTGTGACAGTCTCTGTGGTTTGTCAACAGAATATTGGGGAGAAAACAGCATCATGAAGTGTAAGGAACACAACAGACAGATAATGGAGAAAGTTGTGGAGAAATTTAAAGCAGAGTTAGGCTAGAAGAAGATTTCCCAAACTTTGAAGAATCCATGAACCACAGTTCAGTCCATCATCCACAAATGGAAAGAGTATGACACAACTGCAAACCTGCCTAGACATGATCGTCCACCTAAACTAACAGACTGAACAAGGAGACACTGATCAGAGATGCAGCCCGGAGTCCATGATGACTCTGGATGAACTGCAGAAATCTTCAGCTCAGGTGGAGGAATCTGTCCATAGAACAACCATCAGTCGTGCACTGCACACATCTGGACTTAATGGAAGAGTGGCAAGAAGTGGGGCTGCTTATCTTCAGCAGGAACAGGAGCAAATCTAACACTCTGAACACACCATATCCACTGTCAAACATGGTGGTGGCAGCATTATGCTCTCGGGCTCCTTCTCTTCAGCAGGGACAGGGAATCTGGTTAAAGTTTATGGGAAGATGGATGGAGCCAAATCCAGAGCAATATTGGAGGAAAACCTGTTGAAGTCTGAACAACACTTGAGACTGGAGCAGAGATTCACCTTCCAACAGGACAACCACCCTAAACATAAAGCCAAAGCTACAATGGAATGATAAAAATGAAACGGATTCATGTGTTGGAATGATCCAGTCAAAGTCCAGACCTAAATCCAATCCAGAATCTGTGGAGAGATCTGAAACCTGCTGTTCACAAACGCTCTCCATCTAATCTGACTCAGCTTGAAGTGTTTTACAAAGAAGAATGGACAAAGATTTCAGTCTCTAGATGTGTAAAGCTGGTAGAGACAAACCCCAAAAGACTTGCAGCTGGAATTACAGCAAAAGGAGGTTCCACAAAGTATTGACTCAGGGGGCTGAATAGTTTTGTCAGTTTTTTATTTGTAAAAATAAAATTAAACTCTTGTATAATTTTCTTTCCATTTCACAAGTGTGTGGCACCTTTGGTTGGTCTTTCACGTAAAATTCCAATAAAATATATTTAGGTTTGTGGTCATAATGTGAGAAAAAATGGAGAAGTTTAATGTGTATGAATACCTTTTCAAGTCACTGTATCTCCTGCTGAGGGTGTCCTAATGCCAAAGGTATTGATGGCACGCTTGTGTTCAAACATACTGTTTGGCCCGTAGGGCGAAACCAGAGTCAGAGACTTGTGCACCACCCGATGGCGAAGAGACATGACAATCTCGTCCACCGGGGTGAAATCCAACCCTTGGGGGCTTAGTGAGTTGGGGGAGCTCATGAGTAAACCCACACCTCCACGCAGCCTCTCACCATGTGCACCTCCAGAATGGTAGAGAGTCCAACCCCTCTTGAGGGACTGAGTTTCAGAGCCCAGACTGTGCGTAAAGGTGAACCCAACTATGTCTTGTTGGTATCTCTCAACCTCCTGCACAAGCTCAGGCTTTTTCCCTCCGAGATTGGTGACTTTACATGTCCCAAAAGCCAAGTTCCATGATTGGGCTGCCGAGGCACCCACCTTTGACTCCCACCTAAACCACATTGCACCTGCCCCTTTCTGATCTCTCCTGTGGGTGGTAGGCTGCTGGAGAGTGATCCCACATCATTCCTTTGGGCTGGACCCAACTGGGGGAGGAGCCCTGGCCACTAGGGGCTTGCCTGCAAGCCCCATCCCAGGCCTGACTCCAGGATGGGGCCCCGATGACGCCAGTCCGGGCGACGTCACAAAATCTTTATTTGAACATCTCAGAAAGAGGTTCTGAACCGCTATTTGTCTGGCTCATCACCCTGGACCTGTCTGCCGTAGGACCAGGGGCAGAAGTCCCAGACAGCATAGCTCCTGGGATCACTCGAGCACTCAAACCCCTCCACCACGTTAAGGTGGCGGTTCATGGAGGGTATCAGCAAGAGGTCAAATTCTTATTTCCTCCACTGTAACTGCTAACAGAACAAAGTGAATGCATTCTCCTTCTTTTTCAGTGCCGATCATCCCAACGTTCCTCTATGCCATGGAGCATCCCAGTCCAGAACCACAGACCTCAGAACTTCCTCTGCCGAGCTTCGCTGGGTCGATTCACCCCTCCCCCACACCACAGGCTGCCCAGACGGAACCAAGGCTGTCCTTGTCTTTTTCTCCTCTGGTGTCTCTGTTTGATAACTCCACCTTCAGCCTGCAGCGGGTCCAGTCTGAAGCCCTCAGAAACACACATCCAACTCCGCCTCAGCTCATCAATGAGACCGCCAATGCCTCGGTGGGTGGAGCATCATCCTTATCAACCCACTTATCATCCTCAACATGATTCAAATTTTTCTCATTACCTCATGCATCGTCTTTGTCCTCCTCCATCTCTTTCCTGTCCTGATCTTTTCTTGTATATTTACATTGATTCTTCTTCCCTTTTCTTCTTAACTGCTTTTCTGTCATCTTCTCTTCTTCCTGTCTTTTTTATAATCATCTCCTTTTTTGTCCATTTCATCTCATTTTCTTTTTCTTTCTGTCTGCTTTTTCATTAACAACATGGTGCTTCAATTGCTTTTTCATTATTTTTTATGCTTTCTTAACCCTCTCTTTTTTTCTCTTTTTTTTCTGGATTGAATCCACTTCTCTTACTTCTCTTTCTTTCCCTGTTCTTCCCCTCCTTTCCCTCCATTTCCTCCGGTTTCCTCTTTTCACTCTCTCATCGCCTCCTGTAGGATTCCTCTTGTCTTCAGGACAGCGTGTTTCTGGAGAAGGAAAACGTTCACGTGGGTTTGTTGTTCGCCTCCAAAGCTCTCATCCAGCTGCTGGTCAACCCGTTTGTGGGTCCACTCACCAACAGGTATCAAGTGTTATTGGACTGAACCACTGCAGAGCTTCACTCACAGCAGAACCACTGATGTTTCGTCCTAAACACAGTCACTTTCTGTCTGCAGGATCGGTTATCACATCCCTATGTTTGCAGGCTTCATCATCATGTTTGTCTCCACCATCAGTAAGTGGGTGTCCTGTCCTGGGGGGTTGGTTCTGGCCCGGACAGCATCTGACTGTGCTTGTGTCAGTGTTTGCCTTCTCAGGGACCTACGCTCTGCTGTTCTT
Organism: Oryzias celebensis; assembly: GCA_014656515.1. NCBI lineage: Eukaryota > Metazoa > Chordata > Actinopteri > Beloniformes > Adrianichthyidae > Oryzias > Oryzias celebensis. The sequence continues at coordinate 6,389,242 of BNCR01000009.1, read as the reverse complement.
CGCTCGATCTCTGCAGGGAATCGGCTCGTCCTTCTCCTCTGTTGCAGGTCCACACCTCCACACACTTGCAACATCTGATCCAGGAAACCCGCAAAATGACCTTGAATAAAAGCATCATTATTTTGTGTTTCCCCACCAAAAAAGAGCCTTTGCTCCGGCTGCAAACTTTAACTAAACAGACGCTGTTCACTGACTGTGCAGGACTGGGCATGCTCGCCAGCGTCTACACCAACGATGAGGAGAGGGGCATCGCCATGGGGATCGCCTTGGGAGGCCTGGCCATGGGAGTTCTGAGTGAGCCTTGTTTGTGTTTGGACACACTTATGTGTTTGTGACATTGACGTTTTCTCCTTCTTCCCACCTGCATGAAGCTAAACCAAGCTAAGCTAATGCTAAACGTTTCACCTCAATTTGTGGGAGTTTGTAAATGATGAGTCCAAAAATGTCGTAATACATTTAAAAGAAAGTTCTTCACTAAGTTCTTCAAAGGTTTTAAAATAAGCTCATTGATTAGCCTGTATAAAATCCTCTCATTTCATTAAAAGGAGTTTTTTTTTAACAGATTTTGTAACTTAAGTTGAAATTTAAGTCTAAAGATTAACATGTGTATTATGTAAAGTAAACATAATAAAGTCAGCATGTGAAAAAAGAGTTATAATGCTCTGTTCTCTGATCTTTTTCTTCTGTAAGAAGAATTCTATTTACTTGTAAAGCTCCATGTTTTTGTTGCTAACTCTTCAGATGACCTTTTCACTGTCTGTTAGTGTTTATCAAGTGAAACCATTGACTTTTCAATCTTTTAAAGACAGTGAACCAAAGATAATTTACTTTCTTGACAAACAGTATTTAGACATATATCATTCTATTCTATTCTGCCCTGTGTGCTGTGTTGTGTCGCAGTTGGAGCGCCATTCGGGAGCGTGATGTACGACTTTGTGGGAAAGAGCGCCCCCTTTTTGATCCTGGCCTTTCTGGCTGTGTTTGATGGAGGTATGATGGTAAACCTGCCCCATGCAAGTGAAAGATGAAACAACTGTCAGATCTTGGATTCCAAGCCCCCCCCCCTGAAGAAATTGAAACCAGAACCATCAAATGTTGCAGTTCCACTAATACCCACTAGAGGCTGGCTTAAAGATGAAGCTACTTCCTTCTTTGTCTATTTCACAAGGATAACTAAACTCATAAAGTAAACCTATTTATGTTCTGGTTACTTGAAGCTTTTTAAAACTCAATACTTTATCTACTATTCATAGACAATTATTAGAGGGAAAGTGTATACATTTTATTAATTTGTGAGAACCTAAATTTCACATATTTGGAGACTTGGTTTTTCAACTGATACTTAAGTGAAGCCAACAAAGCTTCAAACTTTGTTTGTCAAATGCTGTTTTCAGAATTTTGGAGGTGGGCGGCACAAATTCTTGGTGAATGGCTCCTCGTACTTAAGGCTTTGTTGTGCAAAGTCAATTACATGATGTTATAGATGACTGGTCCAGGTTGTATTTGATGTCTTTGACTAGACCCGCTGACTGTCTGGCTTTTGTGCTGCAGCATTGCAGTTGTGTATCCTGCAGCCGTCAAAAATCTCTCCTGGGGTGAGTCGATTCAAAACATCAACTGTTTGTGTATGATCTTTATTTCATTACAGAGCTCCCTCTCTATATCACGATTCACCTTTCACTGTCTCACTATTTATGAGTGTTTGGGCTTTTTTTCAGTTTTCTTTTTTTTTTTTGCTTCTACAGCACATTGTGTTCTGCATCCTGATTGGCTGTCAGCCTTGTCAATCAATCTCCTCTGCATGTTTAGAGTCTACATAAATCTTCGAATTAGAATATTATTTACTTCTGATACTTTATACTTACTTTCACACTTTATTATCTGTCTGCAAAGGTTTGAACTTTGGAGGTGTTTAAAATCCCATTCTGATCATCTTTTGACCTTCTCCTGAACCTTCTCCTGAATATATATATATATATATATATATATATATATATATATATATATATATATATATATATATATATATATATATATGTATATTTAGCATTTTAAATGGTATTTATATGTGTACAACTAAAACAAAGAAATATATTCAGACGTTTTACTTCTCAGATTTAACTATAAAGATATCAAACTCTAGATCAGGGATTGGCAACTCCAGGCCTCGAGGGCTGCATTCCTGCATGTTTTCCAACATACCATGCTCTGGCATGTTCCAGTTTGCCGGACACACTGAACCAGGTAATCAGTCATGAGTAGGGCTTAGATATCTGGAAATCATACAGACAGCAGCCCTCGAGGCCTGGAGGCTTCTATCCCTGCCAACACTACTTTTTTCAGTTCAGTACAGCGATTTGAAGCTTGCTGTTAGGTCTTCTTCAGGATTCCTCCTGAGTGATCCAGGATCCACTTTGGTGTCTCGGTTTGGTCGAACAGCTTCAGCTCTTTGTGTTTCAGAGTGTGGAGGGGACGCCATTACTCACCCTGTTAAAAGATCCATATATCCTTATCAGTGCAGGTAGGAGGCCACGCTAAGCCCTCAAACACTTGTGAACATGAGCATGTCTATCAGCATCCAGCTCACACTGCGGCTTCTCTGTCTGAAGGCTCGCTCTGCTTCGCCAACATGGGCGTGGCAATTCTGGAGCCAACTCTGCCAATCTGGATGATGCAGACTATGTGCTCTCCAAAATGGCAACTTGGTAAGAGCAAGAGGGCAGAAAACTTCCAAAATCCATTACAAAGAAACTGCTTTATTCTGCTCTATGAAAGACTGTCAAGTTATTGAGTGAGCAAAATATACCAATGTATTCCTAGTTTTGTTCCTATTTTTTAAATTTATTTTTCTTTTCCATTTAGAAAAAAGATGAAATAAAATTTGTCTCTTTGTCCTCTTTAGTAAACCCCCAAATATTTTTAGTTTAGATGATCTATTTAACCAGTTAAGAGCCAACATATTTTTGAATGAATATATTTACTTTGTTAACTAGGTTTGACAGATGAATGAACAGTGGGTACAGAAAGTATTCAGTATTTTTTGCTCTTTGTTATATTGTAGCCATTTGCTAAAATAATTTAAAATATTGTTTTCTAATTAATGCACACAGAGAAGCCCATTTTGACAAAAAACAGAAATTTGGACATTTATGCAGATTTATTTAAAAAAAAACCCTGAAATATCACATGGTCCTAAGTATTCTGACCCTTTACTGTGACATATATTGAACTCAGGTTCTGTCCATTTCTTCTGACCATCCTTGAGATGGTTCTACGCCTTCATTTGAGTCCAGCTGTGTTTGATTCTACTGATTGGAGGTGATTAGGAAAGCCACACACCTGTCTATATAAGACTTCCAGCTCACAGTGACGTCAGAGCAAATGAGAATCATGAGGTCAAAGGAACTGCCTGAAGAGCTCAGAGACAGAATTGTGGCAAAGCACAGATCTGGCCAAGATTACAAAACATATCTGCTGCACTTAAGGTTCCTAAGAGCACAGTGGCCTCTATAATCCTTAAATGGAAGATGTCTGGGACGACCAGAACTGTTCCTAGAGCTGACCGTCTGGCCAAACTGAGCCTTAGTGAGAGAGGTCAAGAAGAACCCAAAGATCACTGTGGCTGAGCTCCAGAGATGCAGTCGGGAGATGAGAGAAAGTTGTAGAAAGTCAACCATCACTGCCGCCCTCCACCAGTCGGGGCTTTATGTCAGAGTGGCTTGAAGGAAGTCCTCCTTAGTGCAAAACACATGAAAGCCTGAATGGAGTTTGCTAAAAAAAAAACACCTGAAGAACTCCAAGATGGTGAGAAATAAGATTCTCTGGTCTGATGAGACCAAGATCGAACTTTTTGGTCTTAATTCTAAGCGGTATGTTTGGAGAAAAGCAGGCCCGGCTCATCACCTGTCCACCTTCTCTTGGTCGTCCCTCCTCTAGCGGTGGCTGACCCCTGCCGTGTTCTCTTCTGGATCTCCTGTGGGGTGGTTGGTTGCCTGGAGCTTGGGGGCGGGTCTCCCTTGGGGGGCCCTGGCTCGTACCATGGGCTGGGGTGGGGGGATGCTCGGATGTCCCGGGTGGTGATGACTGGCTTGTCTGGGGTAGAGGTGCTCTTGGAGGTGAGGCACTGCGATGGGCCCTTGGTGCAGTGGGAGGGCAGCTGTTCTGGCCGGGCTATGGCTTGCACTCTCAGTGCATTTTTGCACAAATAGTTGACGTGACAGAATGAAACGATTTACATGTGTTCGTTGTTGTGTGTGTGTGTGTGAACTGTGGTTGTATTGTGTACATGTTGACAGGTTTGTATGTGAAGACTCTTGGAGACAACAAGTATATCTGTAACATCAGAGTGTGTGGCCCCTCCCATTTTAGACTGACATTCACACCTGACTGTAATGATATAAACTGCCGTCATCTTGTTGCCTGTTGTTTTATGATTCTTCTACACCCCCCCCCCCCAAACACTCAATGATCATCCTCCAATTTCTTTACACCCCCCCCCCCCCGTCTTTTGTGCCGTTATTACATTATTATTATTATTATTAAAGGATAATGCATAATGTAACAGGGGTTTATACAAGTGTACACCTTGTGTGTCTGAGGATTTATAACCCCCAATTATGAGAAAAGTAAAATCTGTCCAACACAAGAGGCTCTCAGCTCAAATCTGTTTGCTCAGCTGTTTTCCAGGACAAGTAAAAAAAAAAAAGACTTTAAACACACCAAAGGTTAAAGAGATTAAGTGCTTCTAGAGAAGCACAAATCAGAATGAAGTTCTTCAAAGATTTCACAAGTGAACGGAGAGTAAAAAGGAGGTGCAGAGAATTATTGACAGTTGAGAAGCCAGATTAATTTTTTGTCCTGGTCAGAGATCAGTAAGATCAATGGCAAACAACATGAGCTTCTGCTGGACCTGTGGGTTTTTGTTTTTTTGCTGGTTTGACCCACTTTAGTCCTCAGACGTGAACAAATGTTATACTTGCTTTGAAAAAGGTTTTAAGGAGAAGGTGACATCCCGCTCATTGCTGCACTTTGTTCTGTCAAACTGAGCATTCCAATTCTCAGAGCTCACAGATACATGCGTTTGCAGTCACGATCATGACAGAGTCTTATTTCCACTCTTTTTATTTCAGATTGCAACTGACCGGCTTTTCTTTTAAACGATGTTCAGCACTGAAAAAATAAAATAAGAACATCGGATTTTCATTTTTGAGATGATGGTCCACCCCTGACCCCTTGGGGCTCAGAAAAGCTGGGATGATGATGTTCTGGATAATCCCGAGGAACATTCAGACGTTTCCTCTGATCTGACTGATGAAGGATCAAAACAGACATTTCTGTCATAAAACCCTCACTGTCAAAGCATGAACATGTTGGATATATTGGTGAAGATAATGCATAACTCTGGATGGTCGGTGTGTGCTTCGTTTCAGGTGTGGCATTCCTCCCTGCCAGCATCTCCTACCTGATAGGAACAAACCTGTTTGGAGTTCTGGCCAATAAGATGGGGCGGTCAGTTTTTCCTGTTTCTTCCTGGTTTGATTGTTGTTGCAGAACTTGACATTTGAACAAAAGTCAGTTTTTGTAATGTTATCTAGAGTACAGTAAGAGCAACTAGGAAACTGAATATTTTTAAAGAGTTTTTATGTTACTGGTTTCAAGTAAAGCAGGGGTGTCAAACTCCAGTCCTCAAGGGCCGGCCTCCTGCTGATTTTCCAGAAATCCTGCTCAATTTGCTGGTGATTACCTGGATCAGGTGTGTTTAGCCAATCAGGAGCTTCAATGGCCAGTTGGTTGAAAAACATGTAGGACACAGGCTCTGGAGGCCTAGAGTTTGACACCCCTGAAGTAAAGAGTAAAATACATATAATACAAAATATACATATTAGATATATTACATATAATTACAAAATAAAAAACAGTCTGCAAACATGAAAGAAAATTCATATAAATAAAATGATATGAATTCTATATCCGGTATCGAAAGTAAAAAGTTGGAGTGCCTGACACACAGCTCACGCTGAGATGGGGAATTAGACTTAAGACTCAGACTTAAGTCGTGCTTGACTCTCACAAAGAAAGACTTGACCTGCAGCAATCTCCATGCAGGTCTATGGAGGGTGCTGCAGGTTTTTGGGTTGTTTTGGGCGGAGAGGGTCGTAGAGAGGAGTGGCGACGTCTTTAAAGGACCACAGATGTGTCTTGCAGTTCCCTTGTACGACCACCTCAAGGGACGTCATGAAAATGAAATGTACCGTTGTTGTGGGTGTGGTAAGAGTATTGAGAATATTTTTAAGAATAATGTAGGGGTTGTACTCACTTATGACATACGTGTGACATTGTTGTACAGTGTTCTTACACCACACTAATCTTTTGTGAGGTGTGAGTACTAACTCCTTACTGACAGTGAGCAAATTGCTGCACACAGGTGATACGTTAGTGCCTGCAGGACATCTGTAGGATGTCTACAGAAACTACACTCTGATTATCTGGCTGAAAGCACCGCGTATGTAAGGATCCTCACTTGAACACATGAAAAGCACTCACAGGGTCCTTGTGTACTGCACAGGATTTTGCGGGGGTTGAAAAAATGAAAAATCTGTACGACACTTACCTACTTCATCTTTACTTACCATTGCATGATGTTTAAATGTTCGCTACGACCTGTCGTCTGCACCATGGCTGTAGAACTTTTTCACGTATGGGTTCACTGACAACCTTTAAATCCTGCAGACCATCTGTGTGCCCCATACAGGTTTGACCATTTTTCACCAGCAGAAACCCGTTTGGACAGTTGGGTCTAAGGCATAAAGTAGTTCAATGATAATTTGTGACAAATAAATATTGGTTGAAACTATTGATTTTAAGACTTCAGACTTGATATCAACCTAATTGCAAAGACTGGTTGCAAACAGGGACTTGTGAACATCTCTGCTGGCGTTTTTCTGTGTCCCCAAGTTTGCTTTTAAAGAGCCACTAAGGATTTCTGAACATGTGACACGTCCCTCCATTTCTAGAGAAATCTGCAATGCTAGTTAAAAATGTCAACAAGTGCCATGAGTCACAGCAGTGACGTTTCTAACAAACAGATGGATTTATGAACAGCAGGACAGCCGCAGTTGTTCACAACAAGGTAATGATAAACAAAATACATAAAAAAAATGATGATAATAATTCTGAAAAACAACAAATGAAAATATGTGTATGTAAAGCATGTATATAGACTGATGAAGTCACTGTGTTTGAACTGCTTTCTGATGTGTTTCATCCGTCCACTGTAAAGAGAAGAGGCGTTCTCTTCTGGAGATCAAACTCCTCCTTCAGACCTGATCCCGAAGGTTTCTGTTGATCCAGAGTCTTCTGTGTCTCCAGGTGGCTTTGCTCCATGTTGGGGATGGTCATCGTCGGTATCAGTCTGCTGTGTGTGAGTTCAAACCGTCATCAACTCACACATCAACATTTCCATCCTTTACCGTCAAATCCTGTTCTCAGAACCAAACATCAATACCATTACAGGTGGAATCTCTCATCCTAAAATATCTTTAAATATCTGTGAGGATCTGCTGAGTTGAAGATAATTGTTGCTATGAGGACAATCTGCGTGGTTGTCGAAACTCAGAAGGCGTTTCTGTGAAGCATAAAGACTTCATGTCAGAGTTTGATTTTTCTGGTGTGAGCACCAGTCTTGTCAGAGTCTGTGATGTCGATAAGGACCAAAAGCATCAGCCTCTGCAAAACACTCTGTAGACACTTTGTGTTTCAGGTTCCTTTTGCCACCAGCATCTATGGTCTTATTGGTCCAAATGGAGGTCTGGGCTTTGCTATAGGTGAGTACATCCTCAAGATTAGTTGTAATGATGTACACTGGTGTGAAAGACCTTCAACTGTTCTCCTGTTGTTCATAAGGCATGGTGGACTCCTCCATGATGGCCATCATGGGTTACCTGGTTGACATCCGTCACGCCTCTGTCTATGGAACTGTGTACGCCATCGCCGATGTGGCGCTCTGTATGGGCTTTGCTTTCGGTAACAGTGGCACGCATACACACACAGGGGGGCGGAGCTAATAAATAAACTGAACCAGAGTCTTTCAGTGCTGCACACTTTAGTAGATCAACCTTGGTAGAAACAGCCTTCACTCCTTAAGGTGACAGTGAGAAACACTCTTTAAAGATCTCTGTCTGTCCAAACTTGACAGCTTATTTCAGTTGTTTTAACATTTTTTCTGACTTATACAAATCTTCTGTGCCATCATCTCCTTAAGTGGATTAAAGATGCTTGTATTATTATCCTGCTAAACGTCACTGGGACTGGCACTCACACCAGATCAGATCCATTTCAGAGAATGTTTTGAACATAAGTTTTGATCATTCAGATCAATCTAATTTGACCTATGGGATCAACACTCTTTTCCCTGAGAACTGCTGCTCTCTGGACACGTTTTTCATGTAGATCATTCTCTGTAAACCTTGGAGAAGGTTTTTCATAAAAACCATGTTAGGCTTTTTCTTTACACATATAACCTGTTTGTTCTTGATTGTGATGCATATTTTGACAACAAAAGTATTTTTTATGAACACACTTGCTGAATAAATTTCTATTAAAATGATAATCTTAAAGTTGGTTAAAAAAAAAACCACTCTTCCTGTTGTTCCAGGACCTTCCACAGGGGGCGCTCTGGTCCAGGCAGTGGGTTTTCCATGTCTCATGGTGTTTATTGGAGTAATCAACATTCTGTATGCTCCACTCTGCCTCCTGCTGCGTAATCCTGCTGTCCGAGAAGAGAAACTGGTAATAAACAAGTTCAGTGTGAGGTCCTTTCATGCTGGGTAACAGCTTTCACTCCTGAGAACAGCTGCTTTTAGAAACAAAAGGCTTGGTTTAGGATCCACGCTATCATCAGAGGCAGTGTCTTACTCTTGGGTGTTGTGATGTACTGGAATTGTAATGTTGACAGAAGATCCCTGCAAGTTTGCATGAACTCAGCAAAGTTAGCATCAGAGGATTTGAAGCCACCAATTTATTCATGTAACATAGTTCACTCTCTTGCCAAGTAAAAATTGTTGTTTAAGTTGTTTTAAACTTCTGCCTTCAAGGAGGAGTTACTTGACATATTGTAACACTAGATTCATGTTTAACTATTAGTATCATACTTGATGCACACATTTCTGAGACTCCCATCTCATCAGTATGATCCACACTTTCCTTAAAGCTCTTTTGTTTATGACTTGGTCCATATTTTCTGCCCTGCAGTTCATCATCATTCCACTAGGGGCAGCAGAAGCGCTTTTTCTTGCTCATTTTAAAATGGCTGCTTCCGTGAAATCTCAAAAACACGTTTATGGTGAGAATAACTCATCTTCTGTTATTCAGTTTTTCATAAAAACTTTCTATAGTAAGATTGCAAAATGTATTAATAATGAAAAAAACACAGTAACACCATGTTAAAAATGTTTGGCATATATAAGGAAAAGGTATTAGGTACTCATGTCCATATTTAAATTTACCAAATCACCCAATGTATCATAACTGATACCTTTTCTAGATTCCATAAAAAACCAATACTGCACATTTGATTTTGTGGATCATCAAAGGGTTTATGAACATTTTACTGGCAAAACATTTGAAATGTGTGTCAATTCTTAGATGCAGTGGGCTTTACAGGGTTCAAGTTGCCCTTTCCCATTGTTGTAGAAATGTTTCATCCAAAGTGTTTACACATTTACACATTTCACCCTTTTCACGTGATGTCAGACTAAATGGCAGCATCACCGACTGTGTGTAAAGTTATTCCTGGTTTACGGGTTTTGATTGGCAAAACTGACAACTAAGCCCTGTTCAACACAAGACACAGCATCTGACTCAGGGCCAGGATGACTGAAGATACATGAAGAATGGAAGCTCTGCTTGGCTGGGAGGGAGTCGTTTTGAAGTAGGTACTTAAACTCGTCTTTGTTTTCTTTGTGGGATGGGGAAGCTCTGGATAACCGTCAGCAGCTGTTGTGAGCTCTGTGTCCCCATCCTTTTGACTCAGAGTTTTGTAGTTGAAGAGGTGCAGTACTGGCTTCAGAAAAGATACACAGACATACCTCTCCTCAGACAAAGCGTCAATAAACTCAAACAATGGATCCAGTGTCTTGTTCAGTGACTCTAGTAATGCCACGTCTTGCCAGCTTGGCATCAGACAAGGTGGCTTTCCTGCAGTCCCCATGACTCCAGTGCATCTCTCAGATGTAATTTGTTTGAGACGCTTGGAAGTTTTCTCATAAGGTGTGCTTTGTGCGAAAGACTGGCTTATTTTAAACTGGCTGTAGTTTTTCTTTTCACATCTTGCCCCTGCTGTTCCACAAACTGGTTTATGTCTGATTTTGTGTATTCTTCTGCATTCATTTGCATGGACTTTCCATAGATGATAGAAGAGGTTTGTTGTGTTAGCATTGCATGCAGGAATAGCCTTCTTGCATAGCTCGCATATGGCTGTTCTCTGCTCCCCGTCAGATGTAGACGTACCCCCTCTTTTTGGTAAAAGCGTTTCTTCTTCAGATGCCTGCATCGGTGTGTCGTCTGCTTCGACTCTGGAGAAACAACTTCAACCTGTTGTGCGTCCGTTGCTCTGGACTCATGTGACGTAACGCATGGAAACGTAATGTAGCAAGTAACATAAAGGATGTCGTAAAACCTGCATGAGTCAGAATCAAAGAATGTAAAGCCCTAAAAGCCATGAGATGGAGTTTCTTTGTGAAGAATCTCTTTTTATTTCATCTTCATTTACACTTGTATCACTTTTTTGTGTGCAAACTGACAGGTAACACTCGTGAAATTATTTTGGACTATTTAATAACATATTTAGTGTAATAATTGATTAGATTAGGTTAGAAACTCTATAAATGATAGAAGAGAAATGGCACAAAACACTGTTCTATCGCCCACACAATATGTATTGTCTTATCGCCCAGCATTACCACTTGGTAACTGCTCCTGTATTTACAGTTACACCTTAAAATACCCCATAAAACATCAAATACCCTTAATTCAGCCTAAGTTAAAATGCATGAGGACCTGCAGCAATGTGCATCTTTGCTGCATGTGTGGCGTGTGGCCAACATGTTGGCTGTTCTTGGTGCACTTAAAACACGTGCAAATCAATCTTTTCAAAATGTAAACCATTAGTATAATATCTGCTCAAATGAAAGTTTGATATTTTCAATAGAACCTCAAATATTGGAAGATTGCTAAAATTTTAACTTTGATTTGTGAACAATCTAAGAGAGGAAAGTAAATACAGTTAGGCAAGACATTTATGAAATAAACATTGTACAATTTTCTGTTGCAATTGAGAAGGTTACCTTTTGTTATTTACGTAACACAGTGTTTGTTAAGCAGCTTCAGTTCTCCGCTTTGCTTGTCTAGACCTATAAAACGGAGTAACTTTACATCGTGTCAGCGATGTCGCCATTTTGTCTGATGTCACTGTGATGTCACTGTGAAAAAGGTCTATCCTGTTTTTGCAGACATCCACAAAGCTCATCTGTAAAGTTTTTTTGTTCTGCCAAATGTCAATATGGAAACATTTTAATACTACAGCTGATCAGTACTCCATTTACTGAGGATGAAAAAAAAGAATACTAATGCTGTCCAACTGCAGAAAATTCATATTACTATAAATAGCAAAATAAAAAACCTTTCATTTTACATGCAATAAAAGCATCATCACAGAATTAACTTTCATTAAGTTACTCAGGCCCTGTATCATAATGTAACAAAAGATTTTTTCATGTTAATGGTTGTGAAGTTCTTAGAAATATTGATGGTATTTTGTTCTGACGTATCCAATCCTGTTGCTGTAGGCATGTCATACAACAAATGCAGTATTTTTGCTTTGTAAACAAGCATAGTTACAATAATATTTCAACTTTGGCCTGTTTTCCTAATGTTGTTATGAAAGCACTTTTTAGAGTTAATTCCAAAAGCTATTTGAGCTACTGTTTGTGAATTAAGACTTTTTTAGATATATTGTAAATGTGTTTGTATTTCTCCGTGTTAGAGTTCGTATTATATCTGGCTGGGTGTAGGACTATCTCACAGAACACTTGGGTTCACTTCCCAGGGCAGCAATGAGCTAAAAAATCCAGTGTGGGTCATGAGGCAAGAGCCTTCCCGCTGCTGCCTAACGGGTCTCGCTGCACCTTAAAAACGCAGAGTTGTGTCAGGAAGGGCATCTGATGTAAAATCTTTCTGCCAAACCACCTGTGCGAATCAGTGAAAGCCGGGAAGGAAAGACTGGAGAGAAACATGCGAGCTGCATCTTCCTCTACACTCAGGGGTTCTGCATTTCACCGTTCACGCTGCATTGGAGTGTGACCCTTCCATCTCTGGTCCTGCTCTAGAACTATCCGTGGAGGGAAAGGAGCCTTCCATGAAGAGGCGAGAGGAACTGATGTATGAAAGGGGCTTCAGATTGTATGTCAGAAGTCAGTGTACGTTCTTTGGGATTTTTCTGGAGTATTTTGACTAAACCAGAACTAGAGCTCTATGTACGTCTGGGTCAGGAACAGTTAGCACCCTCTGTGTTAGGGCTGCTACAGTACTGTAATGAGGCCAATGAACTGGTCTCCCGTGGAATGTGGCGGCAGGTCGTGGCACATCACAGGAAGCGTGTGTGTTCCTGTGATGTTTGAGCCAAAGTGTGTGTTTGGAAGAAGTCATTACACAGTGATTAGCCTGATCACAGATCAGAGGCTGCAGCCATCAAAGCTACAGGGGAAGCACTTTTGCCTAAAAAACCTAGAGTGAAGACACCCACATAGTTTGTTGTATTCATGGTCTGACTGTTAGTTACCTGTAGTCATCAACTCTGGTGGTCAAGATCCATGTCCTACTTGCTGCTAAATGCCTGGATCAGGTGAGTTCAGACGATCAAAACTTTCATTCTTCTGACCAGCATTAAGGAGGACAGGGATCACTGGAAAGCAAGCAGGGAGACAGATCTCCAGGACCAGGATTAAAGACCACAGTCAGAAAAGACTGAAGCCCTAAACATCTCCTTAAAGCAGAGGACTGCTTCTCTCAACATCACACAATCCTGATCTGGCCTCTTTTTTAAGTGTAAAATGTTTAAAGAAGTTTGAGAAAATGGAGAGAAGAGAACCTGTGACAATGAAAGTACTCTTCCGGCATAAATTAAACTCTCAGGAACACAGTGAGTCTCCTGCTCAAAGGACCAAAAACATGTTTTGGGGTGTAACTTAGACGCTGAGGCGTATGGATCAATTTTTGACATTGTGCAAGGAACAGGGCAAGGCAAGGACGAAGTCAGGAAACAGGCCAGGGTCAAACACAGGAGCAAGCCGAGAGGCAAAGAAACTGGCAAGGGTCAAAACCACAGACACGCAAAAGGGGTAACCGCTTCGTATGAGCGACAGGGAAGTAAGTTCCGAACTACACGAAGCAGAAGGAGCTGAGCTGGATTTAAATATCATGAGTAATGACGTGAATGCGGAACAGCTGTGTGGAACAGGGACCGGAAGCAGTGCAAGCAGGAAATGGAGTGAGGAGGCCGCTGAGGCAGTCAATACTCAGAAGAGGGCTCCCTCTTGTGGTCGGAGGTGGAGATGGATGGCTGAGTCCTGACAGAGGGACTGCAGATGTAAAGTGACATTGGAACTGAACCACGACTGATGCTGTACGTGAGATACAAACAAATCAAAGTTTGTGTTTCTGTTTGTGTTGCAGGCTATCATTGACCAAGAGTGTGTGATGCACAGGAAAAGCTACAACACAAACAAAGAGAGCCGCGAGTTTCCTCTGAGTGACTACAGTGAGGAGGAGGAGGAGACCGAGGAGTGAAATCTTCACAAACGAGATTGATGTAAACTAACTATCACCATTATATATCTGTGGGAGGTTCCACTCTGCAGGTTTACACAGTAACTAATGTGAATACATGTGTTAACTCATTTTAACAGTCAACAACGGGACTGCTTGATGGCCTTTTAAGCCACGCCCCTTTTCTAACTGCAACAAAAACAATAGTCAATATGTTCCTTCAATCAAACGTTGAGCTTCCTGTCTGCTGTCATTGCGCCTTTGAATTCGTCTTTAGACTTGATCTTTTCAGCAGCAGAAAAAGACTTTTTTCATTGGAGTTGGTGTCTAAATAAAAAAGGAAAATGGAGAAGCTGCTGCAAAAGAGTCCAGTTCTGTTCAATAATCCATTCTATAACGTAATTGTTCATTTTCATTATGTGACCCATAGACGGCCTGTTTATCATTATTCATATTTGTGTTACCAAAAACACAAAAGCATTTTGGCTGACTGAAGTCTTTTGCTTAAGAAATCTGACATTGATTGTTGGAGTTTTAGACATAAGAATTGCTTATTTCTAAGATTTATTTGTGTTTGTTTTTTGACTTTGTAGTCTGGATCTGTAGTGTGAGGATGTGAACGTGTACTAGATTCTGTGTCACCATTAAAGCCTTCTGTCAGCTGGATGCCTGTGTTTGCGTGTGTGTGTGTGTGTGTGTGTGTGTGTGTGTTTGTATGCTGGGGGGGACTAGCCTACAACAACAACTCACCTTCACTGTGAGGACGGTTGTGGTTGTTATGTTGCACAGCTCAAGTCCCTTCTGAGAGTAAGGCTTTGGAGCAGCAAGTCAGTTGTGGTGTGAGGGATGAGCTGTGTCAACAGATACTGTAGAACTACAGGCTTAAGTGGTTGTGAGAGCTCACAGGGTTCTTATCTACTCTTTCATTTCCTGTTGATTCTGTCAAAGAAAATGAAAGTGGACAGAATCTCTGTGAGATAGAAAGGTAAACAAATGTATGAAAGCCAAGATAAAGCATTTATTCAAACATTTATGAGAGACATCCCAGAAACACCATCACTGTTAGCTGGGTTACCCAGGCTCACACTGCGTGCTGTCCGGCTGCGGTGCGGACGCCAGAGTCTGTATGTAACTTGAAAAGTGCAAGAGGCACTCACACTTCATCCAGCCCAGTCCGGCCTCTCCAGCGCCCCGCATACGTTTCGTTTGCTTCCAATTATGGTCGGGCGCCAGAGAGCTGGAGCGCTTTTTTTGTGAACAATTTTAAGCAATGCTCTAGAACCCATACAAACCAGCCTTCCCTCTTTGTCATGTTGATCGCCTGTTCTGCTAGAAGTAACCTAATTGTTATGCATGGGAGAAACACCAGTGATAACTGTGGTCTCTGTCTTACCATGAGGCTGCTCCTAAAAGCAAAATTAAAATAACAAAACATGCAAGCACTCCCCCCATGGCAACTCTCCCCCTCTTGGACCTGGGAAATCCCAGGTCCTCAAAATAAGCAGGCATAAGAAATACAAGAATAAAACTAAACGAAAGTTAAAAAATGTCAGTATTTGTCCTTTGCGGGTCATCATGAAAAAGTAACACCAGCGAGTCCCTTTTCCTTCCAACTGCACCGCCCTTGAGGTGTGTGCAGTAACCCTTAAAAAAGCAGTCCACTTAAGGTGGGACCACTGGGGTCAGCACCTGCAGGTTCACGGGGATGAATGGTTCTGAATGGTCTGGCTGGTGGACTCAGCGACCCATGAAGATATGTGACATGTCAGAGAATGTAATTTTGACCAGTAGGGCTTACATGACAGGACCTCCAGCAGTGGATGGTAGCTGCAGAGCCTGGCCTCAAACAACCTGTCAAAAGCTCATATGGAGAGAAACCTGTAGAGTGAGTGAAAGTTTGTCTAATTGTTAGAAAAGCCAAATTTGTGATGTAGTCCCAGCATTTTCTCAACCTTATCAAAATGTTTATTACAAAAATATGTATCACTGTCAGAGCAAATCAAAGCTGGGAAACCATGAGTGTGGATATAATGATCAACCAATGATTTAATAACTGAGGTGGAACCTTCGCATGTGCAGGGGTAGGCCTAAGGCCAGCCCATAAAAAAAAAAAAAAACAACAATCATAATAATATAATCAAGAGAAATCTCCGCCCCTGGCCACAGGACGGGTGAAAACTTACGAGGTTTGAGGGTTGGTTTAACATTGAAAAGCAGACAAGTCTTTCATTTATATATAAAAAAAATCTACAGAAAGTATTTAAGATGTGGATGCCACCACATGAACAGTTTAGCCATCCTGGCTTGGGTCCCTACATGAGCCAAACCAAAGACTTGTTCCAGAGCTGCCTCATAAAACATACTTACCAGAAGAACTGCCCATCCACAAGGGCCCCTCCAGAGCCAGTGACTGTCTTTGATCTTTATCTTTATGACCTTTTGGTTGTTGTTCTGCTGTCATAAACTCATTTCTGCACCATCCTGCCAGTTCCCAAATAACAACGTTATGTACATATGCTGGATCAAAATAAACCATCACCTCTTGACGGGATGCATCCTCCAAAGCCAAACATAAGGCCAGCACCTCAGCAGCCTGTGCTGAGGGCGCCTGAGTCATGACCTCTGGGGTCACTGTGAAATACTGTCCATCCTTACATTCAACCACCTCTGCTGCACGCAATGAACCATCCTGTTTCTGCCAACAACAGCCACATTTGAACATTCACCTTCCTGTTTTGAGTGGTTCAGTGTGTATTAAATGTGTGATGCTGTAAGTTCTTTCATTAATCTAGTTTGCCTTCGAGAAGATAGAATGAATGCTGCTGATGCCATGTAAGACAAAATGGAATGTACAGTGAGAGTGATAAGTGGGTGTCACATGACATTGTGATCTTTTTGGTCTTTTTGATCATAATAGCGAGACCCGTTGTTCACAGAGTACAAGGTGATTGTCTTTTTTCCAAAGAATCTAAGGGGGCTTTGCTATTTGTTAACACTTTCCTGGTACCCTGAACCTTTTGATTCAGCACACCATTTACAACCCCTGTAGAAAAAAGTAAAATATTTGACTCTCAGGTGCTGAGGGGAGACAAAAGAAAGCCTTAGCCTGGTCCACTACAGTGAACCACTTGTAGTTTGGGCTCAGTGAGGTCAAATTATGGTGCGAATCTGTAATGAGCAAAACAGATGTTTTGGTTACATCATTTATAGCTCTAAAATCATGCGCCATCTGGTAACTGTAATTATCTGCTTTTAAAATGAGTCTAAGTGTTAAACTCCAGTGTGAAGCAGAACACTGTCAATATTTCATAAGCTTGTAATTTCTGCAAAACCCAACATCAGAAGGACCTTTCGACCAAAGATCGTCTAGGAGATCTTCCAACATAAATTTAGATAAATCGTGATCTGAACGTTCACGCCCGTGGTCACGTGTCAGTACCTAACGTCCTAAGATTGCGGAATATACCGACATCACCGTAATTTTACTGAAAGGTGTATACTGAACTCGCAGAAGATCCGAACCAGTCTTGTAGGTCACTAAGATATTTAACCATTGGACCTAATTCTCTTACTTCTGCTCCTGATGCTAAGGCTAACAAAATATGGATGGACTCCATTTTGTACCAGATACATTGTTAATTTACAGTGGGCTGGTACTCCCTCTTCACCTATATACATATGAAGAGATTCAATTTGCCACTCCATTTCTTCCACTTCCCTGAAAAGCTTTCTATGTACCTCATCACCTTCTTCGCTATCATAAATCAGAGTACAATGCAGAGGGTCAATGGGCAGGTGGTATGGAGCCAGAGATTGTATCCAAGGCTTCTGTCGGGCCCCACCCTTGCCAAAGGGTCACCTTGTCACCACAAGAAGATTCAGGACCAGGGGAAGAGCACCATACAATGAACTACAGAATGGAGGATCATTTTCTAGACTTTAACAGAACAAAACAAACACACAGCAAGACAAAGCTAACACTGTTAAAGCCACAACAGTTAAAATTCTAATTTAAAAAAAAAAGGTAATTAAAAAAACAGCTAAAAAGTCTCAAAAGTATTCTTAAAAAACATAAGTGTCCATAAAACTGCTGGGAAAAAAAACAGATCCTGCAGGCGGCCACAATCCCGATTTGGAAGGATGTTTGCCCGTTTAATTAGTCCAAACTATGTCATAAATTGTGCTATCTTAATAATGCGTCACTGGGTCCAAACCAGGTTTTCTGGCACTGACGGTGCTGCATTTAAAAATCTCTGGAAAAATTCCCGACTTGCATCAAACTGTGGTTGACCGACAGTTCTGTACAGCCATGACTGAATGCAGTTTGTGTACTCCACCCCTTTTCTGATTCTAATTGTTTTACATTTACATAAGTCTCATTCTATTTTTTTTATTTTTTTACCTACTGCCGCTTTCATTTCATTTCGCATTCATTTGCACTTTACTTAAGCCGACTCCTCCCGTCTTTCCACTTCCTCTTCTATTTTAAATCCTTTTGAGGAACACAATGTTGTTTATGGCCTGCTCTGGTAGCTGCTTTTGACCCTGTGGGAGATGTGATCTGTGAGCTTGTTTGTGGTGTGTATGCAGATGATGGCAGTAGGGCTGTAAATGCAGATGTGCTCGGCAGCACAGCAGTCTGTTCCTGTGGGGGAGGCCTTGGGAGCCCTCTTCCCCTTCCCAACCTGGCTGCCATAACTTGAGAAATCAGATCCCTTTCTTCTTCTGTCATTTGACCTCTTTCTCCCCCATCTTCAAGATCACAGGCCACATGGCCTGCAACAACACAGGAGCCATCATTGCCCCCTCTGCAAGTATATATGGTGGGAGAGCTGTAAGCAACAGGGGATAATTCCCCCCACTGCCACCTTCCCCCTTCTCCTCCACACTTACCAATTTTTCTCCAGTCTGCTTTCCTTCTTTTTTCCCTCAGTCCTGCCATTGCAGTTGCTGTAACTGCCATCAAATGAACCAGCCTCCTGTTTTCCTCTACCTCCTCAACTTCTTTCTGCAGCTTACATTTCGTTCCCCATCTATTATCATTAGCCTTTTTCCTCCAAATTTAACTTTGCCAATAGCAGATATTTAATGATTCCACAATAGGTTTCTGCTTACCTGTCAAATGAGGTGCCTCGGAACGACCCCATATTGCTGTTGACACCTCTGTTCCTCTGCTGGCATGCATCTCCAACTGTAATTCTCACCAAAGAGCAGCTTGGTCCTATATAATAATTTCAACCTCTGTGGAAAAAACAGGATTTCACAGTATGCTATACAAACTATTAATTCATTCAAGCTTTTAATCACTAAGCATTTCAAATGAATAAAGCAGATCAGATTGTATTAAGTTTTATTGAACTGGAAACTGCTTCTCTTCTTCAAGTGGTATAAAAATAGAGGCAGATTAAAGCACAACCAACTCATCCTGGAAAGAGATCACAAAGTGCATATGAAAAAGAACATTAAAAATGAGGGAGGAAACAGGGTATAAGTGCAAGCACTCACAGTATTTAACGCGACATTTCTCGCATAACTGTTCCAGACACTTGGGGCTTAATCACCACACCGAGCTTCTTAAAAACACAATTTACGTTAAAAAACAGTCGATAACTAAAAATATAAAATACTATAATTATATTAAAATGATTTAAAATGGCTCCCATTCAACCCAGCATTCTGCGCGCCGCCCTGTCCTGGAGGGTTGGGGTTTTTGGGTCAGTACAAACAAAGGTTTGGACCTGACGTCTTAGCACAGGACTGAATTCCTGAGGGGGGCTCATCAAAGCACATTTCACACACACACACACACACACACACACACCCACACACACACACACACACACACACACACACACTTTTACTTGTAAAAGAAGCCCATACACCTCTCTCCATTCTCTACCTCTGGACAAAAATCTCAGATTTTGGCCTAAAGCTTGGAGCCCTTACGCTGTTCTGTTGCCTTTGCTGCATTTGTCTTCAGGTTTTGATTGAACATAAAATAATGGACCCCTATTGAACTTTGCGAGCTGTTGCTGGGGAACAAACATGAGCTCACAAACACCTTTGACAGTGAGGCAGAGTTACTGCCTGCCTCACCTTGTCAGAAGCAGTTGTATGTCAGATCCAAACACTCAATAAGTATTAACATCTGAAGTTTTGAATAAAACATTTTATTATTAACATGCTGATTAAGCTAAAGACACATACAGTGGGTACGGAAAGTATGGATGAGCTTCCTCTGCAGGGTGGCCAGGCGCTTCCTTAGAGATGGGGTGAAAAGTTCGGTCTCCCAGGAGGAGCTTGGAGTAGAGCCGCTGCTCCTACACATCATGAGAAGCCAGTTGAGGTGGCTCTGGTTTGCCATTGGTTTTCCACAGCTTCATTGAGTTGCCTATGAAGGGTCTTAGAGTCCTGTTGAGTCCTGATGCTCCAAGCATTCCATGATCCATGTGTGTGTAACTGAGTCATAGGTTTTCTTGTAATCAATCCAGGCTGTGCACAGGTTGGTGTGTCGTGACCTGCAGTCTTGAGCGACTGTTCTGTCAACCAGAAGTCGTGTTTGACTCCTCTGGAATCTCTATCAATGCTCTTATCTGCGTTGCTCATTAATGTATCCATGTGTAACATGTTCACAATGTATAGTATAATTACACAAAATTGTACTTTTTATTTTACACCTGGTAATTGGGTTGTATGCTATTAGGATCCTTCAGACTCAAACTATAAACTGATGCTCTGCCCTTCCCCTTCCATTTTGCTGTTTTCTTAATTGGGTAGAGGTGAGTATGGCGAATATATTTTCCTTTGTATTTATTTTTGCTAATTTGAACTTGGTACTTTTTGAGTGCGGCACACGCTGACCCCATATTTTGTTGTAACCAAAGAATAAATAGAGACTTCTCCAAAGAAAATTCCTCCAGCATCATGTGGTTTCCTGACGCATTGCACCGTAAAAAACACAACACAACGCAGAGCAGAGAAAAAGACGGTTATGTAAGGACTCTGCTTGTCTTGTCCTCCTCTGACCACCAGTGGGAGCCTTCGCTAGCTGCCTCTGTCTTCCTGCCATACTCCAACTCCCATCAGGCAACTGGTCACCGCTTCCTGCCTTCACCAGCTGTTCCCCATCATGTCATCATCTTTCATGCATTTAAGCCTATCTCTTTCCATGCCTTGTGCGTAGTCTTGTTCTAACTTTCCTGCTGGGCAGTCTAAGCGTTAAGTCTCCTTGGTTTCCTGTGAGCTGACCTTTGCCTGTTTGCCTTGTCTCCCGCTTCACTCCTGTGTTTTGATCCTGGACCGTTTTGACTTTGACCTTAATTGCTCCTCTAGTGCTTTTGCCATTAAACCCGTTGCAAATGGATCTACATGCCTCAGAACCTTTGTTACAGGTTACACATGCCTATTTATTTTGGGTGCAATGATGCCTGAAATGAGCTTCCATGTTGTGGAGAGACAGGTTATTGGCCAGTAGTTGGTTGGAACTGCACCCTTTGAAGGATCCTTCTGGATCAGAATCATTCTGTTAGCCATCTAGTAGCAGCTGATTCATTTGTGCTACCCGGCGCTCATGGAATGCAGTGAGTCTCTAAAGCTGACTGTTGAATCTATTGAACTGTTGTGTTCTTGGTGTCATTTTGTCCCGCCAGTCTCTCCTGGGAACACTGTTTACCATCAGTGTCTGCAATAATGTGTCTGTAATTCTTTGTAGGAGATCTTTTTCCTCATCTGTTCCTGCTTTTTCTTAGAAGGCAGAATGATGTGTTTATTCTGAAATGTCTGTATAAGAACAAGCACATGGAGGGATTTCTAAAGCATGTGAAGGTTATCTTCAGAGTCTTCAAGTCTGCTGGCATTCAGCAGCATGTCACAGCCTCTGATGGAACAAACAGGTACACTTGTAGTGATTATTGCACATTTAGTGGTTATTGTGAGTATGAGTCTTAATTATAGCTTCTGACAGCAGATCAGAGCAGCTTTAAACTGCTTCAAAACAGTTCCTCCTTCTTTGAAATATGAACAAGTCCGCTCTCTGGTAATCTGTGTTTGCAAGGCCATCAAAGGTGTTTAACCCCTTTGTGTTTGTGTCTGATGTGGTCGTGTCTGCACAAACAGGCAGGAAACTGTGGTGGCTTTGAATCTCTACGGCTCATTCATGAAAAAAGGGTTAAATCATTTAAATGAATGTTGTAGCATTAACTTCAAGTAATATCACCACAAAGCCATATATTTGTATCACACACTGCTTTCAACATGTGTGAGCAGGCGCACTAACTACTGCTGATGGAAGACCATGTGAATCTCTGGTCTTTATTTTCAACTTTTTTCTATTGAGGTTACTTTTTTGTGTTGATTTTTGGCTTAATTTAAGATTTAAGTTTTAAAAATGAGTTTACCCATTCAAACTTCGACTCAGCCTCACAGATTGCTGTTTACGTTGCAGTGCTGACTTACTAAAACATATTTGATGTGGCTGTGATCCTAAATGAGTCTCCAGAACTCTGCAGAACTCTCCTCGTCGACAGCCGTACACGTGCTTCCAGGGTTTGTATTTGATGTCAACTGAGACAACAGAGGCCAACAAATCATTAAAGTAATTATAATAATCCATTTTTTTAATTTAAAAGCCCCTTTCAAGAAACTCAAAGACACCATACAAGAGGAAAATTCAATAATATCACCTGTTTTTAACAAGTGAGTTTTGAGTTTGGATTTGAAGATTGGTAGAGTGTAGAGGTATGTTACGGAGGCCAGGAAGGAGATAATTCCAGAGTTTGGCAGCAGAGCAGCTGAAGGCTCTGCCCCCATGGTTCCAAGCTCGGTTGGGGTAACAGAGAGAAGAGTATTGATGTGTCAAAGTTGGGAAAGATAGGAAGGAACCACGTTATGGAAGGCCTTATTGGTAAACAGCCGGAGTTTGAATTTGATTAGAGGTTATGGATAGCCAGGCGGCTGCTGGAGAGTGGGGGGTGATATGACTAAAGGAATCTGGAATCTGGAGACGATGCAGGCAGCAGACTTCTGGACCAGTTGGAGCTTATTGAGGGTTTTTTAGGGGAAACCAAAAAGGAGAGAATTACAATAGTCTAAACAGGAAGTGACCAGACTGGGAACCAGAGTAGAAGTAGAGTGGACAATGACGGAGGGGCAACAGTGATTAATGTTACGTAAATTAAAATGGGCAGACCGAGCAATGTTATTCATATAAGATTGCAAAGATAAAGAACTGTCCAGGATGACACCCAAACCCTTTACCTCCAGTGAGGGGCAGACTGAGGATGAGTTAATAGAGTAAAACGTGTAACTTTGGAGAGGGTGAATTTAGAACCAACAAAACTTTTTTCGGTTTTATCAATATTGAGTTTCATGAAGTTTAAGGTGAACCAGTTTTGATTTCAGACAGACAGGAGGGCATGGAGGAAGGTGGAGGAGAGGAGTCAGTTTTGCTTGATAAGTAGAGCCGAGTGTCATCTGCGAAACAATGAAAATTGATATTACATTTACAAAAAACATTGCCAAGGGGTAGGAGGTAAGAGGACAGAGAACAGAACCTTGGGGCACACCAGAAGAGACAGAAAGGGCTGAGATTTAATTAAGTTGAATGAATTGGGTGCAGCCTAAGAAGTAGGACTAAAACCAACTGAGGGGGTGGAGGTGATGCTGAGGGAGGAGAGCCTCGAGGAGGAGAGGAGAATGGAGTGAGATATGGTATCAAAGGCGGCACTCAGATCAATGAGGATGAGAATGGTGAGGAGGCCAGAATCAGCTCAATGAGCAGTGCTTTTCAGCATAGCATTTTCAGTGCTGCGTAAGCGGCAGAAACCACACTGGAAACATTCCAGAAGATTATATAGAGTTGGGAAGCGACTATTGTCTCTTATATTATGGAAATGAACAGAAAGGTAGAAATTGGATTCACAACCGTTTTAGCCTCGTTTTCCCCCTTCCTGTTTGCTGATCCACAAACTACAGTTCCTTGTGTTATTCTTGTGTGTTAAAATGTTCAGTCTCGCAAGCTAACTGAAACTTCAACGAAATGGTTACATTTAAAGTGAAGCATCAATTGATGGCATACACATCTGACATTATTCTGCCGTTTAACTCAATGTTGTCAGAACAAGTGAAGCTTTAAACAACCCACTGGGAGAGCTGAGTCACACCTCCTTCTATACCTTCATCTATGTTAATAGTTTCATGTGATAGCAACATTCTACCAAACCATTGTGTCTCTGTCCTCTCTTAAAATTCATTTCCTTTATGTCTTTTTTATTCTCCAGGCTGAATACAAACTGTCTTCCGCCACAAAGTTCCTGCTCCATGGACAACATCATCAACTCTGTGACTGCCATCAGCATCTAGACTCTGGGGGTTTCCTCACTAAAAATGTTGATATGAAATAAAATCAAAATCAATATCTAGAAAGTAGAGACTGGTCAATATTGTCCATGATGATGGTGAACTTCCATCCTGCCCGCAAGTGTTCTCACCTCCATCTCAGAGAGAGAGCGGGTTCAGTCATCCAACCTGTCCAGTCCGTTAACTGTATCTGACAACTGGACTGAGTGAGTATGACGTCACCCATAGAAAGTGACTTATCTCCAGAATAATTAAGTCAATTCAGTCGCCATTTTTTCACAATATGGTCAATGCCATTTTGGAGCCAGACAACGTTATGCACTCTGGCCAATCAGGAGTGAGCTTGTTGGAGGGCCACACCCTGACCACTTTAAAGCAGGCTTGAGTGAGTCTGTCAATCAACATGAGCATCCAACATGGGATCACATGCTTTTATTGAGGCATTAGATTGGTAAGTTAAAAAAAAGTACCAGAGCAAGAAGGGTTATTCTGACGAACAGAATGACTGAGTAACAGCTGTTTATTTCTCTATAGAAGTCTATGGGATTTTGGCTTCTTGGAACCAGCAGGTACTTCCTGTTTGGAACGCCAGGGTTGAGGGGTCCCTCGGTTCAGTTCTCCTTTACAGTCAGTGGTCAAGTCTCCAGCAGTCTTGAATTGATAGCTCAGCAGACCAGGGTCATAGCTAATAACAGTGACAGTACTTTGGCATTTCTCACTGGAGAACACAGGCTCATATGAAGCGTCTTTTTATGTTTGTAGGGTTTTCGTGAACATAGCCTTGTCTTGGTAGAAATGATGGTTGAGGCTTGGACTTTATCACAGTTTGGTTTCCAGAATGGTGTCTTTAGCTCCATGAGCATGTCCTCTAGCAGGTTGGATTACACTGACATGACAGGCTTTCATTTAGGAACTTTTGTTCGTATTCAACTTTTGAGCAGAACTTAAAACTTATTTTCAAAGTTGACCCCTGTAGTCTAGAAGACAGTGCAATGAAGCTTTACAGCTGAACATTTACCACGAGAAGGGCACTTTTGGACATTTTTAATATCAAAAACTACAGTGCATTTCATAAAAATGTTTGAGTTTGAGCATGCAGGTCTTGAGCATCAACACTCCAGTCCCGTCTCCACAACTTTCTGCAGAAACTTCTCAAAGGAGCTTCAAAATCAAATTAAACTTTATTTGTGCGGCACTTTTCCAACTCAAAGTGCTTTACATAAAACATCATCTAATTATTAATACCAAAAACACTGTTGTGTAGAATCTCTCTGAGGAAAACACTGGAGTTCAAACTAAAATATAAAACAGATAAAGGTTTAAGCAGATATAAACGACCAGACAAGTACATAAATAAACCTTAATAGACAGATATAAATCAGCAAAAGCGAATAAAAAACATTAAATGAATAATAAAACAATTTAAATATCAAATAAGTTTATTTAAACTAAAAGCCAGATTAAAATAAAATGAAGTCTTTCAAGGACAGCAGACATAAAAACAAGTAGCAGTCCCTGTAATCATGTAAGCGGATGACTTTAACTGTGTTTCCTGGCACATAGTGGAACCAGTGACTAGGAACAGTACCAGTGCAGGAATACAGTGCTTTGTCTTCAAAATCCTCCATGTACAGGTTAGCCACTATGGGAGAAACTAGAGAGAACATGGCACAGCCATGCTGCTGACTGTAGACGTGTCCCCTAAACTGGAAGTTGGTGCTGTTCAAACAGAGCTCCAACAGGGTGCAGGTACAGTCAGGTGTGAGCTGTGGATCAGCGAGCCATCCTTTATAAGTCTCTTCCTCACAGCACAGTTTATCTAGTTGCTCAAATTCTTTTTACATGTTCAGCTAATCCCCTCATTGGAATGCTGTCCTTTCTCGGGTTTGTAACCCAAATACTTAAATACTGACAGTTTTCTTTAGTCTTTCAGATGCTTTCTTTAGAGGGCTCCACACAGAACCACCTACCTACCCCTGTTCTCTGTATCCTCCTCTCTCACACTAACCACCCTAAGAACCTCCTTCACTTCAGTGCTTGGATGGATGGAAAAAAAGCAGGGCGGTGTTCCCTGTGAACCAAGGTAAAGAAACAATGGTATATAGGCCTCTTTTCTGGCAGCTCCAACCTCAGCATCCACATGCCATCATCCTCACTGGCTTTCATAATTTGGTTTCCTCTTCCTCTGCTGCCCTCTCCTGTTTGTTCTTCATTCCTGCCGGTTCTTTCACTGTTGCTCACAGTTGTCGGGAATCATGGGCAGAAATGCAGAAATTCCGACACATCTCCACTCCGATCATCTTCTGATCTATTGTAAAAGCATTCCCAGAGTCTTTTAATGACAATTATGCTGCTTTTAACCAGAAAAACAAAATGTTGTCATTATGTTGGACATAGTTTCTGCAGTGCGGCAGGAGTTCAAAATAAAATCACCATCAAAATGAGTTATGAAACACCCCCACACTCAGTTTCTGTCACCCAGAAATGAGATTGTCAGAGTTTATTTTGTAAAAGAGTTAAACACAATTTGTAATCTTTATAGATCCCCTCCAATTAAAATAGTATTTTGGTGATTTACTATGTTCTTGTAGCATTTTTCTGATGATGGAGGACATGTATAAAGAAAACTGAGATTAAAATTGCATTGCTGAGTATTTCTTTATTCAAATATTTGTGAATTGGGTGCAGAACAAAAAGATGCCATTTGAAAAAAAATATCCTTGGTGGGCCACAAGCTCCCTGGTGCACTCCATTCTAAAACATCCACTTCAGACAAATAGATCCATGTACGTCTTTGTTTTGCTTGTCTGAGCTGGAATCTGGATCAAAACTGTAGGGCTGGATAGCATCGATATTGCTCACCATTTTAGTTGAACCGGCAATGGTAGAGGGGCTGTCAGCTAGTGAGAGAGTGTGTAAACGAAGGAATTATGGGAAATGAGCGCAGGCTTACTCACCTTATGTCCATGCTTACCGTACTCCAACAGTCCCGCCCACAACTCAGAGAAGGCTTTCTAAAAAACTCCTGTCGCTCTGCAGAAACTATGTCCCAGAAAACAACGCAGGTGTTTTTTTTTTCCTATTTTGGCTGAAAACAAATAAAAGACCACTGGGAACGCTTTTACAATAAATAGGGGAACTACAGTCGCCAGTCAGGTGTGAGCTTGTTCGAAGTCCACACCCCTTCCGCTGAAACGTCCGGTGAGCCAGGGGGCACCACATGCCTTTACTGAGGTATCTGATTGGTCAGTTTATAACTTCAATAACTTGCTATAAAATAAAAAAAATATGACAAAATAATTGGAAATACAGTGGCACACTGCACGGTGGTTAGCGCTCTTGCCTCACAGCAAGAAGGTTCCCGGTTCAAGTCCTGGCTGGGGTCTTGAAACAGTGTCACCAATGGGGGATCTTTCTGTGTGGAGTGTGCATGTTGTCCACGTGCATGCGTGGGTTTTCTCTGGGGACTCCAGCTTCCTCCCAGCATCCAAAAACATACTTCATAGGTTAATTGGTCACTCTAAATTGTCCCTGTGTGTGTGATTGTGGCCCCTGCGACAGACTGGCGACCTGTCCAGGGGTGTCCCCTGCCTTTGCCAATAAGTAGCCGGGTTAGGCTCCAGCAACCCCGTGACCCCGAAAGGAATACAACGGTTTAGAAAATGAATGAATGAATTACAATGAGAAAGACCATGTTCGAAAATGTATCAGAGCAAGAATGTTTTTTCTGAAACTCAAATGACTGTGTAATAACTGTCTATTTCTCAATAAAAGTCTCTGGGATTTTGAGATTTGAACCAGCAGGTTCTTCCTGTTTGGGGCGCGTTGTTCTCCAGTCGATACTCTGGTTTCCACAGCGGAACCTTTAGCGAGCTTTTTGCTTCCGCACGGAACTGTTTTCGTAACAGTCGTCCGTGCGGAAGAACGACCCGCGTGCGTTTGTGCGCGCGCAGCTCCTGCAGTTTCATTTTCTAAATACAGGAAGAACATCCCATGAGGAGCTCCCAGGTACGCGCTCGTGCTCTCTGGACGGTTCACGCGCTTTAAGGTGGACCTCTGTACTTAAAACCTTCGCTTTCATGGGTTTACTTCTTGTTAATCAAATGTTGAAAATACCTGCACCTTCTGCACCACACACCGCCCTGTGAACTGCACGGACTCCTACCTTCTGTCGCTCTGTCTCTGGGAGTTTGTGTCCGAGAGCCGTGATTAGCTGCTGACAGGAGAACACGTTCACACGCGCAGGACTGACATCTGAGGCGCAGGACTTCTCTGCGCAGACACATGCTGGTCATGCGCATGAGATGGCCCTCAGAGCAGGAAGAGGACGAGTGCAAAGACAGTCCTTCCTGATGTCATACCTGTCTGTGGAGGTTAGGACATGTGGAAGAAGACTGACTAACAGGAGGAGGACTGAGGAATGGAGGGAGGAGAAGAGAATTAATGTCCATCTTCAGGAAGAAGAGAGATAAGCAGAAGAAAACTGATGAGTCCACATGAATCCACCAGAGGAACAGCTCATGAGAAGGGTTTTGGAGATAAAAGCTGGAAAGCTGATTAATTTCTTTTAATCATTAGAAACAATAGCGATAGTTAGATAAATAGCATTACCTGTGATAACATCGATGTGTATGCTATTTCTTTATCTCTGTTTTAGGAATATTCTAAAGTAAGTAATAACTGACATAAAGATAAATAAAAGGAACAGTGATTGTTGTCTTTCCCATTCTCGTTCTCCCTGTTCCTCCTCAGGATGGAGCTTTCATCTCTGCTTCAGGAGCTTCATCTTTCTTCCTCAGGAAAGCTCCTCCCCTCTAATCAAGTCCCTCCAATCACAGATCTTCTGCCTCACCTGCGGGAAAAGCTCATTGCAGTAGCTAAGAAACCGTCTGAATCTCGCACTCTGATTGGCCAACTGGAGCATCTTTTCTTGACAGCAGATCCTGATTGGCTCTTTTGTCCGAACTCATCTCAGGGAGATGAACGGATGAGGCTTCAAACTGAGTATTCCTATCTGATTAGAGCTCTGATTGGCTGCGCAGCTCTACCCCTCTGCAGTGATGACTGCAGCTCTCTGAGTGCTGCAGCCTATCAGAGTGTGCCGAGCCAGGCCTCGGCGGTGTGCTCCGCCCTCACAGCATTACTGCAAAACTACGGGAAAGGGGGAGGAGTCAAAGGACCTGCAGCACAGCTGTTGCATACTCTTGCTCCGCCCATCTGCGTGTTTGCTGTCACACATTTCCAGGTGAGCTGATGAAGCATGCTGAGGCCCTGACCAGTGTCACTCACTCACATCGGTTGTGTTTGGTTAATAGGAACAGGCTTGGACCTCCTCCTCCTCCAGGAATGAGGCGTGGAACCTACAAGTGGTGCTCCTCAAGGTGGGGGGCTGGAAAGACTCCACCCACCTCCTGATGGGGACCAAAGAGGAGGACCACAGAGGAATTCTGGGAGGAGTTCTGGACATCCTGCAGCCTCAGATGAGCAAGTGAGACTTTGATTTATGGAGAAGTAACTGTAACTTCCAGTTGATAAAGGAGTACAGTTTTCTCTAACAGATGTTTTCTGCACAGCTGGAATTATCCAGGTCTTAATGTTAGGTTAAGTGATTGGTTGTTTATTTGTTTTGTAAGTGGCCATGTTATAAGCAGGATTGCGCCGGATAGTGTGCATTTTCAGAAATTAACGCTCGGCATGAAAGCCTGAACCGTCCAACACAAAGCGGAAGACAGTCTCTTCAGACGTGTAATTCATCTCTGTTAATATATAATAACCGGTTAATTAAAAAAAAAATAATTGCATGCATTAACACATTAAAGTTACCACCCTAGTTTTTTTCCTATCTTCTCTTAATGTTTTTGTCTGTGAGGTTTTCTAACTTTCCCGTTGTGTTGCAGAGATTCGTGGCAGCGCTGTGAGGCGGTGAAGCTGGTGTTCGCCTGGACTCTCCTGCAGGTCTGTTTCCTCTCCTCAGTCCTAACACAATGAGAGTTGGATTAAGACTGGAGCTGTGAATGGATATTATTATCACATGAAACACTCTCACCACCCTGTCTGTTCTGCACACACTCGCACATACATTCACACAGATCTGTGCGGACACAGTTTGTTACAAACGCTGAAGTTGTTTACTGACTCACATTTTTTCAGCAGACTTCTGGCCAGTTAGGGCACTCCCAGATGTTAGAAGAAGCCTTGTTTACAAGCAGCTCCATAGCTAGCTATGTTTGTTTGTGAAAAACAAACTGCAGCCACTGCTGCCTGCTTTGATTGTCCTTTGGATGATAGAAACAACTTCTTACTCTGACACAATCTACCCATGAAGTTACAGCCACTGAGCTACGTTTCTTTTTAGACAAAATGCAGAACTTTGTTTAAGAATGACCTTTTGTGTACAATGGTGGGCGGCCATGATACAGAGATAGAGTAGTTGACCTCTGATCGGAAGATTGCTGGTTCAGTTCCCACCTTACCCGCTCATGTGTCTTTGGACAAGACACTAAACCTCACCTTGCTCCAGGTGGTTTAGGCTGGTGCAAGTGTAGAGCTGCGATCCCACTAAACATGATTCGTGTGTCAGGAATGTCCGGTTTTGATGTTAAGTCAATGTACAGAGGTCCTGCCACAGATTTTTATGTCGGGCACAGTACGGCGGTTTGGCAGCAGCGCATTTTAGGCGTCGCATTGTGGCACATCCAGAGTTCAAACAACAGAACTGTGGCAAAGAATTTGCATCATATCAACCAATCAGGGACTCATCTTTGGCCCGTGACATGTTGGTGACGTGATCAGTGGGTGGAGTCCAAACCTAACATGAAGGAGAACCTGATCGTTCTCATCCTGGCCTACAATATGGAGTCAATAAAACATTTGACATTTTTTTCCCTCCTCAGGCTAATGCGGACAGCAAGTCATCACACTGAGTCAGAGACACATAGAAGTCCCGCTGAAAGCGCTGTCATTCAGATGCAGCTCCAGCAGGAGATGACAAACTCACCGTAGTGATAGAATCTCTGAATGATCTCATGAACCCAGACATGGAGACGTGATTAACGATGTTTTTGTAGAGCTCTGACGGTAGATTCAGGTTTATGAACATTTTTTGGACAAGCATTCAGCAGTGAATTTGATGCGTGTTGAAAGAGAGACCGTGAGCGCTAATTTGACGTAAGAATTGTGTTTGGTTTGAATGCAGCTTTAAGCAGCGGAGCCGCCAGTGTGTGAATGTGACTGTAAAGCAATTTGGGGCTTCAAGGAAGATAGAAAAGAGCTATACAAGTATACACAATTTACTATTCCTAAATCTTTTTGATCTAATGTTTTTTCACAATTTATTGGTCTTCCTCCTGTTGTTTGTTTTCATAGCTGTGAACCACTTTGATGAGTCTCAATCAGTGTTTCTTAACCCTGGTCTTTGTGGAAGACTGTCCTGGATTTTTCTACACTACCCTGCTCAAACACACATCATCAGGCTTCTGCAGAGCTGATGAAGATCTGAATAAGGAGTGGTAAAGCAAGGGAACATGGGAAACCTACAGGACAGGGTTCCTTGAGGACCAGGGTTAGGGAACACTGATGTAGACTCTTTTAAAGTTCTGTAATTAATCAAAAAAACACTGTTTTTTTCAGGTGACCCGCCCCTCTCTGTCTCCGCACCTCCACCGCCTGCTGCCTCCCTCCCTCCTTCTCAATGATGACTACAGGCCAGAGAACAGCATGCTGGGAGTTCGCTGTCTTCACCACATCGTTCTCCACACAGTAAGATCTCACATCACTCAGACGGATGAATGTAGAGGTGAAGATGATCAGTGAAAACACAGAAAAACATTATGACAGCTGACAAAAAAGACGGGCTTTGATCCAAAGTCAACGAAGGTCATGAAGAAAACTGACTTCGGAGTTTAAGATACTGAAAGCAAAC
This sequence comes from Oryzias celebensis, assembly GCA_014656515.1. Taxonomy (NCBI): domain Eukaryota; kingdom Metazoa; phylum Chordata; class Actinopteri; order Beloniformes; family Adrianichthyidae; genus Oryzias; species Oryzias celebensis. Next base: position 6,357,144 of record BNCR01000009.1, on the reverse strand, counting down.
AGCGGATGATCTAAAAAAAAAGCGTATCTGTCAAATAGTGATAGATGAAGATGAGGAGGGTGATGCTCATGAGGAAGATGTTGGTAAAAAAAAGTGTGTTTGTGTTCAGGCAGCTGCAGATCTTCGTCACTTTAACCAAGCAGAGGTGGTGTACCAGGCCCTGTTCAAACATCTCTACACCAACCAGGCAGCAGTCATCCAGGTAACACACTTCAGACACACATGTGCACACACGCACAGCTTTAAACACACTCTCCTCCACCTCTGCCTCCACAGCTCAGTCTCTCCTGCCTCCTGGACCTCCTGCTGGTACTGGAAAAGTCCCCCTCTTCTCCTGATCCCTCCTCCTCACGCAGGAAGCCCTGTCGCCATGATGACGTTTTGCGCTTGATTCTTACTCACATGGAGGCGGAGCATAAGGCGGCGCTGCGGCGTGTCTACGCCTCAGCTCTGCCTCTTTACATTGACAGGTGGGTTTAAGTTTTAAACCTTTCTGTTCTGGATCCTCAGATCAGTTTTTTACCAAAGAAACTTTTAAAATTAAAAATACAAAAAAAGTTAAAATTTCAGAATTTAAGAAGATAAAAACATGATAATCGTACAAAGAAACCCAGAAAAGTAAAATTCACCTAAAAGACATGTTTTACATTAATGAAAAAAACTTTGAGAAAAGTTTGGAACCATAGACAGAAGAGGTTTGTTGTGCGTCCAGGATGGGCGTGGCCGTGTGCAGACACCTGCAGCGGCTGGAGCGGGTGCTTCTGGGATATCTAGAAATCAGCGATCCGCCTGAGGAGACGAACCGTCTGAAGATCCTGGACGTGCTCCAGAAGACGATCAAAGCAGCATGGCCACGGTGAACATGCACGCACGCGTGCACAAGCTGTGAATGGACTTTATGATATGAAACCACACTGTTAAGTTCCTCCACGTCTTTCAGGTTGGTACAGGACTCCATCCAGATTCCAGGCTGTGTGTTTGTCTCCTCAGGATGGAGACTCGCATCAACGCCTTGCTGCTCTGCTTGTTGCGGCTGCTGGTGGACGTGTCCTCGGACCGTCAACTGGGAGAATCGGTCAAACGGGAACTGAAAGATCAGACCGCCGCCTCCATCCAGCTGCTGGATGCCTGCTCGCACGGGCGTGTGAATGTGAGTCACCTCAGCCAATCAGTGGGCTGTCCTTTTATTCTGAGTCTCATCATGAGATCATGTGACATAACAGCCAACATCTGAACACATTGATCCAGAACTATGGACCAGAAATCTGCCATGTTTCTTTGAGTTCAGCTGAGACATCATTTAACTACTTTAGGAGACCTGTTGATTTTGTCTTAAAAAGAGAAATAACAGGAATGCAGACACCAAATCAGTAATATTTTTAGATCAGGTTTTGCATTAGTTAGATTGATGATCTGGATATTTGCTTTTTGACCTCATTTTTCCAGATAAATCATACATTTTCTTTGAAGTTCACTGGGAAGGGAACCTGAGGGGATCAATATGCAGGTGAACCAATCAGTTAATGAATAAATCATCAACTGGAGGTTGTGAATAAAACAACAGTTTAGGATTTATTTGTTTGACATTCATTAAAGGAACTTTGCAGAGAAAAGTGTCTGTTTCTCTTTATAACAAAAGTCAGACTAAAAACAAGTAAAAACTGATAAATAAATTGTTTTTATTTGGAATTAAACCCTCCACACTTTTCTTTCAGATTATGCAGTCAAACTCATCAGAAAACATTTTGCTTTTGACCGCAATATTACAAATGTCGTTTATAATAAAGGTTTTAAGCCTTAGTCACAACTACAGGTGAATAAGAGTTAAAAAAAAAGATCAAATCTGTAAAAGGCACACAGGTGATCCACAGGAAAGGTTGTAGATCACTCTGTGAACCTGTAGAGAGACAATGTTTGTGTACGTTTTTTTTATGGGTATGCTGCCGGCGACAGGTCGTAGGGAACACTTGTAAGGGTGAAGTAGGTGAGATGCAGGTGTGTTGGCTGGATTTTTCATTTATTTAAAACCCCCAAATCCAGTGCACTGTGCAAGGAGCTCGTTGGTGCTGTTCACATGATAAGTGTGCGCTCCCTGAGACCTCTGGGGTCTGCAGCAGTAAATCAGCTGCTGGTCTTTCTTCAGCAGCGTGCTGCAGCTTCCTGACAGCATTACAGCTCCATTAGAGTTTGGTGTTTGTTTCACACTGATTGGTCCTTCCTGATAAACGGAGAGCTTTCTTCTTAGTCGTTTATGCTGCACCTCTGTGCTCCAGCTTCTTATCTTCTGCTTTGATGCTTATGCATGCCTCAGGCAGGCCTGCACTGCAACAACTTTCCATCTGTTTGGTTTCCAGTTGAAGTGATTGAAATGAAGCATGGACATTCACACTGGCTCCCTGCTGTGTCTCAGCTTCTTCTCCAGCAGGTCGACAGCAGCTGCTGCAGCTCAGACGTCCTCCGTTGCCTGGCAACAGTGATGGAGAAATGATGCTGGAGGACGGCCATCAGACACTGGTGTGAAATTTGAAGAACGGACCTCAGCCCTCTGAAACACACCGGGACTTCCTTTGTGATGGCGTTGGAGGCGGGGCCACAGATTGCACAGGTGGTTTTAAAACTGTAGACATTTGGAAATATTGCTCATCTACAGAAAATCGCCATCTCCAACCTTACGAGGAGCAGGACTTGTGACTGCAGATCTTTCTTACCCACTAACTGTTATGGAGGAAATCCATGAAAGAGATGGTCAGTGGCGTGTCAGCACGCCTGGTATGTGCTTCAGAACCGCAGAGCTCTCCTGCTGCCTCTTCAGACGGCAGCGCTTAAAAACACAAACCGCAGTGGATTATTTCAGCAGTTTCTGAACGGACGGAGGAGCACCTGAGGTTTGCAGAAATACTGTTCCAGTTTTTACTTGTATGTTTTGGTCAAGGATCAAAACAAGGATCAAGTTTTTATATTTAATGCTTGAAAAAAACAGTAAAATGTCTCTAAAGAAACTGGATTATCATGGTGTTTTTAGTCACCGCTACTATTCTACTCTTTTCTATAATATTAGCTTCCTTTAGATAATTTAGTCTCATCCAATTAACGTTTGGAGTTTTCAGGATTTGACTTTAACTCTTTTCTTAGTTCACTTTAGCTGTTAGCAGTCACATGTCCCGGAGAAATCGCCAAGCAATAAATTAAGAAGTCATTTTTAATCAAAGAAGAAAAATATTATTTTTCAATTTCTGGTAGCTGCAACTTGACCCAAATTTGACTCTCATGTTCAGGTGTGTTTTTATCTGTGGTTTCTGAGGATCGCCCGTGGGTTTTGTAGTTTTCTGACCAGATGCTGATTGGCAGTTTTGCGATGAGATGCGGCTTCTTCTCTTTTATTTCCCATTTCCTGTTGGAGCTCTTCCTGTTTTTGGGTATGTTTGTTTTTCACACCCGTCAGGACCTGCTCCTTTAGCAGAACATTTTCCAGCTCTGGAATATAGATATGTCTTTTTAGAAAGGTTAAAAACCTGTTAAAACATGACAACAGTTGGTCATTGGGTTACCTGCTCGCTGTGTGCTAAGCTCCGCCTTCACTGCGGCAAGCGTTTGCCCTTCCTCCCTGCTCTGAGCTTCTTGCTGCTCCTCCTGAAAGACAGTAGTTTCTGGTTTTACAGTTTATTCTAAAGGAACGAGTAGCAGTGTTGGATTAGACCTGGACTGGCCAATCTTGGTTCCCAAGACCCACAACCCTGCCTGTCTTGGTGCTCTTCTTAACCATCTTTCTCAAGTAGTCCTGGTAGAGCTGGAAATCACAGGGTTGAGGCTCTTGAGAACCGAGCCTTTCCATCACATCAGGAATCTTCCTGCTCTGTTCATTGTAAAAGTAGGACCCCCTGCTGGTCAGGAGGTGTGATGTTACCTGACAGGTGAGTGAGTCCAGACGCCTCTGAGCCTCCTGGCAGTCTGAGAGCACATCAGCGAGTCTGCACACAGACATGATACTTCCTCAGAGCTTCCCAGTCTGATCCACGGGGTCTTACATGTTTCTTCGAGCTAAATTTAAGACCTTTTTAAGGCCTTGCATATGAACAATTAAGACCAAATTCTCTCATTCCTAGACGACTGACAAAGAAAAAGGAAATCCTTGGATTTTGAGAACGTTATTTCTTAAACAAACAAAGCCACAATCATTCTGAATGTGAAATACAAATAAACAAGTTAAGTAGTAACAAATACACATACTTCCCAAAGTCAACTTCTTAGCTCTGCACTCTTGGTACCAATCTCTTCATCAGCTACAGCCTCTTTTGCCAACTTCTCCCTATGACCTCTTCTGAGAAGGTTAGAGCTTGATATTAGGTCAGCTATCTTGCTCCCTGCCTCTCCCTCAGCCGCCTCTGCCAGCCCGTCTGCATCCCTGCAGACCCTAAGACACCTCCTTTTCAGCCGTAGCTCCTTAAAGACCCACTCCAATGAAAACTGTTTTTAACATGTTCTTGTAGCATTTTCTTATGATGGAGGACATATATAAAATAATTGAAGATTAAAATTGTGTTTCTGACTTCATTTAAATTGTAATGGATCAGGAGCAGATGATTCAGATTTGTGACCTCCATGGGCGGGCCACAGCTACTTGTTGCCATTGGGAATGCTGTTTCTAAAGGTGGATTTCCACCTTTATGCCGATGACTGTCAAATTTATGTCTATATATAAGGGACCTGACCGCACAGTTAAAACAATAATTGACTGCCATTCTGAAGTTAGGTTGTGGAGGTTGTGGACCTTCTTACCTCTCCAGTCTGCTTTTAAAAGTATTCTCTCCAAAAGTCCTTCTACTTTGCAAACCAGTGTGTTACTGGCTCCCAAAACCAAACATAAATTTTGGGGGGACTGTGCCGTTGCCGTGTTGGCTCCTAAACTTTGGAATCAATCTCCACCAGCAATTAGAGAGCAATTAAAATTGTTGGAGAGTTTTAAAAAGAATTGTTCCTCCATTTTGGCGCTTCAGCATCAGCCTATTCTGTTTAATATTTTGGTTTTAATATCTGTTTTAAACTGGTTTTATGCATTTTACTCTTTCTTTTCTTAATGCACAATGTTCTATGTATGTTTTCCCTGTGTACAGCACTTTGGGCCTCCTTGGCTGGTGGTGGAAGGTGCTTTATAAATAAATAAGTGAATGAATGAAAAACTATGTTTTTTAAAAAGCCACACAGGCTTTATGATTTTGGCTAGAAACTGCAGAATCATAATTAGAAGACCACTGTGAACAAAATTCCAACAGATAAGAATATAGTTGCAATGGGACTTTAAGCTAGTCCTCCGTTCCTTTCCGCTTAAGAGCTTCTGCCTCGAACTTCAATCTTTTTACAATCCAAATAGACCCGATCCGGTCCTGGCTGCTGCTAAGCTGTTTTAGCATCTTGGTATAGGCTTGTAAGAGAAAATCAGAATCATTAACAAAATCCACATAATCGGTCGACAGCATATTTTTAGTCCAGCCAGCAGTCTAACCTGGGTTACACCTTCATGTTTAAACACACACCAGCCTCCATGTGACCACGCTGTCCACATGCATGTTATAAAACTCCACCTCTGTGTTAACAGAGAATCCTCTCTCCGCTTTAGCTTGGCTGTGGGAGAGGAAATTCATATATTGAATGCTTTTAAGACTTCTTACGACCCTGCAGGAACCCTGGATCCAGGTGTTCTCCTCACCTGTCTGCTGCTGCATCAGTCTTCATGTTTAGCTGCAGCAGCTGCTCATTTCTCTTCCTCAGCATCTCGTTCAACTCCACAAGGGCCTGCTGCTCCTTCTGCCTCCTCCTCATCAGCTGCTGCTCCTCGTCCTGGAGTGTCCTGCAGGTCAGGTCACAACATGAAGTCACATGATGCCCTTGGTGATGCCTGAGGTCAGACTGTGTGGGATTACCTGAGGTGCTTGGCAGCCTCCAGCAGACAGGCAGCGGTGTTCTGAACTCTGTGTTGCAGTTCAGCAGCCTGGAGGCGGTGCAGACGGATGGATGAAGTGGTCTGAAGATGCTGCATGCCAGCCTGTGTGCACGTGTTTGTGTACCTGGTCTCTGGTGGCATGAACGCAGCGTTGAGCCTCCAGCAGCCGTCGGTCAGCTTCCCGCAGCTCCGCTCGCCTCTTCAGCAGGGTTTTCTCCAGGCACTCCACCTCATCGCAGACCTGCATCACACTCCTGCACACACACTTTGCCTTAGAGTGTGACGACCTTAGATGTGTGTTTCTGCTCTGCTGTCATCCAATGATGGCTGTTACAGTTACAGATAACAAGGCAGTCAAAAAGCCACGCCCCTTTCGAGTGCAGATTGAAATAACTAGTCAGAGCTCATTTGTGTAGAACTTTAACAGAGTGTAATGCAAATCCAAGTCTCTAACTGCAATAAAAACCAATATACAGTGGGGATCCCAAGGTAAAATGTTCTATTATTGTGCATAAAAAACCCAACCCACGATTGGAAAATTTCCTAAGGCATCAGTTTACAGATAAGACATTCTTTTGATATGCAAAAAGAAATAGGCTGTATTTCCATCATTTACCCATTCAAAATAACCATTAATACCATTTGGATCGAGACATGTTTGGCTTATTTTACTATAAGGTAAAAACGACCAAGTCCCATCACAGCAGACAACACACGCGATGCAGCAAAAACAGATCAACCATCATTCCAGTCCAATGTGTGGAAACACTTTGAATTTACAAAGTCATGTGACCATACAGTGTTGCTAGAATGTTCTAATAATGTTCCTTTGGATCATTCTGATGTGGAAAAACAACAGTGGGCTGAACTTTATCACACTAAAATGTGAATGGATTTGACATTCATTCTTGTTTACTTGTTTGTTTGTACACATATTTCCTTTACACTTGATTATCTTGAAGAAACACAAGAATCTGGAAAACTTCACCTGCACTGTTCAGAAGCAGGTTGTTATCTCTGAGTCACACTGGTTAAAGTTTTGGAGAAAAATGACCCGGATCAGTCTTAGGTCAGTGAATCGGATTGTTTAAAATGAACAAATATTGATATTAGAGTAGCAACCACAAATTATCATAAGAATTGAATCATTGATTACATAGACCCTCACACCCCCACTCAATACAGTTAAAATGAAACTGTGCGCTGTTTCCTGAAAGAAACGAAAGTGACCTGAAAAGTATGAGAGCCAACAGTTACCCATGTCGCCGGTGCTCTGAGGTTTCCATTCTAAGCTTCTTCTTCTTCTTTTGTCTTTCTGCGTCTTTTTGCTCACACTCACACCTGCCAGCACACACCTGTTGACACACACACCAGGTTTTTCATCAAAATATTGTACTTCTGACAAAAGGACAATTTTCATAACTAAAGATGTCAGTAAATCTCAGAAAATACAAACATGAATCCGAGTGGACTAAAAGCACAGACACGTCTGAACTGGACGTGTAAACTCTGCAGTCACCCTTGGGATTCTGAGTGGAGAAAATGAGGCCTGGAGTGGAAGAAAGCTCGAAGCTTTGTTTGGTTCAGACAGCCCACCTGTCAAATCAAAAATCGTGTTCCTAAAAATGAGCAAATTTGAGCTTCGAGTGCCCAGAGATAGACGCCAACTATCCAGATATGTGTTCCCAAAGCTCTCTGCCACGGCTGTGTGTGGGAGACGCTACCAACTAATGTTTTTAGCCTGATTGCTCTATGGAGCGATGTCTGTGTTTATCTCATTTACAAAGCAAGTAAGACACAGATGATGTTTAGAGATCAGGTGTTTTTATTTCAGAGCTCTACAAAAACATGGGTGATTATGGGTTCATGAGATTATTCAGAGGTCCACTGTCTTTTGGTCTCTTTCTGAGTGAGTTTGATTTTCTGATCGAAGATAACTTTTTTTTTGGCTGATGTTATTTGCATGTATTTGCGTGATGCCTAGCACTAAAACTGAAATTTATGTTCACTCAGCCAAGGTGAACGTTGCTGCATTGCCCGCACGTATTTTAATTGTGTCCAAGGCTTATGTTGTTTTTGGCCGCACATATTTCAAATTAAAGTCCCGCGTTGTCATGCACATAGGTGTGTGAAATGTGTTCTTTGCTGTTGACGCCTACCCTGGGGGAGTGGTGAGTTGCAGACGCAGCTGTGCTCAGGAACCATTTGGTGTATTAACCCCAACCCTAACCGTAACCTTAACCCTTCTCCCAGTCACGTTCTCCCAGTGTTGAATGGCTTGTATGGCGTCACATCTCTGCCAGTAATTGAAGGGCGCGTATTTGATAACTGAGCGCGCAAAGCTCTCACCGCGCACACTCAGTTTTTCTTTGCGCCCGCTCAGTTTCAGGGGGCGATAACCTTTCTGGTGGATCTGATTGGCAGAAATTTCTGGTCAAATCCGAGAGGCAACGGGGCGGAGCTTCCTTTTTTTATCTGCTTTAAAAGAAAAAAACGCCGGATGAAACGTGGATTAAAACGTTAAGGAACGACCAAAAACAAGATAAAAAAGTGCAGCGGGTTTTTTTGTGCTTTAAGTTGACTCGTGTAAATCACTTTATTAGGTAAATATACATGTAGACTTTAGTTACCGTCGGTTGGGCGGCATTAGGGACTTAAGGAGAGCACCTTTACATTTAAAAAGAAATGAGGAAGGAGAGCACTATGGAAAAACAGGTGAAAGCATGATCTTAATGAACGTCAAAAATACTCTGACACGCCTGGATAAGATATGATAATTTCACCATAATTTATTATTCTTTGTAAATAAAATAATTAACATTCATACATTTTTCATAAAGTAATTTTTATTAATAACAGCTATAAAAAATACTGTGGAAATAATACTGAAATGATTATTATTAACTGCCGCTTATGGGCATTCCTCCTCTTTGAGCACCTCGGGAGATGGTGTGTCAGACATATTTTTGACGTTTGTTAAGATCATGGTTAACCCATTGTTTTTTCATAGTGGTCTCCTTCCTCTGCTGCGTTTCAGCGGCTAGATCAGCGTTCCAGCGGCCAGATCGGCGTTCCAGCGGCTAGACCGGCCTTCCAGCGGCTAGATCGGCGTTCCAGCGGCTAGAACGGCCTTCCAGCGGCTAGACCGGTGTTCCAGCGGCTAAACCGGCGTTCCATCCACCGTTTTTTTCTATTAAAGCAGATAAAAAATGAAAGCCCCGCCCCTTTGACTCACTGGATTCGACCAGAAATTTCAGCCAATCAGATCAACCAGAAAGATTACTGCCCCCTGAGTGACAAAAACACCCCCTGAAACTGAACGGGCGCAAAGAAAAACAAAGCGCGCGGTCAGAGCTTTGCGCGCCCCTGCTCAGTTAGGGCGAAAAGAAAACTGAGCGGGCACTGTGAGAGCTTTGCGCACTCAGTTATCAAATACACGCCCTTCAATTAATGGCAGAGATGTGACGCCATAGGCTTGGAGCAAGGTGCATTCTGCCCTTTTCTGGTCAGGGTTTTTCAGCAGCCACAGTTGATACCTGTCCTTGAAAAGCTACTCGTTGCTAAAGCTACATTTTCCCTGCATTTTGTAGCATTTCACAATCCATGTCCGATAGCAAATTGAAAGAGCTGTGTGCTTAACCGATGAAAACTCGACTCGATAACCGATAGAACGAGGTTGAACTTCTGCCACAATTTAAATTTAATTTCATGTTAAACTATTTTAATTTTTAGTAGTTTCCAAAAGAATACAGAATATTTGATTTTTCACAAACTTTTCAAGGACCTAGAAATTGCATTTTCAATTTCCAAAACATTTCCAGGTTTTTCATGACCGAACAAACCCTGAGACTTGCTGTATCGCATTAGTCTGAGGAGGGAAAAAATAAGAACAAAATTAGAGTATCTTTATATTATTGTTTTGATGAAAATAAGAAAATTATCCTAAAGTTCACGGCAAGAACAATTAGATTCTCCTCCAGGCTAGCTTCAGACTCCACCTGCTGATTGCAGGTCATGTGCCAAAGCTGAGTTCTTGATTGGCTGACACTATGTGAACTCTTTGCCAAAGTTTCGATATCTGAACTCTGGACGAGCCGCAATGCCTAAATCACGCTGCCGCCAGACCGCCACAACACGCTGGACGCTCAAACCCCGCTGCAGCACCTCTGATCACATCGACTTAAACGACAAACATGACAAAATCACATTTGGTGAGAAAGCAGCTTTAGGAATGAACACAGACTGGTGTGTATTCAGACGTCTGCCGTCAACTGAAGGTTGAGGTGAATTCTGAGCCACAGGTTTACTTCTTCCATCTTCTTGTGAATCTTTCTTTTCTCCTTTGACTTGTGGTTATTTGAACTCAGCCAGAGGAGTTCTTGGAGAATTCTAGTGGATCTGTTTGCAGATGGATCTAAAGCTGGATCCCTGCTGTGGTACGGTGTAAGCACCTGAGTCTGCAGCAGATCCATCCTGTAGCTCAGAGCTCCCAGCTGCTCTGGGGTGGATGTCAGCCGCTCTGCTGTCAGCTGATCAGCATTGCTCATGGACCTCCTGAGCTTTTGTACTTTCCTGTTGAGGTGGCCAATGCTCCTCTGGTGGTCATCATCCAGCGAGTCCAGCTGAAGAGCAGACAGCAGTGGCGTGTGAGGCAGAGTTGTTGCTCCATTTTGTCAGTCAGGTGTTTGTTTTTAGCCCAACTTCAGACCTGCTGCTGCAGAACGTCTTGCTCCTGCTGGACGGCCTGAAGTTCAGCACGACTCCGCTCCAGCTCTACCTCCTGCTGGACAAACATCTATCAGGGACAGTTACAGAGAGTTGCACGTCTGACTGTCAACTCAAACTCAGCTATAGATCACAGTTTTACGTTGGCCGAGACTTGCCATCGCAGCAAAGAATACATAAAGTGTAAACAAAAAAATAAACTGGAAATAAAAAGAAAAGCTGCAAATAGAAGAAACACTATTGCAAACAAAAGGAAATGTTGTGGCAAATAAAAGAAACAGTACAAATAAAAAGAACCACAGGTGCAAATAAAAAAAACACATCGGAAGTGGATTATTGGGGATTGTTTTTGCTCATGTACTGCTGTGAGGAGAAAAAAAGGAACAAACGAATTGGAAAACAAATAAGAAAGGGCTTGAAGATGTTAAGGTGCATTCACACCGAACACGATTTGCGTAGCTAATTCGCTTGTCCTGCCCCTCCTTTGCCGTATGGAGAATTCCCTGCTCACCCAGTGGCCAAAAATGTGTTCCCTAAGCTCACCGCCACAGCCGCGTGTGGGAGGAGCTAGCAGGTAATGTTTGTAGCCTGGTTGCTAAACAGAGCTGTGTCTGTTTATCTTATTTACAATGCATGGGAGACACAGATGATGTTTAGAGATCAGGTTTATTTAATTTGAAGAGCTCTACAAAAACATTAATGATCGTTTCCATGTTTGAGTTCATGAAAACGTTTAGAGTCTCCCGGTAGCCACAGTGAGTTTCTCTCCTGCTGTTGTGTCTCATTGACGGCCGATTCTGCTGTGTTTCCGTCTCAAATGTTTACTGTCACGCATTAACATGAGAGGACAAAAATAAAAACAAGAATAAAGTGACGGGACCTTTTTTTTTATTATTGTCTCAACAAAAATAAGAAAACATCATAAAGTTCAGCAGCGGCCTTCTGTCTGGTCGCGAGCTCTTCTCCTGAGAGTGTACAGATTTCACCCATCCATCCATCCATCCATCCAACCAACCCTCAATCCATCCAACCCTCAAACCATCCATCCATCCATCTATCCATCTTTCTATCTCTCAGTGAAAAACATATTGTTTTACATTAAAAACAGCAGGTTTAAAATGAACTAATAGATGTTCATGGCAGAGACATGGATAATAATTAGGAAATGCAAAAACACAGTGAGACTGATTCATAAGATGAAAGCCAAAGCTAATGTTTCACAGCAGCATCTTCCAAAGGACTTGGAGAGTGTGGGCATCTATTCCGCTCCCTCCCACATGCTAAGCGAGCGCTCTACCATTCCATTTGAGCTGATTCTTCCTGGAGAGCGCAGAATCTCACGCCTCCAGCCGGAAACCTCCACCCCCACTTTCCATAACCCCCTTCTCTCATGTTTTCGTTTTTAACAGCATGAGAGAACATCTGGAACTCACCAGGTTCCGCTGACAAAGTCTGTGTCTGCTCTGCATCTGTAGCTCCTGCTCCAGCCTCCAGTTCTGGTCTTGGTTCAGATGGACTTGTAGTCTGACTCTGTGATCCAGGCTATTTGCAAGTCTGACAAACACACATTTGAGTTCACAGAAGCAGAGAAATCTAACAAAAAATGAAACTTACTGGTCCTCTTTCAGTTCGTCTGCTTCTGCTCCTGTAAGCTGGTCCACTCCAGTCTGGTTATGCTGGACTCTTCTCTGGTGCAGCTGGCCCTGAAGTCGCTGAACTTCTCCTTGTAAACAGTAGATTTCCTGCAGTCAGGACAGAATCCCATGTGGAGGTTTGTTTAGTGCAGACAGCTACATCTACTGGACAAACATGCTGAACATGGACCTCTGTGTGCGTCTCCTCCAGCTGCCTGTAGCATCCCTGAGTCTCCTCCAGGTGGAGCCGCAGAGTCTGGTTTTCAGATTGCAGACTGTCCACTAGCTGCTGTGAGGAATGAGCCTGAAACACACAATGTTCACACGCGCCACATTCACAGGTGTAATGGTCGCATGCACCATGTTCATACGCACAACATGCATGTGCAAGACGCGCACACACGTTCTTGACACACGCAATGTTCACACGCACAATGTTTACATTCACAACTTTGACACGTGTATGACATTCACACTTGTTTTGTGAAAATTTTCAGGTCTGGGAGCAGTCGGCGTTTGCAAAATGATCACACAGAAACCATGCTTTGGTAGAATAATGTGTCAATTTATTCCCCACAAAAACATGATCAACAATTCTCTGACATCATCAGCCTTTAGCAGTTTCTCATTTTCATTTCCCTACCTTGACACTTGGCTGAGAGAGCCGTTCAGTCCGGCAGAGTGGCTTCAACCCGGCTGGGTGTCCGTACACAACCCGCAGCTGACTCTGCCTGACCTTCAGATCACTCCGTCTTTAAACACTTGCACAAACAACGTAGCATGCAGAAAGGGAGGGCCGATCCCCTCCTGCAGGCCCATGAGAGTGCATCATCTTATTAAGGATATTTTCAAAGCAGGCGTACATACCAATATATTTTTTCAAAGCAAGAAGCTCCCTTCCACAGATGTTCAAAGAAGAAAGCTCCCCTTCCTCAGATAAGTGCGCATACCAACGCTGTACAAGGTTTAGGTCATTTCACAACATTTAAACTAAGATTCCACCATTCAACACTACAGGATGACATTTTTTTCGGGATTCCCGTGGAATGGGATTCATCTCTGCCATAAGTCACGGGACTGGAACGGGACAGAACCAAGTTCTTATGGGAGCAGGACCCTACCAATTCAGTCACAAATGAAACGGCTCTCATGGAGTCTCTTCTGATTCAACGACCAACGCGGCTTCTTCCTATAAGCAACTTTCTAAAATTCACCCTCTAAGCCCCATGTGATTGATCAATACATGAGTGCTTTCACCTATGGTTTGCTGAAAGGGGTCAGGGTAGTGTTTGCGGGGTGGGGGTTTAAATGCACAGAAGCAAATGAACCGAGTATAATCAAGGTGCAAGAACAGCAAAACGGAACGAAAAAGAAAATGAAGCAAAGCAGGAACGAATGAAGCAGGAACAGAAGCAAAATCAAGAAGAATTTCATTTTATTGATAACACAAAGGAAGAGTGTCGAGTCTGGAGGAAAGTGTGGAAAGCCTTTTTGACATTTATTAGATATCCTTGATATCAAATGTTTTAAACCTTACTAGTAATGCCAAAAGAACAACTAGTTAACTAGTAACAGCCAAAAATGTGAACTAGTAAACTAGTAATCATTAAAAGTGTGCACTAGCTCACTAGTGGGCACTATTTCTGCTTACTAGTGAGCTAGTGTCAATCTAAAAAGGCCACTAGTTAACTAGTTACTTGTTAATTTTCTACTAGTTATAAGCTGTTGTTAAAATTAATGTTGCAGCACTGGGATTAAAATGTTCTGAGCATTTCAAAGGAGTTTGATTCTTATTTTTTTTTTGGAAGAATTTCATCATCGTCGCTTGATAGGTCCCTCTCCAGGATTGGCAGTACTGAAAAAAAGCACAGACACACATTCATATTTACACATTGCGTTCATATACACATACACATATGTATATATTAAAAAAATATGTATATATTAAAAAAATATGTAAAAAAATATCAGATTAATCACACTTTTGGATTGTGATTAGTCACAATTAATCACAATGTTTTACTAGGCAAGTTATATATGACGAATGTGCGGAATTTGAACAAAAAATGTAATAATAAGGCCAGAGAAAACATTTTCCTTCATTTTTATTGTCTGAAATCTCTTAAATTGTAAAGAGTTAACTCAGATATCCCAAAAATGTAATTTGTGAGATAAGCAGAACTGTAAAGAACTGTAAAGACTTTTTGTCTGCAGTATTACTCCAAGAATGCACAGGTGCTGTCATACAGCCATTAGAAGTAAGCATTGTGTTACTTTACTTTAAATGGTCTGGGTGAATACTCAAATCTAATTGGCAGCTGGGTGTTCATGTGCATCTAAAAAAATAAATTCCAGTCAAATTCAAGCCCAAATATTCCATATCACTGAGCAGACTTCTTTAAAACAAACTTTTTGCTTGATCTTCTGGACAAAAACAAGTGGTAAGAGGTAAACTTTCTCTCTGATCTGATGCTTTATTGAACCAATCATGATGATTAGCATATATGTTGCTTTGTCGTGTTACCAGGTGTGACAGCAGGCCGTACCACCAATCAAATAGTCCGCTTTTTGTTAGACAATAACAAGAATAAAGTACTAAAAAACAACTGAATAGTTATTTCTTTTGTAAGTGACCAGCTGGATAGTGACCAATGAATTGTGTATCTTCAGAAATTGACGCACGACGTGGACATCGGAACAGCACGTAGCAAAGTGGAAGACTGTTGCTTCTGATATGTGTTTAATTTGCGCTAAAGAATATTAACTCATTATTTTTTAAATTTAAATGCGTGCGTTAATGCATTAAAGTTGACAGCCACAGTGTATCTATGTATGCATGTATGTATGCATATATGTAGAAATATAAGAGCTGTCAACATTAATGTGTTAATGGACATATATATACATATATATATATATATACATATTTTTACATATATAGATCGTTACGATAAAATAAAGCATCAGTTAAAACAGATGGTTTACTTCTTACTGCTTATTTTTGTCCACATCAATGAAGGAAACGTTTTATTTGAAGTAGCCTGCACATATAGAACACTGTGATCGCAATTTCTTCTGGAACACCTAGCAGCCAGTCAGAATATTCACCCGGACATTTTAAAATCCAGAAGCGCACTATTTTTGTATGGTTGTATACCAGCATCTTTGTTTCTTTGGAGTAATACTGCAGACATTAAAGACTTCTGCTTATTTTACTGTTGATGTGTTTTGCTCACACAAATTAAACTTCTGAGTTGACACTTAATAAATTAAAACATTTCAGACAGTAAAAATTAAGGGAAAGATTTCCTCTTTGTTTTTTTTTTGTTCGAAAGCTGAATATTGTCTTATAAAATGTAACATAAATTTAAAATTTTAGCATAAATTTAACACTAATTCAAAGAATCAAAATTTTAAGCACGTCTGAGACTAGCCACTTCATAATGCAGTGATTGATTCATAAGAAATTAAATTTTACTTCTACTTAAATAGTCAATGTTCTAAAGTTATATTGCACTATTTTACAACTGTAATTCAAAGTTCTTTACAGTACAGTTTTTTTCACCTAGCCATCTGCGCACACCAGCACACACTGATGGGGAAGTGACCATGTCGCTCTTCCTAACCCATCGAGGACAACTCAGGGATTCAAAGTCTTGTCCAAAGATACATTAACATGTAGCTGGAGCAGATCTAAAACAATCCCATAATCCTCCGGCTGTGAGACTACTGTACTACCTAATCACAACCCTCTTTATTAAATATAAAACATTAATAATTTAAGAAAAAACATTTTTTTTCAGTCACCTTTTTGAGAAGATGAAGCAGAACAAATTCCAGAAGACTCTCCATTATCTGCTGACTTTGATTTGCATTGCTTGTGTGTTGGAAATACCTCATCCTCATCATCAGATGGAATAGCCTCTGCTGATGGTGCTGTGAAAAAAATGAACATTTTTAGTAGGTCTCATGGCCCTTCCTGGAAACAGTTCTTATTTTAAGAGTTCTAATCTCATAAGTATTAAATTTACTAAACATATAGTCTCTTTTATTTTGTCATTTTGTCTCTGTTCTTACAAAAAGATACAATATGTTGGTCATATGTTATTGGTGGATTCAGCCATGAATAGCAATAACAGGGTCGCTAATCAGGAAAATCGTTTTTCTTCAAGTTAGCAGCAATGTTTTGGGATGGATTTAAAATTTCTGGTACTTAAGAACTCACTTTCAGAAGAAAGTTTAATAGCACAAAGGCCAGAAAACTCTCCATCCTCTGATGATTGGGGTTTTGTACTCATAGTTGTTTGTGCATTTTCACTTTCCATGTTTAAGGGAACAGTCTCCTCTGCTGGTGATGCAAAGGACAAAAAGTCATAACGTTTTATTAAAACATGCTAAAATGTAAAGCATATAATTATGAAACAGATTTTTAAACAACTGACTTCAAAAGATATTCCTAAATACAGAATATGAATAACTTTTAGCATACTTACAATGAACAGCAAATTCTGTCATTTCTTCTGCCTCATGTTCAATCAACCTTTCTGTAAAATACATTAAGTAAAGGCTCAAATACATTATAGGATATGGGAGACAAAGCCAAATTAAATGTGTCAATGTTTATAGTTAAATCACTTAAAAATGCATTAGTAATCCTAAAGGGGAATTAAAGTAATTACCATCTGGATCCACAGTAATTTGATCCAAGTTCATGCCCTGGAATTTTTCCACTTTTCCCTCTTCAAGTGCAATCAAAAGTTTGCTGATCTTGGCGAGTTGCAATGTCTTGTTAGGTAGTCGATAGAATTCTTGATGAATTCTGATATCATGACCAAGAAAATTGCCAACTGATCCATCTCGGACTCTGTCATGTTCAGGACAGTTGAAAGTGTGGCTGCATGCCTGAGGACATTCAGTACCACAGGCATTAGCAAAAACACGCATGCAGTCTGAACGTGGAAGTGGGTCATTGCAGCTGGTCTTGCAAACATGTAAGTATTGTCCTTCAGAACCCCACAAGCCTCTATGTGCTTCACAGGAAATTCCAAGGAATGCAACATGTCTGGGGTCAAAAGAATGGGAACTGGCCGGCCTCGCTTTCCCCTTATGATAATTCTTTTGAAATGTCTACAAAGTTTCTTTTCAGCTTCAGATAGTGCCCAATCCAAATCTGTGTGGGGGTCAGAAACATCCTTTGATAAAAATGCAGTCAAGGGCATACTTGCCACTTCTCCTTTCCTCCGTCGATTGAACAAGATTACTTGTACTAAGCAGATCTTTGTCAAATGTATCCACTCCAGTGTAGAAGGAGATTCAGACAGTCCTTTGGTGTATTTGTCTTGCTGTAATTTCAGAAACTGGTGTAGTTTCTGGACATCTCTGGTGAATGGCATCAGTGTTGGTAAATTCCACTTTGCCTCAGAAATGTTTCTTAGTGCTGTTCCAGACACCATCGCGTTCCACTTTTCATTATGAACCTCCTGAAAGTCATTTGCTTTCTTCACAAGGGCTGCATTACCATCAATCAGTCCCTGAGCTTTCAAAAGCTTACTGACTTTGACAAGTGAATGGCTAAGTTTGTTTGCAAGTGAAGGAATCTTAAATGTGCTGCTGTCTTCGTCAAAGCCACAAGTCTCCTTCACAGCTTTGATCATCTCCAAATAATTCCTAGGATCAATTAAATCCATTGTTTGTTTTAGTTTGCTCATCTTTCTGGCACTGACGAGTCTTGCTAGCTCTCTCAGTTTCTCATGTACATGCTGCTGGTTCTTCGCTGACATCCCACCTTTGTTTAAAAGATGCTCCCCAAGCTCAATGATGACACGATCTATTCTGACTATATCTGTAATTGGCCCAGGGTTCATTGAGCTGATCACTCTCCACAGCTGTTTTGTGATGT
Organism: Oryzias celebensis; assembly: GCA_014656515.1. Classification (NCBI taxonomy): domain Eukaryota; kingdom Metazoa; phylum Chordata; class Actinopteri; order Beloniformes; family Adrianichthyidae; genus Oryzias; species Oryzias celebensis. The sequence continues at coordinate 6,338,948 of BNCR01000009.1, read as the reverse complement.
TAGAAGGTATAGATGTTGTGTAGGTACAAAGGGACTGAATTCGGTTTTGTCCTGGTTTGGTGGTTCTGGGGTCTATTTTCAGGGGGCAATTTTGCATATGTTGGCAAAGAATTTTTCTATTAAAGAGTCCTTGGCAGTATGCACAGTGCATGAAATCACTGCCCTGCAGTTGTTTTGGTGGACGTTTAAATGGAATGAGTTTTCCTTTTCCTGATTGAAGAACAGATGCATTATGAGCAAAGTTTCCCTTGTTTCGAAAATAATTTAGAAGTTGTTTTCTCTCTCTTTAATTCTTCTGGAATCTGGTATCTTTGGCCACCTCAAGTTTGTCTTTGTGTGCACTTTCCAGATGTCTTGCAATCTATGAGTAGGGTTTACTGCAGTATAAACAGTATTGTTTTTTGTCGTATACTCTTTTCCCATGTCTCTTTTGTGCAGGGGGAATGATCACATCATTACTTGTACTTGAGCCACATGTGTATTCTTGTGTGTTCTTTTCCACAGACTCAAAGCCAGGTACTGTGCTGTCACAAACTGAGGAACCTACAGCATCTACATCTTCCTGTAGAGTCAGACAACTGACCTTGTTTTGATGTTTGGACTTTAAGGCTGTTATCACTATCATCAGATGTGGAGGTGGTGTCTGGAAGATACTCCTCATCACTAGCAGACGTAGAATCATAGAGATCAGACTCTTGAAAACCATTTTTCATCTATAAAAATAAGAAAAAAGACATGTCTGCAAAACCAATTTGATATACGTTAAAATAAATCCAATTGACAACTTACTATGATACTTTTTGTTCTTCTCAGTCTGGGTATTCTAACATTTTCACTTTCCAAACAAATCTGTGTAAAAACACCACAGAAATGTACAAGTATGACCTTATTTGACTAAGTGTCAAATAAGAACATACATCGACTTACTTTTGCTTGACTACTGTCTGCACATGGAGGTTCAGCTAATTCTGCTCCTATGGGAAGTGAATGGGAGCCTCTTGCCAGCTGCATATCCTCCATACTTAAAAGTATCTGTGGGATGGAAACACCCAACATTAACACTAAAAAAAACTCTTTGATCTTGACCATCTTTAGAAGAAAAAGAAAAGATAAACATTTCTGAAAAGATAACATTTTTGATTAGCATTCACACAAATACAAATGTGCTTACAGGGGACACTTTACACATGTATTATTGTTCTTTAATGGGCATCTTGTGTTTTCTAGTTCCATATCTCCAAACACTAGATTTACACAACCAGAAAGCTCATCGTCAGAATATCATAAATGTCCGACAATGATAAGTATTTATTGCTAAATTAAACCAATACCAAAATTCCAACCATTTTCTTAACCTACTTGGCAGCGGGGTTGATGGAGACTGTTCTGGTTACTCTTGCCTTGAGGAATACAACCTGGACACACCAACAGACCATCTCAGAGACCATGGAGCTGGAGCAACCACTACGCTAGCCAGCCAGGTGGACAGCTTAGCGAGCTCTGCTGCCCAAGCGCCTGTTTAAACTAGTGAGGTCTCCTGCCCAGGCAGCCATCCATGGACCGAGGAGTTCACTGTGCTAGCGTGTTGGTGGCTGGATGCCCAGCAGAAAGAGCAGTTGCGGGTGCCATTGGAGTACGTGCAATCCCTCAAGCTCCAAAGGTTATTGATATTTTTCTATTTTCATCAAGACAATAACAAAAAGATGACCTAGTTTTATTTTTTGTAAATTTTTATTTTAAAACTACCCCGAGAAGCAGCTAAGGCATCACGATTGAAGTACACCACACTTGCAGATGCTCTGATCTGGTGAACCCAGACATGGCGACGTGCTTGCTGGCGCCTCTGTAAAGCTCTCCAAAACATATAAACCCTTGCTTTTTGCTTAACATCATCCATGTTATCCATGATGAGGCAAATTATGAAATCCAGAAAAACTTTGGTAGTTGGTTCACGACTAGTTGGTTCAGTTGGCATCAAGGAGTTATTATTACAAGCTGTAATTTTGAGAGGCGTCAAAAGAAAGGCAGCAGACATAAAATTGACTCGTCGACCTCATCCGGTGTAAATGCAGCATAAGTCTGCACTTACTGACAACAAGGTACAGGGCTATAGGTAATTATAATAGTCCATGAAGTATGCTTTTAAAAATGGATCATGTAAGCTTCAAAATCTATTTTTAATGACGAGGTAAATCAAAAATACAACTTTACTTTTTCACCTCCTTTTACAATAAAAAATATATTTAATTTTAACCTCCTAATATGGTTTTCACCCAGTGTTTCCTGTGGGGATCTTTTGTGCTAAGGTTTGCTAGCTTGCTGGGGTGGCTGGAGTTTTGCATTGCAACCTCTTGACTGTGAAGTGAAGAGGTTGCTGTCCCGGTCGAGGTGGGCACTGTGCCGATGTTCCTGTGACTGACCTGCTATTCGTATGACAGATTCCCCTGAACTGTTTCCTCACAGCAGGGCCAAGCATGAAGTTTATTCTATAGTTTTCATTAAGAAGTTATTTTTCAGTATGCGTGGATATTCATTATGTGTGAGGTCATGGGTTGTATCTGTTAAAGGAAGGGAGGGGGAGGATGAAGAGTGGGTTAGGTTGGGTTTCTATTGTGAATGTTTTTATTTTTTAATGTACAGTGCTTCGGGTTGCAAAATTTATAAGAAGCTCTTTTTATAAAATAAGTATGATTTGATTAGAACATACCTCTGCTTGATTGCTGGATGCACATAAAGGCACAACCACTTCTTCTGCAAAGGGAGAAGCATGGGAGTGTCCAGGAAGCACAATATCATCTTGACTGTCAACAACAAACATTTAAAAATATGTATTTGATCAAGATCATCTTTAGGACAATAAACAAAAAACAAACATCTCTAATAAGCCAATTTGGTCATTATTGTTTACACAAATAGAACTCATTCAGTACAGCGCTTCACACATTTGCACTTGTCCCCTCATGGGAACCTCAAATCTTGGCTTTTACACTTCCATCACTCAATCCAAAAATTAGATTTACACAATCAGCAAAAAAGCATTGTGGGGACATCGTAAATATCCATTAATGTTGTGTAATTTTAGTAAAAATAAAACAAATCCTGAGGTTTTAATTGGCTTTAAATAATCCATGACGGTTTCCTTTAAAACTGCATCATATCCAAATCAAATTCTTCCCTTACTGACATCTGGTTACGCAAAAAATTCACAGAGTAGCACCTTCATGTGATTGCTGGACTTCTCGAACAACTTACTCTTTTGTCACATTCGCACAACAGCTAAAGTTGTGTTTCCAACAAACACGCATCATGCACAAAAGTCATGAATGTGAGTACCACACTGTAGCAGATGAATGGAATCTGATAAATCAGAATCATGTAATCATAATCAGACATGATTCAATGATAGCTACAGATAATGCAAACATGCTGGCTGTTGTGCAGCTTGAGAATTTGATGCACATCAGTTTTTTAACACATGCTTTAAACCTGGCTGTCCAGCAAGCATTAACGTTTCACACTGACAGAATTTCTTGGAGGATAACGCAAATTACTGGGTTTTCCCACCAAATCCTCATCGTGAGTCACACACTGCAGGAGAAGCTAAAAACCCTCATAACAATGAGATGGAGTAATGCTCATGAGATGGTGGAAAGATTTTTTGGAGCTGCAGCCAGCAATCTATGCTGCTCTCCTTTCTCCACAGGTGTGAAAAGGTGGAAGTTCAGGGGACATCTGCACACTCAATGAAACTGGTTCCATTGCTAAGGAACATGCAAAGACACTGAAGCCTTAAAAAGATGCAACAAACATGTCAGAGGATTGTAGACTTTAGACTCAAAGTCTGCCTTTAGTGACAGTACGATACATCAAATTAATTAAAATCCACTTTTTCACCTTCTTCAGGAGAATGAAACCAGCAGTTTCAGAAAATTAACAAGCATGAACATACCTCTGCTTGACTGCTGGTTGCACACGGAGGGTTAATCACATCATCTGCTGTAATGGGAGAACTATGGGAGCCTCCTTTAAGCTTTACATCTTCCATACTGGGAAGTAAAAAGATTAACAACTAACGTTAAGACTAAACTACATTTTGATCTGGCTCTTTTTGAAAGACAAGATAAATACAAACATTCTCAATAAGACCATCAACTGCTTCATGAGGATCTCTTACCTAAGCATAAATGCACACCTCTCACATTGTTTGTAGTTAACCCTTTAAAATAATGTCTTGGTAGATAATTAGGTTTATATAAATCTCCAGTTTGGCTGCATTTTTCCAAAAACGAAATAAATCACATTTGTCTTTGATAACATTTTCCTAATTTTTTTCCCCCTCTTAAATTATGAACATGAGCTTTTCAAGTTAATTTTAAATTTACTATTTATTTGAGTGACAAATCTTCCTCCATGGACAGTGGTCTCCTCCATAGTCATATGTGATCTCTTCACTTTCTTTGATGTCGGTACAGGCCAAGAGACACAGATGTGGCTTTCCATTTATATCAATTTTTTTCATCTTGCAGTTGGGGCGTCTGTGTTCATCATTCACCAACCGCCCAAACGATTCATCTTCTCTACAAGCATCAACACTTTTGACAAAAGCAAGAAAAGTAGTGAGAAAGAAAGTTAAAGCTTTTAACATATTTGAAATTATTTTTTATATAGATTAGTGTGTGTCAGATTAAAATATAATTTAAAACTCACCACCACGTGGTTCCTCTCCATTTAAAGTAAAAGAAGAATCCCAACAAGATGGATGGTAAAACTTTTTTCTTCTGTCAGCTTCAGCTTCCCTTATACAATCTCCTCGATATTCAGCCACAAATTCTCCTTTGCAAAATGGCATTTGTGCCAATAAAACCCGTCCTAGCAATAACTAGTAGTTAAATGAAATCTTTAATTTGGTAGGACACCTACAGACACTAGTGCTTACATCTTAAAATTACACACATATATTTTTATAAAGATCCATTCATAATGATGCATGTTGCCTTTGATGTGATTTATGAATTTCACATCCAGTTTAGATGTTTTGTCCGTTTTAGAATTAACGTGTTTCCAAAATGTCTGCTTTCTGGCTTTTTTTATTGGCAAAGTCATCAAGCTAAGTCTGTTTTATCTTTTCTTCACTAGATCTTTAAAAAAGTGATGCTAAAAGCTTTTAAAATCTCCTTTTTTGGAGGAAGGGAAATAATCTGAATTTTCGCTCTGCCTACTACATCTGTCCTGAATAAATGAGAGAATAAATTGGCCAGTCATCTGCATCTACAGGTTTAGTAAAAACAGGCCAATGTCCATGTACATTTGCAGATGATACCTTTATGTCAGAGAGATCCTCAGAAACCTGATGGTCCTGGAGCTTCTTGGTCAGGATGTTCCTCAGATCCCTCTGGATCAATATATTATCTCCAAATATTTTAGAATTGCTCCTGAAGGGACAGAGCTCATTAGATTATTGGAAAAAAAGACATAATGAGTGCATATTACTATTTTATCATTGGTGATGTTGCAGTAATGCAAAAAAAAATTCACATTATTTAATTTTGATCTATTTTAGGAGGTTTTTTTAAACACAAGTTTACACACAGTACTGATTACAATCAAAATAATTAAGATAAATGATCCACTGCAACAAACAAAAACCATTATTAGAATATTTCCAGAATAATTCTGTAAATTTCTAAAATAAGAAGAAAACTTTTGCTGAATCATTGCTCTATCATTGCTAAAGATCATAACAACATGACATGTTAGAATCTGAAGAAATGGCTCTGGATACTTCCTGGATTTTCTCTGCTGCAGCTGTTATGAAAAAAAATGTTTCCCCTGCCAGAATTTCTATCCATATTTCTGAGAATAATTATTACTTGTCGGTTGAAAAATGATTTCACAACAACAGTTTCTTATGTATTTCACGTTTCTTATCCTAAATTAATCAAACAAAGCTCTGTTTGTGTCACTGATCCCTGGAACTACACCAGTGTCTGATGCTAGCTCTAGCTAGCTAGCAGCACATTCCACACTTTGGAGAAGCTGCAGCTACGTTAACTTGTGTGGTTCAAAAAAGATGAGACACAACTCATTATTGCATTTTATTATATTTATTGTCAATATTTTGTCATATATAATTACATAAGGGGTTTAATAAACTCCAGAAATAGCTACATGTAAAATCTGACGTTTTAATTCTTATCATGATGAAGTTGATGAACATGCAACTTTAATGCCTCCTTGTTTCGTGTAGGCCCTTTACAACGTTATTACCGACAACAGGAACGGTTTTCGGGTTCCTCTGGTGCATTCCCGAGTTTCAGTTCACAACAGTTACTTGTCAAAGCAAAACTTCTAACAAAATAACATCGTCAGAGACATGCGACGGAAAAAAGATCATTAAACTGATTCTTACCTGAAAAGTGACTGAAGTATTTTTGGTTAGCATATCCTTGGGTCTCTGGGTTTCCTTTTACGGTCGCAAAACAACAATATAAGATCGTTTGCCTTTGTTGAAAGACAACTGATAGCACGAGCAGTGGGTCAACTTTCAAAATAAAACTCCACGCAAACTACTTCCGGTTGTCCCAGACTTTCCAGACGAAATAGCGAAAAACGAAACTGAACGCTCGTTATTCTGTTTGCTCCATTTTCGATTTAAGACCCAAATCGGAAAACGAAAAAACGATTTGTTTTTTTCATTTTTTTCATTTTTGATTTTGAGACGAAAAAATGAAAAACGATCGGTTTTTCATTTTTTCGTTTTTGATTTTAAATTGAAAAAACGAATGAACAAACCATACACGGATTATTCACAAAGTGTTTTGGCTATTTGAGCATCTACTGGAGTTTTTTAGGCTAATTTCAGATGTAGCTAAAACTTTATCATAATGCTGGCTTTTGGGATAATTTTTCATCTACTGTGGGGTTTTTAAGCCTAATTTTTCTTTTAGAAAATATCTTAGTAACATGCTAGATCTTCTAACTATTTTGGCATGTGCTGGGTTTTTTTAGGCTAAATTGGGGATTTAGCTAATTTTTTAGCAACATGCTACCTTTTTTGGCTAGTATGGCAACGACTGGGGTTTTTTAAGCTAATTTGGCATTTAGCTAATACTTTAGTAAGCTATCTATAGCTAGCTAAATTTTCAGCGGTCAGCATCAACGTTTATAGCTATCAGGTTTGGCATCCTTACCTTCCCGATTCAGCTTACAGCATTTACACTGGTGTTAAGTTGTCACTACTTAAAGCTTGTTTTTTTTAAAAAGCTTTCTTAACGTTTTTCTAAAGGCCCTTACATCAATATAAACAAGTTTTTGGTTTATTAATGGTGCAGTGGCAATGTCAGGTTTTTCTTTTTAAAGCATCAACATATCAAATTACTGTACTTAAAAAAGCTACATTTGAAATTATTTGCCCCCTGTTCCAAATCTTAATGGAATACAGTTGAAGTTTTAGCTGCTCTTTGAAAGTAAATCTGCAGTAAACATGTGGTTTTTGTTTCTTTAGCGTCATAAGTGGTGCAATACATAAGTACTATAAATAGATCAGCCAAAGATAGTGACAGGATCTGATGTTTGCAGTGGGGGATTGAGGCGCCAGCTGGGGAATTAGCTCAGATGGTAGAGCGCTCGTTTAGCATGCGAGAGGTAGCGGGATCGATGCCCGCATTCTCCAAGTCTTTTGCAACATGCTGCTGTGCAGCATTTGCTTTGCAATTCATTTTAAGAATAGGTGTCACTGTGTTTTTGCGTTTGCATTTCCTAATCAAGATCATTCTGGATGTCTCTGCCATTACCTTGATATGTATGAAGGTTTAGTGTCTGTAAACACTGTGTAGGGAAACGTTATAAGTGTAAATGCTATGGGTGTTAATGTTGTATGTGAACGTGGTGTGCGTGAATGTTGTGTGTGAATGTTGTGCATGTAGAAGTTGTGTGTATGTGTGTGTGTGTGAATGTTTGAACATTGTGCGTGTGTTTGTGAACATTTTGTTTGTGAAGGTTCTGCTTGCCTGTGAACATTGTGTATGTGAATGTTGTGTCTGTTACATGTGTGTGAATGTTGTATGTGTGTATGTTTTAGGCATGTTGTGGGTGTAAATATAGTGTGTGTGAATGTTGTGCGTGTGACCATTGTGTTTCTGTAAGAATATTTTGTGTGTGTGAATTTTGTGCATGTAAATGTTATAGTTGAGTGAACATTATATGAGTGAACGTTGTGTATGTGTGCATGTGAATGTTGTATTTGTTTGAACATTGTACTTGTGAACATTGTGTGTTTAAATATTGTGCGCGTGAATGTTACTTGTGTGAACATTGTGTGTGTGTGTGTGAGACTATTGTGTGTGTGTAAACGTTATGAGTGGGAATGTTGGACCTGTGAACGTTGTATGTTTGAGTATAATGTGTGTGAACATTGTACACGTGTGACCATGTGTTTTGTTAACGTGCCCGTAACCAATGTGTGTGCATGTACACATTGTGTGTACATATTGTAGATGTTAATAACATGTGTGTGCATGCAAACATTATGAGTGCAAATGTTTTGTGTGTGAATGTTGTGCAAGCGAATGTTTGTCATTGTTATGTTAGGTTTTTTGAACAGTGTGTCTAAACAATGTGTATGAATGTCTTGTGTGTAAATTGTGGATCTGAATGTCGTGTGTGTATTTTGTGGGTTTAAATATTGTGTGTGTGAATGTTGTGCGTGTGACCATTGTGTTTGTGTAAGAATGTTGTGTGTGTGTAAACTTTGTGCATGTAAATGTAATGGTTGTGTGAACATTATACGAGTGAACGTTGTGTATGTGTGTCTGTTGTGTGTGGGAATGTTGTGCACATGAACATTGTGTGTGAACATAGTGGAAGTTAATTTTACGTATGGGTGTTAATTTTGGACTTGTGGACGTTGTATGTTTGAGTGTAATGTGTGTGAACATTGTGCACGTGTAAAAGTATGTGTAATGTTGTGGATGTTAAGGACGTGTGTGTAAACATACACGTGTATATGTGTAAATGTTTTATGTGTGAGTGAATGTTGGGGTGTGAATTTTATGTAATATCTGTGAATTGTGTGTGAATGTCTTGTGTGTATGTTGTGGATCTGAAAATCATGTCTGTGTATGTCGTGGGTGTACATATTGTGTGTGTGAATGTTGTGCATGTGTGAACATTGTATTTGTGACCATTGTGCATGTAAATGTTTTGTATCTGTGAACATTGTACATGTGAACGTTGTGTATGTGTGACCATTGTGTGTGGGAATGTTGTGCTTGTGAACACTGTGCAAGTGTATGTTATGTGTGATAGCATTGTGTGTGAGAGTCTTGTGTTTATTAACGTTATTAGTATGAATGTTGGAAGTATGAACGTTGTATGTTGTATGGTGAGTCTAATGTGAGTGAATACTGTGCATATGAACGTTGTGTGCATAAACATTGTGCATGTGAATGTTGTGTGTGTGAATGTTTTGTGTAAACATATTGCGCTTGAACACTTGGTGTGTGTGAATGTTGTGCATGTGAATGCTGTGTGTGAACATGTGTTTTGTAAATATTGTGTGCGTGCATGTGAACGGTGTGTGTGTGTGTATATGTTGTGGATGTTAACTACGTGTGTGGGAACGTTGCTCCCTCTTGTGGCTGGAGGTGGAGTTGGGAGTTTCTTTTTACACAAATTTTAAATTTACAATTATTGTTCAAATTTACAATATTTCGTTCAAGTTTACAGTATAATTTTTTTATAATTTACAATTTTATTTTTTCACATTTTCAAAAATTACTTTAAGTTTACAATGTGTACTTTCGAGTTTAAAGATGTTTTCACATTTTTGAAAAAAGTCTAACTTACAATGTTTTGTTTTCAAATTTTCTAAAGTTCTTTTTTTTTTTTTAATTTGCAATCTATTTTTTCATTCACTTTAAGCTGATCCTAAATTGACCCCATAGAGGAGCCATAAGCTCTTCTCTTTAAAGTAACAGTTTTGGCTTGGCTCAAACAATAGTTCATCTTTTAAACCAGGGATAAGCAAATCCAGACTGCGAGGGCCGAAGTGTCTGCATGATTTCCAGATATCCAAGCCCTACTCATGACTTAATAACTGGTTCAGGTGTGTTCATCCAATTAGAACATGGCAGAGCATGGTATGTTAGCAGGAATGTAGCCCTCAAGACTTGGAGTTACCTATCTCTGTTTTAATCCATTTACCTCTGTTTAAAAATGAAAATACCGTGATAATACAGAAATGATGGACTGCAACTAATGGGATTTTCATGTTTTTAGTCCCAGACATCCAGCAGTAATTGCAAGGTAAAAACAAGGAGTAGACGAGAAAGTTCTCCTACAAAAACCTATTATGGTTAAAAGGAAAAAATGATTTTTTTTACTGATATTTGGAAGTGCTGTGAGAAAACTATATGTCTCAGGGTTTTCAAAGTTAGGTAGATTGTAAACCAGGAAAAATGCCTACATTCTGATGTAAAAGCTTTTTCTTTGAGGGACACAATGGCAGAGTTTTAGGAAAATGAATCTACTTAGTCTTTTATTCCAATCACTCTAACACATTCTCCTCAGCTCTGTTGCCTGAGAACAACTGCTGTTTGTTTTACATAGACTTTCATTCCTGAAAACTGACTCAAGAATGACAAACTGTAAGGAGTTTTGAAAATAAAATTATAAATTCAGGAGCCCAGTCTGCTGAGCAGTTTATATGGGGTCTCACTAAGTTGAATCGATTTTCAGGGATTTTATGTAAATGCCTGTGAACCTGTGATGTATTTTTGACAGTTTGTTATGGCGTCACATCTCTGCCATTAATTGAACGACACGTATTTGATGACTGAGCGAGCGCATCTTACAATTGCACGCGGGCTCTCACCGCCCGCGTGCAGAGTTCTGAATGTGCTCGCAGAGCTCTGACTACACTCTAGCTCAGATTGCTTTTCTCTCGCTCAGTTTTCTTCTTGCTCGCTCAGTTTTCTTTTCTCTCGCTCAGTTTTCTTTTTGCTCGCTCAGTTTTCTTTTCGCTCGCTCAGTTTTCTTCTTGCTCGCTCAGTTTTCTTTTGCTCGCTCATAGCTCATTGCTGCTGATAGCAGAATAAGGTAAAAGTTGAAGGGGTTTGAAGAGGTATGGTCGTACATAAAGTGTATGGAAGAAAAATTGATCACTATAGTGTGATCAATGCTGTGAAGTATGCTGTACAGCACTCACACAACTAGACTGTACAGTTGCAGTAGGGACTTCATACAAATAATGCAATGGCCAACAACTATGAAGTATAAACAGGGCTTAAGCATCTGCACCTCCTTCCTGCTTAATTTCACTTACCTTTATCTGCAAGAGAACTGAGACGTTCGTTTACAGAAGGACCAGACTTCACTTGCTTGTTCTACATCATGCTTCAACTTTCATTACATCCAAATGAAGCAGATCATCCACGGAGACTAACTCTAATTTATTTTTTTTTTTTTCACGGAGTAACTCTAGAGCGCCCAAATTTTCCATTTATGGCTTCCACTGTCGGTACTTCGTAAATGTTTATGGTAAAGAAAATCTTTTTCTTTTGTTATACCTGTTGTCTAAGCTCTCCAAGGTACTTCTCAAGTCCACAGATCACTCCCTCCAAATCCCTCTTTAGAACCTTGTTTGCCAAAATCTGACCTGCAGGAAGAGGTCGTTAGGTCAATGACGCCAATCACAGAACTGCTTTCAGAGTTATGCTCTCTGGTAGGTTGGTTCTCTCCTCACCATCAGTCAGCAGCTTTTCCAGTTCCTTAATTTCCTGCGTTTCCGTGGCGATGCGGGACAGCAGGTCATCGAGTCGACCCTCTAGCTCGCTTCTCCTCTTGCTCATTTTGTTCTGCAATGCTGTATTCACATCATCCTGAAAGGGAGACAGCCAAAAGGAAAACTGAATGTAGTCAAAACAGGAAGTGCCACCTAGTTGGATTTGGTCGTTTTTTAACTACCGCTGATGTCAAGCTCTACAAAAATATTCATTGATGGTACAACTTTTCTGAGCTACAGTTAACCTACAGTTGTCTTTATTTTACCAATAATTTATGGTTATTAGTGTGTATTACTGAGAGTTGTTTCCAGGCACTTTGTTTTAAATACATTCTCACTGTTTCAACAAAGCAACTTTCCCATGGTGAGACAATGTAAAAAAATAAAGTTTTTCTTATCCTAAAACATAGTTCAGTATGGTAAGCATTTATATCATTAAATCAATATCCTTGATAACAGGCTGGTTTAAACCAAACAAGTAATGTCAAAAGAACCATTAGTTAACTAATGACAAGCAATAATGTGAACTAGCTAACTAGTAATGTTTAACAATGTGCACTAGTTTACTAGTGGAAACAATTTGTGCTTACTTGGTAACTAGTGACAATCTTGAAAGGCAACTAGTTAACTAGTTACATGCAAATTTTCTACATGTTCACTAATACGGCTCCTGTAAAGCGCACTAATTAACTAGTGTGAACAAAATCTTGTACTAGTTGACTAGGGACATGCAAAATTTTAACAAGTTGACTAGCGAGGCATATTGAAGTCTTACTAGATAAATTGTTTACATTAACTGGTGAGAGAGAAAAATGCACTTGTTAACAAGTGAGCACAATATTTTCTTACTAGTTCACTAGTGCATCCTTTTAACAGTCACTAGAGAACTGGGGAAGAACTAAATGTCAGTTAGTTAACTAGTTTTACAATATGCTAATGTCGAGGATGTAATCCAGAAAAGGTTCTCCTATAGGCTCTGCAGCAAAACTTCAACCCACTCAAATCACGAGTAACCCTTTCAGTCCCGGTTGATAATTACAGCCCTGTGGTTTTTAATATTCTTTCAGAATAAAAAGAAATATGTCAACAATGCATCATCATCGAACGAATAACCTGAACATAATGTCCTCGTGGCCAGAGAGGAAAAGAGGAGGGGAAATCATTTAAAGAAATTCCTGGATCAATCAATGTCAAATCACTCAAAATCTAATGAATTGTTCCATGACCTATTTTAAACATTTTCTAAAAATGTTGTGAAAATGTGTCCATAACAGGGATGCTCATTCCTGGTCCTCGAGATCTACCACCCTGCCTGTTTCCAGCTCTCCTTGCATTGCTTGCTGATGATTACCTGGACAAGGTGTCTTGATTCAATCAGAATGTAGGAAAACATATGGAGACAGCTAACCGGCAGCTAGCAGGCCTCGGAGATCTGCTGTGCAGGGGAAGTTTAACACATTCCTTGTATTTCTTCAAGATAATCAAGTGTAAATGAAATATGTGTACAAACAAAAAGTAAACAAGGATGAATGTCAAACCCATTCACGTTTTAGTTTGATAAAGTTCAGCCCACTGTTGTTTTTCCACAACAAAATAATCCAAAGGAAAATTATTTTAATATTCTATCACACTGTATGGTCACATGACTGTTAAAATCAGTGTTTCCACACACTGGACTGGAATGATTAGTCAGTTTTACTGCATCACGTGTGTTGGCCGCTGTGATGCACTTGGTCATTTTTATGTTGTAGTAAAATAAATCAATCATATCCAAATGGTATTTTCTGGCATCAATTATTGATTTATCTCATTTTGAAATTATTTTTTGATTTGACTCGATTTAGCCTCAGACAAATGAATCTGGTTGGAACATAGGAATAGAAATTGATTCATTAGTACACCAATTACATACATATTTAGCAAATGCTCTACCTATTGGGCTAATACCTGGAGACAAAAGTAGATTATGGCGTCACATCTCTGCCATTAATTGAAGGGCGTGTATTTGATAACTGAGTGAGCTGCACCGCGCAGTCCTAACTGAGCGCGCGCGTTGAGAGCTCTGAGCGCGCGCTCAATTCCAATCTATTAAAGCAGATTAAAAAAAAAAAAATGAAAGCCCCGCCCCTCGCAGATTTGACCAGAAATTTTGTTCAATCAGATCAACCAGAAAGGTTACCGCCCCCTGAGTGACAAAAACACCCCCTGAAACTGAACGAGCGCAAAGAAAAACTGAGCGAGCCTGGTGAGCGCTCTGCGCCCGCTAAGTTTGGTGAAAAAAAACTGAGCGCACATTGTAGATCCTTCCCACATGAAAACACTGTGCCCTTTGAACCATTGACTGTATACAGAACCGGAGAAAATGGGTGTGAGGTCACCCATAGAAAATGCCTTACCTGCGGCTCCAATTCAGTCGCCATTTTTCTGGGATACGGGAACCCCCATTTGGAGCCCGTCGACAGTGATTGGTCCAAGTCAGTCCAAGTCACTGTTTCTATGGCAACTACTGTTGTCAATTATGAGTCTAACGGAGTTTGGCTTCTTGGAGCCAGCAGGTACCTCTTGTTTGGAGGGGGTGGGGGTCACTGTCACTTTCCTTATCTAGCCAATGCTTTGGACGGACCAGCTAACAGGGAACTGCCCTTTTACTGTGTCATTTAACATTTTTTAAATAAAAACGATTTTTTTAACAGCAGAAGTTCATTTTGTATCAGTTGGATCAAAGTTAACAATGAAATAGGATGATGTCTAGTGTCTCAATGTCTCCTTTTTTTTAAATTCCTTGCATTGTCACTTCTTGATCTTAAATAGTTTTTGCTTCGTCATCATGTCGTCTCATCTTGTTTTCGGTGAGTGTCTCTTCTGTTTTATCGTGTTTTCCTTCGGGAGTAGAGCCTCCCCGGACTCGAACGTGCCTCGCGGGTCGGAAGCGTCACTCTGTTCACATAGATAACACGGACAACGTTGTTATGTTGTACTTACTACACTTACAAAGAACAAAGATCTCCGCAGCGTGACATCCTCCTCCTTTTTTCAGCTGTCAAACGGTCACTTCCCGCCTTCCACTCCTCTTATTCCCGTTATATGCTGGCTTCTTCCTCCACTCCGCTGTTCGTTGAGTTCAAGCAGAAAGTGTGTGTGTCTGTGTGTGTGTTTCAACCAATCAGAGAGTAAACTGCTGACTGACAGTTCCATCTGTCCAATAAGAAGTTAGCAGATGGAAAGTTGGGAGTTCAAATCTATTTCAGCCACTGTTGTTTTGTTTAAACGGTTCTTTTATCGTTGTAAAACAGCAAACTCCGCACTTTGGCACACATTTTACATTTTATGTATATCAAGTACGATGCAAAAACAGGGCAAAAGGGGGAAATCCCACGTAAATTCAACTCTGAAGAGTTAAGGACACTTGTATATGGAAAGAATATAAAATCACCCCGAATTGTGCATGCATAATTCTTGATTTGTGTGTAACTTTGGATTTGTGTGCGTAATTCCTGATTTGTAACTCATACAATATATTTTGTGCATACGTACAAAAATGACAAAACTCAAAACATTTTCACCAGATATTATTCACAATTGAAGTTCAATGTGGCTAATAAGAAAACCCTGATGACCCAGCATTCAAGCAGCCTTTAAACAGATCACTTAAGCACGAACCTTTTCTTTCTGAGAGTATGGCGTTACAACTCTGCCATTAACTGAACGGTATGTATTTGATAACTGACTGAGTGTATTGTACAAGTGCACGTGCAGTCTTAACTAAGCGGCGCAGAGTTCTCACCAAGCGCGCGGAGTTCTGACCGAGTTCTGTGGAGCGGTAACCTTTCTGGTTGATCTGATTGGCCGAAATTTCAGGTCAAATCCGGCAGCGGGGCGGGACTTTCAATTTTTTTAAATCTGCTTTAATAGAAAAGAAAAAACGGTGGATTAAAACATTAGCAAACGTCCGAGAACAAGGTAAGAAAGTGCAGCGGGTTTTTTGTGCTGCAAGTTTTACTCATGTGTAAAACACTATGAACTTTAGTTAACGTGTAATTTATAATTAGCACGAGACAGAGCTACTATGCAATTCAAAGTACAGGAAGCGTGTATTAGCATGTGGTTAACTAACGATAACAATGGAGTAGTATACAGCAATCCCCCCGTTTTCACTGGGTTACGTTCCTCACCCCTCTGCGAATAACAAAAATCCGCGAACAATTGACGCTGTTTTTTTTCCTATTTATGCTATTACATATGCTAAAACATGCTTCCCAAACACATTCTAAAGCCAGCCTTACTCATTTAATACAGTAAAAATATTGTAATGTATAATAATGACAAAGAACAAACAATTAAATCTTTCACATAGTACTGTTTATTAATAACAGGAATAAAAAATACTGTGAAATAATACTGGAATTGTTTTTATTAACTGCCGTTTATGGCCATTCCTCCTCTTTGAGCACCTCAGGAGTTGGGAGACGGTGTCATATCTTCTCTGGGCGTTTTTTTTTTTCTATTAAAACAGAGTAAAGAAATGAAAGTCCCGCCCCACTGCCTCGCCACATTTGACCTGAAATTTCAGATCAACCAGAAAAGTTACTGCCCCCCGAGTGACAAAGTACCCCCTGAACACAGTGAATGAATGCAAAAGAAAACTGAGCGCGCACACAGTCAGAGCTCTGCACCAATGGTCAGACCTCTGCATGGGCACGGAGAGAGCTGTACGCCCGCTCAGTTAGGACTGCACGTGCAGTTGTAGGATATGCTCACTCAGTTGTAAGATACGCTCGCTCAGTTATCAAATTATCCCGTTTAATTAATAGCAGAGATGTAACGTCATCAAAGAGTCTCACATGAGATTTGTGTGTTAATGTGGTTTTGAGTGTGCGTAACAAGCGATTTGTGCGTAATTATCAAAGATTTGTATGTGTAGTTAGTTTCAAGCTGTCATAATTTTCCACATGTGTGGTCTTGTGGAAAGTTTAGGGTGACGGCAGATAGTTAGATTGCACGCAAAGACATTAGATGGGGTATAGAGTTAAAACATAATTTTTATTACAATATTTTAAAAACATTCATAGAAGAGTTTATGAAAACAAACACTCACACCAAAAGTAATTATGAAAAATTCAGTCTGCTGACAACTGGAATTATAAGGTAGGTGGAGGCTCCCAAAAGAACAAAACTCTGAATCACCCCACTAACGTAAAGCAAATCACACCCACTCTTGAGACCCTTCCACCAAGACACATAACTCCAAACTGGAGAAGACCTCCACCTTAAGCACAGGGTACCTGGGTACTAGGGAGAAAACAAAATAGAATTAATAAAATCCCCACA
Organism: Oryzias celebensis; assembly: GCA_014656515.1. NCBI lineage: Eukaryota > Metazoa > Chordata > Actinopteri > Beloniformes > Adrianichthyidae > Oryzias > Oryzias celebensis. The sequence goes on along the minus strand of BNCR01000009.1, from coordinate 6,321,838 downwards.
CAACAAAATAGAATGTTTAAAGAAACAAAAAGAGAAAAACAAGTCAGAGTCTATTGACTCCCTGAGCTCTTAACAACCAAGACAAAACAAAATTCTGCAATGCAAGAAAATTCACACACTCATCCATTCATTAAAACTCGATGAAGGCTTAGCCAGCGAGCCAGCAGAACCTTGGTTAAAAATCCTGAACTGTTTAGGCATACAAAAAGCTGGGATAGACAAGTATATGTCTCAGGAAAAAAACAGCATTAATAAAACAGCAGCTGTTCTGCCCAAAGCGTCAGAAAGTCCCTGGCAATGGAAAACGGGCATTGATCAAAATAAAAGACAGCTTGAAGGCAAGGCAGGGCTACAACGTCGCTGACTTACCAGACAAACTGTTTGAGAGATCGTGCCAAGCTCAATGCAGGGGCTATATTTAAGGTAAGTCAACACCCTGTGTGGTTATCCGGAGCTAAAAAGTTCAAGTCTGAAGATATAATGCCAGCTAGCAAACGCCTGAAAACAGGTTACCACCGCTATGTTACCTGTGGGGCTACCTGAAAGTGTACAAACAGGAAGTGGGTGGTTCCAGTGGCCAAACAATGCCCATTGCTGACCAGTGGGTGCCTTGGCCTTTTTATGGCGTCCCAAGAGGCCACTGCCTGCAATCACTTCTCACTATACCTGAGCCAATTAATCCTGCTACACATGCACAAATCTGGCTAATACTAAATACTCTCCATAACACTTGTATGCTGGCATTCAGGACCAGAGACCTGGACTTTGCAGGCTTAAAGCTCACCCTCGCCCAAGAGATGAGTCGTTCTACCCCTGAAGCAGCCATCTGCATCCAGGGACAGTGGATGCAGAAATTGTGAGATTATCCATAAATGCTCTTATGGATGCTCTTATGTTCTTGACAAGGGGCCTCTGCAGTCCACCTCAGCGGATTTTACAATCATGTACATGGCCAGGGAGATTTGCACAGAAATGGTACAACCTAATCCAGTGAGCTCTAGGCATCCCGATTCGCCTGGGACTACCCCCTTCTGTACTGAGGTGTTGATGTTACTATTCCGCAGGAGGAATTCCATTAGCTGTTGAGACACTAACTTGAAGAAGATCTTTCCCTCAAAACATAGCAGTGACATGATATGAAACTGTTCAATATTAACGGCCTCCTCTTCTTTAGGAATCCAGACTCCCTCTGCATGCCTCCACTCGGCAGCGACTCTTCCCCTTCGCCACATCACCTTGATGAGCCTCCGGAGTTGCGCATTGAGTTTGTGGCACTGCTTATAGACTCTGCACGGGACTCCACTGGGGCCTGGGGAAGAGCTTGACCTTGCAGCTATTACTACTCCTTTGATCTCTTTCAGGGTGGGCTCAGATGTATTGAACTGGACCACAGGCTCTGGCGGTTTTACCAGTGCCTCACATGGGCCAAGATCGTTTTCCCTTAAAGCAGGGGTGTCCAAGGCATTTTGGTTCAGGGGCCACATTCAACCCATCTGATTTCAAGTGGACCAGACCAGTGATATAACCTGACATAAAATCTGCTCTGATGGTCTTTAATAAATATGCACAGTTGGGTAATATCTGTGATGTTTGTGCTTTCATCAATAAATGACTAGATTCTGTCCTTCATTTGGCCCAAGTCTCCTGAGAGATCATGTATCTGCAATTTTAATCATTGACACACTTCTGTTGGCAAAGGTCAACTGCTTTTTGGGACACATGACTTCTGCAGCCTTCAGCATGCATTTTTTTCACAAGTTCACCACCTGCAAATGGTTTGGATGTTTGCACTAACTTTTTTGCAATAAGGTAGCAAGAATTCACTGCTACTGCTACAATGAAATTTTGGTAATTGTGGTGTCATACATGATTATTTTTATAGCAACTCAACAGCGTGAGGCTTGGGAAACCAAACTACATCTTACCCAGACAAGGCAGGCGCTTGCAAAGACACGCTGTTTATTTCTGGATCTCTTGTCCAGATAGTCTTGCTTTTCCTTTGCTCCCCCTAGTGGCTGACTTGCGCGTTTTGGTCATTTCTTTAAAGAATTATAACTCGCCACACGAATGGGCCGGAAATCTGTCTTTTTTCTTTCAACATCCTTGTATTTTTTTCTCTTTTTGACTGGGCCGGACAAAGGTATCTGACCATCTGCTTGACACCAATGCCTTAAAGAATCACTGAAAGTGATTTTGGTTAATCTCCTCTAAAGGACATGATAGGTTGCCACTCTTCTTCTATTCCAGTAATCGCTTTGTGAAGCTGAACGGGTTGGTAATGAATGCCTTGTGCTTCTTGGCCCTCTCTTTTCCTTTCCTTCTGTGCTGCTCAGCTCGTCTAAGTGTGTTATGCGGTGAGCAGGAAGGGGAGGATCCACGCGCAGGACACAATTGAAGTTATGAGGTTTATTTAAGGGTAAGGCGATGAATATTGATGGGGGAAAATCCGGTATGGATTGGTCTTGCGTCGGGAGCGGAGTTGGATGAGCTCGGGGAGGCAGCAGGGGTAGTGGAGAGAAGGCGGGAGCCACTGGCAAACAAACACACAAGTTAGTAAGGCAAATCTATGACAAGAGTGAGTCCTGAGACACGTCTTGGGAGCCAGCACGTTACCGTCTTGGGCAAGCTAACAGTCTGGCGCCGGAACTGGGATCTCCACCATCCTTTATACATCTGCTGGAGACCCAGGTGCAGGCAATCATGGTGGCCATACCTGGTGGCTGATTGAGCACAGGTGGGTGCTGTCATGGCATCTGACGACCCACAACAGTACCCCCCCCCTCAACGGGAGCCACCAGGCGACAGGAAGCGATCCGGACGCCGACGCCGAAGATCACGGACCAGAGAGGCATCCAGGATAGCGGAACGGGGAACCCAGGACCGCTCCTCGGGGCCATAGCCCTCCCAGTCCACCAGGAACTGCAAGCCCCGACCACGGCGCCGGACGTCCAGGAGGCGCCGCACGGAGTAGGCAGGACGCCCAGCCACCAACCGGGCGGGCGGAGGGGCAGCAGCAGGAGGGGCCAAGGCAGAGGAGGCGACCGGCCTTATCTGGGACACATGAAAGGACGGATGCACCCGCATAGTACGGGGCAGGCGTAGCTTGACCACTGTCGGGTTGATCACCCGGAGGATTTCGAAGGGGCCTAGAAACTTCGGGGAAAGCTTGCGAGAGTCAGTGCGGAGAGGAATGTTCTTGGCGGACAGCCAAACCATCTGTCCCGGGGCATAAGCAGGAGCTGGGGTCCTATGGGAGTCAGCATTGCTGCGAGCCCGATCCTGAGCCCGACTCAGGGCAGCTCGGGCTGCTTTCCAAACCCGCTTACACCTGCGCATGTGGGCCTGCACGGAGGGGACAGCTACCTCCTCCTCCTGGGTCGGGAAAGATGGGGGCTGGAAACCTAGAGAGCATTCAAAAGGGGAGAGGCCAGAAGCCGAACACGTGAGGGAGTTGTGTGCATACTCGACCCAGTCCAGGAAATCACTCCAGGAGGAGGGGTTGCCCTCAGCCATACATCGCAGGGCGGCCTCCAGACATTGGTTGGCACGCTCCGCTTGGCCGTTGGTCTGGGGGTGAAATCCAGACGAGAGGCTCGAGGTGGCACCAATCAACTGACAGAACGATTTCCAGACAAGGGAGGTGAACTGTGGACCCCTGTCAGAGACAATGTCCGTGGGGATCCCATGCAGACGGAGGACGTGATGAGTGAGGAGGTTGGCAGTTTCCCTGGCCGTGGGAAGTTTCGGGAGAGCCACATAGTGTACAGCCTTTGAGAACCGGTCAACGATTGTGAGTATGACGGTGTTACCTCGTGAAGGGGGCAGACCAGTAACAAAGTCCAAGGCTATATGGGACCAGGGGCGGCCAGGAACAGGCAGAGGGCGGAGGAGACCAGAGGGTGGCCGGTGCGGAGTCTTGTTCCGGGAGCATGTGGGACACGCCGCAACGAACTCCCGGACGTCGTTGTCCATGGTGGGCCACCAAAAACGGCGTCTTAATAAGGACAGAGTCCGGAAACCACCCGGGTGGCAGGTACGGCGGGAAGAGTGGCCCCACTGGATAACCTGGGAACGTACAGAGTCAGGGACAAACAAACGATTTGGTGGGCCGGTACCTGGGTCAGGTTGCTGTCTCTGTGCCTCTCGGACTTGTGACTCGACCTCCCAAGATACAGCGGCTACCACACACGACGGAGGGAGGATGGGGTCCAGGGTGACTGGAGTGTCTGGGGCAAACTGACGGGACAATGCATCGGGTTTCTGGTTCTTTGAGCCGGGTCTATAAGACAGGGTGAAGTTGAATCTCAGGAAGAAAAGTGACCAGCGGGCTTGACGGGGATTCAACTGTCGTGCTGATTGCAGGTAGGCCAGGTTCCGGTGATCGGTCCAAATCAAGAAAGGAAGTTCGGAGCCCTCCAGCCAATGCCTCCAGTGTTCCAAGGCCAGTTTCACTGCAAGTAATTCACGGTCACCTACGTGGTAGTTGCGTTCGGCTGGTGACAGTCGTCGAGAGAAAAATGCACAGGGGTGTAATTTCTGTGTCTCTGCAGAACGCTGGGATAGAACTGCCCCCACTCCCGTCTCAGAGGCATCAACCTCTACCACGAACTGTCGAGTTGGATCCGGATGGCGCAGGACTGGGGCAGTAGTGAACAGACTCTTTAGCTTGGCAAAGGCGGCAGCTGCTTCTGTGGACCAAGAGAAAGAAACAGACGGTGAAGTTAATTTGGTTAGGGGTGCAGCGATGCGGCTATAGCCTCGAATGAATCTCCGGTAGAAATTGGCAAAGCCGAGGAAGCGTTGGAGGTGTTTCACGGTTGTGGGTACGGGCCACTCCACCACGGCCTTTATCTTGTCTGGATCGGCCCTCACCTGGCCTCCCTCGAAAATGAACCCGAGGAAGGAGATAGTGTCTTTATGAAAATCACATTTCTCGGCCTTTACGTACAATCAGTTCTCAAGGAGTCGCTGTAGAACTTGGCGGACGTGGCGAATGTGGTCAGGGAGGCTGGAGGAAAAGATCAAAATATCATCTAAATATACGAAGACAAAGCGGTTCAGGTAATCACGGAGGACATCATTTACTAGGGCCTGGAAGGTTGCTGGTGCATTACACAGTCCAAAAGGCATCACCAGATACTCAAAATGGCCTAATGGGGTGTTAAAGGCCGTTTTCCATTCATCTCCCTGCCTTATTCGGACTAGGTGATAAGCATTTCTGAGGTCGAGTTTAGTGAAAAAGGAGGCACCATGAAGGGAACTGAAGGCGGAGTCAATGAGGGGCAAAGGGTATCGATTCTTTACGGTTATGTTGTTTAATCCCCGGTAATCGACACATGGCCGGAGCGACCCCTTCTTCTTTGTCACGAAGAAGAAACCGGCACCGACAGGTGAGGATGAGGGTCTGATTAGCCCGGAGGCCAGGGAGTCATTGATGTAGGTCTCCATGGCCTCCGTCTCGGGCCGGGAGAGATTATACAGGTGACTGGAGGGGAGAGGAGCCCCAGGGAGCAGCTCGATGGCGCAATCATAAGGCCGGTGGGGAGGAAGGGTAACAGCTTTGTCCTTGCTAAAAACCTCAGCCAGATCATGGTACTCCACTGGAACATTGGATAGGTCGACTGACTCGGGTGACCTGACGGTGACAGGGGAAGGCCTGGGAAGTGCTGAGCGAAGACAGGAGGAGTGACAAGAGGGGTCCCAACTGAGAATACAGCCTGTGCGCCAGTTCACATGGGGGTTGTGGAGCGAAAGCCATGGGTGCCCGAGGACCACAGGGGTATTGGGAGAGTCCACAATAAGAAAACGGAGTAGCTCCTGATGATTTCCTGAAACGATCAGTTTGGTTGGTGCGGACTGGACATGAACAGTGTACAGCTGCTGTCCATTCAGGGCTTTAGCAATGACTGGGGGGTCTACAGGCTCTGTTGCCAGCTTGAGTTTATGGGCCAAGCTTCGGTCCAGGAAGTTGCCCTCAGCTCCAGAATCCAAAAGGACATGAACTGGATGCGTTGACTGAGGGAGACATAAAGTGGCAGGAAGCAGGGTCATGGATGGCAGGATGGAACTGCTTGGGGTCGCCAGTACTCCCGCCTTCACTGGTGACCCTGGTCTTTTGGCCGCCGAATACAAGTCGCCACACGATGGCCCCCTTCGCCACAGTAAAAACATAACCTGCTCTGGAGCCGGCGTTGTCTCTCCTCCCAGGGGAGCTGGGTGCGGCCCAATTGCATGGGTTCCTCTCCCTCCGACGGAACGCTAGTGGGCGCAGCCAGGGCTGCAAAGGACGCTGGTGTGGGAAGCGGCCGACCTTGGCGTTCTCGTGCCCTCTCCCGGAGTCGGTTGTCCAGTCTGATGGTGAGGGAGATCAGTTCATCAAGGGAGTGTGGGGGATCTCTGGTGGCAAGTTCGTCTTTTAGTTGTTCTCGGAGTCCTCTTGTAAAAACACCCTGCAGAGCTGCGTCGTTCCAGCCGGCCTCTGCAGCTATTGTGCGAAATTCTATGGCGTACGCAGCCGCGCTGAGAGATCCCTGTCGTATCTGTAGGAGTTGTTTGGCCGCCTCACCGCCCCTGACCGGATGGTCAAACACAGTCTTCAATTTATTGATAAAGTCAGCATAAGTCATCTGCCCCAGGCCTTGGGATTCATAAGCCGCCTCCGCCCAGCTCAAAGCCTTTCCCTCCAAAAGACCGACATCCTTGTATTTTTTTCTCTTTTTGACTGGGCCGGACAAAGGTATCTGACCATCTGCTTGACACCAATGCCTTAAAGAATCACTGAAAGTGATTTTGGTTAATCTCCTCTAAAGGACATGATAGGTTGCCACTCTTCTTCTATTCCAGTAATCGCTTTGTGAAGCTGAACGGGTTGGTAATGAATGCCTTGTGCTTCTTGGCCCTCTCTTTTCCTTTCCTTCTGTGCTGCTCAGCTCGTCTAAGTGTGTTATGCGGTGAGCAGGAAGGGGAGGATCCACGCGCAGGACACAATTGAAGTTATGAGGTTTATTTAAGGGTAAGGCGATGAATATTGATGGGGGAAAATCCGGTATGGATTGGTCTTGCGTCGGGAGCGGAGTTGGATGAGCTCGGGGAGGCAGCAGGGGTAGTGGAGAGAAGGCGGGAGCCACTGGCAAACAAACACACAAGTTAGTAAGGCAAATCTATGACAAGAGTGAGTCCTGAGACACGTCTTGGGAGCCAGCACGTTACCGTCTTGGGCAAGCTAACAGTCTGGCGCCGGAACTGGGATCTCCACCATCCTTTATACATCTGCTGGAGACCCAGGTGCAGGCAATCATGGTGGCCATACCTGGTGGCTGATTGAGCACAGGTGGGTGCTGTCATGGCATCTGACGACCCACAACAAAGTGTGATGAACTTCTTTCTTAAAATTTCCCTGAGCTCAGATGAGGTGCTTTTTTTCCTCATCCTTTCCTGATTTGAACTTGAGCTTTAGGATCTTCAGTTCCTGCCTCAGGTGACTAATTTTATTCTCCTGCTGGTTGGATCTTGCTGGTTTACTGCTTGTTTTTTCCCTCACCCCAAACCGCTCTGCACCAATGGTCATTACGATGCTGCATATGGCCTGGAGTTTGTCCCACGTCACCCTTTGATGTTAACTCCAGAATCTTATTTATGTCCTCGTTAAACTGAAGCTATTCCTTGTTGTTGGCAGCAAGCCACTTCACCTGATGATGTTCTGGTTTTCCTGTCTATAGGGGGACTGGTACATCATGGAGGTTCCGGGCACTATAAGGTGATTCCGGGCCTGGCTCCTTCTCTGTCTGACCAGGGTCTGTGGCGTGCACTTCTACTGTAGTGCTGGCCACTGCCCCTGTGCGTTGCTTTGCTAGTCCTCCCTTTGGGTAGCCCATTTTGGTCTGATGGAATTTGAGACCTGTTGGGTTTTTGCACACCTTGCAGCAGATACAAACTGTGCTCTTTGTCGATTGTCCTTTAGCTGGTGTCATTGCCAGAAGATTTGTTCAACTGTGATTATCACCCCCCAACCCCTTTGGGAATCCTTAGGGTTCTTCTTAGCTTGGTTTGGGTGCTCCTTCACAGGAACTGCAGTTTGGGGTTCTAGTCCTTGCTGCCTCGGTTGACGTCTTTCCGTGCAGTCATCTGTCTCTCCAGTCATCACCATCCTATGCATGGTTGTCATCCAGACTTTCCCGACAGTCACAGGCAAAACCAGATCTGAAAGTTCTTAAATACACCACTTGGTGCTGATGTTTTTGATGGCTCTTCTGCCTTGACCTTACTCGAGGAAGCACTGGACCGTTTTGACCTGGTTGATGCTGCAACCCTTGATCGAGTTTTCTCCAAAGTTAAACCAACAACCTGTTTTTTAGATTTTGATTGATTGATTTAGATAGATAGAGTGATATTTTAAACATTGTGAACTCCACTCTACGGACGGGTGTTTTTCCTATTGCTTTTAAAATGGCAGTGGTGAAACAATATAGAAAGCAATGTAGATCCTACGGCAGCCCTGGTTAAGATCGTTTTTCCTTAGAGCTGCAGTTTTCAGTCTTCAGTTTTCCTGTGGGGAGTGTCATGTATTGTGGGGGCTGGGTGGATGGTGGGGGGAGCTGGGGGAGGGAAGGGTGGTTGTTTTGTGTGTCTGTTCCTTTTTCATTGTTTGTATTTGGTCGAAACCTCTAAGTTCTAAATGTTTTTTTTATTATTTGCCATTATTATTAATTTTATTTTTTATGTATTCTTATTTTATTTTGAGTATTATTATTTTTTTATGTAAAGCGCCTTGGGTTTCAATTGAAGGAAAGGCGCTGTAAAAATAAATAAAGTTTTAAGTTTGATGTCAGATGTGCCTTGGATTTAGGTCAGTTCACAGTATTAGTTCTAATAGATCTAAGTGCTGCTTTAGACACTATTGATCACCTGATCCTGTTAAACAGACTTAAAATTCTTGGCCTTTCAGGGACTTCCTATGTCACGGAGAGAAACTTTATGGTAAGCATGGACACTTACTTCTCTGGGATCCACAAATTGAATGCGGTGTGCCTCAAGGTTCTATCCTTGGCCCCTTGCTTTTTAAACATCTACATGCTTCTTCCTCTAGGGAATGTCATCAGGAGGCACAACGTCAGCTTTCTCAGCTATGCTGATGATAGCTATGTCTCCTGATGACACAAAGCCAATAGAAGCACTTTTTAACTGAGTTTTAGATGTGAAATCATGGACAGAAAATAATTTTCTGCAGCTCAACCAGGAGAAAACTAAAATTTTGGTTATTGGTCCTGAAGCCAAGAGAAAGAAACAGTTTCTGAAATTTTCATTACATTTTTCAGAAACAGTCAGAAACCTGGATGTTGTTTTTTACTCCAAGCTAACTTTTATCCCTCATATCAAGTAGGTAATTAAAACTGGTTTTTATCCTCTTAGAAATGTGACTAGGGTCTGCCTAATTTTCTATCTTGCTGATGCATGCTTTTAGAACCACTAGAATTAATTATTGTAACGCCCTTCAAGCTGGCCTTCTGAAAAATAGCATTAAGAACCTAAGAAAGGACATACCAGAATGAACCAGGTCTCCAGTTTGTCGATCTTCTTCCTGTCACTGTCAGTGCACCCACCCCACCAGAAGCAGCACACACCATAGAAGAGGACAGATGCAATAACACCATCATAAAAAGTTGTCCTGCAAAGTCCTGCAAACTAATAAGAACCTCAGTCTCCTTAGGAGGAGGAGTCAACTCTGACTATTTTTGTACAGGGCGCCTGTGTTACTTGTCCAGTCCAGTCTGTCATTGAAATAAACACCCAGATAATTATAAGAGTTCACTGTCTCATGGTTTTTTCCATGAATGTTCACCGGTGAAACAGAAGGTCACTTCCTTCTAGTCAATGATCATCTCCCATGTTTTGCTGGTGTTGTTTTCACACCAGCAAGACAAAATCCTCAATGATCCTCCAGTACTCTTTGTCATCTTCATCTGTCACACATCTGACAGTGTCATCTAGAAACATCTGCGGATGGCAGTGATCTGAGCTGTAGATTAAGTCAGATGCGTGCAGGCTGAAAAGAAAAGTAGAAGAACTGTACCCTGTGGAGCTCCTGTGCTGCACACTACCTCATCACACAATCAGGGAACCTCACTTACTGCAAGGTAGTTGATGATCCATGCAGTAAATTGCTGGTCCAGTTGGTTGCCACCTCCAGTTTCCCTCTGAGCAGTGCAGAATGGATGATGGTAAATGGATTGGAGAGAATAAAGAACATGATCCTCACAGAGCTCCCCACCTGCTCCAGGAAAGAGAAGAACTGGCTCGGCAGTTTGATGACGGTGTGGAGGTTCTGCTCCAGCTGGCCATCAAGCATCTGCTCTTCACAGTCCTTAAAGCAACCACTTCACCAGTCTCACTAGCAGAAAGTTGCCAGTCTTTAAAGTATGGTGCTTTCCAGCTCTCCTCAAGTGTTTTCCCCGTCTGCTGACTAGCTTTGTCTAATTTGTTATTATGTTTCTACTGCTGTTCTGTTACTGATCTGGGTTCAGATTGGTGCACTAATGCACTGATGGACAGATGAACAGGATTGGGGAGTGTGGATGGGGGGGTTGGAAGAGCCAGACAATATAAGGGTGTGTTGGGAGTGAGAATGACTGAATGGAGCAGTAAAAAAAGTTGACTTGTTATCTTTGTATCCGGTATGGTTTTGACCCACTTAAGTCTACATTAAAATATCAATGCGGAAACCCACTAGGCACACGATGTCTATTAAACATAATATGCATCTACTGTAGATGTCTACGGGTCATGTCTGACAACTCTGTTTCGTTACTCTGAGGTGGTGTCGGTTAAGGTTGCTTTCACATTCAGTCTCGCTCTCTCTCCCAGCCTTGTCAGGATTGGTTTACTTTCTACACATGGTGCTCCAAAGCAAACTGGAGACTGAAACAGATCAGACCACCTTGAAACAATGCGCAGCTCTTAATACCGCTCACCTGGGGGAAGTATGGCCTGACGACAGCAAAATAAAGTGTGAAAAGGAAGCCAGCATGTTTTTGAGCAATGTTTATAAACCTTTATTTTAAAATTTGTATGAAAGACAATTCTCAGAACAGACAAAAATAAGCCTGAACTCCAGCTCAAACGCATTCATTCAGCATAAAGTAAATACTAAAATCCTCCATCTGGGCTTTGTGCTTCTGACACAAGTCAGAGCTGCAGTCTGTTGATAAGAGTTCCACCAGTGCCTCTGAATCCAAGGCCAAGCGATACCTGAGGGACACAACAGGTGAATCTCACAAACCTGAAGATTACAAGTGTGAGAGAGACAGACAGAGAGACACTCACTTGAAGTGTCTGCCATTTTGGACCTCTGTGCCTCTGGATCCAAACACCAGGTACTGTTTGTTGTCTTGAAGGTTGATGCTTGTGCAAGTAGCCTTTTTCACCAGCTCCACTTCAGATTTATGATTTAAAGCTTCAAGATCTGTAACACACAAAAAACAACCCCTTAAACATTGTATTGCTTACAGTATGTAGCTGTAAATAATCTTTGTGGATTCTGAGTAAAGCTCACACTGGAAGCTCAGACTCCCAACCCTGAGCATTGTAACCACAGAGCTATGTTTGAAAGGAAAATAGACAAATCCCTTCCGTTAAAAAGGACATTTATCAATTGAAAAGTAACAACATAATTTTCTTATTGTTTTGTCTTTTGGAAAAAAAACTGTACTCATAATATAATATAATAGTTTGATTCTAAAAGGATCATGCTACATTTGGAATAAACTGAGCTTGGTCTGTCAAAGATGGTGGATTTCTTCTTCTTGGGGTAGAAAGCAGGTTTTAGGGAGGAGGATTCTTTAATGAGCCCGTATTGAAGGCACCACTAAGGAAAATCTCATGAGATTCTTCGAAATTACGGCCACATGTCTGTTCCATACCAGCCCGCTTTTACCATGGGAAGATGGCGGCTCACTATAGCCAGCTTTGTGTTCTCACCTTTTTCTGTATTCTTGAGGATTTCAACCACAGAGGCAGAGTAGATCATAAAGTCTCCTTCTGAGGCCAACGACCTCACCGTCACTATCAACCCTGCAGAAGGAAACAGTACCGCATTCACACCAATGTTCTCACAGAGTGGCCAGGCAATGTCAATGCATCCAATTAACTAAGACAAGGGGGCATCAGTGAGCTTTCACACTTTTTGTGGTATGAAACCATGATGGGACGTGGCATATGCAAAAGAAGGAAAAACACTCCTTACAAAAACTGTAACATACTGTGGTTTTGAGTGGTGAAAAATAAATGAGGGGGATTGTAGTTTGTTTTGACACAGATTACAGAAGAACATGTAATGCAAAGCCAAATAAGATACAGTTCTACAAAAAAAGTATGTTTTCTGTGGAGAAATGAGTTAATTCTGTAAGCACAGACGAGAAAGTTTATGTTTTTTGTTCAGTGTTTTACCAGCAGCTGAGCGTACAAGCAGAAACTGAGGCTCTTTTGTGTTGGACAGACTCCCATTTTAAATATCTGGGTTCTTTTCTGTACTCACTGGTAAACTGGGTTTATACAGTAGAGAAAATAAGTATTTCACTGTTTGCTGATTTTGTAGGTTTACCCACTTAAAAATAAATTGACCGTCTGTAATCCTGATGGTAGGTTCATTTTAACAATGAAAGATTTAAAAAATACTTAAAAAGAATGTATATACATTTATTGCATTTTATTGAGGGAAAAGGATGTTTGATCCGATTGTAACCATTAAGAGTTCTGGTTCACACAGACCAGTTAGACTCTCCTAATCCATCTTTCACCTGAATGAAGACACCTGTGTGAACTAATCACCTGTAGAAATTTCATTTTGGCTCATGAGGGTTTGTGAGATGTCACCATCCAGTCGTGAGCCCTGAAAAACATTCTGAGTGGCCGTGCAACTGACTGCTGTGTTTGTCCCAGTTCCACACATTTCTGGTGAGGAAGGGCTCTAATGCTGTGTGTTGTCAAAATGATCATTTGGTGATGCCACAATGCTTAAGATAGAGCCTCATGTTAGGTGGAGGTGATGCAAAGATGAGTGGAAGGCGTTCAGAGCTCCGCCTCACCGTATTTGACATGTGGCTGGCAGAGCTCCTCCGTTCGTTTGGCTGATGTCAGACTGAGGTCAACATTTCTTCTGTAGGCCGCACATGCAGCTACACAACACAAAAAATAAGACCTTTCAGTTTCTTTGAACATAGTGGGCTTACTCGACCTGAATCTTGACATACCCGTCATGCACTGGCACTGTTCACCCACACAGAGGTGCTGAAGCACCTGGTGCTGGGGAGAGAACTCCTTGGTGCACAAGCTACCTGGAACCCAAACACAATCCAGCTGTTTGACTCAATCACCAAACTGAGAGTCAGTTCATCAGTAAACAGCAGCAGGCTCTGATGCTCACCTCTGTCCTGTCGCTCGCTGACAGTGAACAGACATTTGTTGGCGCCAACCACCTTAAACCTGGTTCTGACCGCGAACCCAACGCACAGGAAGATATCGGAGGGAACCTGGAGACACAAAACTGCTCTACTGCCAGTCTGAAAGCTTAGACATGTGTGAGGTGGACATGATTAAACATCCTTGCAGATGGGGTTGGGGTGGGGGGTCCACGATGCTTTTTCAAACTGTGGACTTGAAGAAGCTGCCGACTGAAAGGTACAGCACCTGCACAGCCCGTCCCTTTAAATCAGTAAAGGGACACTGTCTTTCAGTTACTCACTGTGTCCATTAAGATGACCACTGTGCTTCCCTGGAGCTCATAGTGGGAGATGATGGGGTTGTCTGACTCCATGAACTGCAACACAGCATGGCGATGTGTGAAGATAGACGTCTGATCGACTACCAACCATTTCCTCATCATCTTTACCAAAGAGTAAACTCTGGTTCAAATGACTTTGTCGGATTTCATTTCAGGAACATTAAAACTTGATTAAAAGTTTAATTTTAAATCAATTTAATAAAGGTTGTCTATGAGGTCATCAGTTCACAACAGAGAAATGACAAAGAAATAGAAGAAAACATTGAAAAAAAGCTAACTTTGAAGTTCCACTCTGATCATCTGTTGATCTATTTTCAACAGTGGTCTTTAAGTGGTCTTTCAATGGGCTCTGCGCACAACCTGCTTTGATACTTGAGCGCTTGATCATTTCCGGTTGGGGGAGCGGATCGTTGTTTCCATGAAAACAGCGGAGTCTCTGGAGTTTAAAAGATGTCTTTTGGAACTACCAAGAGTCACTTTAAATGTTAGGAGCATTGTTCATCTTTCTAGCAAAACACCCAAATATAAAATGCGAAAAGAATTTTAAATTTTATGTGTCATCCTACACCACAAACTTCAAAGGTAATTTACTAAGGCTGATGTAATTCCAGCTCATGATCCGATGGAAATTCATGTTTGCAAAACATAGTTGTGCAGCCAAGATGCAGATTGCTGCATTGCCGGATGTATTTTAAATGCATTTAAGGCTAAATGTTGCTACTGGTCACATGTATTTAAAATTAAAGTCCCGTTAGCTGTCACGCCCCTGGCTGTGTGAAATGTGTCCTCAGCAGTTGAGCCATTCCCTGGGAGAGCGCGGTGAGCTGCAGACACAGCCGCGCTCAGGAATCTTTTGGTGAATGAACCCTAACCGTGATCCTAACCTTATCCTTTCCCGGGTCTGTGTGCATAATAAAAAAGTTAATATCAATAATAATATTTTTTTAAAAGCGCTGGCTGCACGTAGTTTGAAGAAATTACTCGTGAATATTCCCTTTCATTTAGACTAATGCTAACTAGCATGAAAGACGTATCTAATGATCGCTGTCATTATCTTTATGTTAAGCGTGTCTCTTTTCCTCCACAGCAGTGTTTCTACATTTCTGTCAATGTCATTTTCAGTGTCAGGTAAAGCAGAAATCAGAGCAAATCTTTACAGAACAACATGTTTAGGACATTCTTTAAAGTATTGATTTTGCTCTTTTAGGTAGATACCTCACATTGCTCCACAAGTTTTTAAAGTTTGTGCTTTTTCAAAACTGTATTTGTGGTAATTTCCTGAAGTTGACGAGGATGAAAAGGTTTTGCTTCCTTTACCTGTCTTAGCTCTTCCAAATACGGCTCCACACCTGTTGGCAGCTGGATCTTCAGCACCGTCAGAGAAGACGCAGTCGACACCTCATTTAAAGGAGGCTTATACCTGATAAACAAAGTTCTTTCTTCCCACAGTGTCCATTACATAAGGATAAGAGACGTGCAAGTTTTCTTACTTCACACAGGCGGCCAGGTGAGGAGCTTCCACGCTAGAACCTGAGGATGGGGAACATCATCAATAACTGAATGTTTGATTTTCAACATTTTCAGAAGGGATATTTGAAGGCGCTGTCAAGAGCCGTACTGTCTGAGGGGTTGGAGCCGGACAACTCAACGTTGAGCTCAAAGTTACAGCTGGTCTGTACGGACGCTGTTGTCTGATAGAACACTGTCTTCAGCTGCAAACACAACCAGAACCATTTATAGATACTTGCAAAGTTCTTGCGACTGATTTAGACCACACCTACCTTCACATTGGACACTCCCTTCCCATATCCTGTGGACACGGTGATGTCATCGGTCATGGAAACCTAGCGAGTGAATCACGTGATGCACTAAAGCACTGTTCAGCCATTCACTTACTGGACTGCACTTTTCCTCTTACCTCTATGGGTGCAACCACAGGTTGCCTGTGATTTAGGACCACTCTCTTCACCTCTCCTTTCCTGTTGTAGCGGATGTTGATTTGCTGATTGAGTTCAGCACGTGGGATGACCCTTTTGTACTCTGTGACCGCCTCCAGAGTCATGAACGTGTCCTGAGAGATAAGGCGAGTTTCAGAGCATTTGTTTGTCCCTCACTCTGCTTGTGAACCTTAAAGGACTGCTGCACAGTTCATTTTCAGATTTAGTACCGTTGAAGAGAAGAAGCCATCACCGTAGTACTGGTCCTGAGTCAGCCACGACAGGATAGGATTTGCATAAGGGATCCTCCCCTTTCAAAGAAAAGACAAAATCTGTAAAACCAACACTGTCTTTCACAAGTAGATCGAGTTTTTTAAAGCTGGCGAGGCCTATCTCCTACTGCCTTAAGACGTTTACCCGAGTCCTCAATATTCTCTTTATGTTGTTCCACTGGGCTTGTCTTTTCTTGAGGTCCAGCACCTCAGGTGACAATGGTTCTCTGCTGGCTTAAAAATTACTAATAACACTTCAGAAAGGCTCCATCTTGAGGCTGGTTTATAAAAAGCTTAAGCCAAAGTGTTTCACTCTTAGAATGCCGAGTGCTTGTTAGCACACCAAGTCAGGAGCCTACACATATTTGTCAATGCAAAACGGGTCAGACTTCATGACAGAAACAAACACATTTCCATTTTAAACTCAGTCTATTCTTTTGTTTTACTTCTTTGAACAGATTTCATATCGAGGATGTTTATTCTGTGGGTGAACTTGTCAATTTATAATGATTAAAATGACACTAAAATGGTAGCGTGATAGCTTGATTGTCATGTTCTATTAAATCTGCTGCCACTTGGTTCTGTCATTGAATGGCACGATGTCTCTTTTCATTGTTACGCTGATGAACTTCAGATACATCTACCCCTCAGTTTGCAAAACAAGAGGTCACAAAATGTTTTAATGGAGTGCACTGATGTAAAGCATTGGTTCAGCCAGAATTTTCTGTTTTTGAATGAGTCAAAAACAGAGAGAATTGTTTGTGGTGAGATCTCTACAGCTGACTACCGCTGTTAGAAATCTGGGGGTTCTCTTTGACAGCTGTTTTAGATTTGACAAACAGATTGACAGTGTTGTCAGAATGAGCTTTTGTAACTTGGGCCTTTTAGCTAAAGCTAAACCTTCCTTGAGTTGCACTGATTTTGAAACAGCGTTTCATGCCATGATCACCTCTTGTATAGATTATTGCAACTCAGTGTCACTCAGCGATCACTAAGCAATCTCAAGTTGGTTCAGAATGCAGCAGCACGACTGTTAACAGGAACATCCAGAAGAACACACATCACGCCGGTACTCATTTCACTTCACTGGCTCCCTGTTCGTTTTAGAATTCAGATGAAAGTTTTACTCTTTGTTTTTGAAGCTTTTCATGGTCTTTCTCCAGTTTTCTTAAGTGAGCTTTTAACTGTTGTAGAGTTTTAGAGTCTGCCAACCAATATTTGACTGATGTGCCCAGCTCAAACAGAAACGCTGGGGTTAACGTGCTTTTTCCATTGCCGGCCATCAGTTATGGAACAACATTCCTGCAGAACTGTGCATGCTATCAGACCTTACTAGTTGTCAATGTCAATTAAAAACTTATACTGAAAACTTTTACACCTTTTTAGAATGGCTTTTAATTCTCAGTAGTTGGTGTTATTTTCTTTCATTTGTTGTATTGCATTCTTACTTGACTTTTATGTATTTTATTGCTGACTGCTTTTTATGTTTTTATGCTGTTTTTAATTCTGTTCCTCATTTGTCTAATTTTAAACGTTCTTCTGTCTTCCTTTTATTGTGAAACACTTTGGTACACCTGAAGGAGTTGTAAAGTGATATATAAATAAAGCTTCATTCATTTATTCAACATCAATGGGGGAGTTCCAGAAAATAACATAAGTGTAATTCTGGTTTCATCATATTCAGTCAGGATGGTGACAGCCGCAGAGCTAAAAAGATAACTTCTAAAGACACCAGGACAGACCATTAGCTCTTTGAACCACAGGGTTTGATCATCTCGTCATTTGTGTGGGGGTCAGACATGAAAACTACGGACATGTTCAGACATCAGCCAACATCCTAACAGGGGGAGTTAAATTTAGAAAAACACAAACATCACCTTCAGCAGCGTAGTTAGCAGAACATATGCTGTTGTCTCCACTGTTTGACCACTGGATTGGTCAGGCTTGATCCAGTCTGTCGTCACATCTGCCTCCTGCCAGTATCGGAGTTCCACAGGGGAACCTGGACACACAGCTGAGGTTCAGTCACAGCCAAGAACATCATCCCTTACGTCAAAAACACAGTCTTCTTGAAAACACTACGAAATCTATCTCCAAGTCGTGAAGGACAGGCTAGTTTTTGAGCCAAAGTTATTGGCATGTATCTGTCTTCCTGGTTAGCCAAATGCCCAACTTTTTTCTGTTATAGTCAGATTGCATGAGTGCTGTCTCAATGTGGATGAGTTTATAACTTTTTGCTTTTTTTCCCCAAGTCATAAAAACAGGATGAAACTGCAATATTCAGACTGCACAGAGATCAATAATGTCATAATTTAGTGATCTGCTTATTAACTCTTTTCATTCATTACTTATACTTTCATTGTTCTATAAACTGGGGTTTATCCTGGTCTGTGATTCCCATTAAAAACAGGAAATTGTCTTGTTGTGTGTTTTTTATGAAAGTATTCAAACATAAAAAAGGAACAGTTTAAAAAAAAATTGTCATTTGACCATGAAAAATACAAAAAGTGGCAAAACACCTTTCTGCCGAGCTAGGTTCTCCAGGCTTGTGATCAGGTCAGACACCACCGTGCTGTCAGGATCATTAAGGGTCAGAGCATAGGTCGCCACCGCTCGCACATACACGCTCTTCACATTCATGGCATGCCGGGAGAGGAATCCTGCTGCTGAACGCCTGCTGTTCTCATGAAACTTAGAGAGGAAACAGGAGAGATGATGTTCTGCTGGACTCTCAGGATAGTGTTTATCTAGTCAGATCTTTATCACATTGACTTTTGTCCTATTGCATTTAGCTCACTTTTTCTACTACAATTAATTTCATCACAATGACCCTCTACTTATTCTTCAACTGAACACAGTCTTTGAATCTAACAAATATTTATGACACTGACTAATTTATAATACAATCTCGTCTCATTCAATTTCTTTTAATAATCCATTTTCAATTTTTCTTATTAGTCGGCTCATGCAATGTTTCCACTGTATTTAAAAATCTTGTTTAACTATTTTTATTTAATCTTATATTTTTCCAGTGAATAATTTGAATTCCTTAAATTATAGTTTTTTCATTAATTTCCAGGGAAAACATGGGAGTGGTGCGCTCCAGTCATTAAGTCAATTTATCCTGTTATACTTTCATTAGGAAACAGTAATCCTGTTTGATTTTTAACTTATTTAATCTGATTTTCCTTAATATACTGCTGTAAAATTGAGGATGTAAGTGAAACATGGTGGATGTTGAAAGATGTTCCTACTTGGAGATGCAACCTTTCATCTCTGATCCTTTTTGCTCTTTGCAAGGCGATGAGCACAACAGATGTTACGTACACAGATTTTTCTACCGGATCAGCCCCCTCAACCTGCACCCAAACAAAGACACAAAGGTTCCCATGTCTTATTGTCCTGGTGGAGTGAGAACAAAGTGTATTCAAACATAGAACCAAACCCTGCTGACCATGACTCTGTTGGGTTTGAAGGAAGACTTCTCTGAAAAAGACCCATCCTGCTGCTGAGTCTTGGAAATCAGCCAACTCACAGACTCAGAGAGAGACTGATGATCCACTTTCATCACAGAATCTGCCTGTGCCAGAACCTTCACCACCATCGCCGTGACCCTGACAGACAGTTCAGAAGGACACTTTGAGGACTGCTATGAAGGCACAGAGACACAAAACCAACAACTTTCATTCAATTCAAAGCAGTTCAGATGTGTTTCATTGAGTACAAGAAGGTTCAGATTTTAGTGGAAGACAACTTCAAGTCTGCTGCAAACACCACTACAACAGCTTATGTTTGAGTCAAATCTTTTGAGCAATCCTTTGGAATATCAACATAAAGTATAACATTTCAACAGAAAAATCTCCACTGGTGCAAAGAACAAATGTTTCTGCAAATTCAACTTTTCAATTTGCAAACACGAGTTAAAGGATGATTATCACCATCCAACAAAAAAACTCCCATTAAACATTGACTAGTACTAGCTAAGATTGTGCTGTTTTTTTATCGATTCATTCATGACATTTGCTATATAAAATAATTTTGAATGTCCCGCGACAATCATGGAAGGTGCCATGTTTGCTTTCAGCGCACCTAGCGGTCAAAGTGTGCAAATGTGTGTCATTGATGCATGACATCACTCTGGGACAAAGCATCAGCAACAAGGGCTGCCACAGAAGGAGACAGGAGATAATTTTTTGAAGAAGAAGAGGAGTTTTTGGATGATACTGAAGTGTTTTGGGTTCAACCATATATGTATGAACCAGAATATTCAGAGGGAGAAGAAAGACCATCAGTAGAAGACAGTGAGAGTGACGATCAAAGTGATGATGATGCCTGGAGGATCGGACAGACTGAATGATGCTCATGCGGCTTGTGTGGACCAATGCCGACCGGTCAACAAAGTCATTGTTGCATAGAGTTGGATGTTTTAGAAGAAAAAAGAGAAAACAGGGTAAGAATCTTCATAGCATCCATCACCGACCAAAAGAAAAATACAAAAGACGCCAGAATTCATACAAAGTGTTGCAGTTTACTTAGAACGCTTAACAATCTCAATTATCAGCCATTATCGCTATCTATTTAAATGTGTTACAATCAGCTTGTCGTCTTGGACCTTCTTTGGAACGTCATAAACAAGCTCAAAACATAATATTGTTCTTACCACAGCAGCTTGGTATACCTTCTGGCAACACTCTTAAATCGTATTTTATGTCAAATAAGGCTGACGATACTCTAAAATGAACAACTATCTTTCTAGTCCAACCCAACCGGTAGCAGTCCTCGTTGATCGTACACAGTAAAGCGTGAACAGTCCAGGCTGCTGTCCCCAAATGACGCATGTGTACCACGACATGGGCTATTCCAATTTCTGTCACAAGAGGTGCTGCATGTCTCATTTGGCAAAATTGCAGGAAAATGGCCGCTTCCACGTTTGTCGCTGGAAATTTAAAATAATGTTTATATCGCAAATGTCATGAATGAATCGAAAAAATAATGCCATGATCGTAGCTATTACTAGTCGATGTTAATGTTATTTTATTTTTTGGATGATGATAGTCCTTCTTTAAGCTTTTTTTTTATTTTTATTTTTTTACAAAGGATTGCTGTTTAGTTTCTTTCCAACATAATGTGCTTTGCTAACAGCTACATTGGTTTATGTAACATCTACCAGCCTGCCTGTTTTCCAGTTAATCACAACCTGGGATCCCCTGATCAAGGTGTCACTGGAAAGACCAGCTGGGTGGATTTTAGAGACGAGGACGAGGCAGAAATGATAAAAGGATTGAGAATCGCATAAGTCAGCTTTGTGAAAAACCACAACTAAAAAGATTCAGACCCATGCCATAACTCTACTTAATACCGAACTGTGGTCACACTGGAAATGTACAGCTGCTTTTGAGACCGGTGATACTTCCGCAACACTAATCAGGTACCAAAAACAAGACAGCATTGAACCATTTACAACTTTTCTGAGAAGTGTATCTTTAAAATTTGAAATATGGGAGTTTTTCTTAAAACACAGAAGAATTCACTCACCAGGTGCTCGGTTCTGCTTTTGTTGATGCGCTGTAACTGGAGTCTCCATTCTTGAGTGAACTGAGATCAATCAGACCTAAATTTGAGCAAAAACACACAAGTGAAAAGACATAATTGTTTCCTCAGTACGCTTCAACATCTTACCATCAGATTTCCTCACCATCCTGAATTTTCTGTTTCAGATCAGCTGAGGTTTTCTGGAAATTTGCTCCAAACATGTCCCAGCTTGATGTTGTTTCAAGGTACAGGTACACCTGGGTGAGCAGGAATAGACTGTCCAGCTTTGCTATGGCCAAGCCTAAAGGTAAGTCGATGAGCGTTTTAATGCCATCTGGTTTGGTTAGCACGGTAACGACTTCCTCTGGAAGTTCCCCTGGTTCACAAACAGAAATGTATGAATGGTCAGGAGCTTCATACTCCACAGAAACTGTAACATCTTCTTCACACTAAACAAAACACCTGCACTAAACAAAGGATAGTTGTGCTCTTACCGTTTATTGCAAGAATTCTTTGCACAGCAGAGTTAGGAACCACGTTTGCTGGCATTTGGTTCTGCAGAATCACTTTAAGCTTTCTAGAACCTAAAGCAGAATCAAAGACACAGCAGAAGGACTTCAGCAAACACAGCATCCACCTCCCCAAACAGGACAGAAGCTTTGCTAGGCTCCACTCACCGTAGAGTCCCTGTGGATCAAGACTACCTGCAGAATATACTTCCTTCCTCACTCCTTCTGGCTGGAAACACAATCAGTCTTAAAGTTGGTGACTTAACTGCAGCCAGGAAGGACGCTAACAGGCATGCACAGGATACAAATACTTTCTCCATATATTTGTGTTTGGAGGGTTGAGGGTTGGGCTGCAGGGCTAAGGTTCCCAGCCTCTCTCTATAGGAGCGCCACCCAATGGAGGAAGCTCATTTCAGCCGCTTGTATTCAAGACCTCGTTCTTTCGGTCATGACCCAGACCATAGTTGAGTATTGGAACAAAGATCGACCGTTAAATTGAGAACTTTTTCTTTCTGGCCTACCTCTCGCTTCACCACAACAGATTGGTACAGTGATCACATAACAGTGAACGCCACACCTATGGTATGAAAACTTAAAATGGAATAATTAAATAATGACTTTGTTTAAATATTATTTATGTAAATTACAATAATGTATGAATAATTGGATTTATGCAAATAATGTCAAACACACAAATTTAAACTTTTTTTTTAATTTAGTGTTTGCAAGTTTGTTTGTGTTTAAAACAATATGACTACCACTGCTAGCAGCAGAAAGCTACAGTTATTTTTTTCCCAGACAGACTCATACTTGTAACTGTCTTCAATGTCTGCTATTGTTCCTTCTGCGAGTGAGACCCTTTCAGTGTGGACAACCTTGCCTCTTTTTGTAACCATCTGACTGCATTTTTCAAGCCTGAATGACATCCCAATGTCAGTACTGTAGATCCTGGTGGTGTGGATCAGGGAGTCAATGTCGAGCTCGCGCTTAGCGTATAGCAAGATGTCATCCATGTAGAGGAGGTGACTTATGGTTGCCCTATTCCTGAGTCCTGCTTATGGATCTGTTCTTCTGTCCGGCTTTGCACATGCATAGTAAGAATCTGTAGTCCTAATTCTTAACTGTTTTTTTTGTTTGTTTTTCGTGTCACATCGAGATGACAAGAAAAAAATTAAGACCCATTCACCTGGAGTTTCAGACAGTTGAATACTTTTTAAGACCTCATTTCAATTAAACCAATTTTAAGACATTTTAAGACTTTGTAAGGAGCAGTCACTCTGTCCCATCTAGGGGCAATTTAGAGACCCCAATTAACCTATAAAGTATGTTTTTGGACTGTGGTAGAGAACCAGAGTGCCAGGAGAAAATCCACACATAAATGAAGATAATAACACAGAAAGGAGGACCTGGCTGGGATTTGAACTGGGGCCTTCTCATGTCATTATTGAAATGCTTCTGAATTTTTGTGTTAACAACAGCGTTGTGCATCCTGAAGACGAGCAGTCTTTAAACAATGCAGCTAGTATGATGTTCTGCATTGCTAGCACTGAATATGTAAGTTTAGAGCAAATAAAAAGTAAAGATTTGCTGGTTAGCATTAGCATCTTTGCTAGTAAGGTGAGGAAACAACGAAATTAGTGAGCCATGAGTAGTCACTTCTGTCACTTTAAATCAGTTTTTGTCTGAACCTCCTCACCTTGTCCACAACAATAAGAAGATTTAAGTCACTTTACACAAAACGAGCAAAACCATTTCTAATGTGAATCCTGTTTCCCAACAGACACTGCATCAAGGTTTTTGCAGATACTGACCACTACACGCAGATTTTTCTCCAAAATGTCCCGAATTCCATCATTTGTCTTCAATGTGAAGTTCAGGGTGTGCATCCCAGGCTCCAACCCCAGGAGGGTAAATTCTACTTTGCCCACCCCATTTGCAGACAGGTGATTCCATTTACAGACTGTAGAATGCAGCCCTGGCTGCCCAGACACTGGCTGAGACTGCAGGAGGCACACCGCTGGCCCGGCCATTAGGGTCACACAGTACTGAGGGTGAAAAAATGTTAGTCATGCCCTGTTAGAAAATTGACAACTCTGCTGGTGATACGTTGCCATTGTTGGCAGAAATATAGTTAACTGTTGGTACCTTAATGAGTTTATCTTGCTGATTGTAAACAGAGCCTTGCAGCACCACCTGCTCCCCTCTGACCACCTGGTACGGCAGGGGTATATCAATACTGAGCGGCAGATTCACAGACACCTTTGCTGTATCCGCAACACACATGCCTCCTGCAAACAGAGCATGCATGTAGCAGCTGTGAATGATACTTTAAAAACGGAGAAAATGTAGAACCTGAGTAGGAAACTATTTACCAGTGCATCTTTAGACATTTACAGCTTTCAATGTTGTAGTAGGTAAAAATAAAATGTAAAAAACTCTTTATACAGTTTTCGCAATAAAAAAAATCGACATTATTTTGTACTCTCACATTCTTTTTTCTAATAATTCACATTTAGTTTATTTTTTAAAATTGCATTTGAAATCCTATTTAAAAAATATTCAAGATAAAAGAATAATTTCAGGTAGAAGGAGCTCAGAGAAGCCGGTTGGGAGCTAAAAGAGCTGGCCTGTTTTTGGTGAACTAGATTACCCATCATCCCTTTGACCAGGGAGAAAGGAAAGAGCAAAAGAAAACCAGCTGGTTCTGCTGGTTCTTTGGTCATCACATACGCACATGCACATTTTGTTTTTACCGTGAGACACCTAAGGTAAAACCAAAAAATAAAAGCCCTTCTTTGCTTGTTTTTTAGGCATACTATGGGGTTGACTTGATTGGTTTTGCAGCAGATTTTAGATGAGCTTTCATGCCGGTCCAGAAAAACCAAACAATTAAAAGGAAACAAACTCTGATGTGAATGCACTCCAAAAAGGTTAACAAATACCAGTTTTTATGTCTAAAAACGGAGGAATCACTGAAAATGTGGAAAATGAAGAGCAGAGAAAGAACTCACCACTGGGAAACATCCCGACAGCCTTAATTTCCCAGGTGGTAAGAGAGTCTGGAAGTTTACTGCTGACTGACAGCTTACCAGAGCTGAGAACAAAAATCAGATGATTTTGTGAGCAGCACATATCTGTTATTTATAAAAAGCAGATGCCTTCAAATTGTTGCCAACACACACGCAGCATTGTTCTGCTCCTGTTGGAAACGCAAAAAGCGCAACGGTCTGATTTAAGAATAAAGTAGCAGAAAGCCAGCCATGATGCAATAAAGACATAATCACTGTTAAGAAAAATGGCTTCAGCTCCACTAACTACCTACTAAACTGATGAAACCAACTAAGTTTTCAATCAGCGTACATTTTAAAACCCGAATTGATAAAGTCAGTTTGAATATAGAGTCAACAGCAGAGTTAAATGGGTCAAAGATTGTACTAGTAAATCCCACATATTTAGAAAGTTCTGAGTTTTAATGGCATCACAGTTAGCCAAGATGGCAGCAGATGGGCCTCATACAAAGCAGCAGAACAACATGGCCCCTCCATCTTGTTGGAGGTGGCTGTACCTGATGGGATGCACCTCCCACAGCCAGCTCTCTGGAAAGTAGCTTCGCACCTGGGGAGCCTTGTCAAAGTTGACACCTATGTCTGCACAGACAAAGACAGAGTCATGGTTGCAGGACTAAAGCTATAGTCAAAAAGATTCAAATGATCAGTGTGGACTCACCATGGCGTGCCAGTATCAGGTCTCCATCATCCTTGTTTTTCTGGTAGAACTCACAGCACTGACTACAGACTTCTCTGCAGCGGGGTTTCTCCTGTAAAGCTGCAGGGCAAACTGTTGGCAGGTCACACTCCTGGGAATGTACTTCATCCCCACCTCACAGCATGGTTTAAAGTGGCCAAAGCTCTGCGCTAGAGAGAGAAAGACCCAGAACATTAAATGAACTGAAATAAAAAGACACTTTGAGCCCATTTGGGTTTGAATGTACAGCAAGATGGCCTTGATCCTTTTTTGCCTAACTGAATTGTTTATACGTTTTGGTAACTATCGGAAGCCCACACACTTCTACAGATTACGAATTGATGCCTGGTTAAGGACCCCTCCGTGTCACTTTTTGACGTTTTGGGTGTCCCCAACTCTTCATTTTTTGACGTGCTGGCTGTTTCAATGAAAGCAGGGGTCCGGTCATTTTGTCGGACACCGCATCCGAGCACACATCCACAGCAGACAGAGAGGTGAGTTAACAGCACAGATGATGTTTGATCAATGCTCATGATGATTGATCCTAGATCCACAGTGGTGCAAAAAGTATTTGGCAGATGCTGCAAGTTGTCCCGCTTAAAAAATGAGTGAGGTCTGTAATGTTTAATGTAGATGTTCACAGTAGTTATGGAGTTCTTGGGATGTAGCTCAGCTTCTTCCTCCTCCAAACACAGCAAGTGTCGTCTATTTCAAAGACTTTCATTATGGTTTTATCTGATCACATGACTTTCTCTGAATCCTCCTGTGGATCATCCAGATGATCTCTGGAGAACTTCAGATGGATCTGGGCATGTGCTGCTTTAAACAGGGAATCTTATGGTGCCAGCTCTCTTCAGGTAATTGACCGATTCCCCCGTGTAGTTCTGGGTCTTTTCCTCACCGTTCCCCAGATCATTTGTTCCACCAGGTAAGATCTTTCATGGAACTCCAGGTAGAGGGAAAACGAGTGACAGTGTCCTAATGAACGCAATTAGGATTTTGTCATTTTTGTGTGACATATCATGGACTGGGGCTCCATGGTGGGGCAGTCCATATGTCAGACACCTTTGCCTCACAGCAAGCAGACCTTGTTCAAATCCCAGCTGGGACCTTTCTGTGTGGAGTTTGCATGTTCTCTTCTTCACTCCGGGCACTCGTACTGTATGTCCTCTCACAGTCCAAAAACATGCTTCAGAGGTTAAGTGAATACTCCAAGTTGTCCTTTGGTGTGACTGAAGGTGCAGGTGATTTTGTGGCCCTGCAACAGGCTGGCGACCAGTCCAGGGTGTACTCCACCTTAGCCTAAAAGTAGCCAGATTAGCCTCTGGCTGTCCTATTACCCCAAAAGGGGTAAAATGGGTTACAAAACATGGATAAATGTATTATCAACCAGTTAATTATATCTTGGCTCATTTTGCCCTCCAGGTAATTTCTTTGGGATAGGACTTTGCATTTATTTAGGTTTTAAAGCTTTTTCTCAGATCTGATTTACTCATTATTGATCATTTGACCCATCATTCATCTTCTCATCAGCTAATACTCTGTTTCCCCTGCTTTCATTTGAGGAGTAGCGGGCTGCTATTCTGTGGATTTTTGTGGAAACCTGGACAGCAAAGGGGTGGTCAGTCTGAAGTTGGTTTTTAGTTCAGTGTAACCCACTGAACTGTGGTCTGGAGCCACTTCTCCAACCCGAGTTTGTATCCAAAATGCAATAAAATGTGCAATATTCCTCGTTTTATCAAATCGATCTTAGTCTGTCTTCAAGTCAAATGGTTGTGAGTTCAACACCAAAGTATGACAGTCAGTTTTTCTATGTAAATGCTATTTAAATGCATTACCTTTCATTTTCTTGGCCTCTTCACTCAGAGCTCGTTTAGGACGAACAGCCGCTGTGCATGCTTCATCTTCAAACACACATACAGATCATTTCCTGCAGTATTGGATTCCACGTTACTCTGGGATTGGTTGATGAACATACCAATAGATGCAGACTGAGCGTTGGCGTTGGTCATAAAGGTGAGGCCAGCCAATCGGAAGACATCTGCATTGTCTTTGCCACCGCCTCCACCACAGCCTTGGTCACTTTGTTCAATGTGATGCAGAACCTGCAGGTCACATCCTTTTAAAGAACTGAACTCAAAGGAAATTTCAACAACATTAAAGTAACAAACCCAGCCCCACATACACACACACACACAAACAGTAGAGTTACCATAGAAATTGGGTCTTTGTAGTTTCGACGTATACTGTAAACGGCGGAGTCCACTGCTGATAAAGCCACCAAACCTGGCTGATTGGCCCTAATGTCCACCCGGAGGAATTCCTTTGGCTTGTGGATTCTTGTATCAACAGTCACGCTGGTCTAACTCAGAACACGACAGGGAATCAGAAAAAGGACTTTGAAAGCTTCATGAATGTTAATTTATGGATGTTTTTTTCAATTGAAGAGCACAGTTTGTGGACAGACTGACTGCAAATGCAGAGGATTGCTTCACCTTAAGTGCGTTGACACACTTGTCCTTGACATCTATCCAGACGGAGTCGGCCACAAGCTCAGAGGTCCCCTCCCCATGCAGAATGTAAAATACCAATAGCCTGATAGATGGCACCATGGAGGGTGTTACCATGAAGTTCAGACTTATTCTGCCATCAAGACTTCGGACAAAGTCGACACTTTTGTGAAACACCACCTTCCCTTTTGAGAGGATCTGAGAATGAGCAGTGGGGAAGTTACCAGTAACTATGCAAACAGCTCAAAAACTGTAGTTTATGTATGCAACCCTGGTTCTTCTGAGTCACATGAGTGAGTTCTCACCGTGGGACTCAGATGACCCAATCATTTTGTCAGTTTGTATTTCACTCTGCCAGTCGGGATTGGCCAGAAAATGAGACTCCCATCTGACAGAGATAAGATGGTACGCTTCTCTAAAAACATCAAGGATTGAAGGAGCCAGAAAAAGAGCTGTAACACCTAACTAGTGAGAGCAAACAAATCCGTGTGGGCAGACACTGCCCATAGCTTTGCCTCAAGGAACTGGGTAATTTCTTCCAAACCAGGGTTTTGATGGCCAGTGGGCTGCAATGACAACCATTCATTCAACTATTTAGACCTTCTTATCAAGTTCTGGTTGCTGTTAGAGACTGAGACAGTAAGCGTGTCTGCGCTCATCAGTAATGGTAAATGGTGTAGACTTGTATTTTCACTTTTCTACCTGCCATGGAGGCCCAAAGCGCTTTACAGACACAGTCCCATTCACCCATTCACACACTGATGGCAGCTCCCCTGCCGAACACTGGCATCAACCTGTAAACACCAGAGGCAATGTGGGGTTCAGTGTCTTGCCCAAAGACACTCCGACACTTGGGCGGACAAGGTCGGAATTGAACCTGCAATCTTCTTATCAGAGGTCGCCTGTGGTGCAGCTATAGTATTGTCAGCAACAGTGCAGTCAATAGGATAGGGAAATGATTGGAGGATGTTGCATTCTCCTAAGACACATGCTAATCTGCAGATGGCTGATCTCAAAACATCCTGACCACCCTGTCTACATACAAAATGGAAACTCGGAGAAGGTTGGCTTCATTCTTCATTCATTCATTCTCCAACTAATCAATTTGTGGGGTGGGGCGAACAGCTGCAGGGACCTCAGTCCGCCCAGTCTGGAAATATAAACCACCACTGTGGTTTTGTCTGTCTGGACGAACAGACACACCAGGAGGAATACAATAATAATGATTTTAGCGGATTGGACTTTTCTGCACTTTGCCTGGCGTTCAAAGTACTTAATGCATATCTATTATTCATTTACCCCTTGGTGATGGTAATCTACTGATGTAGCCACCGCTGCTCTGGGGCAGACTAACAGGGGTGTGGCTACCAGTACGTGCTTATGGCCCTCTGACCATTACCAGGACATTCATACGTATTCACACACCAGTGGCCCCACACTGGAGCCACAGAGGATGACGTGTCATTTCCAAGAACACAGCAACAGTTGTCTTGGGGAACAGGATTCAAGCCGCTAACCCCTTAATCATTGGCTGACCTGCTCAACCACCTGAGCCATCGCCACCCTTTGTTTAAGAGCTAAATAAACAGCTAGTATTGCCAAAAAAATACTGAGTGATTGTGTTGAGTCCAGGACTTAATCAGTGTCCCTACTTTGATGATACATCCCTCCAACCTGATGGAGAAGCATCTGTCACTGTTGCCATGAAGACACTTCAAGTGAGCAGTGGGACTGCGAGGAGAACCACACGACCAAAGGCAGCAGTGAAGCCATTCTTGCAGAGGAAACATAAAACCAGGTGACCTTTTAAGAGAAAGAGTTGAGCAGTTCACAAGCTGTTTGGCCCGTCTGCTGTCTGTTTCACTGTCCAATACTGAGTCCAGAGATAAACCTGTTAATTTCATGTTCTGTGACGAAAGATGAATGCTCTTCTCCAAATTTATCCTGAAGCCTGCTTTCATCACATCCATCAAAAGCAAGCGTGTGTGGTCTACTGACTCTTGATGAGATAATTCTGCAGAAAACCAGTTCTCCATAAACATCACCACTTACACCTCCTCCCTCCTGAGAGAGCGCTGCCTTGATGCACCTCAGAGGCCAAACAGAAATAAGCTCTTTATTGTATTTCTTTATTGCTTTATTACTCTTTATTGCCTTCAATGACAGGCTCATTTTCCGGCCAATCCCAATTGACAGAGTAGAATTCCATCTTCAGACAAAGTCCCGCCCAGGACGATCCCATAATGACTGCTACAAACGAGCACTACTGTGCTGTCAGGAGAACCATCAGTGCTGTGCTTTTCTTACCAAGTAGTTGAGAGTTTGAATGTTCAAATACGAAGGTGAGGCCGTTTGCACGTGAATCTGGGTGTCTTCGCCTACAACCAGGCTTTGACCAAACATTGGCGTGTTGATGTAGAGGTACCGCTGGTTTGGAGAATGATAGGCCACAGATTCCAGGGATAAACTAGCCTGGTTAGCTTCTGCAAGGCTTGGGTCTGCTGTCTGAAACTGTTTCAACCAAACAGGAGGTGTTAGGAGATGATGTCCAAGAGGAAAGCAACACTTTAGTTACATTGGATAAACAACATTGATAAAGCAACCACCTAAGCAGCCATGACTGCCCTGCCGCCTTATTTTTTGCTGCCCCTGCACATCTTCACTGTGTGTATCAGGAGATTGTTTTCTTGTTTCAGCGAGAACTCTTTCTACTAGTGAAGCCCTGCGTTCTAGTATCAATCTACTAAATGTTCCCAATCCCTCAACTTTTTTCAACATCATCAAGACTTCGACCTGATGAATATTTTCCAACAATCCAAAAACACACCTCAGGACCAGTTTCAAACTTTCACATTTGTGACATGTTCTTTTCAACTTAAAACCTCTGTTTCATTCTTATGACACACTCGTATCTTTGATTTTGGGGTCAATCAAAATATTTGCTTTTAGTTTAAGAAAAGTTTAATAAAATTGTATCAAAATCAGGTATTTTTAAAATATATTTTCCATTTAGAAAGAATTCAGCTTTTCTAATTAGATGCACGTCCAGAAATGTTGACAGCGGTTTCAATCGGGGGACAACTTTAGAAGAGTGGCAAATGAAAACAGAGTGGAATGTCGTAACAATTGCAAGGATCAAAAATTTCAAACAGTCTTATTGTTGTTATTGTTAATAATATTAAAACAGAAATTCTTTTAGCTGAGATGCTATTGCTAGTGCTTCCCACTCCAATCCTCTTTTGATCCATTCGCAAAGTGTTCCCTGTGATCTTTTAATCTTTATGATGCAGTTTTTACGCCAAAATCAACAACCCTGTGTCATTTTCTAGGACATAGTTTCTGTAGAGCTGCAGGAGTTCATCAGAAATTAACCTCAGAGTTGTGGGTGGGACTGTTGGCAGGGAGTAAGCCAGCGCTAACTTCCCATCAACCCTTTGTTCACATTCTCTCCCACTAGCTCACGTTGTGAGGCAACAAAATGCTACAAAAATGTCAAGCAATACTGGAGCTTTCCAGCCAAACAGTTTAGATCCGGGATGGGCAACTTCAGGCCTCGAGGGCCGCAGTGTCTGCATGATTTCCAGAGCTGATCAGAACAGAATAAAATGTTCTCATCATTTCAATTAATCCTGACATGTTCATCTGGTGGTGTTTTCTGCATTTTTTGACCAAATTTCACCACAAAATGAACCCATTAACCATCACCATTCTGTCTGTGATGGAATAAACACTGGTCTCCAGTAGATGTCTGTATCTAATAAATGCAGGGCCGGCTGCTAAATTTTTGGAATAAAAGCCAGGGTTACTATTGGAAAATATTCATGATTGTGCACATAAAATGTTGCAGATCACTGCTAGCTCCTCTGAGAAAGTGTGTGTGTCAGCCTGGGGGCGTCTTGGCAGCGCAGACTCTTCCTGGAAGGGGCTGTTCTCACTTGTCTGCGTCACAATGTCAGGACCCACTCGTTTTCGTGGGTTGGGAAGGGGCTGGTGCTCAGAGAGCAGGGTTTTAGAGGAATACTCAGAAATGTGTGAATGGATCAAAACCAAAATATTGCTGAACAAAGGAGTAAACACAGGAGCAGCAACAAGTAAGTCAGTGGACTAGTCAGTGGTATTTTGTCACCAGGTAATAGAGCCCTCCTCCTTACCTTCAGCACCGCCTTTACAGAGGTCTTCCACGGCATGCAGATCAAATAAATGAAACCATCAGAGTTGCTTCTTAAGGGGTTATTGTTTCCACAGTCCAGCACGTTGGTCTCTCCTGTCTCTGTGGTCTGTTGTTGTTCCACCAGACGCACAAGCACCCTGCTGACCGGCTTATCAAGATGATCCTTGACCAGCAACTACAGGAACAGACACAAGTGAAGTCCAGAGTGAAGCCCACACAGATGACCAAACCTCAGTGTGGAGTACGAGAGCAAACTAACTCAGCTCAGTTCCCCAGCGCAGTTGTGTCTACACCTCACCACTCCCCCAGAGGATGGGTCCAATGGAGAGAAAAAATATCACACACCTGAGTGTGTGACAGCTAATGGGACTTTAACTTTATACATGCAATTGAAATATTAAAAAAATGCATTAGACATTGAGATTAGCACAGAAGTCGAGAACAGCCATGTTTGCAAACATTTTTTCAGCTCTGTTTTTTGAGATAACAACTTGATAACTTATCAAATAACAGTTTTATCAAGATAACAAACTAGAATAATATCTAAGAAAAAGAGTAACTACATTGTGACGATGATCTTTGTGTTCTACAGAAGAAAGAAAACATTTTCTTTCATTAGAGATTAATTGAAAAATTGAATAGTTTGTCAGAATTGTGAGTTAAAATAGCAAGCAAGGATCACTACTAGTTGATTGATTTATCGTTGACTACTTTAGTCTTGGTCTAAAGCCTTCATCACTTGCACCTGTAGTGAGGTTGGCCTGTACAGGTGCTGTAGGTTTTGGGTTGTCTGGGTCTGTGGAGGGTCATAGAGAGGAGGGGCTGCATCTGCATTCCTCTGGTAAAGCAAGAGGAGTGCAGATGTGTCTTGCATTTACATTGAGGCTCGTACAACCACCTTAAAGGGCGTCATGAAAATAGAATGAACCATTATCGTGCATGTGGTGTGTCGTGAAGAATTTGCAGGATAATGTAAGTTACACACACTTATGATCCTGTTCCCATCCTGTTTATGCTTTACATGCAGCCTCTAGGGAACATAATCAGGAAACACGTTATTAATTTTCACTGTTATGCAGATGATACACAGTTGTATCTATCCATTAAACCTGACCAGAACGACCGCTTAGAGAAACTTAGTGCCTGCATTAGTGCCTGCATTAGAGACATCAAGATTTGGATGGCAGTTAATGACCTCCTCCTAAGCCCCTAACCCCACGTCTAGGCTGGATTACTGTAACTCTTTGCTAGCAGCTTGTCCTAAAAGTTCTTTAAAAAGTCTTCAGCTTGTTCAAAATGCAGCAGCTAGACTGTTAGCAGGAACCAGCAGAAGAGAATACATTACTCCTGTGTTAGCTTCACTTGATTCCATTTGAATCTAGAATCAAGTTCAAAATCCTCCTGCTAACCTATAAGGCCTTGAATGGTATGGCCCCATCCTATATTAAAGATCTCATAGTGCCTTACCAACCAAACAGAACACTTCGCTCACAAAATGCAGGACTGCTTGTGGTTCCTAGAATTTCTAAAAGCACAGTTGGAGGTAGAGCCTTTAGCCACCAAGCTCCTGTTTTATGGAATAAGCTCCCAGCTCATGTAAAAGAGGCTGACACAGTTTCTACATTCAAAGTTAGAATTTAAACATTCCTCTTTGGACGGTATTATTGCCAGGCTAGATAGTAATCAGAGATTATTTAATTTACTGCTCCTCTACCTCACCTACTGTAATGAAGTTTACCACACTGGCTCTACTTGCTCCTACTCAGTCTTAGTCAGTCTTAGTCCCACCCCCAATCCCCCACCTGCAATCTTCATTAATCACTTGTCATCTGCCAATGCTTTATTTTATTTTGTTCATCATGCCTCTGTTTGGTGCAGTGCGATTCACATGTTGTCCCAGGTGGATCATCTGTGCTCCTGTTCTTGGCTGTGACCTCGAATTTGGCTCTTCCCGCTCTTCTCTTTGGCCGTGACCTCGCCTCTGGCTCCGCCAGCAATCCCAGCTGTTCCACAACTCCTACTAGATGAAGCCCATCTGCTACACTATTCAAACATGTATTTGTTTTTTTAAATATTTAGCTGTTATCTTAACTTGTAGCTGTTTATCTAGACGTGTTTGTTTATTAGACACACATTTGTTATTCAACCATGTAGTTATAGAATTAATTAAGGTCACTTTTCTTTAATAGTTCTAGCACATGACCTGTCCGTCCGGGGTTGAGGATCTCTCCTTCATGTGGGCAACCCTGAAGTTTCTTAGTTTTTTCCCCCAAAAAGAGACAGGGGTTTTTTGATGAGATTTTCCTCACCGAGAAGGAAGGTGTAAGGACAGAGATGTTTGTTTAGCTTAGTCTGTTTAACAACCAGCTATTGTTTACATTTTTATGATTGACTTTTTGTTCTTGCAAATACCGATGTGAGTCCAATGGGACAGCTAAAGCTGTGATATTGGGCTACAGAAATAAAATTGAATTGAATTAAATGATGTGTGGGTGATGCTGTTGTACGATGCCCTTCAAGTAGAACTCTAGTCGTTAGTAAAGTGCAATTACTGACTCTTTACTGACCACGAGCAGCTCAGGGAGCGATGTGCTCTAACTTCACTCTTGAGAGAATCACCACTGTTTTCTCAGAATAACAAGTTATTCATTTGTAGTTTTGAGAAAAACAAACTGAAAAAAACATCAGCAGACATGACCATTGTTGTTTTTCATAGATTAAGCTTTTATAACGTGAAAATGTTTTCAACGGGAGACTTTAGAAAGTCCAGCTTCACCTCAGTCACTGAACCACCAATCCCTACAGTTCGCAGATGTTTTTGGTGCTTGACTGGGTAGTGAGGGAACTTCTTTTGGACTTTGTAAATTTGATTTTGGATGCGTCAGTGCACGTCTCCTATGACAGTCAGAGGGCATTGGAGCTATTAGGTTTTCTTCTTTTTTCAGGTTTCAGTCAAAAGGAGCCTCAAGAGAACAGATGCTGGAACAGTAGGATTTTTCTTTCTTGTCATTTTTCTCTAGTGGTTTGGTCTCCAAATTCTTTGGTGTCCTGCTGTGAAGGCCACGAGAGGAAGCTAATTCAGTTATTTAAGTTTAGTTATCTCTGTTCTGCTTTTACCCTTTCATTCTAACATGCAAAGCAAGACTTCAAACCAAAACTGGAGCCTGGCACAGATTAGGCACAGATAATCTTTGACTAGTCTGTAGTCACATTGTAGAAGATTTCTCAATGATTGTCATCTTCTGTGTTCATAGGAAACGACCAAGCATTTGCTTTGCCATTCAGTACAAACCTGGATGTTATAAGGAAGTCCTGGTTTGATGAAAGGAGGAGTAGATATCAGGCGTAGATGATACGGCGACTTGAGGAACTTCACAGAGGCAAACTCTGCTTCCTGACTGATTCCACCTGTGGGATTAAATTAAATTCTTATCAAGCAAAATTCTTACCTTCTTGGTTAAGAACAAAGGTGGAGCAGGTTGGTGTAAACATACCTGTGTCTTCCTGTACCAACACTGCTATGTACAGATGCTTTCCAACCAGGCTGCTGAGCTCTCTTGGTCCATCATGCTTGCTCAGAACCTCCTGCATGTTTAAACTCACTTCCACTTCACCAGAAGAAGACAGCTAGAGTAGACACATGATGTTCATTCTAACAACAAATGAGAAGGGCCCACACCTATGGTCTACACCTTTACATGTGGTTTTTGATGAAAGACTGATGTTAAAAGTACTTATTTTCATTAAAAAAATTAAATAATCAACATTGGGTTAAAAAATGGATCTGGATGCTCATTCATCCAGATCTGAAAACACATCTTTTAACAGCCCAGATTACGTATCTAGAAAGAACCCGACTATAATCTCTTTTTAAAACGCAAGCATGACTAGTTTGAAACCAAAACACCCAACAATTTTAACAGAGGTTTTGAATTGGTAAGAGAATGATGTAATACATTAGATTAGCTGAAGAGCCTGAACATGCATGAAGAGGGTTCATGAATCAGTTGAGACATTTGACTGAAGCCAAAGTTGAGTCATTTTGTTGGGATCTCACTCTCCCTCTCTGTCTTTTGGTTGCTTTACCTGCTCAGCTGCTTCCAATCTCCTGCTTAGACTCCAGCATATAAACCCTGCTTTCTCATCCACTTGCTGCCTGATCGACAGTGCGTCTAGCTCAATTGGACCTGGCTCGCTCTTGGCCTGTTGACTCCAGCTCCCCGACTCCCAGGCCAGTCCTGTTCCCAAACCATACAGAAACTACTCAGCCCAGCCCAAGTCTCGCTGCAGGGCTATGGGGTCAAAGTAGGATCAGCTTCAAGTGAATGAAAAACCAGATTGTAAATTTGAAAAAAAGACATTGTAAATTTGAAATGCAAACTAACATTTATGGTTTTTTGGGCAAGAATCTGAGAAAACAGTTTTAAACTTGAAAGTGCACATTGTAAACTTGACGGATTTATTTAAAAATTGAAAATAAAATTATATGTTTGAAAAAAAATTTTAAGTTAAAATTTGAATTTAAAAAATTAAACTTAAAACTGTTCCCAAATTTTAAAATATTGCTTATTTGTACTTTCAACTCTTTTCTGTCTCTCCCTCTTTGCTTTCAGTTTTCAGTTTCAATTCAGTTTTCAAGATTTGTCTGCCGAGCTGATCCGAAACAAAAAAATGAAAGCAAATATTTTTTAAAATTTGGTAAGTTTTAGGTTTACATTATTCTTTTTTTTTCAAGTTTTAAATGTACAATTTCTTTTTCAAATTTACCATTTTATGTTTCATATTTTATAGTTCCTTCAAATGTACTATGTTTAACATTGCACAACAATTCACAATTTACAATGTGAGCTGAAAACGGTTTCAAATACATTTTTGTCAAATTTATTTTTATAAATAATAATAAATTTACAATCTGATTTTTTTACTTACTTTAAGCTGATTCTAATTTGACCCCACACTGGACGCACACACTTTTCTATAATAAGCTTAATTCGTCTTTGCCTGTCTATTACATTGATCCTCCTGCCTCGTCCGGCGTCTCCACAGATTTCTGACTTCCTGGATCAACAATAAATGTTGGCGTTTATAAAAGTAATCATTTGAACAAACAACTTGATGAAGAATTGTGGAGGTAGCACCAGACTACAAAGGTCATAGAGAGTAATGAGACAAAAGCCACTTGTCCTTAGTTTAGAATTCCTGTTTCTTTGGTTTAAACGCGCTAACGTTTGCTTCTACTAAGTTTAAAAAGCGCATGTCATAATTATGAGAGACTAAAACATACCCAGACAAATGCCATCTGCTGTTAAAATCTCATGAGCATCAAGTTCAAAAGTGTGCTTTTATTTTACAATTTCAAGGAATCTGGATGTCCCGCTTAGGGGTTTTCTCATCCAGTAATCCAACACTGGTTAGTTTATATGTGGGATTTAGGCATAATCAAAAAAAGATTTCTGCCAGAAAATTCATCAGACAAAAGAAGTGCCTTGTCTTCTGGGTTAGTCTTTTCTTACTCTTTCTCTTGTAACCAGGTTGGGGATGATAAATGGACCATTCATTCCACTGACATAGCCATAGCGGAGAAAGACTTCCCCATCAGCCACCGGGGCTCCATGTACATACCTGGATCAGGTAAAAACCTGTTACTCAGACCTAAAAGGATAATTTGGATCAAGTGTGAGAATGTCACTGACTCACCTGGCAGAAATGGTGAAGTCAAAACTGTCGAAGTTTGTGTCACTAATGAAATTTGAGCTTGGCTGCACTGAGATGTCAATACTGGGGAGAACTGATCCAAGATTAAAAGGTTGATTATAGACATGTATTAGTTTACAGAAACATGACCTGCTGTTCAATCTTACCATACTCTTTCACTTCAAAGTCTGTTATTGCCATTGTTGTGAAGTCATCTGAATAGGAAGCTTCAATTGTCCAAATTCCCAACCTGTGATCCCAGGAGTGTCAGTGCAAAGATCCTGAAGTTGCACAGTTTCCAGAAATAATGAGGATTTTTTTTTTAATCTTACTTTGGCTTGATGGGGATTTTGAAGCGTTTTTGCATCGTTGGGATTCCATTGTTTATGTCAACCATCTCTACAACATCTATTGTAATTTTGTCAGGGTCCTGTGTGTGACAGACATACTCATGTGAGCTGACCCTGTGGGGCAGAGGACAGGAAACAGACCATGCTATGTCTGATTAGTGATCGTCACCTTAAAGGTCAAGAAGACGCTGCGGTTGGCAGGTCTCAGCTCCTGGTTCATGGAAAATGCTCTCACTTTGACTGGATGAGGAAACAAAAAAAAAGTAGCTTACTTGTTTTTCTCAATGACCAGCCTTCAATGAGCTTTCTTTAGTCACAACTGCCCCTACGGGTTGATGGATACAGGCTTTAAATGTCCACTCTTTAGAAACAGCCTGACTGTTAGAAGTGAGGAAATAAAACAATCAGTGTTTAGTTTGTGTGGACATCCTATGGACAGCATTTGCACGCGGTCAGTAAGGAGCTGGTAGTTACACCTTACTATTGACTATAAGATAGCGTAATGAACTCAGTACTACAGCATCACTCATACAGCATCAGTGTGTGCAACTTACATTAATTAAAAGAATACTTCACAACACACTTACCACACGGATAATTATGGTGCATTTCATTTTCATGACGTCCCTCAGGACAGAAGTATCCAAACTTTTTGCAAGCAGGCCCAGATTTGGTGAGGTGAAAATGTTTGAGGGCAGCTAATTGGCCTAATGTTCTTTGAATGATAAATGGACACTTGTATAGCACTGGATTGACTTCCTTGAAGGCCCAAAGCGCTTTAAAGTAACAGTCCTATTCACACATACATTCACACACTGATGGCAGCTCCACTGCAGGACAATGCAACTCTGCCTTCCACCAGAAGTGATGTAGGGTTCACTGTCTCGCATGGACACTTTGACATATTGAAGTGGAAGGCAGGAATTGAACCTGTAATCTTACGATCAGAGGTTGACCGTCGTACTCCTGTACCACAATCCGCTATTTTGACAACAAAACATGCAAATGAACAATAAATGAACATTTTATTGCCTTAACATACTTTTTATGAAAGTATGTTAAACAAAATACCTTAAACAATAAACATATACCTTTAAATGCAATTTTACCAAAATCCATTTGTCCATTTTCTACACTGCCCATGGCCTGATAGCTTGTCGTAGTTAGCATGTGTCTGGTAGTGTCTTTTTTAAAATAAACTCCTTAAAAACAGCCACAGTCTCTTGACATTTTAGGCAGACACAGTTGTTTCGCATTTCATTTATTATGCTAATTTCTGCTTGTCTTGGAAACGTGGCCCTAACTGTTAACTTTTAAAATTTATTTTTAAGATAACATTTTAGAAATGAGCTAGAAAGCGTCACAGAAAGGTCACAAGACAGTGTTGCTGCTGATTTACAACTGCTTAAAACGTGACTCAGCCAGTCACTTTAAAAAAAAAGTACACACTGATCTAATGGGGGCTGCAGATATAGATTTGATAAGAGAAGCCTGTGGGCCGGTGGGAATTTGAACACGGGCCATGTTTGGCCCACAAGCCAGACTTTAGATGGGCTTTCCTTAAGGTGACAAGCACAAGCCTGGCCCAAGCCTCGAGGGACACACCTGAGCTCCCCTTAAGATGCAACTGCTCCTCTCTACAACCCTCTACAGCCCCAAAACCTGCAGTATCAACCAGCCCTTCGTACATGTTCTTGTGATCAAGGCATTTAGGTGTTTGATTGTAGGGCCTGCAGAGTCAGTGTGGGACCGTCGGCGGCTCCTACCTTGCTGATGCGGCGTGTACAGAGGTTTGTCAGTTTGGATGAACAAGAAGCCGTTGGAACGACTCACAGGGACAACAACATGACTGTTTATCTCCTCTGACTGGACATGAAGAACAACTTTATTGATGGTCTTTGCCAGTATGTTTGGATAGAGCTGAGGAGACAAAAACAAATGATCATAACAAAAAATATCTTTATAACTATCTACATCATTTTGCACAAAGGTGTTTCTCACCTGGACATTGGCTAAGGCCTGGTACTTGTTGTTGGCATTTAGGGTCAGGACATCTCTGGACAAAACTATGTGATCTGGAGCCATGGAGTCTTTCAGGAACACAAAGACAGTCACCTCACTTGTGTAACCAAACAGCTGAACGAACACAGTCTCTAATGCGTCCACGCAGAACGAAGACGGCGCGGTCACCAGATACCTGAGGAGGAAGATTGGGTTATATATCTTTTTTTTTAAAAGGTCAGAATGGAGAAGAATGTCAGCTTTACTAAACTTCCACTGGTGGTGACAAGATGTATCCTTAAAACTGTGGAAAATGCACACAAATATATGACAACTGTTCCTTGGGAACACACTGGGCAAAAATATTTAGCAAATTCCTAAACTTTGACCAAAATTCATCTGTTTAAAGGGTAACAAAACATTAAATAGACTTTTCTGGCTGTTTACTTGTAAAAAAAAGGGCTGTTGGTCCTTGCCAAATCTTTGACAATGTAAAAAAAAGTGTTTAATTACTGATAAACCATCTGTGTGCTTCCCCCTAGAGGTTGAAATGAGGTAGTACAGTTGAATTTTGTCATTGGTCAACTGGTGTAAGTCCACGTCATTTTAGAAATTGCACGTCAGCTCCATTTTCTCAGCCTGCCTTCCCTAGTCCCACCCATTTTTTTTTTTTAACTTTCAAATCTGGGCTGAGGGTGGAGTCAGTCTCCAACTGTCCTGTTATGTTAGCCTTTATGGAGGAGGCTGAACATGGCCTGGGTTTGCAGGTAAACTTACAGTCTGTTCAGAGCTGTGACACTGAGTTTTCAGAAAGCTGATGATGGTAACCTACTGTGACTCAGTAGGTTGCTTTCACACTGAAGTAGAATAAAATATGACTGCACAGTGATTCAGTGGCCGGCACTCTCGCCTCACAGCAAAACGGTATTGGTTCAAATCCCAGCTGGTACTTTTCTGTAAGGAATTTGCATGTTCTCCTCCCACATGTGTGGGTTTTCCCCACCTTCCTCCCAAAAACATGCTTCATGTATCCGTGTATCATTTGTTTTTCAAATTAAAACAAATATACAAAAATAATTGATTTATGTAATCGTCAGTTTACAGGCTTCAATAGAATATTTTCTTTGAGAAGAGGCAGAAACATAGATTGACCTATAAGAGTTGAGGTAGAAGCACACAGACTACATCTTGTGTAGATGGTAAAATCTGAAGGAGATCTGACTGCAAAGTAGTGGTAAGTGTTAGGATGGTGGTGTGTAGAATGACTCTGGTGATGAAGAAGATGAAGAAAGAAAGGGCAAAGGCAGAGAACAGGACAAACTGGTGGAAGTTGAAAAAGGTAGAATGTTCCATGAGTTTTAAGAAACAGTTAAAACAAGCTCTGGATGGTCAGGAGGTTCTCCCAGATGATTGGATAACAGAGAGAATTAAAATAAACCTTTCGTCAAACTCATTTTGACAGGTGCCCTTTGACCCCATAACAATAAATCATAGTTTTTGACAGACACATCATGCATAATTGAATTAATATAAATTTGATATTTAAATAATATATCCCTAAATTATAGTATATGTAAAATGACCCGTAACAATAAATCATAATTTTGATAGATACATTATGCATAATTTAATTAATGTGAATTTTATATTAAAATGATATATTCATAAATGACGTTGTATGTATAATGTAAAATGCAATGTTTATAAACGTTTATTTGCAGCAGAATAGCAGGCTAACGGAGTCACGCTGGACGGGCGTGGGTGTACAGCCCACCACCAAATTCACCCCCGAACCGAAACAACCCACAAACGACTAGGCCCGCCGATCCACCGTGGAGGACCGTCTTTCAACGTCGGGGAACGGGCCGCATTACCGCCGCGTGACAAGTAGTCGCCCAACCCCCATCACAGCCCCGAGAGAAAGACGGGAACAAAGATCAGGAGTTAGAAGTTAGCTTTCAGCTAACACGCGGTTACAAGGCGCTGCCGTTTTGAATTTGACCCTCGATTTTCTCCCTCTCTGTTAGATTTTCTGGAAGGAAAACGCTTCTATCTCATCTGTCGACTGAAGTCCTTTCTGGACTGTTATGAATTTGTGTTGATTTCATAAATATGGTTGGAAAAAACACACAGACCAGTTTATTTTTCCTTTAAAATGTTCAGGGTGTGACTTTTGAAAATGGGTGATTCAACGAGAGGATTCTGAATGAATTAATAAGTTCTGATCTGAATGAAGATGCGCATTCATCAGCTCATAGTAATGTTTTAGAAGATGTGATGTTTGAGTCAGACCAAGATTCTCTCGATGGGTTGAATTTTTTCCCAGATTTAGAAGATGCTATTTCAAAACGGCGTGAGCAGCGGCCTTTACAAACACCCTCCCCAATGAACTTTGAAATTTGCCCCGAAATGTCTCCCCCCCGCTCAGAGGGTTCCGACAGAAAATGAGGAACCAGAATTTGCTCTCACGCCTTATAGAAAATGCTTTATGCCGATTGCAGGAACCGGAATTTGCTCTCACGCCTATAGAAAATGCTTTATGCCGATTGCAGGAACCGGAATTTGCTCTCACGCCTTATAGAAAATGCTTTATGCCGATTGCAGGAACCGGAATTTGCTGTCACGCCTATAGAAAATGCTTTACAACGGCTGCAGGAAGAGGATCTGAATTCTCCAGATTCCTCTATGCATTCACCCCCATCAGACCTTTTGGAAATGCTGCAGAATTGTTGTGAGGGCTTAGAACCCCCACACAGCAGGTGTTTGACGCCACAGCGCTCACCGCAAACGGATCGTGCTGAAACACAACCCGCTCGGACAGAATGTGTTTTCACCCCCTGAAAAAAGGCTTTGGACCGGCTGGCGCAGCCAGGTTTCACCACCTGCAGAGCCGCAGGATGGTCGTGGAATGCCGGCTGAAGCTCCAGCTGACACCGCGGGGGAGGAGGAGGAGGAGAAAGGAGAACGCAGTCGTCCCCACCCCGCCCGCGGTAGCTTCGACGTCAGACGCAGCGGAAGAGGAAGAGAGCGTGACACTCCAGCCCCAATTCACCGCCTCGTCAGCGCCGGACACACCTTCAGGTCAGGTGCACCGTGTGGCTCACGAGCGCTTTAACAATGTTGAAATAAGGAGAGTTTTTAACGTGCCCTCTCTCGACGACAGGCCTGACTTAGCCCAGTTTTACACAGATGTTGTCGGGGTTCTAGCCGAGTTAGCCGAGACATTTGGCGCAGACACTGAACGTGGGGACATTGTTCAGTTGGAGCTCGTAGGCCGAGATGTTTGTTCACACACCAGCTTGGGAATAGATAAATCTGTTGACACGCAAGCCATACAGCAGGCCTTTGAGGAGCTGCTGGAGAGAGCCATTCAGTCCAACGGCAGCACAGCCTCAGACGTTGAATTTGAATTGATCGTTCAAATTGTTCACAATCCGAGAGGGGGGGCTAAACGTAAAATTGAAGAATCTCCGGACATTGAGATATTGGCTAAGAAGAAAAGGCATCTTTATGAACCGGGTGTTAGAAACGACAAATTGTGTTTTGCCATTGGCCTGGCTCACCTGATGCATCGTCAGTGCACAGATGCTCAGGTCGAGGTCAAAGCTCGTGAGTTGCAGCGTTTAGCCGGTTTGGATGAGCAGACGCCCGTCACTTTTAGCGACGTGCACAAATTTGAGAGCTTTTTAAAATGCAAAATCGTGATCTTGTACAAAAACCCAGGGCAGAAGCCAATTTCTCACTTTGAGACGGTGTTTCCGGAGAGAGCCGCTCTGTTGTTTCTATTTCTGATGAAAAATCATTACTACAGAGTAAAAAATCTGAAAGGCTTAATGGGTTGGTCCTACGTCTGCAACTTTTGGTACAAACCATACACAAATCCCCACTTTCATCGCTGCGCAGGTCATTGCTCAACCTGTAATGACCCTCTGTGTTTGATTGTAAATGTAACCTGGACCGAGTGTCCAGATTGTCATAAAAGCTGTCGCTCGCAGAGCTGCTTCAAGAGGCACAACTAGAGCCGGCCCAAAATCTTCCAGCATCTGCGACTCCTACAAGAGGTGCAAAAAGTGTAAAAAAACACATTACATCCCCTTGAGCGCGGCTGCCAGGAGTCACGAATGCGCCCCTTTAAAATGCAAAATATGCATAGAGAAAATAGAGGGGAGTTTTAAAGAGCACTTGTGTTACATCCAGCCTTTACCCCCTGCGCAGAAACATAACGAGAAGCTCATCTTTTACGATTTTGAGACGTTTCCTAACAAAAACAACGAGCACGTGCCCTTTCTCGTCTGCACCAAAGC
The DNA here is from genome assembly GCA_014656515.1 of Oryzias celebensis. Classification (NCBI taxonomy): domain Eukaryota; kingdom Metazoa; phylum Chordata; class Actinopteri; order Beloniformes; family Adrianichthyidae; genus Oryzias; species Oryzias celebensis. The sequence goes on along the minus strand of BNCR01000009.1, from coordinate 6,277,040 downwards.
TTTGCAAGGTGAGCCCTGGTGGTTTTATGGGGTCGACTGTGCCAAAGAATTTGTTCTCCATTTCAGAAAAGCCAAATTCCGGGGGTCTGTGTTGATAGCGCACAATTCAAAAGGATTCGACAGCTATCTGCTCCTCAAGGCTATGACGGAGCTGGGTTTAACACCCAAAATCCTCATGACCGGAGGTCAAATTTTATGTCTGAAAGATGAGGATTGTGATTTGACGTTCATCGATTCTCTGTCATTTCTGACCATGAAATTATGCGACATGCCGAACGCGCTGGGTTTTCAAAACAGATGCAAGGGTTATTTCCCTCACGGTTTTAGCTCGGAGGAGCGGTTAAATTACGTCGGACCCCACCCCCACCCTTCAGACTACGGCTTTAACGACATGGCAGACGGTCAGCGAGACGTTTTTCTCAAATGATACAACGAGGCGAGCAAAAAAGTCTTCCATTTTAAGAATGAGGCTTTGCTTTACTGCAGAAATGATGTGGAAATTCTGGCTGAGGCCTGCGTGAGGTTCAGAAGCCAATTCCTGAAAGATTGTGACGTTGACCCGTTTAGCTGTGTTACTTTAGCATCCGCGTGCATGAAAGTTTTCAGAACCAATTTTTTAAAACATAAATCTCTGGCTATACCACCCGTAGACGACTACAGAGGCGTGAGCAAAAGCTTTTCACACGATTCTATTCAGTGGCTAGAGTTCGAAGCGAGCAGACGGAAGGTCTTCATTCAGCACGCGCTAAACCGGGGGGAGCGTCAAATTGGGCCTTATTTCGCTGACGGCTATCTGGAGCACGATGGAGAAAAATTCGTCTTTGAATCTTTAGGTTGTTTTTTCCATGGTTGCCCCACATGTTTCAGGCCTCAAGATAAATGCCCGCTAAGAGACGTGACGTTTGAGCAGCTGCACGCCGACGCTCAGGAGAAACTCCAGAAGCTGCGCAGCGTTTATGGCGTTAGCACCGTGGTCATATGGGAGCACGAATGGGACGAAATGAAAAACAATAACGCGGAGGTGAAACATTTTCTGGAAGCGTTTGAAGCGCCAGAGCCTCTGAAACCACGCGACTCTTTGTACGGTGGCAGAACGTGCCCCATCAAGCTGCGTCACACAGCCGCTGAAAACGAAGCCGTTCATTACGTGGACGTGACTTCTCTGTACCCTTACGTGAACGCCACCTCGGCTTACCCTCTGGGTCACCCCACCATCATTTACGAAAATTTTGATGCTCCTCAAAATTACTTTGGCTTAATTAAAGCCAAGGTCTTTCCCCCGAGAGGCCTCCTGCATCCTGTTCTGCCGTACAGAACTTTGGGGAAAAAGCTCATTTTCACCCTTTGCAGGACGTGCGCTGAAATGAACAATCAGGGCAGCGAGTGTTGTCACGACGACGAGGCCAGAGCATTGACGGGGATGTGGGTAACCGTCGAGCTCAACAAAGCTTTGGAGAAGGGGTACGTGCTTTGTAGAATTTTTGAAGTGTGGCATTTTCAAAATAAAAGCGATTCAGTCTTTACATGAACACCTTTCTCAAAGGTAAGCAGGAAGCGTCAGGATATCCTCCGAACGCCGCAGACCAGGAGAGTCGTAAAAATACATTCGCGACTATGAACTGAAGCAGGGTATTAAGCTGGATGCTGAAAATATCCGGTTTAACCCAGCTCCCCGACAGGTTTCAAACAGTTTGTGGGGCAAATTCGGACAAAGAATAAATCTTCTGCAGACCGCCTTGGTGAACGACCCCGAGGAATTTTTTCGTTTGATGTTTTCAGGGATGTGTGAGGTGGAATATTTTGCGTTTCTGAACGACGCCACAGCCCTCATTCAGTGGAAATGCAACAAAAAATGCCTCACCCCGCCGGGAAATTCAAACAACGTGTACGTGAGAGAGTAATAAAATACACCTTTCGTCAAACTCATTTTGACAGGTGACCTTTGACCCCAAAGCCATAAATCATAATATTTGACTGACAGATTAAGCATAATAAATATAAATTTTATATGAAATATATTCATAAATGATATGTAAATATAACAATAAATCATAATTTTGATAGATGAATGAAGTATAATTTAATTCATGCAAATGTGATATTAAAATGATAAATGACGTTGTAGGTATAAAGTAAAATAAAAGAATGCAATGTTTATAAAAATGTTTATCCCCCCCCCCCCCCCCCCCCCCCCCAACAACACCCCCCCCACACACACACACACACACACACACACACACCCACCCCCCGCACCCCCTCCTGCTTTTCAAGTGGAGGAAAACTGTTTTGGAAGAAAGAAATAAAATAAATAATTTAAAGCCCCAAAAAGATGTTTAGCTAGTCTTTCACAGACTTTCATAAGTGCCCTGATGAGAAAAGCGTTAGTTTAGGAAAACTGTTTTGGAAGAAAGAAATAAAATAAATAATTTAAAGCCCCAAAAAGATGTTTAGCTAGTCTTTCACAGACTTTCATAAGTGCCCTGACAAGAAAAGCGTACGAGCGCGCGGCCCATTCACCTTACGGCGAGAAAAAATGTTAAAGTAGCGCCGAGGGATTTTGTATTTCAGCCCGTCATACCTCGAGCCACCAACATCCCCCTCCTCCTCATCAGCCCACCCCCGCGCATTCCGGATGACACACACACACACACACACACACACACACACACACACACACACACACACGCTGCACAGACCCCGGGAAAGAAAAACAAAGTTCCACCTAAGTGCAGTCATAAAATCTGTTCCGACGTGCAGGAAAACATAAGAGGCCATCAAGACGCGCTAAAACCCTTCGCTTTTGTAGTTTAAGACAGACAGAGTTTACCTTAGATGCAATAGCGTTGATAACCCCAATAAAGTGTCGGACGTTCTAGAAAAGACAAAACATAAAAGACAATCGTGATGCTTAATAACCCTCGCTTCTGCGGAATAAGACGGACAGACACCCTCATCCTAGGTGCAATGAAAATGATAAAACCTGATAAAATCTTTCGAACGCCGGAAAAGACTAAACATGAGAGGCAATCGAGCTGCTTTAACAAACCAGCGGATGTCGGTATAAGACAGAGTTTACCTTCGGTCAAATCGATCAGCATTCGGACGCACGCGCTCAGACGTCGCCGATTTCCAAACATGTCAGCGGGCCCCGGAACAAAGAAATTGGGTGAGAAACTAACTTTTAACTCTAACTCTTTTATTAATTAAGAATTAACAAAAGCTTCACATTCTCTGTTTTTTAATTTATTCTTGTAGAATCACAAACACGCGTTGATGTTCATACAAGATTTTCGCAGGAATTCATAAGTGGTAAGCCGAGACGTTCTTGTTATATTCTTGAAAACAACGTGATTTACGTTTTTAACGCTGTTTTTTTTCAAAATTACAGATTTTTTCGGTCCGATTCAGCCTGAATTGGGTGAGTTCCCCCCCCCTTTAATCCACGTAATCTATAGAAAACTTTTTAAATTGATTTTACATTTTTTAATATACCATTCGTACGCTCTTCTCACACATACAGAATTGCTGGAAAGTGAAGCTCGAGCGGAAAACAATCAGGTTGTGATTGAGGGTTCTACGGACGCCTCACGTTCGGCGGCGGAACTTCAAACAGCAGGATTGGTGCAACCCGAGCCCGTTCCGACAGGACCGTGCGTCGAAGCATCTTCCCAGACTGCCCAGCATACATTTTCACACAGTCCGGCCGGCCTTCAGTGGGTTTTCAGCCCGTCAAATTCACCACCGAACCGAATCAACCCGCAAACGGTCAGGTCCACCGAACCGACGCGGACGAGCGTCTTTCAACGTCGAGGAACGGGTCGCGGCGTGAATTACCGACGCGTGCCAAGAAGTCGCCCAAGACCCATCACAGCCCCGAGAGAAAGACGGGAACGAGGCTCCGGAGTCAGAGGTTAGCTTCTAGCTAACACGCGGTTACGAGGCGCTGCCGTTTTGAATTTCACACTCGTTTTTCTCCCTGTTAGATTTTCAGGACCCGAGGGACGTTGAGCCGGAAGGAAGACGTTTCTACCTCATCTGTCGACTGATCCAGCTCACCGAGTCCTTTCTGGAAAAAGTGTGACTGTTTTGAATTTGTGGTGATTTCATAAATGTGGTTGGAAAAAACACACAGACCAGTTTTGTATTCCTTTAAAACATTCAGGGTGTGACTTTTGAAAAATGTGTGATTCAACGAGCGAGCAAAGCTTGAGGGTTCTGAATGAATTAATAAGTTCTGATCTGAATGAAGATGCGCATTCATCGGCTCCTGCTAATGTTTTAGAAGATGTGATGTTTGAGTCAGACCAAGATTCTCTCGATGGGTTGAATTTTCCCCCCGATTTAGACGCTATTTCAGAACGGCGTGAGCAGCGGCCTTTACAGACGCCTTCCCCTGTGAATTTTGAAATTTGTCCCGAAATGTCTCCCCCTGCTCAGACGGTTCCGACAGAAAATGAGGAACCGGAATTTGCTCTGACGCCTATAGAAAATGCATTACGCCGGTTGCAGGAACCGGAATTTGCTCTGACGCCTATAGAAAATGCATTACGCCGGCTGCAGGAAGAGGATGCAAATTCTCCAGATTCCTCCACGCATTCAATCCTGTCAGATCTTTTGGAAATGCTGCAGAATTGTTGTGAGGGTTTAGAACCCCCACACAGCGGATTCTGGACGCCGCTGCGCTCACCGCAAACGTCAGCGGACCGTGGTGAAACCCAACCCGCTCGGACAGAAAGTGTTTTCAGCCCCTTAAGAAGGGCTCTGGACCGGCTGCAGCAGCCTGTTTCACAGGCCGCAGAACTACAAGACGGTCGAGGAATGCCGACAGAGCCTCCAGCTGACGCGGCTGGGGAGGGGGAGGAGGAGGAGAGCGACGACGTCACCACCCCGACGTCGGCTGCGTCAACGTCACACGCTCCAGAGGATCCCGCCACGCCCCCTGCGAGGTCTCACGCTGCGGAGAGCGCCTCATCAGCGCGGGACACACCCTCAGGTCAGGTGCGGCGCGTGCCACGCGGTCGCTTTAACAACGTTGAAATAAGAAGGGTTTTTAACGTGCCCTCTCTCGACGGCACGCCCGACGTAGCCCAGTTTTACACGGACGTGGTCGGCGTTCTAGCCAAGTTAGCAGAGACGGTCGGCGCTGACGCTGAACGGGGAGACGTAGTGCAGTTGGAGCTGGTAGGCCGAGATGTTCGTTCTCACACCAGCGTGAGAATAGATGAAACTGTAGACACGCAAGCCATACAGCAGGCCTTTGAGGAGCTGCTGGAGAGAGCCATTCAGTCTAACGCCAGCATAGCCTCAGACGCAGAATTGGAATTGATTGTACAAATTGTTCACAATCCGAGAGGGGGGGCTAAACGTAAAATTGAAGAATCTTTGGACGTTGAGATATTGGCTAAGAAGAAAAGGCATCTTTATGACCCGGGCTTTAGAAACGATAAATTGTGTTTTGCCATCGGCCTGGCTCACCTGCTGCATCCTGAATGCACGGATGCGCAGGTCGAGGTCAAAGCTCGTGAGTTGCAACGTTTAGCCGGTTTGAATGAGCAGACGCCCGTCACTTTTAGCGACGTTCACAAATTTGAGAGCTTTTTAAAACGCAAAATCGTGATCTTCTACAAAAACCCAGGGCAGAAGCCAATTTCTCACTTTGAGACATTTCCGGACAGATCCGCTCCGTTGTTTTTATTTCTGATTAAAAATCATTACTACGGTGTAAAAAATCTGAAAGGTTTAATGGGTTGGTCCTACGTCTGCAACTGTTGCTATAAACCATACACAAATCCGCACTTTCACCGCTACGCAGGTCATTGCTCAACCTGTAATGACCCTCTGTGTTTGAACACGGATTTATTTCGGATAGAGTGTTCAGACTGTCATAAAACCTGTCGCTCGCAGAGCTGCTTTGAGAGGCATAAAAAGCCCAGAGCCAGCCCAAATTCTCCCAGCATCTGCGACTCCTACAAGAGGTGCAAAAAGTGTAAAAAAACACATTACATCCCCTTGAGCGGGGCTGCCAGGAGTCACGAATGCGCCCCTTTAAAATGCAAAATATACAAAGAGAAAATAGAGGGGAGTTTTAAAGAGCACTTGTGTTACATCCAGCCTTTGCCCCCTCCGCAGAAACATAACGAGAAGCTCATCTTTTACGATTTTGAGACGTTTCCTAACAAAAACAACGAGCACGTCCCCTTTCTTGTCTGCACCAAAGCTTTACAGGGTGAGCCCTGGTGGTTTTACGGGGTTGACTGGGCCAAAGAATTTGTTCTCCATTTCAGAAAAGCCAAATTCCGGGGCTCTGTGTTGATAGCGCACAATTCGAAAGGATTCGACAGCTATCTGCTCCTCAAAGCTATGACGGAGCTGGGTTTAACACCCAAAATCCTCATGACCGGAGGTAAAATTTTATGTCTGAAAGATGAGGATTGTGATTTGACGTTCATCGATTCTCTGTCATTTCTGACCATGAAATTATCCGACATGCCAAACGCGCTGGGTTTTCAAAACAGATGCAAGGGTTATTTCCCTCACGGTTTTAGCTCGGAGGAGCGGTTAAACTATGTCGGACCCCACCCACCCGCATCAGACTACGGATATGACAACATGACAGACGGTCAGCGAGACGATTTTCTCAAATGGTACAACGAGGCGAGCAAAAAAGTCTTCCATTTTAAGAATGAGGCTTTGCTTTACTGCAGAAATGATGTGGAAATTCTGGCTGAGGCCTGCGTGAGGTTCAGAAGCCAATTCCTGAAAGATTGTAACGTTGACCCCTTCAGTTGCGTCACCATAGCATCCGCTTGCATGAAAGTTTTCAGAACCAATTTTTTGAAACCTAAATCTCTGGCTATACCACCCGCAGACGACTACAGAGGCGTGAGCAAAAGCTTCTCACACGCTTCTATTCAGTGGCTAGAGTTCGAAGCGAGCAGACGGAAGGTCTTCATTCAGCACGCGCTAAACCGGGGGGAGCGTCAAATTGGGCCTTATTTTGCAGACGGCTATCTGGAGCGCGGTGGAGAAAAATTCGTCTTTGAATTTTTAGGTTGTTTTTTTCACGGTTGCCCCACATGTTTCAGGCCTCAAGATAAATGCCCGCTAAGAGACGTGACGTTTGAGCAGCTGCACGCCGACGCTCAGGAGAAACTCCAGAAGCTGCGCAGCGTTTATGGCGTTAGCACCGTGGTCATATGGGAGCACGAATGGGACGAAATGAAAAACAATAACGCGGAGGTGAAACATTTTCTGGAAGCGTTTGAAGTGCCAGACCCTCTGAAACCACGCGACTCTTTGTACGGTGGCAGAACGTGCCCCATCAAGCTGCGTTACACAGCCGCTGAAAACGAAGCCGTTCATTACGTGGACGTGACTTCTCTGTACCCTTACGTGAACGCCACCTCGGCTTACCCTCTGGGTCACCCCACCATCATTTACGAAAATTTTGACGCTCCTCAAAATTACTTTGGCTTAATTAAAGCCAAGGTCTTTCCCCCGAGAGGGCTCCTGCATCCTGTTCTGCCGTACAGAACTTTGGGGAAAAAGCTCATTTTCACCCTTTGCAGGACGTGCGCTGAAATGAACAATCAGGGGGGCGAGTGTTGTCACGACGACGAGGCCAGAGCATTGACGGGGGTGTGGGTAACCGTCGAGCTCAACAAAGCTCTGGAGAAGGGGTACGTGCTTTGTAGAATTTTTGAAGTGTGGCATTTTCAAAATAAAAGCGATTCAGTCTTTACAGCGTACATGAACACCTTTCTCAAAGGTAAGCAGGAAGCGTCAGGATATCCTCCGAACGCCGCAGACCGGGAGAGTCGTGAAAAATACATTCGCGACTACGAACTGAAGCAGGGTATTAAGCTGGATGCTGAAAATATCCGCTTTAACCCCGCTCGCCGACAGGTTTCAAAATTATGTCTGAACAGTTTGTGGGGCAAATTCGGACAAAGAATAAATCTTCTGCAGACCGCCTTGGTGAACGACCCCGAGGAATTTTTTCGTTTGATGTTTTCAGGGATGTGCGAGGTGGAATATTTTGCGTTTCTGAACGACGCCACAGCCCTCGTTCAGTGGAAATGCAACAAAAAATGCCTCACCCCGCCGGGAAATTCAAACAACGTGTACGTGGCTTCTTTCACAACGGCGTACGCCCGTCTAAAGCTGTACGGTTATCTCGAACGTCTGCAAGATAGGGTTTTGTACATGGATACGGACAGTCTGATTTATTCAGCGAGAGAGGGTCAGCCCCTCCTTGAACTCGGCCCCTACTTAGGTGATCTGACGGACGAGTTGAACGGTGACGTCATTCAGGAATTTGCGGCCGCCGGCCCAAAGAGTTACGCTTATCAGACGAGGTATCGTAAAAAAACGGTCCTCCGTGTCAAGGGCATCACTCAGACGCGAGAATGCAGCGAACACGTTCATTTTGACAGCGTCAAGGGACTGGTGGAAGGTTTCTTGCAGGGTTCAAGAGGTCAGACGCTGCAGACGCCCCAGCGAATCATCAGAAGAGATAAAAAGGGGTTTCTTCTGAAAAACTCTGTATTTTCCAAGAGGTTTCAGGTGGTGTTTGATAAAAGACGTCTCTTTGAAGACGGGACCACTTTACCTTTTGGTTATTGACCGCAACTAGAAAAAAGTCACACCCTTGAAATGGAGGTCAATTATGATTGCAGAATTAAGGGTCCATTTTCATGTCTGATTGTAGGACCCAGCGGATGTGGAAAGACGTATTTTGTAAAGAGTGTTTTGGAAACGTGTGAATATGTTTTGGATTTTGTACCGGAGAATCTTGTGTGGATTTATAATCAACATCAACCTCTGTATTCTGATCTGATGAAAATGAATAAAAACATTAAATTTGTCGAAGGGTTACCCGATTCTTTCGAAGACCCCGAGCTGTTCCCGCCTCATCAAAATCACCTGGTCGTTTTGGACGACGTGATGTTTCAAGCGGCCGATCACCAAGACGTAGTGAAAATATTTACGCAGTACAGACATCACAGAAACATGAGCGTTTTTATGCTGACTCAGAACATATTTCACAAGGGAAAATACAGCCGAACCATCGGGTTAAACAGTAATTATATGGTTTTGTTCAAAAACCCCAGAGATAAATTACAAATTAATATTTTGGCGCATCAGGCTTTTCCGACGCAGAAGGCCTTCTTTTTAGAAGCCTTTGAAAACGCTACTCTGGAGCCTCACGGTTATTTAATGGTCGATCTCACACCCACATGCCCAGAACATTTGAGACTGCGGACGGGGATCCTCCCTCATCAAAGACCCGCCGTTTATTTGCCCAAAAAGTCCTAAAAGACCGAGGCCTCTCATGTCAGCGCGGATAAAAAGAAACGTGCCTTTACTCCAGGCTCTGTATCATGCTGCGCCGAAGAAGCGTAAAGACATTCTCAAACACTGCTCTAAGGATTTCATCCAAGCTCTGTGCGAGATTGCTCTTAATCTGCTGAAGGGGAATATACCGTTATCTTCGGAACAATTTAAAAAGCTCAAAAAGAGGAGGAAATGTATCCGCTCGTTGGCCGATAAAAAGAAGAGTTTAAAAAACAAACACGACCTCTTAATAAAACAGAGCGGAGGGTCTTTCCTGCCCCTTCTGCTCGGAGTGATCCCTTCCGCCATTGAGTTACTTTTAGGGCTGGGAAAGTCCTTTCGAAAGTAATCTTTAGGTAAACGGTGGAAAAATGAGAAACGCGCAGAAAATGTACTTGGTTTCTCCTCAGCAGCTCCGCAGCGGTACTCATTTCGAACCCTCCATCAGATTAGAGGCCGCGGATGATTTAGACGGAAACATGAGAACCGTGCTAAACGATCGTAGCCTGACCTCTTATGAGAAAATTAAAAAGTACGCGGAATTACTGCGACGCTATCTGTCTCTGGTGAAACAAGAGGAAAAGGAGAGGCCCGTGCATGTATGGTCACACGTGGGTCTGCAGCCGCAGGAGCAGCGTGAGCAGCTGCAGCCGCAGGAGCAGCGTGAGCAGCTGCAGCCGCAGGAGCAGGATCTGCAGCAGGAGCGGGAAAGGAGGGGTGATGCGGGGCGTGACGCTCCCTCGGCTTCATCCTTTGATGATAAACGGCAAAAGGACGGTTCGGAGGTTGAACAAATTTTAATTAGTCTACCCCCGCGCGATCGGAAGAACGCAAAGTACATTTTGAGTAAAATATCACCGGACGGTGATGGTTGGAATTCAAAAGGCGAATTTGTTTACGGAGGTAAACCCGTGAACGGATCGCATATGATAGATTTATTGAAATACTTATCCCGACCTTACAAAAAATCGTCATCAACCCCGCCTACGGGTTGGCGTGAATTTTTAAGCACGCTCTCTGAACTGAACATCCCGGCTTCTATGGTGACCAACCCTCACGTTCGAGCTCATTACAACCGAGTGAAAACAGGGGGAGATGATTTCTTCCCGTCCCAAGCCGAGCTCTTCTCATCGGATCGGGGTACGGAACAACTGAGGCCAAAAGCCAAGCGTCTTAAAAAAAAAATCATTATGTCTCCACGCTGGCTCCATATGTGATTGAAAAAATGCTCAGAGTCTGTCTTTTTTGCGTCAATAAAATGTTTATTCAACCATTTTACGCGTACAGTCTCTTCTTTAACACACAGTCCGTCTTAATGACGGATAAAAACTTTTAATATTCCAGTCTACAACACCCCTGTTTAAGAGCGGCACAGATTCTATTTCTACGACAATGTTTATATTTTTTCACATAGTCAAACACCATAAAATCATGTTTTATCACATCATCGCCTACGTATTGATTTAAGACTTGATTAAAACTCAACCCGCACCCGCGCTGATGAAGATAAAAAACGCAGTGATGCCCGCAAACGGCCGATAGGACGTGTTGAAGCTGACGCCTATGGTACAAAATTTTGTTTGAGCGCTTCTCCAAAAACTCGAGAATGGGTTTAGGGTAAAACTCCGGCGAGCATCCGTAAGAATCAAAAAACGTGGCGACCCCTCCCTTCTCCAAGGTCAAACCCAACCAATGCTGACCGGGCCGATTAGCGGGGTCAGTATTGACGACAAAAAAAGCAGGGAGGTCAAAAGAGCGAGTCAAAAGCGCCAGCTGATCGCAGGCCCACACTCCGCAGAAAACGTCATCGCCCAGCAGATGGTGCAAAATGTTTTCCAGCTGATGAGAATCCATTTTTTGTTTTTAATAATAGTCCACGAGAACCTGTCTTTTGGAGTTGATTTCCAGCACAGAATCGAAACAGGCGTACACTATAAGGGTGGATGTGTGTGGGAGCGGTTCCCGGAAGCGCATTTCTAGCCTCAGAGAACCGGAGGAGACGGTCGACAGGGCGTCGCAGTCCTCCGCCGGGGTCAGATTAAACGCAAAAAGGGTATAACCGGCGGCAAAGGCTCGACGGTCAATACACAGCGGTAAATCCTTCAGGTGTCTTCCTGTGGCGCTAAAGAGGTTGTAAAACTCTCTGACGGACTGACCGGCGTTAAATTGAGGCTGGAAAGCTTTAGCGGGGATCTGACGACCGTCCTGAGAGAGCGCTAAATATTCCACATTGTTGTGTGTAAAGTTGAAGGGGTTTAAATCTCGCTCACCGGTGAAGGCAGAGTGGTGAACCATCCCTAACACGACGGTTTTAGGTAATGTACCCAGAAAGAGATTTTCTTGGTTGCAGATTCTTGAGTTTTCAGGAATGGAGTATGTTTTTACGCTGACGCGTGTGAGAGGGTAAAGAGCGTTGCCTTTTAATAACGCGGCCTCGTGTCCTAAGCGTACCGCCGGGGATACGGCTACTTTCTTCACAAACAGAGAGGCTCCTAACACACACAGTTTAAACGTGGAGTTTGCTGCCCCCATGAGGCAGAAAGCGTCTGAAGCCCTGGTCAGCTTTATTCTTAGATCTACAGAGTTTAACAAAAGTCTCTCGCAAAAAAACAGGTCAGCGTGTAAAGGGCCCATCAGTTGAACTTCTCTAGAATTATTGGTGAACTCTGCCCTGGTATTTAGCCCCTTGTTAGGCCCGTTAACCGTGACGATGGAGTTCATGCCCCCCGGGGTGTCTTTGTAAAACAGACCGGCGCTAAACTGACTCTTGAGGGTGTCTTCTGAATAGTTTAGCAGCGTTTCGATCATGGCTCTGTAGGGATGAGTAGCGCTGGATTGTGAAATCAAACGATCTCCTAAAATCACATCGCACTGACTGAAGATTGTGTTTAAAGGGTAATTAATGAGCGCGACCTGCGCGTCGTTCTGTAAATCTGAGCCGTCCGCATTACACACTTTTAACCTCAGATAAAGCAGCGTGTCGTTCAGATCCAGATAGCGGTCGCCGTCTCCAGGAATGAAAAATTCCAGGGGACCCGTTTCAGTGATGGCGGTCACCGGAGCTACTTCGGAGTAGGTTTTATCCTCCAGGGACAGCTGCGTCATGGGTGCTGAGAAAAGATCCAATTCACCCAGCGTACACTCGGTGGATTTTTGGTGCAACAGAGCCATCTCTCTCTCTCTCAATCGCTCTAAAAGATGTCGGCGGAGCGGCTGTGCTTCTTCCTCCTCTTAATATTGGCTACTGATTTCTTCTTTTTGCGACCCCCTCTTTTATGGCCTAGGGCTGAGACAGAGCGTTCCCCCGGCGGTCGGTTTTTGGGTCTACGTGACAGCACCATGAGCCCTCCTGACCCCTCCTGTCTATCCGAATTGATTTTTGACACGGTTTTCTTAAACAGGCCCGCGGCTAGATCCCCCGCCGCAGCTTTAAGGTGCGGTTTAAAGACTGAAACGCCGTAATTCAGAAGAGGTTTAGCAAAACGGAAAAGTCTGCTAAAAATCGATCCTAGCCCTCTACCGTACATCACCTGCGCCCCGTGAAAACCCGATATTCCCCCTCCTCCTCCGCCCACTTGACTGTCATAATAATGCACAAAGCGGCGGGGGTCTCCGATTAGAGTCATGATTGTTTTTTTTCCCTTAGCCTCTGTCACCCCTGCAGACACGTCTGTAGGCTCGCCGCTACTGAGTGAGGTTATCCAAAACGTCTCGTTTTATGCTCTGGGTCTGAAGTGAAGCGTCAACACGCACTTTCCGTATGTAAAATCCACCGTTTGGTTCTGATCATTTTTTATTTCAACCTTAACGTTTTCAATGTGTCTTTTAGCCAGAGGTAAATAGTACGCGGGGTTAAAACGCTGCGTGATGATATCTCCGTATTCCCCCTGAACGTCAACGGTTCTTAACAGGGGTGCGTACACGTCTCCGACCATCTGGGGCGCTACAATATCGGTGTAGCAGAATAAATGATAAAATCCCCCTCTCACATCCGCCGGAAAAGGAGCTGTTTTTTGCTCAAATTGAAGCCACTCCCCCGGTTTCATCCCCATAATGCGCGCTAAAGACGAGTGAAAACGTAATTGAGTCTTTCCTGAGGTTTCAAAATCAAAACGCATCTGAATGTCGTTGTAACCCAAAAAGATATCGGATTTAATTTTTCTAAAAAACCCGTTCAGCTCCTTCCTGATCATACCGACGGTACGATAGCAACCCTCTCTGATCCGCTGCACGTGCACGGGTGATTCTGCGTCCTCAGACTTCATGCCGTAAACGGGGACGGCGTGTGACCCTTCATGCAGAAACTCTGTGATCTTCAGCGAAGGTTCAGGTTTCTGACGCCATTCGAAATAGGCGTCCTCGAGCGGTACGTTGTAAAAAGTGTGCGGATAAGTTATTTCCGTCAGAGCCACCTCCCATTCTTGATCAAAATCCAGGTGGCTGGGTAAGTCCACCCGGAAGCTCGAGCTCTTGTTTTCCTTAAAAACGTCTAAACTGGCGTTTGAAGGCAGTGTGATGTAAAAACCGTCTTTACCTAAAACCCTCATGGTGAGAAATAGAAACGGATGAGGGCGGCGCGGTTATTTAAAGTTTTTTTAATTCAGAGGCCTTGATCCAGCTGTTAAATTTCTCAGGCCAGTTTTTCCAACGAACCAGGATCATCTTTTCCCCATTTAAGGTGCGCCTGCCTATAATTTTTTCAACGTGATACGTCCGGTCTCTGCTCAGCTTGACCTTCTGCATCTCGGCCTCGTAAAATGAGCCTTCTATGGGCTCGCGGTCCAAATCTTGAAGTTTATAAACGGGCGGTGTACGGTGTAGAACCCCGGCCACGGTAAACACCTCGTCTGTAAAACTCTGCTCGTACTTTTTGTCAAATTTTCCTCTCAGTTTTGAGATTCTTACAAAGTCCCCTTTTTTGAACTTCATTTTCTGTTTTTTATGACGTTCCGGAAAAGAACCGTAGAGATTTCTAAACACCTGAGGCACATTTTCGGACGTCACATCGTCCGGGGCCATTTTTATGGTTTTGTGAAAACTTTTATTGTAACCCTTCAACAAATCCTGCAGGACGTCGACGTAACGCCTGGTGTTGTTGGCTGTAAAGAATCTCCACATTCTAGTCTTTAACGTTCGATTAAATCTCTCGATCACCGACGCTTTTAAATCGCTGGCTGTTGCAAAATGCACAATTCCGTGCTTTTTCATCAACGTTTTAAAACTCTTGTTAAAAAATTCCTTGCCCGAGTCCGTTTGAATTTTTTCAGGAATCCGACTTTCTTTGAAAATGGATTCAAAAGCTTTTGTTACCTCGTTGGCCGTTTTTTTCTTCAAAACACGCGCGTAGGCCTTTTTTGAAAAAACATCTATGACCGTCAGTAAATAATTATTTCCGTCGTTGTCGCCCGCTAAAGCTTGCATGTCGCACAGATCCGCTTGAAATTGGTTTAAGGGTCTCGCGACAAACACTCTGTTCCTGGGGAAACGTATTCTGACCGGTTTATGCAGAGTGTAAGTGTCCTGCTCCGACAAAAAGTCTTTCACGTCCGTCGATGAGACGTTTTTCCCCGTTTCTTCCTGCAAGGCTCTGCGTAATCTCTCTGGACCTCCGAGACCTCCGGGATGGGCGGGGTCGTAATAGGCTTTTTGCAGGACTTGTTTTTCCACCATGATGTTGCTACAACCTCTCAGAAAAAATAGAGACTGAGGCCTTCGACTCTGATGAGAAGCTATTTATTACATGCAGGCATCGCTAACATACAGAGGTGATTACTATACAACAAATGGTTACACTTTTTTTCCGATTAAAAATCAAAAAGCGGTAAACTTTATTCTAGTCAGGTCACACACTTAAAAACAAAGAGGGTTACATTTTAAAAATCAAAAGCGGAGATAAAAGCAGAAAACTTCATTCTAGTCGGGTCACACACTTTAAAAAACAAAACAGAACCGAACCTTGAGCTTGCTAGATAAAAGGTTCTACAATCGGGTATATAAAACCAGAGAGTCTCTCTGGGGAATTTCACCTTTCCATATTTTCACCGCATCCTCCATCTCTACACAATCAACATCGTTGTTGTCAATCATCCGATCGTACAAGGTCTCAAATATATTTCCTTCAGCACCCCGGGCTCCGTTTCTCAGTTCGAGGAGCAGAGCGTCAGTCGCTCCTTGGATTCTCATATCATCAGTCTTAAGATTTTGCCCCGACAGGAGGGTCTTGACGGCGGGCATAGATCCGGGAGTTTGCAGCTTCTTCATCAGAGCTAAATAGTTGTTTGAAATAAAGCCGTCTTCCATCGGGAACAAGCAGGGATGATTTGTCTGGCTCGGATGGTCCACTCGGCAGCCGAAGCACTCTTCTTTACGTAGATCATTCAAGCAGCTCGTGAGGAAAGGGAGTATGGCTGACTTTACGGTTTTGATGAAACGAGATACGATCATCCCGTCAATTTCATCCGCTTCAGGATCGGCCTTCTCTCCATCCGTTTGGGGGGACCCGGCTGCCTCTACAGATTCATCTTCCTTTACAACCCCGCTAGGATGCTCGGACGGGTGGTGGTCCGCTTCTATAACGTCGTCAAAAGGTTCTACCCGTCTGTTGTGTGGAATGTGGTCCTGCAGCAGCGAGGGTGAATTCTCAGCGTCCTGAGAAGTTTCAACTTCTTCTTCTTTGTAGAAGTTCTGGGTAGGTTCCCACTCATCCGTCGCCGCATCTTGGTCCCACCCCGGCACCACGGCGGAGAGGTCCTGAGACGGTTCAAACCCCTCGAGACCCGGAGGTGTTCTGGAAGAAGACAACATGTCGGGGTCGATCGGTGAGGGCGGAGGTGTTGGCGGCGTCCAGACGGTTGTAAGGTGTCTCTGACCCCGAGGCATGTCCGTCTTTGTAGGCTTTGTTGGTCGGCTGTGTTCTGGCGTGCGTTTCAATTTCCCGCCGTGTCGCTCGCTTTTTAAACACAAAGTGGGTAGGGCTCACTCTAAGAGGTGTGTCTATTCTAAGAGGTGGGGATTGGGGTTGGTCGTTGGATGGGGATGGGTTGGGTTAAAATTTCAGAGACCTCTTCACAATCAACGTTTCAACCCAGTCACGACAACGATGGTAGAGCTCCGTGATTTCAGGCTCCGCCTCCCGCATCTTTTCCACCCAAAAGTTGAACGGGATCTCCATGATGGGTCGGTACACCCCGCAGCTGGAGTTGAAGCTTTCCAAAACGAAAAAGGCCTCACCCTCGCCGTCCTCCTCGGACCACTGCTTGCTGATTTTAAAAAACCAGCTGTCGCTCGTAGAAGACTTTGTTTGCCAGATTGCGCTAAAAGTTGTTCCGGACTCTGGAATTTCTTTAGGCTCGACGGGTGCTGTCTCGACCCCCTCCTCCAAAGTCGCCTCATTCACTTCCGCCCTCTCCTCCTCGTCGTCGTCATCCATTTTTGTCTGCTTCGAAGCCGGAGGGCTGAACGCCTCATCTTCGCTTTCATCGTCGGAATCGTCTTGTTTCAACATCACGTGTTTGACCACTGACCAGTCGTTGGCTGTTAACGCGGCGGCTAACAGCAGGCAACCGGAGGGATTCTCACCGTCTCTTTGATACATCCATAGCTCACCCGTCTCGTAAATGAAGACGTAGCCAAAAAATCCCGTTCGTCCGGACTCTTGGAAAAACCATTCTCTCTGAAGATCTCCTTTGGGCGGGGCCTGAAAGCGGCAGAGATACTTTATCTGCTTCTTGGGAGCCGACGGAGTCGTCGTTTCTTCATGGACAATCTTGACGACGGAGATTGGGGTTTTGCAAATGACCGGTGACCCCTCTCGCGGTTCAAAAGAAGATGGTTTCACCTGAAACTTATCCATGGTAAGTCTTTTTAAAAAAAAAAAGGAAAAATTTGTCGTTCTTTGACTACAGCCCGGTCCTACTACTATCATGTCCGATCGTGTTATCCTTTTAAACACAATCTTAACTTTACTCCGCCCATAGGGTGGGTCTGTGGTGGGTTTAAGGGGGTGTTTGGGGGGAGCCGTCAGTTTGACGAAAAGTCTGTCCAATGGCTGATGAGAAGGAGGCGGGATGTTGGTGGCTCGAGGTATGACGGGCTGAAATACAAAATCCCTCGGCGCTACTTTAACATTTTTTCTCGCCGTAAGGTGAATGGGCCGCGCGCTCGTACGCTTTTCTTGTCAGGGCACTTATGAAAGTCTGTGAAAGACTAGCTAAACATCTTTTTGGGGGTTTAAATTATTTATTTTATTTCTTTCTTCCAAAACAGTTTTCCTAAACTAACGCTTTTCTCATCAGGGCACTTATGAAAGTCTGTGAAAGACTAGCTAAACATCTTTTTGGGGGTTTAAATTATTTATTTTATTTCTTTCTTCCAAAACAGTTTTCCTCCACTTGAAAAGCAGGAGGGGGTGCGGGGGGTGGGGGGTGGGTGAGGGGGGATGTTGGGGGGGGGGGGGGGTGGAGGGAGGGGGGGGGGGTGTTGGAGGGGGAGGGGGTGGAGGGATGTGAGTGGGGGGGGGGTGTGGGGGGGGGGGGAATAAACATTTTTATAAACATTGCATTCTTTTATTTTACTTTATACCTACAACGTCATTTATCATTTTAATATCACATTTGCATGAATTAAATTATACTTCATTCATCTATCAAAATTATGATTTATTGTTATATTTACATATCATTTATGAATATATTTCATATCAAATTTATATTTATTATGCTTAATCTGTCAGTCAAATATTATGATTTATGGCTTTGGGGTCAAAGGTCACCTGTCAAAATGAGTTTGACGAAAGGTGTATTTTATTACTCTCTTACGTGGCTTCTTTCACAACGGCGTACGCCCGTCTAAAGCTGTACGGTTATCTCGAACGTCTGCAAGATAGGGTTTTGTACATGGATACGGACAGTCTGATTTATTCCGCGAAAGAGGGTCAGCCCCTCCTTGAACTAGGCCCCTACTTGGGTGATCTGACGGATGAGCTGAACTGTGAGGTCATTCAGGAATTTGCAGCTGCCGGCCCAAACAGTTACGCTTATCAGACGAGGAATCGTAAAAAAACGGTTCTCCGTGTCAAAGGCATCACTCAGACGCGAGAATGCAGCGAACACGTTCATTTTGACAGCGTCAAGGGGCTGGTGGAAGGGGGTTTTTGCAGGGTTCAAGAGGTCAGACGCTGCAGACGCCCTAGCGAATAATCAGAAGAGATAAAAGGGGTTTCTTCTGAAAAACTCTGTATTTTCCAAGCAGTTTCAGGTGGTGTTTGATAAAAGACGTCTCTTTAAAGACGGGACCACTTAAAAAAAGTCACACCCTTGAAATGGAGGTCAATTATGATTGCAGAATTAAGGGTCCATTTTCATGTCTGATTGTAGGACCCAGCGGATGTGGAAAGACATATTTTGTAAAGAGTGTTTTGGAAACGTGTGAATATGTTTTGGATTTTGTACCGGAGAATCTTGTGTGGATTTATAATCAACAACCTCTGAATTCGGATCTGATGAAAGTGAATAAAAACATTACATTTGTTGAAGGATTACCCGATTCTTTTGAAGACCCCGAGCTGTTCCCGCCTCATCAAAATCACCTGGTCGTTTTGGACGATGTGATGTTTTAAGCGGCCGATCACCAAGACGTAGTGAAAATATTTACGCAGTACAGACATCACAGAAGCATGAAACAGAATTGAAACAGGCGTGCACTATAAGGGTGGACGTGTGTGGGAGCGGGTCGCGAAAGCGCATTTCTAGCCTCAGAGAACCGGAGGAGACGGTCGACAGGGCGTCGCAGTCCTCCGCCGGGGTCAGATTAAACGCAAAAAGGGTATAACCTGAGGCAAAGGCTCGACAGTCAATACACAGCGGTAAATCCTTCAGGAGTCTTCCTGTGGCGCTAAAGAGGTTGTAAAACTCTCTGACGGACTGACCGACGTTAAATTGAGGCTGGAAAGCTTTAGCGGGGATCTGACGACCGTCCTGAGAGAGAGCTAAATATTCCACATTGTTGTGTGTAAAGTTGAAGGGGTTTAAATCTCGCTCACCGGTGAAGGCAGAGTGGTGAACTATCCCTAACACGACGGTTTTAGGTAATGTACCCAGAAAGAGATTTTCTTGGTTGCAGATTCTTGAGTTTTCAGGAATGGAGTATGTTTTTACGCTGACGCGGGTGAGAGGGTAAAGAGCGTTGCCTTTTAATAACGCGGCCTCGTGTCCTAAGCGTACCGCCGGGGATACGGCTACTTTCTTCACAAACAGAGAGGCTCCTAACACACACAGTTTAAACGTGGAGTTTGCTGCCCCCATTAGGACCAGTAACCGTGATGATGGAGTTCATGCCCCCCGGGGTGTCTTTGTAAAACAGACCGGCGCTAAACTGACTCTTGAGGGTGTCTTCTGAATAGTTTAGCAGCGTTTCGATCATGGCTCTGTAGGGATGAGTAGCGCTGGATTGTGAAATCAAACGATCTCCCAAAATCACATCGCACTGGCTGAAGATTGTGTTTAAAGGGTAATTAATGAGCGCGACCTGCGCGTCGTTCTGTAAATCTGAGCCGTCCGCATTACACACTTTTAACCTCAGATAAAGCAGCGTGTCGTTCAGATCCAGATAGCGGTCGCCGTCTCCAGGAATGAAAAATTCCAGGGGACCCGTTTCAGTGATGGCGGTCACCGGAGCTACTTCGGAGTAGGTTTTATCCTCCAGGGAAAGCTGCGTCATGGGTGCTGAGAAAAGATCCAATTCACCCAGCGTACACTCGGTGGATTTTTGGTGCAACAGAGCCATCTCTCTCTCTCTCAATCGCTCTAAAAGATGTCGGCGGAGCGGCTGTGCTTCTTCCTCCTCTTGACATTGGCTACTGATTTCTTCTTTTTGCGACCCCCTCTTTTATGGCCTAGGGCTGAGACAGAGCGCTCCCCCGGCGGTCGGTTTTTGGGTCTACGTGACAGCACCATGAGCCCTCCTGACCCCTCCTGTCTATCCGAATTGATTTTTGACACGGTTTTCTTAAACAGCCCCGTGGCTAGATCTCCGGCCGCAGCTTTAAGGTGCGGTTTAAAGACTGAAACGCCGTAATTCAGAAGCGGTTTAGCAAAACGGAAAAGTCTACTAAACATCGATCCTAGCCCTCTACCATACATCACCTGCGTACCGTGAAAACCTGACATTCCCCCTTCTCCTCCTCCCACTGTCATAATAACGCACAAAGCGGCGGGGGTCTCCGATTAGAGTCATGATTGTTTTTTTTTCCCTTAGCCTCTGTCACCCCCTGCAGACACGTCTGTAGGCTCGCCGCTACTGAGTGAGGTTATCCAAAACGTCTCGTTTTATGCTCTGGGTCTGAAGTGAAGCGTCAACACGCACTTTCCGTATGTAAAATCCACCGTTTGGTTCTGATCATTTTTTATTTCAACCTTAACGTTTTCAATGTGTCTTTTAGCCAAAGGTAAATAGTACGCGGGGTTAAAACGCTGCGTGATGATATCTCCGTATTCCCCCTGAACGTCAACGGTTCTTAACAGGGGTGCATACACGTCTCCGACCATCTGGGGCGCTACAATATCGGTGTAGCAGAATAAATGATAAAATCCCCCTCTCACATCCGCCGGAAAAGGAGCTGTTTTTTGCTCAAATTGAAACCACTCCCCCGGTTTCATCCCTATAATGCGTGCTAAAGATGAGTGAAAAAGGAAGTGAATCCATCCTGAGGTTTCAAAATCAAAATGCATCTGAATGTCGTTGTAACCCAAAAAGATATTGGATTTAATTTTTCTAAAAAATCCGTTCAGCTCCTTCCTGATCATACCGACGGTACGATAGCAACCCTCTCTGATCCGCTGAACGTGTACGGGTGATTCTGCGTCCTCAGACTTCATGCCGTAAACGGGGACGGCGTGTGACCCTTCATGCAGAAACTCTGTGATCTTCAGCGAAGCTTCAGGTTTCTGACGCCATTCGAAATAGGCGTCCTCGAGCGGTACGTTGTAAAAAGTGTGCGGATAAGTTATTTCCGTCATAGCCGCCTCCCATTCTTGATCAAAATCCAGGTGGCCGGGTAAAACCACACGGAAGCTCGAGCTCTTGTTTTCCTTAAAAACGTCTAAACTAGCGCTAGAAGGCAGTGTGATGTAAAAACCGTCTTTACCTAAAACCCTCATGGTGAGAAATAGAAACGGATGAGGGCGGCGTTGTTATTTAAAGTTTTTTTTAATTCAGAGGCCTTGATCCAGCTGCTAAATTTCTCAGGCCAGTTTTTCCAACGAACCAGGATCATCTTTTCCCCATTTAAGGTGCGCCTGCCTATAATTTTTTCAACGTGATACGTCCGGTCTCGGCTCAGCTTGACCTTCTGCATCTCGGCCTCATAAAATGATCTTGAGGTTTGTAAACGGGCGGGGTGCGGTGTAGAACCCCGGCCACGGTAAACACCTCGTCTGTAAAACTCTGCTCGTACTTTTTGTCAAATTTTCCTCTCAGTTTTGAGATTCTTACAAAGTCCCCTTTTTTGAACTTCATTTTCTGTTTTTTATGACGTTCTGGAAAAGAACCGTAGAGATTTCTAAACACCTGAGGCACATTTTCGGACGTCACATCGTCCGGGGCCATTTTTATGGTTTTGTGAAAACTTTTATTGTAACCCTTCAACAAATCCTGCAGGACGTCGACGTAACGCCTGGTGTTGTTGGCTGTAAAGAATCTCCACATTCTAGTCTTTAACGTTCAATTAAATCTCTCGATCACCGACGCTTTTAAATCGCTGGCTGTTGCAAAATGCACAATTCCGTGCTTTTTCATCAACGTTTTAAAACTCTTGTTAAAGATTTCCTTGCCGGAGACCGTTTAAATTTTTTCAGGAATCTGACTTTCTTTGAAAATGGATTCAAAAGCTTTTGTTACCTCGTTGGCCGTTTTGTTCTTCAGAACACGCGCGTAGGCCTTTTTTGAAAAAACATCTATGACCGTCAGTAAATAATTATTTCCGTCGTTGTCGCCCGCTAAAGCTTGCATGTCGCACAGATCCGCTTGAAATTGGTTTAAGGGTCTCGCGACAAACACTCTGTTCGTAGGAAAACGTATTCTGGCCGGTTTATGCAGAGTGTAAGTGTCCTGCTCCGATAAAAAGTCTTTCACGTCCGTCGACGAGACGTTTTTCCCCGTTTCTTTTTTTTTTTTTTTTTTTTTAAACTTGTCCTGTCCAACAGCTGAGCAAATAGATATGAGCTGAGAGCCTCTTGCATTAGACAGATTTTACTCTTACAATCGGGGGTTATAAATCATTGGGAACACAAAATGTATGTTGGTATAAGCCCCTTTTGTAATTTAAACAAAACTTTATTAATATTAATTTTGTTTGTGTTCTTTTTGTTGGACCGGACGGAAAAAGAAAGGGGGGGGGGGGGGGGGGGGGGTTATAGATTTTAGAGGATGACTACTGGAAGGAGAAAGTAGAATTGTAAGTCTACAGGCAACAAAATGCTG
Organism: Oryzias celebensis; assembly: GCA_014656515.1. Classification (NCBI taxonomy): domain Eukaryota; kingdom Metazoa; phylum Chordata; class Actinopteri; order Beloniformes; family Adrianichthyidae; genus Oryzias; species Oryzias celebensis. The sequence goes on along the minus strand of BNCR01000009.1, from coordinate 6,254,228 downwards.
AAGCTTATACCCATTACAATAGTGAGTGTTGGTCTAAAATGGACGGGGCCTGTCCACACACTCAGCTGTTACAAACATACCCGCCGGCTCCAAGAGTGTTCACAAACTTGTCCACAACCAGTTCACACGCACACTTGTGCATACCAACCAACACATGTAAAGCATTACATTCTGACACGCACACTATTTGAAGGTGCAAATGTGAGCTGACGCCTGTGCTCAGGTGAATGTTATGTTAAGCTGAAGTGGATGAAGGAATGGAAGGAAAAAAAAAGGAGGGAGAGCTCCCAGACATCCCCACACCAAGACCCCCGCCGAGGCAGCAGCGCCGACCAGGGCCCGCCCCCGCACCCATACTGTGGGGTCAACGGAGGAGATCCGCCCGCCAGGTAGTCCGGCCAAGCACCAAGACCAGGGCCTGCAGGACCATCACATGGGCCCCCAACACCCGAGGGCAGTGAGGTACGGAAGCGCAGAGCGCAGGGCCCAGCCCAGTCAGGAGAGCAGCCCCCCCACTGCGCCCGGCGGTCCAGCGCAGGGCCCCACCCCCGAGTTTTTCCCCGTTTCTTCCTGCAAGGCTCTGCGTAATCTCTCTGGACCTCCAAGACCTCCAGGATGGGCGGGGTCGTAATAAGCTTTTTGCAGGACTTGTTTTTCCACCATGATGTTGCTACAACCCCTCAGAAAAAATAGAGACTGAGGCCTTCGACTCTGATGAGAAGCTATTTATTACATGCAGGCATCGCTAACATACAGAGGTGATTACTATACAAAAAAACGGTTACACTTTTTTTCTGATTAAAAATCAAAAGCAGAAAACTTCCTTCTAGTCAGGTCACACACTTAAAAACAGAGAGGGTTATATTTTAAAAATCAATAGCGGAGATAAAAGCAGAAAACTTCATTCTAGTCAGGTCACACACTTTTAAAAAAACAAAACAGCCGAACCTCGAGCTTGCTAGATAAAAGTTACCGGCTTTTCTGACGGTCTACAATGGGGTAAAAAAAACAGAGAATTTCACCTTTCCATATTTTCACCGCATCCTCCATCTCTTCATGATCAACCTCGTCGTTATCAATCATCCGATCGTACAAGGTCTCAAATATATTTCCTTCAGCACCCCGGGCTCCGTTTCTCAGTACGAGTAGCAGAGCGTCAGTCGCTCCTTGGATTCTCATATCATCAGTCTTAAGATTTTGCCCAGACAGGAGGGTCTTGACGGCGGGCATATATCCGGGAGTTTGCAGCTTCTTCATCAGAGCTAAATAGTTGTTTGAAATAAAGCCGTCTTCCATCGGGAACAAGCAGGGATGATTTGTCTGGCTCGGATGGTCCACTCGGCAGCCGAAGCACTCTTCTTTACGTAGATCATTCAAGCAGCTCGTGAGGAAACGGAGTATGGCTGACTTCACGGTTTTGACGAAACGAGATACGATCATCCCGTCAATTTCATCTGCTTCAGGATCGGCCTTCTTTTCATCCGTACGATGCGACCGGGCAGCCTCTACAGATTCATCCTCCTTTACACCCCCGCTAGGATGCTTGGACGGGTGGTGGTCCGCTTCTATAACGTCGTCAAAAGGTTCTACCCGTCGGTTGTGTGGAATGTGGTCCTGCAGCAGCGAGGGTGAATTCTCAGCGTCCTGAGAAGTTTCAACTTCTTCTTCTTTGTAGAAGTTCTGGGTAGGTTCCCACTCATCCATCGCCACTTCTTGGTCCGACTCCAGCACCACGGCAGAGAGGTCCTGAGACGGTTCAAACCCCTCGAGACCCGGAGGTGTTCCGGAAGAAGACAACATGTTGGGGTCGATCGGTGACGGCGGAGGTGTTGATGGCAGCCAGACGGTTGTAAGGAGTCTCTGACCCCGAGGCATGTCTGTCTTTTTTAGGCTTTGTTGGTCAGAGGTGTGATGGCGTGCGTTTCAATCTCCCGCCGTGTCGCTTGTTTTTTCAAACACAAAGTGGGTAGGGCTTACTCTAAAGGGTGTGTCTATTCTAAGAGGTGGAGATTGGTGTTGGCTGCTGGTTGGGGTTGAGTTGGGTTAAAATTCCAGAGACCTCTTCACAGTCAGCGTTTCAATCCAGTCACGACAACGATGGAAGAGCTCCGTGATTACAGGCACCAATTATGCAAAATGTGTCTGTCAAAAATTATGATTTATTGTTATGGGGTCAAAGGGCACCTGTCAAAATGAGTTTGACGAAAGGTTTATTGTAATTCTCTTTGATAACTACAGCTCATGTGATCAGAGAGACGGGTAGGAGTGTGCTTGGCATGTCTTAAGAAAAGAAAGTCGATAAGGAGACTTGGTGGTGGAATGACGAGGTGCGGGAGTGTATACAGAGTTAGAGGCTAGCTAAGAAGAAGTGGGACACTGAGAGGACTGAGGAGAGTAGACAGGAGTACAGGGAAATGCTGTGTAAGGTGAAAGTAGAGGGTTCAAAGGCCAAACAAGGGGCTTATGATGACTTTTATGCTAGGCTGGGTAGTGAAGAGGGGCAGACTGACCTATTCAGATTAGCAAGACAGAGAGTCTGAGAAGGGAAGGGCATGCAGCAGGTTAGGGTGATTAAGGATAGGGTTGGTAATGTATTAGCAGGTGTCATTGGTGTAATGGAAAGATTGAGTTTAAATTCTTCTTCTTCTTTTCCTTACCGGTCTCACGCCCACACAGTCATAAGATGCAAACTCCACACTGAAAGAACCCAGCTGGGATTTAAACCACAACCTCTTGCTGTGAGGCGACGGTGCCAACCACTGCACCATTGTGCAGCCCACTGAGAGTATCCTACTTTGTGAAACTGTCCAGCCTGATTTAGCTTGATCGCAGCCATAACTTGTTCTGATTCCAGCCTATCACTCTTTTTGAAACAGGTACAGAACAGTCATGCACTGTGGTTGCAGCCGTTTTGACCACTGTCGCCTCCTGCTGGTTGTATGATGAAATGCAAGTAATTTAGACTTCCTCTTTGATGTTTCTAGCAGGCCAGCGGCCCAGCTTTGACTTTGAGTAAAAAGTCTTTGAAATGTTCTAATTTTTTGAAATGGTGACACATAGAATGAACTTCATGACCTTCAGCTGGATGGAAAATTAACAAATCTTTGAGTGCGTCTTCTGAATGGTTTCCAATAACCTGCTCAGACCCTCAGACTTCCATGATAGAGGCTCTTTAAAGACAAGACAATGGTACCATAAAGACTCAATCAAGAAACATGAAAGTCTGTTGCTCAGTTCACATTTCAACAGCAAATGTATGGTTTGATTGATAGTAGACCTTCTGATTTTTCTTTTTAAATACATGAAATGCAGAAGGTCAAGGGGACATTTGCACCTGGTGTTTGGTCCTGCTCTGTGAACTTAGCTGTCCTTATAAAAGGCTACAGATGTCTTTTCTTTGGAGGTGAAGGAAATGCTTTTCATTCAGAGTTCTTTAAGGTTTTGGTTCTTATTGCATCATCAGTTGAGGAGAGCAACATAGACCGCCTTCTTGTTTTGTTTTTTAAAACCAAATAATTTTAGGAAACCAATGATCTCTTGATAAATATCTGCAAACGTTAAAGTTTCCTGAGCCCTCTGAGGACTCCAAGCAGGGACTAGAAACTAGAAAAATGATTGCAGGACAGATTCCTTCAAAGGTCAGAGAAGATTTTTTTTAGACTTTAGGATCCCTTAGAGCTGCAAACAGGAGCATTCGTTCATTTCAGAATTCTGCTCAAGCCTCAATAAAGGCAACATGAAATCAGGATGATGGTAGCAGTTGACTTACGATTTGGGCTGTGCCTGTGTCCTCCAGCAAAAGCAGCACACACACAGGAGGAGAACACACACCTTCATCCTGAAGAACCGCTCTGAGCTCCACAGACACAACACTGACTGAGAAGAGTCCCTGCAGCAGAGCTGCGTGACAGCAGTTATTGATCCGCTCTGTGTCCTCACAAATCAGGACACGGAGCGGAGGTTTGTTTGTGTTTGTAGAGCTCAGTGTACCAAAGGTGAGTTTACACAGCCTGTGTTTTCTCATTTTTCCTAACATGGTACATTCCAAGGTTATCTAAAATCAGAGAAGTAAAGTTCAGATTTATTTGTTTTATTTTATCTTTGCTCTGCTGTAACAAAAAAAACCTCACAGAGTGAGTGTTGTTGGCACCCTCTAGAGGAGACAAAACAGCCCAAAATGAACTCAAAGATTTGAAACATTTCTCTCAAATATTGTTGATAAATCTGTCTAAATCTGTGACAATGAGCACTTCTTTGCTGAAATAATCTATCCCACGTCACAGGTGTGCCATTTCAGGGCGCTGATTAGACAGAGGATTTTTGCACATGTGTGCCTTAGAATGAAACTCACAAATTAAAAAATCTATATCTAATATCTAATACATTACAATGTGTGAATATTGTGTATGTATGAATGTTGGTAATTTCATTAAGTGACTTTAAAAGTGGATTACCCTTCAGAGTGCAGTCATTTTTTAAAAAGAAAGAGGAAAATTACAGTTTTAGAGGAACTTTTACGTTGAATCATGCAGATTAAGAACAAATATAAAATGGAGATGCCCTTCGGTTTTGGGAGCAAAACTTTGAAATTGTTTGGATAAAGATCTTAAATGATATACTCTAAAAAATGTTAGGTTACGGTTAAAATGCCAAATAATTGGTACAAGTGATATACTAGTGAAGACTTCCAACAGTCCCTCTGTGCATTCTTCGTCTGGGTAGATTCTTCTGTGAACTTTTTTGTGTTGGTTGTAAACAAAGTAAGCTTGAGCTTGTGAAGTTAGATGTTGTGGAGAAAGTTTCTCCATAATCTGTCTCATTTTGAGGCTGTGTCCTTAAGCAGAAAATGCTCTGTATTTATCATTACCGTCAATGGTGCTCCTACCAAAGCCACTTTAACAACAGAGCTTTAGCTGCAGTGTTGACATTCTTTCCACTATTGTAACTCTTTCATCGATTTCCAGCAGATTTGTCATAGAGAAAAGTAGCCTTGCACCGGTATGCAGCACTTTACGTTAGTAATGTTTGCAACAGCGTTGCAAAGCCAATACTAAAAGCTGCTTTTCTCTATTAGAATGAGCTGATTCGCTGTGATTTGTTATGTCCGAGGCCGTGTGTTATTTAGGTGCTGCTGGTGACATCTCCAAAGTTAAGAGTTCAACTAAAGCCTGTCCTCGTACTTATCCTACAGTTGTTGGGGTAAAAGTGTTGTTTTTTATTGTTCACTGGATTTTCTCACCCATAGCTTTAATCTTTTGCTTTGAATTTTATTGCCTTTATTGTCTTTACTGTGTTTTACGTGTCTGACGAATGTTTTCAAACATTCATGCAATCATTTTAAAACCACAGAGACAAAAAGAACTTTACTCAACATCCCAACCAGTCCTTTCTGCCCTGATAGTCAGTTACAGTGGCTTGGAAAAGTATTCATACCTCCACATTATATTATATATTATATGGAATTTTATGTGAAAGACCAACACAAAGTGACACACACTTGTGAAGTGGAAAGAAAATTATACAACATTTTAATTTTATTTTACAAATAAAAACTGAAAAGTGTGTAAAAGTATTGAGCCCCGTTTTCTCTGAGTTCATCAGTTGTCTTCAGAAGTTGCTTGATGATTGATGACTGATCAAATGTTGACTTCATGAATTAACAGAGTCTGCCTGTGTGTCATTTAATCTCAGCAAACAAATCCAGCTGTTTTGTGACAGTCTCTGTGGTTTGTCAAGAGAATATTGGGGAGAAAACAGCATCATGAAGTGTAAGGAACACAACAGACAGATAATGGAGAAAGTTGTGGAGAAATTTAAAGCAGGGTTAGGATAGAAACAGATTTCCCAAACTTTGAACATCCTATGAACCACAGTTCAGTCCATCATCCACAAATGGAAAGAATTTGACACAACTGTGAACCTACCTAGACATGATCGTCCACCTAAACTAACAGACTGAACAAGGAGACACTGATCAGAGATGCAGCCAGGAGCCCCATGATGACTCTGGATGAACTGCAGAAATCTTCAGCTCAGGTGGAGGAATCTGTCCATAGAACAACCATCAGTCGTTCACTGCACACATCTGGACTTTATGGAAGAGTGGCAAGAAGAAAGCTATTGTTAAAAGAAAACCACAAGAAGTCCTGTTTGCAGTTTGTCATAAACCATGTGAGTGACCAGCAAACGTGTGGAAGAAGGAGCTCTGGTCAGATGAAACCAAAATGGAACTTTGAAGCTCTATGTGTGGAGGAAATCTAACACTGCACATCACTCTGAACACACCATACCCACTGTCAAACATGGTGGTGGCAGCATCATGCTCTGGGGCTGTTTCTCTTCAGCAGGAACAGGGAATCTGGTTAAAGTTGATGGGAAGATGGATGGAGCCAAATCCAGAGCAATATTGGAGGAAAACCTGTTGAAATCTGAACAACACTTGAGACTGGAGCAGAGATTCACCTCCAACAGGATAACCACCCTAAACATAAAGACAAAGCTACAATGGAATGATAAAAATGAAACATATTCATGTGTTGGAATGGATGAATAATGGATTGAATGAATACTTTCAGTACCGACTGCATGTTCTTCCTCTGTTAGCATGCTGTACAGGACTGATAATATGGGCCTTTCCCCTGGTGGTGTAATCGCTCCTCATGATTCTCTGGGCTTTTCTCCCATCATCAGGTGTATTCTTCATGATTCATGACAGGTTTTTATCATCCAAAAACAGAATCAGGAGAAATCTCAGCCTTTTTAATATTATCTGTTCTGCTTTGGTTTCTGCAGTGGACTCCCTTAGAATGGTGTCTTTCAGTCCTAAATCATGTAGATGTTCAAGTAGTTAGTTGAAGGAACTGGCTGGATTCTCAGTGATTCATAATGTTGTCTAGCTGTTAGCTTGCCAACTGTTGTGCTCTTCCTTCAGGGTTAAACTCATAAAAAAATCTCAGAACTCATCTTCTCATTCTTTTGACCTTCGTGACCTGTTGATCTTTGCAGCTTCAGCACGTGCCAGCGAACAGAAGAGAGGAGGGAGAAGACTTCTGGAGACTACTGTTTGGACTCTGGTTTGCTTTTAGCTTAGCCTGACGTTTTGCCGCTTCAGTAGAGGAAACATTTCTGTCTGGGTATGAGTAGAGCCACATGGAATGAAGTTTAATGTTTTGAAATGTAGTCCACGGGGTTCTGGTTTCAGCAGACTGCTTGAACAGAGTGGTTGGGTTCTTGAGCAACAGCTAGAAGTTTTTGTATTCTGACCTGGTTTGACTGTGCAAACAATGCTTGTCAACAGTGAAACTGGGATTGCCTCATGTCTTCTAAAGATAAAGGGGTGCCATCGTTTGTGGGGTTAGGAGGGTGCAGTCTTTCGTTTCACCACCAGGTGACACCACTCTGCCCTTTACCCACAGGGCTGAGTTTCTGCAGCAGATTAGAAACAATCTCTGAACCGAGTCAGTTGTACAAAGCAGCAGGCCTCTTTTTACAGAACTTTTTTTCAATCAAGTTTGTTCTGTGTAAACTGAAAAATTATATCTTCATTCTTTTATTTTTACTCCTTGAATGTTAATATTGTGACGGCCGTTGTTGGCGTACAAACCACCGGTGGAGGGTGTTACCTCACCCCAGGGGTGTGGGAGCTTGAGGGTCCTGCAGTATCTTAGCTGTTTCTAGCACTGTGCTTTTCTGGACTGAGATGTCCGAGGTCTTTCCAGGGATCTGCTGCACTGGAGGAGTGGCTACAGCTGATCCCTGGAAAGACCTCAGTCATCTCAGTCCAGAAAAGTGCAGCTAAGATACTGCAGGACCCTCAAGCTCCCAGGCCTCTGGACCCAAATGAGCTTTTTTATTTGAAAATTCAAAACCCTTTGTCTAGACTTTTTTTCTTTAAAGCTCAACTTTTTTTGCAAGAAAAAAAGCCTCATTATGGGGCAGGATGCTGGTAGAGTGGACATCCATGTCATCTATTGGCTTTAGGCCTTTTAAGGTGCAAGCCGGAGCATCAGCATCAGAATACATCACATTGACGTGTTTCTTTAAGTTTTTTAAGAAACATTCAAACCAGGAACCAACTCAGTGGCTTTGTTGTAGAGTATTTGCCCTCAGATTGGAAGGTTGTGAGTTCAAATGCATGGCTAAGTCACACTAGACTCTAAAAGTGGGACCCAATGCCTCCCTGCTTGACACTCAGCATCATGGGGTTGGATTGGGGGGTAAACCACTGAATGTTTCCTGAGTGCAGCTGTGTCTGTAGCTAACCCCTCCCCCAGTGGATGGGTCACATAAAAAGAACAAATGTCACTCACCACATGTGTGACAACTAATAGGACTTTATCTTTAAACCAAGAAGAGTTCTGTACTGTTCCCATGGAGCCTGGATAGTGCAGGCTCATATGCTCAGAAAAAGTTGAGTTTTAATCTGCTTATAAGAAAGTGAAGAACAACCCGAACAGAAGGTGAAGTTCAGGAATACTTTATTAGGATTTTATAGGCTTAAATACATTGTCCTTTATAGAAATCATGACTCATTTCATATACTGATACATATCTTTTACATATAAAGAAATAAAGTGACTGGATTATTTTGTGGGCATAATACATGTGTAAATTTATATTCACAGTCTGATTTTCCTTTGTTTAAACTTATTTACATTAACATAATAAAAGTTTCCAGTCAGCTGTAATGTGAGGAATCACTTTGAAGAGTTTCATTAAAAAAAGTTTTAGGTGTCAAGGAAGGAATGATCAGAAAGCATTTACAAGGATCTTACTTTCTAAAAAAGTGTCAATTCAATGCACAGTAACACCAATACCACTATTATAAAACATGTTAGAATCTGCTACTTCCAGTCACTAGCAAACTTCTTCACAGAATTGTCAGAGTTCTGTAGCAGTGTCTGGACTGCCTGCAGTGGCTGCAGTGGCTGGACTCACATTTCTAGAGCTGCCGTTTCTAATGTTGGTGCAATCGTGAGAAAGTGTTTGATGAAATAAATGTGTTTTGAAATCATTACTGATCTGACTTTTATTGTAGAACTTTAGAAAATCCCATTTAAGTGTTTTTAGCTTTAAATCAGCTCCAAATAGGCTCCACTTGACCCCATTAATTATTAGATGCTAACTCTTTGTTTGTTCCACTATTTTGAAATAAAAAATTCAAATAAAAACAGAACGATGAAAATCATGTAAATGACTATTTTAACTCAATGCATTTTTTATTGCATCCACAAGCTCTTTTTCCCTTTCATTTGTGAATGGTAATGAATAAAACGAAAGGCTTCTGCCACCTACTGGATAATGTGAGTCCTGGACATAAAGAGGTTGGACTAGACGACATGGACCAGCACAGATCACCTGCTGTGAGTCAGCCCGGACAGAGACCACAAAGAAACTGCTTTCCTGTGAAGAAGATTCAGTGCTGAGACTGCAGCGCCCCCCTGTGCTGGGAAGCACACATCACAAGCTTTAACAGAGACCCAGGAGCATGCAAACCAAACAACATTAAGATTCTCGTGCACAGTGACAGGTTAACATCTCTGATCATGCAGTTGTTGGAAGGCTCAAAAAGGGCCTGAAATGGTGTGTATGTGTGTGTGTGTGTGTGTGTGTGTGTGTGTATCACATCAGACAGGGTTATCATGTGTGTCTGTGAGTTCCTCTATTATTATGGGGTCTACCCTGGGGGGCCACACACAGCCTTTTGGGGTCTTACTGTAAACGGTTGGTGATCACAGCACCATGGTGGGGATGTGATGAACCAGAGATGCTGGGTGGGGCACCGCGGTCAGCTGTGGTGGGTGAGACGGAGGGGGTGAGTGCACTCCCCCTCCTCCCCCCACCACAACCACACCTGCCCCGGTGTTGCTGCCGTCTCCAGAGGGCCGGTGTCGCGCGCTCTTCTGGTGCGCCCGCAGGCCGGCTAGCTGGGAGTAGGCGGACTGGCAGACGTGGCACTTGTAGGGGCGCTCACCGGTGTGCAGGCGCACGTGGTTCCTCAGAGTGGAGGATTGGCTAAAGCGGCGGTTGCAGAAGCGGCACACGAAGGGCTTGTCCAGGGTGTGGATGCGCATGTGAGAGCGCAGGTTGCTGCGAGAATTAAAGCCCCGGTGACATATGACACACCGCATGCGGCCCAGACTGGTTGAAGAGGAGGAGGAAGACGAAGATGAAGAGGAGGAGGAGCCATCACAGGTGTGGAAATCATCTAGGAAGTGAGACCAAGAGTTCAGGTTTTCATAAGATATTTTAACCGCAGTAAAGACTTGTGTCATTTAACCCTGGACCACTGACCTACAACAGTTTTTACACATGTAGTGACAAGTTTATTTAATTATTCTTTGTGTTTAGTTCAATTAAACTCCTGTTAAATCGTCCCCTAAATTGTAATTAAGGACATTTACAGAAGAAATACTCTTTCTGCTTTATTCATACTTTAGATCATTAGTTTGGTATCAAATAAATTATAAATCCAGTTTTTACCGCTTTTGCTCTTCTTTGTTTGCTCCTCATCTCCTCCTGGAATTCCAGGAATTCCCAGGAAGGTGTTGTGGGAGTTTCCGTACCAAACCAGCAGCTCTTGGTCTGGTGGAATGGTCTGCAGAAACAAAGAGTTTTCTTAGAGTTTTCATATAAATGTAAACCGTTTTCTGTTATTTAGTTTAAAAAAACCAACATTAAAAATTCTTTATCATAAAGAAAGCTCATTTGGACTTTTTAATGTGAATATTTGTTTTTAAATCCTCTTTGCTCCTTTTTAGAAACTGTTCCTATAAATGAATGCAATAGTAATAGTAATAAAAAGTTTGCATATTTAAAAAAAAATTCCACCTTCTATTAGTGCTGTTTTGCTTGACTAAAAGTACGTCTTACATCTTAACAATTTCATTTCATTCTTTTTTTGTTTGTTTTGTTTTTTGTGACTTGTAACATCCGTTATCGGATATCTTATTTTGAAGGGAATCACTCAAAAGAATTCAATAACTTTATCTACATTTTCACAGAGCCAGTCTTTGTCAAAATATTTCTTACAAAAATTATAATATTTTACTGTCATAAAAAAACTATTTTCTAAAAAAAATATATCGATCATTTATGGAGTAAAATAACAAATGACTGAAGCAAAGAAAAAAATCTGAAGGCATTACGAACTTCTCCCTCATTTGCAGCGACAACAATCTGAAAGTGAAGGTTTCTGACAGCAGGGGGCGCTGCAGACCTCAGTGGAGCTGAACAGTCTGCTGAATGTCAAAAATACTCAATATCAGTCAGAATAATGAATTGGCTGCAGCGGTGTTTTCCTGCTAAACAGGTGTAGCTAAGAGCTTTGAGTTGTAGCTCTGTTGGGCAACTGAGGTGCAGAGGTGGTGCAGTCGACCTCTGATCAGAGGAGGATCGCAGGTTCAGCTCCCTTCTTGCCCGCACATGTGTTGAAGTGTCCTTGAGCAAGATACTGAACCCCACATTGCTCCTGGTGGTTATGGGTTGCTGTTCAGTAGCAGAGCTGCCATCAGTGCGTGAGCGTGTGGTGGGACTGTAACTGTAAAGCGCTTTAGGTCCCCAAGGACGGCAGAAAAGCGCTGTCCACGTATACGCCCTTTAGCTTTTAGTTGAACCTCACGAAAACGTCTTCCACCATCTTTGTTCATTTTTTTCATCTTCTATTCAATGTACTTCCTAATATCTGCAATGTGTTGGATGTGTCTGTGCTTTGTCATTTTGATTGCAGTCTTCAGTCATCTTTAATGCTTGAAGTCCATCAGTCAAATCAAACTTACAGTCAAGCAGCTGCAGAAATGAAATAGGAAATCACGTCCTTTAGCTGGGACTAATTTTAGATATTTTCTTTAGTGTTTCAGGAAATTATCTGATTAAAATCAAGAAATAAAAACATTTTCCATATCCTACAATCTTACCGAAGGTTTTGTGTTGATAAGCTGAAACAGTTCATGTAAAGACACAAATGTGTTCACGTTTTAGATTAACTCCTGAGTTGAACTTGACACCTTCGTTTTCTGGTTTGAACTGAACAGTGAAGCCTCCACCTGTACATGGATTTCACTCGGTTAAAAATAAACCCACAGATTGTGAATTGGTGCCAGTTCTGTTTCTTTGTTCTTTAGAAAAGACCTTTGGTCATGATGCATTCACTGACCTCCACAGCCTTGTAAAAAATGCTGCTGCCAATCTGAACCACCTCCAGGTTCTGCTCCTGTTCGTTCCGCGCACACTTGATGTAGGTCATCCAGCTCCTCTGGTCCTCCTGACTGGCATCGATGAAATACCTGACGGTCCCGTCTTCATTAAACACCTGAGGAGCCGAGGAAGGAAACAGGAACGTTTAACGGTTGTTATTCTGGTTAGTGGTAGCTTCATAGTGGAAGTTATAGATTACTGGACTTAGTTTGATTACGCAGAATTAACCAGCTCCCTATGGTGGAGGCTAATTCTAGTGAGTTGTATTTGTCATGTTGTTGGAGGGAACAATCAGCAAATGGAAATATTTAGCTAACATGCAAGCTAACAGTTAGTTTGGCAACATTGGTTACAACAGTAAAAGTCAGAAACTGATTAGTCTGGTAAAGATTATTAATGAATGTGTAGTTTACCATCAGCTTCACAAACATCTGCAGTTAGATAGTACGTTTAATAGTTGGCGATTTGTATGGAATAAAAAGCTAATTTCATGTATTTCAACTTTAAAAAAAAGGTTTTGTAAAGCCGCTTAAATGAGCTCACAGGTTGCCTAAGTGAATCGGCTGTTTACCAGTTGGTTACATAACAACTGGACAGGACTAGTCAAGCATAATTAGCTAAATCAGAAACCCCATTTTACCGTTAAGTTCAGGTGATTTATTTTAATCTCACAACGGAGAAATCAATTCACCAAAAAACCTACAAAAATAAAAGCACATGTGCCTTCCACATGACCAAAGCAGGTTTGAATTGTGGTTGTGATCCTTAAAATGTTTCAAATGTTTTTGTGTGGAGTTTTTGCCTTTAAGTTCTATTTTTGTTACAAGCCAGCAGCCACTGTCCCAAGACGTGAGCGTGTTTCCCTCTGATCAAACTGCTGAGCGCTGCAGCAGAAACCATGAGACCGACTGGCAGGCTGGTGGTGGGGGGGTCACAGCGCCTTGCTTCAGGTCGGAGGATTGAACGGTGAACTGAGTGTGTGTCTGTGAGGTTTGAACCCCTGGCAGAGGGGCTGCAGAGTGCCGGGCATGCAGGTGTGTGTTGGACTGCAGCTGCCTCACCTCCCACATCAGGTTGTTGTTTTTGTACAGGTCGATGTGTTCGGGGGACACCAGGCGCCCCGTGAAGGGCCCCATCTCTGTCCCTGCTTTGATCCAGGTTTTAGAGAAAATCCCCAATCCTTCTCCTGCCATACAAACCACACCAGAAACCGGTCAGAGGCGCTCGCACGCGCTTGACACCTCACTGAAGCAGTTCAACAAAAACACTACATTCTTTTATTCAGAACGTGAACGACTTTAACCCCTATTGATGCATATGTGCACCAAACCACAACCACAACCAAAGTTATCTTAATTTGAAAGCAAAAAGATCAATAAAAGACATATTTTTCATAGCTGGAAATTTAGTTAGAGGTTTGAACTGGTTTAGGCGTTTACCTGGAACTGAACTCTGAGCGATGATCACCTCACTGGGTAAAACCAGGCTGGACAGTTTCTGCACCTCTGAGCACAAACACAGCGCTTCCAGTCAAAAACAAAACATTTCATTCTGATCTAAACCATGCTGGATCCTCCAGAGGGGTTCATTAAAACGCTTTAATCTCATTTCACACATGTCTTTAAATGCAAACATCACGATAATCCGCATGCTGAATCTGACCATGAGATTAGAAATAAGCGTGAAACCCAATTATTCTCGCCTCAACGGTCACATTCTGTCAAACAGCAAATTCAGGAGCGCTTTAGAGAATCATTCAGACTGAAACAGAGATTTGACATTCGGCACGTTGGGAACTAAGCGACTCACGTGAAAAAAGACATTTAAAAAACTTGATATTAAAGCCTTTAATGTTCCCGCGTGTTTGACGCTCAGGAATGAGCGCCAAACACGCGGGAACATCGAGGAGATCGAGATTTCTCCAGCGCGCGCGAAACGCAGAAATCCATCAGCAGAAATGAAACGGAACCAGAAAAACAGCAACTCTGAGCTCCGACTGCCGCTCTGAAATTATCCCGAACGAAATCCACCACAAACACAAACGAATTCAACATGAAAGTGGAGTTAAAATAAAGACAAAGCGCGCGTCACGGAGAGGCCGTGCGGCCCGCCAGGGCGACAGGACTCCGGATAAATTACGGGAGAATTATTCTGAATTATACTAAAACAGGTGAATGTTTTTTTCAGTTGAAAAGTACATTTCTAATATTTTCAGACTTTCAGAAAGAGCAAATAATCCGTTGGATTTGATTAATGATCAGAATATTTTAGCTTCACTGGTTTCACCAAATGAAAAAAGAATAAACAAATTTCATATAAGAAAGAGTTTTATGTGAAAAACAAACAATGATCAAAAATAGAGCTTTACTAAAACTCTTTCAATATTTACGCTAAATATACTCGTTTTTGCTGTAGAATGAAACATATGTTTGGAGTTTATCTGTGACGGTTTGGGTCAAGTTTGAAGGTATTTTCCTGTAAAAAAAATAACACAAAGAAATACAAAGTTGGAGGTGCTGACGTCCTCTCCGGGACCGGCTGCGCGCTCACTGACCTCCGGAGAAGGACTGCGCGAGCACCTCGGCGGTGAAGGCGGTCTTGGGGCTCGGCGCGGTGCGCAGGTCCTCGTGCTGCAGGTGCTGCTGCGGCTGCTCGCCGAGCACGTGCCTCCAGCGGCCGTACAGGAAGCTGTGCAGGATGTCGGAGGTGATGATGTCCGCGAGCGAGAGCGGCGGCGGCGGCTTCAGGCCCCGCGAGGAGCCGGGCAGCACGGAGCCCATGGCTTCAGAGGGTCCACCTGTGGATGCGGTCACACCGAGAGCCGCGCGCGCGTCGTCCTGTTCCAGAGAGAGAGGCTTCGCGAGCGCAGACAGCCGCGCGCTCAGGAGGACACGCAGTTTGCCCGCCGCTGCGCTGCTCCAACATTTCTATTGGGGGGTGGGGGTGTCCCAAAGCTCTCCGCGTGCGTCTATTGGCTTCCTTGTCGCTCGTGACACACGTTCAATTAGGCCGCCGTGAGCCTACAACCGGAGCGACCCCGGGCCCACCCCCCAGCCCTCATCAGGTGGCTCCCAGGTCAGACCTGGACCTCAAACCTTCATACGGGTCCGAACCTGCAGGACCACAACGATCACATGATCACTGTGTTTGTCCTCATGCTAGGTTCATGCAGGTCAGGCGTTTGACCTGAAAACTTGATTGGCTAAAGAAGGGTCTAGGGTGCGAGGGGGGGTACTGTCCAGACGGAAACTTCACGGAAAATCCAAACCTGGAGATGTGCTCATTTACAGAAATACCAGTACAAAAGTTTCAGGTGGTTCAGCTCAGTGGCGTTCCGGCACAAATGACACCCTGGGCAGCCACACCAACAGCGCCCCTCAATGCCCCCCACCCCCCACCACCCAGAAACATATCATTCAAATATTTAACAAGTACGATTATAGAAAGTACAACTAGAAGTTTATATATTCTTACAGCTTATGGACTTGTGCAATTTAGAGCTTGAAAATTCTTACAGATAATTAGGCTGTCATTAAATGACTTAAAATGAAAAAAAACAGCAGCTTCTATGGGTATCTATATAACATATGTTTAACTGAGGTTTAGAAATACATATATAAAAAAACAACCTACAAAATACACTATAAACTCAGTCTTTCTCTTCGTAGAAACTAAAAATGTTTTAGAAGTGCATCTAATATGAATAGAAATTCATTCAAAGTAATTTTAATAGTACTGAGAATAAGAGACAAAGTACTGGATGAATGTCATTACAAATGTCTAAATTACAAGACAGCAGGTCATCATGTCATGTTACGATATTTTAATGAAAGCATGAGTGAAGGAATTATTTAAAATTTGTTAAATGTGAGTAGATATATAAAATGGTATTTAATTAGCTGCATTTAGTACACACATTGAGTTTGGATGAACTAAACTTTAAAGTATAAGCTAACACTAGCCTTAGCCTTACTCTTCTCAGATTATTATGCATGCTTAATAAAATTGTTTTAGGCTTAAAAAATGACATTCATTCATTTTCTAAACCGCTTTATCCCTTTCGGGGTCACGGGGCTGCCGGAGCCTAACCCGGCTACTCATGGGCGAAGGCGGGGGACACCCCTGGACAGGTCGCCAGTCTGTTGCAGGGGCCACATTCACACACTCACCCACACTCACATCCACACTAAAAAAAATGACATTATAACAATGTTCAACATCATACCTTTGTCCTTTTCACGTTTCTCTTCGTCTTCTTTCCATTTTTTTTCTAGGGTCAGTTTAGGTTTGGGTTAATTTGGTGTGATGAATTGAAGTGGTTTAATTTGAAAGTAGTTTGAGCTTGAGACGAGTGATAGACTGAGAAATACTACTAATTACCTGTATGTGATTCTCTCAGACACCCTCACTCTTGCATTTTTTGACTTATATTCCACCTCATTTCTACTGCAATGAGGTGTGGGCATCAGTTTGAGTGTCGTGCAACAGGGGGCGCTGTTTGACATTTTAATTCACCTTCAGATAACGAGAACAGGTGCACTACGCTTTTCATGTTAAAGAAACAAAACACCGAATGATTTCTTTCCCTTGTCCGTGTCGCCCTCTGAAAAATGACGCCCTGGGCGACCGCCCATGTTGCCCGTATCAAATACCGCCACTGGCTCAGCTCACTGCAAACTAACGAAATCCAGGGAGCAACTTTTTTATTTCAGCTTTGCAGCACTTTTCTGCAAAAAGACAAGAGGTCTTTGTGGTTCTGACACTTTTTTTGTGTTTGAGCTGATAACTTGTGCACATGTCTCACCTGTAAAAAAAAAAAAATACACCTGGCGTGTTTGCTTTAAGCTAGTACTGAACATCTTCTAAGAACTATGGGAAAACATGCCAAAGCTGCGAAGAAGTAAGAAAAGGGACTCAATAAAGCATCAAACTGATAATAAAATCAAGCAAAAATCATGGAATTGTTTTTTAAATTAAAACAAACAATGTTCTCCATTTTCTTTGAGGATCTTCAGCATTCAGCAAAAGTAGAGGTTCCCATCAGGACTCAAACTTTTTCCTGCAGTTGTGCACCAGAACCCCTCTGTGCTGCATCCATGATGACCAGAATGGACCCAAAACCCAGAGCTCAAACCCAGAGGAACCAGACATCCTCCCCACTCTGTGCTGCAGCACACCTCTCTGATCACCTGTTTTCCCGGTGCATGCTGGGTTTTTTCACATGCTTGTTCCAGCCTCTGCAGTTGGTGGTGTGGAGAACATCAGTACTGGAGATGTACACTCTGAAGCAGGAGGGGAAGTCAAGCCCTCAGAATCACCTCCACGTCCTTCATTTGCTGTTATGACGACAACAAAATAAAAATCTAGTTAGAGTGAGATCACGCGAGAGGCTGAACCCCCAAACACACACCGTGAGGCTGCAGCTAAAATGGCCCACTGGAGCCTCTGAGGCGAGTCTCTGCGTGACCAGCAAAGAGAGTTAGAGTCAGCAAGAGGAGATTTTTCTGCTTCCCTGCAGTGATGCATGGTGGTAGCAGCATCATCATTTGGGATCATTCCATGTGAAATGAAACATCTTCACGTCCCAAAATGATCTTCAAAGAAAGAGGTGGGGAAAGCACATGAAGGAGAAGAAACTAAAACAGAGACAAGAAAATGTTATTTGTTCTTAAAAATCTAAAGTTCAGGCAGCGGAATGCGAGCTCAGGAGGAGCAGGAGGAGCAGGAGCAGCAAGAGGAGCAGGAGGAGCAGGAGCAGGAGCAGCAGCAGCGTGAGTGACGGAGCACGAAAAGCGATTAGAGGAGAGATTACCAAGACAACAGGTGCTCTCTTCATCCTCCTCCTCCTCCCCGCGCCCCTCCACAGGGCGATTATTCTCTCTTTCACTCTGATCTGTATTTATGAGCTTTTTAAACATTTATTGACCCACACGCTCGCGCGCGCACATGGTCTTCTCTGCTGAAATGAATCATTATTCATTCGTGCGTGTGGAGGAGCTAAAATGACAGACACTCACTCTAAAACAGTACAAATATATAGTTTTTCTTTATTACTATGTGCGTTCTGCTCTAATTGAGATGAACTTGCGGAGGAACAAACACACATGGCGGTGAAGTGGCGCAGAAACGGCGACAGTTTGGCCTCAGTTCTCTCGTATCATTAACACAAGGTTCCTCCTGCGTTCCTCCTTCATCCAGAGAAGGTTCCAGTTCTTTCTCCGGGGCTCCTCTCTCTGCCGCCTCCGCAGGCCCCGGCTCTCCCCATCCGGCCTCCGCGGAGCTCTGCGCGTGACGACCCCGCAAAGCCCCGCGCTTTTGTCCCCAGACACTGCAGAGAAAGAAACGGGGGAAAATCCGGGAATAATGGCCGATTTGCAAATGTTACTTCAATAGATTTGACTCAATGAAGTCTGGAATCAGACTCCTTTTCTCTTTCTATGCGGGGCCTGTGGCCGCAGCCGCCACGCACGCGAAGCCGAGCGGGGAGCGAGCGGGAGTTTCTAATGCGGAGGCGCGATTGTGTCGGGGAAGGACACGCTCTAATGAGCTTTGAGCAACAAAAAGCTCTCATTGAGAGGCTCCCGGTGTCCTCCCCGCCTTTATGGAACCACTTTAGTCCCGAAAAAAGACGACGGGAAGTCAGGAGGCGGAGGAGCGGCAGGTGACTGGCACGCGTAAAGACAAGAGGAGGAGCGCAGAGGAGGAGGAGAAGGGAGGGATGGACGGGAGGTGAAAGGAGAGGTGGTGGGAATGAGCCCAAATGGCGCAGTAATATTGTTCCACTAACGTGATTAAGCGGCGCTGCGGCCTCATCAGTATTCATGCGCGCCGACAGACGCAGCGTGCGCGCCGCTAATGATCCGCCTAAAGAGCCTTTTAATGATCATCAGCCCCCCCACCACCACCACCACATGAAGAGTTTTATTCTTCCAGAGCTTCTCACACATTCAGCAGAAGGTCCTCCAACAGGAGAGACCATCACACAGCATCCAACCAGCATCCCAGCATTTACACCGAAGAGCTTTTCCTTTAAACGAACAGGAGAGAACAAAGAACAACACACTATACCACCCCCCCCCCCAAAAAAAAAAAAAAAAAAAAACCCGCCAGAGGCGTTACAGAAGCAAAAAAACAAAACAGCAACAGTTACAGTAACATAATCTTATTAGATTGATTTATGAAGATTTCTTATCAGTAAATCAAACACAATGTTTTTCATCAGGACGACATTTGAGTCCTGATATGACTTCACCATTTGTTCCACATAGAGATCCAGCTTATTCATCTTTCTTCATATTGTTTACAAAATGTATCGTTTTTTTAAAGATTGTATTTAAACCTTTGCATGTTCTCACTTGTTGATAAAATCTATGTAATATTTATAAGTAATCTCTTTGACCCTGAGACATTTGTTTGGCAGAAATCAAACTTTTTCCCAACAAGTCTGTCCATGAAGGGAAGTCTGAAAAGTTGCAGCTGGAGATTTTTATCTTTTTAACTCTTTGCTGCTTGTTGTTATTATTTTGAGACATTTTTCTTCATAGCTCAAGTTTTAACTGAAACGTTTGAAACTCTAAATGACTTTTTCAGCTTCATCTGAACAAAAATGACATTCAAAATTATTTGGTTGTTGGTTCCAGACGGGCTGGTCTGAGGATTTCAGAAACTGCTGATCTACTGGGATTTTCACCCACACCCATCTCTAGGGTTAACAGAGAATGGTCAGAAAAAGAGAAAATATCCGGTGAGCAGCAGTTCTGTGGGTGGAAATGCCTTGTTGATGCCAGAGGTCAGAGGAGAACGGCCAGACTGGTTCCAGCTGATAGAAAGGCAACAGTAACTCAAATAACCACTGATTACAACCGACGTCTGCAGAAGAACATCTCTGAACACACAACACGTCCAAACTTGAGGCAGACGGGTTACAGCAGCTGAAGAAAACGCCGGGTATCACTCCCTTCTGCTAAGAACAGGAAACTGAGGCTACAATTCACACAGACTCACCAAAACTGGACAACAGCAGATTGAAAAACGTTGGTCTGATGAGTCTCCATTTCTGCTGCAACATTCAGACGGTCGGGTCAGAATTTGGCGTCAACAACATGAAAACATGGATCCATCCTGCCTTGTATCAACAGTTCAGGCTGCTGGTGGTGGTGTAATGGTGTGGGGGACATTGTCTTGACAAACTTTGGATCCCTTAATTACAATTGAACATGGTGACAACACCACAGCCTATCAGAGTGGTGACATTCTCCCAGAAGCTTTGGGGCTTGTCAACATGCATTTTTGCAAATTCCAGTCTGGCTTTTTTAGGATTGTTTTTCAGCAGTGGTGTCCTCCTTGGTCGTCTCCCATGAAGTCCACTTTGGCTCAAACAACGACGAATGGTGCGATCTGACACTGATGTACCTTGGCCTTGGAGTTCACCTTTAATTTCTTTGGAGGTTGTTCTGGGCTCTTTGGATACAATTCGAACGATCCGTCTCTTCAATTTGTCATCAATTTTCCTCTTGCTGCCACGTCCAGAGAGGTTGGCTACTGTCCCGTGGGTCTTGAACTTCTGAATAATATGAGCCACTGTTGTCACAGGAAGTTCAAGCTGTTTAGAGATGGTCTTATAGCCTTTACCTTTAAGATGTGTATGTATAATTTTTTTTCGGATGTCCTGGGACAATTCTCTCCTTGGCTTTCTGTTGTCCATGTTCAGTGTGGTACACACCTTTTCACCAAACAGCAGAGTGACTACTTGTCTCCCTTTAAATAGACAGACTGACTGATTATGAGTTTGGTAACACCTGTGATGTCAATTAAAGGACACACCTGAGTTAATCATGTCAGTCTGGTCAAATAGTTTTCAATCTTTTATAGAGGTACCATCATTTTTGTCCAGGCCTGTTTCATTAGTTTGTTTTTTTAAAATAATTATGTTAATCAGCAATTCAAAAGTGATGGCTGATTTTGATTATTTAATTTTCAAGAAATTTTTATTTATTGTTACTTTTGTAAGTTTCAAGTGATTTCAGTGAGAATTGTGGGTTTTTCCTTCTTTAACTGAGGGGTACCAACAATTTTGTCCACGTGTGTGTGTATATATATATATATATATATATATATTCTACAAACAGAGGCTTGATGTCTTCTGAGGAGAAGCTGAGAACAGAGTCTGTATGGAGGTGTGCTGGTTTGCTGAGTCTGGTGGGTCTGCATTCTTCTGGACATCCAGGCGTTTGATTAATGCAGACGGTTTATGATCCATGCTGGTCCTTGAGCTTCAGGGAAAACATTTGGACCAGATCCAGATCACCATTAGTTTAATGTTTAATCAGCTCCAGTTAGTCTGTACTTAGCGAGCTGCTTCCTGTACTCTCCAGCCACTGGCACACACGAATGCCTGTCCTGCTGTCCCTGTGGGGACCGGCAGTTGAAAGCTGCATTTCAGGACCTCGTCCTTGAGATGTAATTTAAATGAAAACGCACCAACAGCCACACATGCACCTGGCTTTGGTGACTAAACCTGACTGGTCTAAAAAGAATGAACCCACTTGGGAATTTTTGTTGTCTTTGCACACTGTCCTGACATCTTAAAACAAAAGAAAACTTCATTCACACTTTACAGAACGTCCTGAATTCCACATTTGTGTTTTTATTTACTTATTTTTTAGCTAAAATGTCCCAATTTAAACTCAGCAAACTTTCAAATATTAAAATGTATTTGAAAATTCCAAATAAATGAGTCACGCATGTAATTTCAAAATGTTTAAAGACTAGAATGAGAGAGGTTTTAGGCTTTTAATCTGCCTGATAAAGTGCATGTATTGATAGTTAAGCGAATGAAAATGTCCTGCAGGTTTCTGATGGAGCGTCAGCATCCTCACACATTAAAGGAACCTCACAGAGGTGAGATCAGGCTGTTTTAGGTTGGTGAAGACAAACATTAACCTTGTCACACACATCAATGTTGATGTTTTATTACTTGGTGGCACCAGTCTGTCATTATTTGAACTCCAACCCTCTGAGGTTGACGGCTGAGCTGTAGCAGATAGTCCTGCTGCTCATGAAGAAGCATTGCTGTTAGAAAAACCGTTCAGGACAAAGCAGTATTATAAAGCTCTCCAGCTGTATGGTTTTGAGGAGGATTTCAGAGAAAAATCTTTGGAAACCAAAGTTCTACTGACAGCGGGTTTATGTCATTAGAGTGTGGGGTTTCTGATTGGGTTCTGCTTCTGCTCATAAACGTGTCCTCAGAACCAGGAAATGAGCTGGAAGATGGATGATCAGCTCATATCTAAAGCATTATTGATCCCATGAGATCCACACTGTGATTACAGCGAGATTGTGACATCACCGTCAGTCGACCATCTGTCTGCTGGTTATCATTTATTCATGTTTAGGTTGAGGAGCGACCATAATGGTCGATCAGAGAAGTTTTTACTGAACATCAGTGTCATAAAGTTACAGCAGAGCACAGAATCAAACATGAACAATGAAATATTTGGTCTCTACATTTTATTTCAGCAGCTTTGGTAATACTAATCCATAGATGTGATATTTAACTCATTTCATGTTCAGTAACTGACTAAAATGCTGCAGCTCTGGAGACTTCTGTGGGTTCTCTTTGTGATCAGTCACTTTCAGCTTCTTCAGTTTATTTCAGCTGAAACCACGGAGCGAAAAGGAGCCGACGTCCAAACATGGACGTGCTTTTAACAGAACCAACATCACTGAGAACAACTACAGCCAACAAATCAGGTTTTTTAGACAGCATTTATTTTCATTTGTTTAAGACACTCAGGTTCTCCTTCATCTGCTCCTTCAGAGCAAATCATCTGCTTTTTATTTTATGGACTAAACGGACTAAAGCTCAGGGTTCTCCATTTTGTTTTTCCTTTATATAGAATAAGTGTATTACAGTAACTACCTTGGTCTCTTTAGATGTCATGTTCTTTTCCTGCAGGTTTTACAAAGAAAGGACAGAAGTTGCTTAAGGAATTACAATTGAAGACAGTGAGATGGTAAGGATAGGGATTACTTTTAAACAAGTTACCTGTTATGTAATAGAATAGAAGTAACTGACATAGCACTACATGTGTGATCCTGACTCTTTTTCCTGCTCAGGTTTCATTCCATTTTTGGGCTGAAAATGTTTCCTTTGATCTCATCTGGAAACTGTGGATGTTTTTTGGTGGTGGTGAGACACATTTTAAGGTCGTGATGGAGGCAGTTTGCACTGCATTGAGATTCTTTGCTAACGTACTCTGTTAGACTTGTGGTTTATTGATCCTAATCTGGACAGATAAAAAAGGGGGAAAAAAAACGTGTCCAGACGTTTATAAAGGGCGGATCCAAACTAAAGATCCGTGTCAGCAGGACAATGAACCAGGACGAGTTTACTACAAACATGGATACATGCAAAGAATGGACTTTAAATTTAGATTAAAAAACGGATGCAGAGAATTATCTGCTCTGGTCTTTAAAAACACTCTACCACCCTAGAATTTTCCAAACAACTTTCAATAAAAACACTTAAAGAAATGTCTCATTCACAGAGTTGTTACAAAAAAAAGTTTATGTGCTTGAAAACACAAGCTTTTAAAATGAATGCTTCCCTAACTTTAGCCTTTAGGCCATAACCTTGAAATGAGCCACTATGAACCAAACACATTAGAGTTCTACTCCAATCTTCTTTTAATCTACAGTAAAAGTGTTCCCAAAAGTCTTTTAATGTAGATAAGGACATTTTTAGCCACAATAAAATAAAAAACAGTGTTATTTGAGACAGTTTCTGCAGAGCATCAGGAGTTCATTAAAAATTCACAGTGCAGAAGTTGACGCTATGTTTGACGTTTTGTTTTCCTCATCTGAGATGGAATCTGGATCAAAACTGGATGGCTGCAATATTGCTGCCATTTTTGTTGCACCAATAATGTTAGCTTGGGGTGTGAGGAGCTAATAGAAGGAAGTGTAAACAAATGGATGATGGGAAGTGGGGCTGGGCTTACAAACAGTCCTGGCCACAACTCAGAGGTGAATTTCTAATGAACTCCTACTGCTCTGCAGAAACTACGTCACAGAAAATGACAGTTAAAAAAAAGGTAAAAAACTTCAAAGTCAGACTTAAAAGACCACTTTAAAAATAGGAAGAATATATAGTTGGAATGGGACATGAATTTTTTTTTTCTTTCTTCAAATCGCCACCTTTCCCTGTGAAGCAAGCAGCAGAATGTTCACATCTGGAGACGTCCTGAATGCTGCTCTGATCCATAAATGCCTGCAGTCCTTCTAAACAGGATGTTCATTCATTTACAATCTCATTAAAAAAATGATCTCAGATGGAATTATGGGGCACGAACACCTTTGGTCTGCATTTATTAGTTAGGATGTTTTCAATTTGGTGCTTTAATAGTCAAGACATTTTTGTAATAGTTTATATTTAGAGCAATTTAACAACATAAACCATTGATGATCCTGATGTTGAGAGGAAAAAAATAAGCTCTATGGGAGAAGTTTCCTTGTTCAAAGAGACTTTAACATGTTATTACAGTTTTAGTTCAAATGTTAACAATCCAGAGAAGACACAGTCAGAAGAATGAGCCCGTTTATTAGCCATCATCATCATCATCATCTTTTTTTGCCACCAACAGTTGTGGCTCGGGTCCATACACAAATCTAATTATGAATAGAATCTAATAGAAAAATCTCCAGGTTACAGTTAGGACATCAGCCCATTAGAAAAAGAACAGAAACCACAAACCAAAAACCCACCACCCCCCCGACATGACCAGAGGTTAGGACCAGGAAGCTTTACACCAGAGGGGACAGGTCTGGCCGCATATGATTCGTTTATTGGTCCAAACAGTCCTCCGCAGGTTTGGAACCAAGAACTGAATCCAGATCCAAGTCCATGCCAGCGGTTTGACCAACCGCAAGGACCTTCAAGCAGACAGAACTGCCGCAGCAACAAGAACCGGGGTTTCTAGATGTTTGAGGACAGTGGTTAGCTGGATATGCTTCTGGTCCAAAAACAAAAAAGTCCCCAAAAAAAAAAAAAAAAAAAAAAAAAAAAGAAAAAAAAAAGAAAAAAGGAAAATCAAACTTTCAACCTGGCAGCCGCTTAAGCAGACAGACAGAATTAGCCTAGCAGTCTTGAGAATAAACACACTGTTGATGAGACACGTGAATTAAACACCATCATTTTAACAGGACAAAAAAAAGGTACAAAGTGTTTCTTTTAAAACAGGAAAGCGCCAACCTTTACATGAAACCACAGTATTGCAAACTAAATATTCATCCAATTTAAATAAACCCCTGAATAGGAGAACGCTGTTTTATCCGTGTCATTTTATCATTGTCACACATACAGTTAGAAGAACCATTTTTTCCATAACAACCAGATCTCCCGAAACAAGACAAACCTCTCTGTGGTCTGACCAAGTTCGCCAACAAGCACTCGCACGCAAAAAGCTTAGACACCCACAGATAACGCAAGATAACACCACATGGGCTGGAATTACATACTTCTTAAGATACAAAAAAAAAAAAAAAAAACAAACAAACCCAAACAAAACAGAAAAAACCTAAATAAAAAAAAAAAGCAAAGAAATTCATCAAATCTTGGCAAACTAGCAAAATCTTACCTTAGCACGTGCAAACCTGATTAGGGTAATGCACAATGTTTGGCTAACGAACTGAAACCCCTGATGCTAACATGAAAGTTGGAATCATACTTCAACATACAATTGTCTGACTTAAAATATTACTGCAGGACTTAAGTTAAAAAAATAAAATGCAATAATAACACTTCAAATTTTAACAAATGTGCATTAAACATTCAGTAGATCCAAAGTTCTGCTGGTTTGAAAAATGAGACAAAGAAAAAT
The DNA here is from genome assembly GCA_014656515.1 of Oryzias celebensis. Taxonomy (NCBI): domain Eukaryota; kingdom Metazoa; phylum Chordata; class Actinopteri; order Beloniformes; family Adrianichthyidae; genus Oryzias; species Oryzias celebensis. The sequence goes on along the minus strand of BNCR01000009.1, from coordinate 6,228,153 downwards.
ACATTTACAATGGTGCAAGTATACAGGAGAAACAACTGTAAATCTGAGAATAATTCAGCATGAAAACACGTACGCAACACACCGCTAACTCACACCAGCCAGCTAACCGTGTTCGACACAAATTCAGTAAACGCTACATCTGCTGAGGCTTACGTCACAGAGGACCGAGGGACACCGGGACAAACATTTAATCTCTGCAGTTAAGTCACTAATTTTGGCCAACTTGGTGCTAACATTTAAAATAATTACCGCCAACAACTGTCTAGTTTCATTGGATCTCAGGTTTTTCCACAAGTATGCGATATTAAAGTATTTTCAATTGAAAGGCTGACTTTCAGTTTAAGTGATTGCTAGCGGTTTGAAAACGCGGGCTAATTTTTAGATGCTAGCAAAGACAGTAAAGCATCAAAGCCGTCTCCAAGCATATTAAATGGAGTTTACAGCGTCAAAAATGAATCAAAAAATTTTCATAGCGGTTTAACTGGAACAGGTTTCACATATTATTAAATGTATTATTGAACCTAAACTTTCTAGGAGGACCTGTTTTGTTCTTTACAACATATCACGTATACAACTTAAAATCTATGCTAGCACGAGTTTAGAAATGGTTTTTGCTCTGGCGTTCAGTCAGTTCACATCTGTAACAAGCATTCTGTGGAATCACGATGTCATCTTGAACACAGCTTTTAAGGCATTCTTTTAGCTAACAGACAGAAAAACGCACTTCAACGTACACACGGCTGAGGTAACAACTCGTTACTTTTGTGCTTGTTCGGCTAATGCTAGCACAGCTTACAAGTTCAGCTTGTCCAAAAATAATAATATAGCACAGTAAAATTGCAGAACGTAACAAAATTAACTTTTACGTAGTTAGAATAAAGCCGATACCAAACCAAAAAGATGAGTTGAGGGGAAGGGGGGGATGGTTGGCTGGAGGTAAAATTCTGTGAGCACACCAAGCTTTTGACCACAGAGAGATCTGGCTTTAGACAACGCAATAGAAATCGTCATTTATTCAACATTACATAATAAAACCTAAAGATATCATTATAGAGATACAGGAATAAGAATTAATATCATCAAACCAAAACAGAAAAATGCGTCATTGCACCTTCAAGATGGCGACTAAACGGGTAAAATTAGGTCGAGAACAAACAGCCGCAGCAAGCAAAAATTTAGTACAAAATACACTTCTGTCTTTGTGGATAAAACATCACATTGCCATCCGATGCTATTAAAATATATCTATGCAGAAAATACAAAAAGAAACACACAATCTGATGCATGCCGTAAAACAATATCATAAACAAAATAACAATAACTGATTCTTTAACTCAAGACTGCTAAACCTTTTACTGTTTTCTTATCAGAAAAATAAAACTAAAAATAGATTATACGGGATTTGCTTTGTTCAAAGTCACACTGAAATATATTTGCGCTCAAGTTTGATAAAAAAGAAAAAGAAACACAGGTCTACACCAGAGGCTAGTTCAACAGAATCTGCCTGAAAACCTTTCACTGTTGCAAGGTTAAAAAACAGAAAGAAAAGAGTTCATGATTTTTAGTTAATCCTTAGTTTCTCTACAAAAAGGAAGAGGAAGTGGCAGAGCGGCGCTTGAAAATCCCCACTTGTTTGCCATTGGTGACGATCTAAGGCCCTGAGTCGGCGAGGGAGGAGCCTCTAGTGATCCTAAAAACACAGGAAATGACATCACTGTTCAGTCTGCGCTGTTTAGAGAGAGAGTTCAGAAACTTCTGTTTGACTTTCCTTGGTGTGTTCAGCGCCTCAGGGACTAGATCACTGTGCAAGTTTGCCAGGAGAACTATTTCATATCAATCCAAACTGATCAGCTGATCAACCCCCCTCCTCCCAAACCAATTTCTGAAGCAAAATCCGTCAATGTGGTCAGATTAGACAAACTTAAACATGACTGCCTATCTACAAGTCAGAATAAAGAGTCTTGTGTGGGTCATGCTCTGAGGTTTGGTTCTGAGACATGTCTTCACAGGTGCAGGTCACGACCGACACAAGTCCATTTTTATGGAGACAAAGCAGTCTAAGATCTCTGGTCACAAGAGTCATCCCAGTCTTTAGTGACAATTTCAAGTCTGGACTCCAAGCAAAGTTCAAAACGTCCAGTCAAAAGTGAGATGGAGCGCAGCTTTGCTTCTTCCAGATCCTTGTGGAGACGCTGAACACCCAAGAGAAGAAACTTGCAGAACAGCTAGACACTCAAGGGACCAAGTTCAATGTCTGGATCGACATGTGGATCCAGAAGAACTGCAGCAGGATCTCTGCATCCCATCAAGATATCCACTGCGGTGATCTGGAGGAAACAGGAACTTCCAGGTTACCTGAATCTGGGCGGGGTTCCACAGGTAGGGCTGCTGTCTGTAGTATTCTGCTAACGCTGCAGTGTAGTCTGGCACCGAACTCTGCTGGGAAGACTGGCCTGCCATGCAACAACATCACAATCATATTAGAGGATCCATCCGGTCGTCATTTCTGTGAGCTTCTGCCTGACTTTGTCTCAGAGCACCTGGTATGTCTGAATGCTGAAGGCAGTGCAGAAAAATCATGATTTTAACTTGGACTGCTCAGGAATGAGAATACAAGTATTGGTATTTTGGAATGAGTTTGTGAGCTACAGTTACTGAGAAACTGCTGGAACTCTTCAAGTCCGAAGCAGCTAAAAGGAGCATCTGTGGATTTTTGGACAAAAAAGTTTGACATCTTCTAAAGTGAGCCTCACTGAACCACAGGTTCATTGCATCTCATCACTTTGAGAGTTCACATTCTGGAGTCGTACTCTGTTTCTTGTAGTAGTCCTCCCACGCTTTGCTGTAGTCCGTCATCACGCTCTGCGGCTGGTTCTGCTGACCTGCAAACACACAAGTTCATCTGTGAAAACACTCCAGGTCTCCAGAAAGTTCTACAGCCAGAAGGGTTTCAACTTGTCTCAGTTGATGCGTGTGTCTTTCAGCGAGACTTGCCTAACTTTTTATAGTACTGCTCCCATGCTTTGGAGTAGTCCATCTGTCCTGTCTGAGCCAAACTGTGACCTGCAAACACACACAAACAGCTTAAACTGTTTTGCTTTAGGGATTGGTGTGTGTGCATCCACAGAAGGCACCTAAAGGGGTTTGCTTTTTTGGTGGAAAGATCAAAACTGATTTGAAAGCAGAGATTTGCTGCTCTGTCATCAGACAAGTCTCTAAAGAGGAACAGAAATGTGTTTTTACTGCCTTAAGTGAACAAATGAACACTAAACAATAGTGAAACACTCCAGTCTCAAAGATGAATGCATGGAGAGTTGATGTAAAGGATGGAGTGGTATGATGGCGTGGACTAATGAGCAGCAGAAGGTTTACGTTGTCAGATATTTAGAGTCAGTTTAATCCGACTTTGTGCTCATTCTTCACTGTGATAGTTCATTTGTAGATAACAGTAGACACTTTTAGAAGAGTCTTTCCAAAACAAAGCACAAAATTCAAGTTCATGAATTGATTTTCTTATGAAGTCATGTCTTGTATTTTTTTCAAGATAAGCATCTTTGCTGTTAGTTTTTAATTTAGTAATCCATTCTTTTAACAATAAATGCTGCATCTTTGTTGGATTTAAATAAACTACAAATAAACTGAATATTATAACCAGTCAAAAGTTGATTTAGGATAGAAATTTCCTCAATTAAGGTGTTTCTGACTGAATTCTGTTGCATTAAGACACCTTCTCAAATTGTTAACTTGTGAAACAAAATCAAAACAATTCAACAATGCAACAATGCGATACCAGAACCTGAACTGAAACCCAACTCCTTTAGGTTCTTTTCAGCTCCAAATTTTCATCAACTTCCCTTTTCTTGAGGTTCCCCTTCATTTTTGACCCTTGGCTCCATACTCAGAATGCAATTTCATGGTTATGCTGATGATGTACAGACTTATTCCCTTTTTAAAAGAGAGAAACATTCTCCCCTTCACTGCTCACATACATATCTCACCGACATAAGGGCAAGAATTACATTCCATTTCCTGCGTTTAAACATAAAAGCATTGGCAGCTCCTCTGGCATAGATGCAGGATCTCTGCGCCAGCTCTCAGTCATCTGTTGGTTTTAAAATAGACTCTGGCACTAAAGTCTCACTCCAATCATTATCATTAATACACTACCAGTATTATAAAATCTTTTAATGAGTTTGATGTTTTTAAGCAAAAACCTGTTGTTTTCTAGAACAGTTTCTGCAGAGCAGCAGGAGTTCATCAGAAATTCACTGAGGAGTTGTGGTTGTATTGGAATGGAGAGGAGCAGTTGGCTTGTGTGGCCTGTTGATCATAGTTTGTCACAACTGAACTTTTTCAAACAGCATGTTTACCTCTGCTCCTGATTTACAATGATTTGAATGAATGAATGCAATTTTAAGCTTAATCTTTTTGTTCTCCATCATAAGAAAAATGCCACAACATGTTAAAACGGCATTTTCATTGGAGTGGATATTTAAGGTTGTTACCAATAACATATAGATAACTTGAGAGTAATGAACCCCCCCAATCAGTGTTTACTGACTCCAAGTTGGCGACACCTGTATTATGGAAAACTGGCAACTGACTTTGCTTCATTTCGCTGGAACCAGAGGTAAGGCATTTTCTATGGGTGACGCCACACCCGCTCTGTCCAGTTCTACATATACAGTCAGTGGTTAATACACAGCTGAACTGCTGTAATGCCAAGATTTTACCCCTCAGGCAGTTTTCAAAACTGAAAACAACTTTTGAGCCGAGGTTCATCCTACCAGACAATGACCAAAACATGAATCATCTTTGCCAGAACGACCTGAGGACTGAAAACAAGATGGAGACTTTAAAAAAGTCTCCAGATCTAAACCCCATTGATCTGGTTTGGGATGAACTGGACAGAAAAGTGAAAACTACAAGAACCAAACATTTACAGGAACTTGAGTTTGTGGAAAGAACCTAATGAAGAACATTTTTTTTCAGTTGTTAAAATGCAGTGAGTGTGTTCATCATGAAATGACGTCAATCCTTTAATAATGTTTGTTTTAGAGCTTGGATTAGGATTGGGACTGTGCTGCTCAAACGGGAGTCTTACCTGGGTCTTGCTGTCCAGGGTTCTGCCAGCTGGTCTGGTAAGTGTTTCCCCAAACTCCAGTCAGGAAGGTCTGACCGCTGCCACAGCTGCAGACACACAGCCATCCATTCAATGATCAGCGGAGGGCTCAAAGCCCCAAACAGGACTGTTTTATCAGTCCCAACTAGCAAACTAAACTCAACTTCATCTGTCCATCCTGTAAAACACACTCTTATTTTCAGGTTTATGCTTGTTTGGGTTTGAAGATTGAAAATAAAAATGACCAATTTTTTTAAAACAGGAACTGACAGGTGACTCTTCTTTAGCTTCTGACCTTCGCTCAGAAATTACTTTACTTAAACACTGGAGCCTTAAGGCTGCAGCATTTGTGACGGATTTTGTGTCTAAATAAAAAAGAAAGTGTTGTTTCCACAAGAGCTTCATGCAGAAACATGAAACCCGACAGGAAGAGCTGTGGATCAGTGTGCGTCTTACTTCTGATGCGTGGTGGGGCCCTGGGTGAAAGCACTGAAGCCAAAACCTCCGTTACTCACGATTCCTGAACCCTGCAGGAGGCCAGACGACACAACACTCATTCATACTCCCCGAGCATCCAGACTCTTCTAGTTTAAACTCTCAACACCATGAAGTGAGTTTTCTGTTCCAAAGTGAGGTCAGGCATTTGACGGTCATACCCCAATCTTGTCATCGATGAGCTGACGGGCCACTTCCATCTGCTGAGCGGTGCCTCTGATGGTGAACACCCGGGTGTTGGGGTCGGTGGAGGGAGGTGGGTTCCTCTGCAGCTCCACATGAGCTCCAGATTGCTGGTTTATGCTCTTAATGGTTTCTCCACCTGCAGACCAACAACAATGAGATCAGTTTAAGCTGATTTCAGAAGACTTCTGTCAAATTCAGAACAACACCACAAAAACACACAAAGTGTCAAGTTAACAGGAGGACAAAGTTTGGAGAAAAACCTTCTAGATTTAGTAAAGAGCTTTTCATACTGATGTCACCACCGCCTGACAAGCTCCCTGAGCTGCTGACAACAACAGAAAAGAGCCAGAGTCCAGCATGTGCACTTGAACAGAGAAAATATAATATCCAAGATGTATAATGATGGTGAAAACATAAAGGATCAGCTTTGTCTGCTGCTGAAAAAAGGGTGTTTGATTTGAACCGACGCTCCAGAGAACCACTGGCTGCTGGTAAGATGTGTTTTGAACATCTGGATTAAATGCTAAACCAAGATTAAGACTTCAGTCTATCAATGTGTCATTAACGAGTGGGGATGTTCTCACACAGGCCTAAGTGGTGTTGACTAGGAGTTCATTTCCTCGTTTTTTGGATTATAAGGCTCATTAAGCAACACAAAAAGCCAGATGATTCAAACTTTATTTAGCTCATTCACAAACAGTTGAAATACAGTGCGTATTATTCCACAAGGCACCAGACTAGAACACCCATTATGCTCCAATCTAGGCTTTGGTAAATCATGGTTTACCAAAGCTGTAGGAAACATTTAGACAGATTTCGGAGTGCTGAGTTTTACAGAAAATCAATTGGAGATCAACAAACACAACTAAAATTCATACTAGAAGCACGCCGGATTATAAGGCTGATTTCTGAAAAATACAGTAAGGGTCACTTAGCTATTTCTGATTTATGAATTTCACCAACAAAAGTAAGACAAATTGTGCATAAAATGTTTTCACTGCTGACTATATATCCACTACTACATTTCAATGATCCTACAGGGTACAGTCATGTTCCTACAGTCATGAACTTCTATCAAAAGGTTGAAACCATGTCAATTTTTGGGGAAATTTTTTTTACAAGTTTTTTGAATACAAGTTCATTTATATTTAGCATAACAGTAACATAAATTCAAATCAATATGTTATTTTTCTAAAGGTTTAAGTGAGACTTTGTAGCTTCTGTTGGGTCAGTGAGGAATTGACCTGGGTAGCTTCAAGTGTTGAACGTTGCAGACTCAGCATTAGACGGTCTGCTTCGTTTGAAAAGCTTAAAGCATCACCTGGACTCTGATTCGAAACCATTCTAGACCTGAACATGTGGGTGTGGCGTGTTCACCAGCTGACTGCCATAGAGACCAAGCTGAAGCTCTGTTTGCACCATTGACTGTATCTGAGAACTGGACTAAGTGAGTGTGACATCACCCATGGAAAATGACTTGTTTCTGGCTCCAACCAAATGAAGTGAATTTAGTCACCTTTTCCAGTGGTAAAGACGTCGCCATTTGGAGCCAAATGACATTAACAGTGATTGGTTGGAACGTTTCTACTGTTACACACTCTCGTCAGAAGCGTATCAGAGGGCCACACCCCATTCACTGAAAGCAGGCTCAGGAGAATCTGTCAAACATTTAAAATGTATGAAGTGGGGGCCAGCGGGAACCACATGCTTTTTATTGAGGCATCCGTTTGGTCAGTTTATAACTTGACTAACTCGCAATAAAAAAAAAAAAAAAATCATCATGGAAAAAAAACAGGATGAACAAAAACATGTTAATAAAATGTATCAGAGCAAGAATGGTTATTCTAACAAACAGAAGGACTTAGTAATAGCAGTTTATTTCTCTATAGAAATCTGTGGGATTTTGGCTTCTTGAAACTGCCGGGTACTTCCTGTTTAGAATGAGACAGAGGAGGAGCCACTTTCAATTCCAGTTCAATCCCTTATGTAGTCCATGATTTGCACTTGTCTGAACATGATTGTGTTGGTCCGAAAAACGCAGATAAAAAGAGTTAAGACATTTCCTCACATCTAAAAACCCGTGCAGAAGTTTTCAGTCTGGCGCAGGATAACTCCAGGGTTCAAGAGCCGATGTGTCTTCATATTTTCCTCATTTAATCGCCATACTCACCTGGATCAGGTGTAAAACAAGCCACAGCAGGGCAGGTTCTGTCACAGCAGCTGTTAGAACTCACTGAGGAGAACGTCCATGATCAACAATCACAGAGCTGACAGCACAAGGAGAATTCCGACATTCATGCTCTTGAGTGAAACCCTTCTACTATATTTAGCAGACAAGAGCCTGCATCAGCAAAACAGGAACAGAGAAAACAAAACTGGATTTTAGTTCCATGTCAGTCTTTTATAACCCATTTGTTGGTACTGCTTTTACATACGGTTATATAACAAGATACCTTCACAAAAAAAAAACAAAAATAAATAAAATAAAAATAAAAAACAAAGTTTGTCCCTCGCAATAACGCAGTTCATATTTCACCAAGTCCAGCACATAGCTCGCAGTTTCACACGGTTTTAACATCACTCTGAGTTCTGCATCCTGACTGGCTGCTGTCAAACTCCTCTGTGCCCTTTTTCCTGTACAGAATGCATTTCATTTGCACGAGTTACATAAATGTTCATAGAAATCAGATCTTTGTCTTCATTCTATAATCCTGGACTTATTTTTCTATGAAAGTTTGAACTTTAAGAGTTTAAACAAGAGAGAAAAGTATGAAAATGTTCATGTCTGTCTGAGAAAAGCGTGTCGAGAGGAGTTTAATAATGTAATCATTTACAATCACTGTAGAAAATAAAGAGGAATACTTTGCAGATTTTGTCTATCATAGGGTTATTTTTAGAACGCAACTCCAGTGATTAATGAGGGATGACTGTTACAAAGACTTACAGAGTAGCCTGAGAAGTTCAGAGGAAATCTAGAAAGGATTGCCTTGTAATTTATAGATTTGTGCAAACTAGAATTGTGGGAAATTAAGAGAATCTGCATTTAGATCCCAGAAAGCAAATGAAGATTTAAATTCCCCAAAAATCAAATCTAATCAGGAGACCAGTTCAGAGCCATTTTCACTCCAAACACATCCTTATTCAAGCATTTAGACTTCCCTTGATACAAGACTCATCATACGGTTGTTAAAGCAGTTCTGCTTTTCTATTGAAATTTCTCCAGACGTGAACAAACTTGTGAATGAAAACCACCCGAACGATCTCTGTGTTTAAAAAGCACAAAGTCCTGACCTACAACACACCATCAACACACAAACGCACCATATGGCGTCTGAACAGACTACTTGACATTTCTTTTTTTGCTTTGCTTTTATTTTTGGACGCTGCAGCTCGACCCTCTTGACCTCCACACAGACAAACGCACACACAAGCTTTGTGAACAGTTAATGGGCTTTTAAAAGGCTTTTTAAATAGAGAACTGTGCTGACAGAGCCCTCCTCTTTTGTGTCTTTGAGATGTTGGTTGCTACTTGTCCATTTATCAACATTTATTCTATTATACTGAATGAAAGTATGATTCAATTTGTTGAATTAAACAGTAACAATAGAAGAAAGATGTGGTAGAATTTAAATATTATTTTTACAAAATATTAGAAACAAATAATAATCTATTGTATTAAAAAAAGCATTTTTTTCTGGATTTTTGTGATAATACAAAAACACGTTTCTGTACATATCACAAAAAAAAACATTTATAGATTTTGGAAATTCTGCAGCTTAATTTGGATTTTACCATGCATATTCAGCATCATTTTGATCTCAAGCTTCTAATGAAAATTGCGTTTTTGGTGTGAGCATGTTCTGGTAGCATTCTTCCCATAATGGAGAACCTGTGTAAAGAATTTAAGATTTAAAAACCGCGTAGACAAAAGCTCAGGTTTGTGTCAGCAGCTATCATGAGTGGACCAAAGTCTCCCTTCTTCACAACAATTGAAAATCATCCACTTGCAGACAAACATGAACGTCTTTGTTTTCCTCGTCTGAGGTGGAATCTGGATCAAAACTGTATTGCTGGATTGATCTGATATTCAGTTCAATTTTTTTACTTGTCGTGTCCAACAGCTGAGGAGTCAGATATGAGCCAAGAGCCTCTTGTGTTGGACATATTTTACAGTTACAATCGGGGTTATAAATCTTCAGACACACAAGGTGTATATTTGTATAAAAAAACTTTTGTAATTTAAACTAAACTTTATTTATATTGATTATGTTTGCTTACTTTATTTTGTTGGACTGGATGGAAAAGAAGGGGGGAAGAAGAGAGAGGGATTGGGGGGGGGGGGGGGGGGGGGGGGTTTAAAGAAACTGAAGGATGGTTACAGGGGAAGGGGGGTGTGTGTGTGTTATAGAATCATAAAACAACAGGCAACAAGATGCTGGTAATTCATATCATTACAGTCAGGTGTGAATGTTGTTGAATGTAAAATGGGCGGGGCCTGTCCACACACTCATGTTACAGACATACCTTTTGGCTTCAAGAGTCTTCACATACAAACCTGTCAACATGTACACAACACAATCACAGTTCTCAGTTCACATACACACTTGTGCATACAAACCAACACATGTAAAGCATTTCATTCTGTCACAAACTATTTGTGCAAAAGTGAGCCAACACCTGTATTCAGGTGAGGGTTAATATTAAGCTGAGGTGGATGATGGAATTCAAAAAAATAAAAAAGGAGTGAGAGTCCCCCCACCCCACCCCAATGGAAGCAGCAGCGGTGCAACCAGCCCAGATCCCCCTCCCAATAATGTTAGGTTGGAGGTGTGAGGGGCCGTAAACTAACGGAAGAGAGAGTGGAAACGCAGAGCTTTGAGTTATGGCCAACGGGCAAGGAGAGGTGGAGTTAGGATATTTGCGGCCCCACCTTAATATGAAAGTTTCATGTTAGTCCGGCCCGCAAGTTTTGTATGAATGACACTTTTATAATGTTGTGTGCAGAGCTGACAAACCGGCCAATCACGGTGCAGTATATGGCTCCTGGTGGGCGTGACATCCAATCTGTAACGGCTGACCGATCACTCAGCATGTGCAAATATGACGTCACTTCTGCTAAAAAACACCGATTGAGGAGTCTCACAGTTTGTATTGGTATGCATTGTGTTTCCTTTATAATGTATTTACTTATAGCAATGTCGTTCATCTGTTGCCCTTTGATCATCAGAATAATGAGACCCAGTCCGTGGTATAATTTTTTTTGTAGTGTTTGTTTGGGTTTATTTTGTTGTTTTTTTTTTTAAGTTTGGACTAAAATTACCAGTAAGCATTTTGTGGTTATTTTACTATATCTGCTTAGTCGTATCTCATTGTTTTTATCCCATTCCAAAATGCCGTTGCTCTTTACGTATCTTGAACATCTCTAGTATTATATAACTCATTGATTCAGCCCCACTTACTGACACTTTAACTGTTAACACAGACATGTTATCGGCTAAAGCGGCGGCAGCAGTGACCTCTGCTCAAAGTAAAACGCGCTCACTTCTCCGCTTTTCCTGACACCATCATAAAATAAAAACGTTCAGAGAGAATGATTCCAAGCTGCGTGTTGGACATTCTGTCAAGTATGGTTGAGATTTTCATTGTTTGAAATGACAAAATACGATTATACATGTTGCACTAAGGCAATGCTCCTTAATTCTTTGGCTCTGTAATACAGTCGCGTCATCCAGAACTTTCGGGAAATGCAACCGGGAGCTGATCTTTTTCAAAATATTTTTATTTTAAATTTTTTGATAATGAATTACAAAGTTTACAATCTTGAAACACCAAACATACAGGAAATATATTTGTGCATGTTCAGGGTGATGGAGTAGACCAAACGGATGAGTTCCTTACTTTTCCTTGATCTCAGATATGTGTAATGCTTCTTCCGATCTCCAATGAACAGAGCCGTTCTTTAACCACAGATTGAATTCAACTATAAAAATATAGGAGTGAGTGACTGGCTACTTTAAAGTAACTGTTGGAGCTTGAAAGCTCTGCTAAGTGTGCAGCAGTAAGAAGTAGGCAAGAGAATCCATATTCAGAATAACCCACTGATAAAGGTTAAAAACAGTGTTAAACTGTGTTAATTGAACTGTGTTAAGGACGTTTAAATCTGAATGCAACAGATATAGTGGACCGAATAAACTAAAATGTATTCCTGATTTATTTACTTCTTCATTTTTAATTGTATTTTTAGATTGAGAGTAGATTTAGATTTAAGTAAATTTGCACGAAAAACAATTAAAAAAATACAGTCAAGTTAATAGTACGGTACATGTTTCATACAAATTTACTACCAAAGAAGGGATGTACCAGAGGAAGTTATACACAACTTGCTCATCTTATTTTGTGTTATAAAATAAAATACAAATTGAGAAGATTGGATTTTAAAAAAATTTCTAATTCAAATTTGGCACTGGCTCCAAAAGACCCATGAACTGTGCATGCGTGCATGCTGAGGTTGCGGCTCAGCCTCAAACAGTGGCTCAAAGTCCCCTGCTCTACGTTAACAGTCCCGCCCACAACTCAGAGGTGAATTTCTGATGAATTTCCAATGCTCTGCAGAATCTATGTCCTAGAAAAATCACACAGGGTTTTGGATTTTGGCTAAAAATGTCATAATCATGATTAAAAGCTTTGAAAATAGATCAGAAGATGGTTGGAGTGGGACTTTAAAGGCTTTCCAGATCAGGTATTGATCAGGTTAGAACGGCAGCAGTCTGTGACCGATGCACATTTCTGTCTTACCTTTACCGATGACCAGGCCACACTTGTCAGCAGGAATGGTGTAGGTTACTTCCTGGAGAGGACCTGGAGAGCCCATTGTCCAGTCACCACGACCTCTGACCCGACCACTGCGCAGGGTTGAGCCAAAGCCGTCACGCTCCTACACAATGATAAAAGCAGACGAGGCCGTCACGAAGACCCACAGGTCAGAGTTCTGGCGGTTCTGACTCGGTTCAGGTCTGTGATAAAGGACCTCACCTGTGCAGTCTGAATCAGATCGTTGATGAGGTGGACGGCGTGCTGACAGCGGTCTGGCTGACCCATCACCATGGCAACACGCTCAGGACTGATGCCATCATCTAAGCGCAGAGAGCAGAAACAGAGCAGGAGAACAGATCTGAGTCTGGATTAAACTGATGCACAACAAAAAAACATTTTCGAGAAGCACAAAGCTCTTTAGATCACATTCAAATCACTCAGACATAAAACAATTATCTTAAATTCATTGAATCATCTGACAAACTCCAGATGGCAGATTATTTGAACTGATCCTTTTTAAAATATATTTTAATGTCATACACATCAGTTTATGCATTATTTTATTTTTAAGATCCTAAAGCTTCAGTTACCAAACTTTCTGACATGACTGACCATCACCTTACTGTTGTACCGCAACAAAGATTTTAGGAGAAAATCACTTCTAGTCAAAAACCTTTCATGTAAACATGAATCATAATAACGACTTCTTGTTCTAAAGGAACCAACAACATAGTTTCCAAACTTTCTCACAACTAATTATCACTAGTTTCTAATTAAAACTATTATCTCCTAGTTTATAATTCTACTTTTACTTAACTGTTCAAGCTTTAAGCGTTAAAAGATATAAATGGTCAATCCAAAAAAAAAAACCTGGATTCGTATTTTAAATTTGTTCTTTATTTTAGGTGGTGGTTCAGGCATAATCAGGTGGTTGAGAAGTTCAGCAAATGATCGTAGGAATGGCGGTTCGATCCCTGCTCACTCCAGCCAACAGACGTTAAGCCTCCTTGCTTCTAGTGTGTGGCTCCACTGGTGTGTGAATGCCTATGAATGTCCCAGTGATGGTCAGAGGCGCCGCGTTTGGTAGTGATGATGGGAAGCTGTGGCTACATCAGTAGATCACATCACCATGTATGAAAGTGAAGTGTGAATGAATTTGACTGATGCAAACAAACCTGTCTTAAACTGGATACGGACTCCAGCGTCATTCTGGATCTTCTTGATCATTTCTCCATTTCTGCCAATCACGATGCCAACAGCAAACCTGGGAACAGGAACCTGCAGAGACGAGGAGCATCAAGATCAGCAGGGACAAAAACTGAGTAGCAGCAGGAGGCGTGTTGGTGGCAGGCCTCACGTCCAGGCTGGTTCCTCCAAGTCGAACGCCAAAGTCGCTGCGTCCCGATCTGAAGTCCCCGTCCTTCTCTCGTATCACCTCCAACACCAGCTCCCTTGCTGCCTGAAGAAACAGACGGAGGACAGTTGGTTCTCCTTCAGCGACTTTGTGAAACCGTTACAGCTCAGAGCTTATCTGATGGTTTCTCACAGCAGTACTGCAGAACATTCCAATCTTTGGAGACGGGGGATTTCTTTAGGAAAGAAAACAGTCATCTTCTAACCCAACATTTTTTAAACTTGTTCTGTCCAACAGCTGAGCAATCAGATATGAGCCGAGAGCCTTTTGTGTTTGACAGACACACAGATATTTCAACAGTGTTTGAGAGGTTTTCAGTCTCTCTTGAGTGAGTTTGATCATTTTGGTTCTTTACAGTCCTTCAGAAACAGTTCTACAACTGGAAATAAGCACATTAGAAACACAGCAGCAAAAACACCAAGTCTTAGACTCCTGACAAACACCAATGCGAAGTCATCCCCACTGTGCATGCGACCGCTCCCTGAGCCAGAGTGAGCCTTCTGATTAGAATAGTCCGAACAGAACCGCAGAACCTGGTTTCAGTTTGACGTGTAAGACCTAAGCTCTGCTCCAGTACACCAAATGGGAGAAAACCTTTTTGGTTTGGTTCCAGGTGTGTTTGCTCACATATGACAGTCAGTGAATCTTGCTCTGGATAAATGCTGTGGCCACTGACACTTCATTGTAATAAAAGACTGTAAAGTGCCCCCCCACCCTACACACAATAACTAAAAGCCAAATTACCACTGTTGTGTTCCACAGACAAAAGTGAATTCTTTTGATAATGTTCACAATGGCTCAAACATGTTAGATTGAGTGAGAATATTACAAAACTGTTTCACCTAAAAACAGAAGTGTGGACATACGCATGTTCAATGTCGTGGTAAAATATCAATAAAATGTCACATTTGGGTTTCTTGGCTTTCCCTCATTACATAATTACTCATTAAATTAAACAGGTCATAGACCGTGTTAAACAGCAAACGCATAGAGCACAGACTGATTAGAAATCAATACAGAAATTCTTTAGAAAAAAGTTTTTATCGGATTTCATTATGTTGTGACTTCCTGCCTGCTTGCATTCCACATAATGTTTTAACACCTTTTGTTTTTCTTTGTAACATAATGTATTCATTTGTCTAGTAAAAAATATAGTTAGATTTTCTTATCTACTGGTCAACTTGGGGGTCAAAAAATTAGGTTTTGGTCACTGGGAGTGTGACTTCCTAAATCAGCTTGAAGACTGTTGATACCAACAGTGTCGTGTTTCTCTTTATGAGATGCTTAAGCTAGTGGTAGCTCACAAAACATCGGCTGCACTGATCTGCAAACATGTTTACAGCATGTTTTTAGTTCAACTTTGTCTTTGAGCCAATTTCCAAAGGAGATGTTAATATAAAACACTTTTGTTAAAAACATTCCATCATTTGTAATTTTTGTTAAAGAAAGAAAAAAAAAACTGTTCAATCTAAAATTGAATTTGGAATAGGAAAACTTGGAGATTTTATTTTTTGGCTATTTTGCCAGGTCCTTGTTCACCCTGATGTGAACTGAGGTTCTGTCAGGAGGAGCTGGGTTTGCTTGTTTGAGTCCCACTAGTGTTCAGGTCAGGTTAACACCTGCCAGGCTCAGTTGACCATCAGGGGAACCCAGGATCGAATCAAATCTCAGAGTCAAAATCCCCCACCATGACCTCAACCAGCCGAATAGTGCCATCACGAATGTGGCGAGTACCTGCACTTTGTAGGGGTCGCCTGAGATGCGCAGAGGCTTGTCGGCTCCCGTGGGCATGGGGCCGTCCTGAATCATCATCATCTTCACCCCGGCCCGCTCCTATAAGAATAAAAGCCTAAAGTTTAAACTCCATTATTTATTTTGTTTAAATCCTCAGTCAAACAAACCAAAACTTTAGGATCGCTTAGGCAACTTGAGAGCTTTAAAGTTCGTTTTGATCGTTCGGCTTTCTATTCATTTGGTTTCCTGTCTGCAGCAAAGGAAACACTGAAGAGCAGATTTGCTCAAACCTGTTTCTACCTGCAGTTGCTTGATGGTGTCTCCTCCTCGGCCGATTACCAGCCCCACTTTGCTTGCTGGAATCAGCATCTCCTGCACAGAGGTCCCGCCCTCATTGTCACCGTGGAAACCAGGGCCGTTCCTGCAGCGCTCCACTATCTGGACAAGCAGTCGCTTTGCCTGCCTGAAAAACAGTCATCTAATTGGTCAAACATGAGAAGAAAACCTGGAAAAGTGAGGAAAACTCACACTGGCAGGACACGCTAATTTATGACTGAAGTTACTGATTAAGGCTAAACTGATTAATACAGAAATGCTTTTTCAATTATTTTAAGTATATTCTTTCCACCTAAAAGATTTAAATCCTCATGTAAAGGTCTACATCACACAAACATAACCAGAAGATATGCAACTATTTTAAAAACAGGTAGAGTAATAAAAGATTACTACAACATCTTCTTACAGATATTCAACATGCATGCAGAAATTCAATGCCTTCAGCATCCTCTTCATCACACAGTAACACTGTTACCACCTACAATGATGAAGTCAATTCTGATAACAGCAAAGAAGCCCCAAAGCATCGCACTGGCACAGTCATGTCTGATGTCCTTCATCTGAAAATCTGGGTTAGTTTGGAACCAGATGTACCAAGACATACAACTTCGACAAAGTGGCAGAAACGCAGCACAGAAAACAGGCAGAGCGCCATGACTTGAACGGGAACTCACTCAATGCTCTCTGGAGTTCCCGTCAGCGAACACGGCCGCTCCATCAGACCTCCACTGTCTGCAAACACAACACAAGTTCAATCTCTGACAGCTTTAACCGCAACAGATCAACACCACATCAAACTCACCGGCCGCTATCTGGATCTTACAACCCGATTCCAGTTGGATCCGTGTGATCTGTTCTCCTCCTCGACCAATAACTGGATCAGATCCATCAAAAGAGGAGGTGGACAGAAAATCAGATACCAGTTAGAAAAACAAGTCACCCTTGATGAAGGTGATAAAATGTCCTACTGGGGAGAAGACAGTAGAAAAACTGAGTTCTGAACTCTAGAAAACGCATACAGAGGAACCTTTGATGTGTTTGAGTAAAAACCACAGATTTAAGTTAAAAATGATGAGATTAGAAGATGAGTGTTTCTAAAAACTTAATTCAAATACCAGTTGAGAAGAAACTTCCAAACATGGCACCGACCAAATGAGTAAAAGCAAATCAGCCCGATTTAGATGAGCGATGGATCAGAGCATTCCAAAAACAAATAAAAGCATTCTAAAACTAGAACCATTACACTTATTGGTCTGAAAGTCAAGTTTAGATTGTCTAATCAAGTTTGGATAAAAGTTTAGAGAACTTAAAGAAACAGAAGAAAACTTTACAGAAACTTTATAGAGATGTCTTACAGGAGAGCCTGATATTTGGGTTGTGAAGTGACCACACTAACAGTTCTAAGGTTCAATAACTGGAGGAGACTGACAGACGACGTTCAGATTAACTTCTAACTCAAGTTAGAAAGGAGAAAATGTGGAGCATGTGATTCTGGTTTGTAAGAGAGCAGCCGTCATACTCACTGAAGCCCACCATTCTGTCTGGAACCTTGTAATCCTCTGTGATTACTCTGCTGTAACACACACACATTAACATTAATGTGACTGAGTCAAATAATTACGCTGATCCTTCAGCAGGAGGACAAAGCTATAAAATTTACATTTTCACACCGATGTCAAGCAATACCATGAAGCTGAGCGTGCTTACTTATTGTGTGTTTGATCAATAAAAAGTGCTGCATGTACCTTTGATGGCCCATGGCTGGCAGCTGGTTACCTACTGAGAGATAGAGACAAGAATTAGAAAGAAAAGAAACTTTCTACTGAGACTGTCTCTGAAATGGGAAAGGATTCCACCTTTTGTTCTTAAAGTCCCACTCCAACTATGTTTTTTCTAATGTAAAATCGTTCCCAGGGGTCTTTAATTTTGACTATGCAGTTTTTGGCCAAAATAAAAAAAGCTGCTGTTTTTTAAAGACATTGTTTCTGAAGTGCAGCAGCAGCTTATTAGAAATTCCCCTCTGGATTGTTTGTGATTGGACTGTTGGCGGCCGAGCCCTAAGTTGATATGCCAGCATTCCCTTGTTTACACTCTCTCCTGCAAGCTTACAAAACCTCACAAGCCCTAGCTAACATTAGTGAAGCAAAAAAGGGCGAGCAATATCAGTGTTATCCAGCAGTACAGTTTTGATTGAGATGGTGGCTCAGACGAGGAAAATTAAGACATCAATGGATCTATTTGTTTGCAAGTGGACGATCACTGGTTTTTAAAGTACCAGTGTGAAGCCCACTGAGACGGCTATGGTCGTGATACTGGGCTACATAAATAAAATTGAATAGAATCAGAATGGAGCAGAGCGGGGAGAGTTGGGCCCGCCCATTGTCAGGTGCTGCGTCACAAACTCAAGCTTTTTCAAACTGCTGGGTTTTACCTGCTCTGATACTTGATTTGAATAAAGAAATAATCAGAAATGCAGTTTTAATCTTAAATTATTTTATAAATGTCCTCCATTGTGAGAAAAATGCTATAAAAACATGTTAATACATCAAAACAGGATTTTCATTGGAGTGGGTCTTTAAACTAAAAGTTTGTGGCCTCAGGTTGCAGATTTGGACCAACATTAAAGATGAAACAAAAACATTGGAGTTTCTTAGTTCAAACTCAAAGATCTTGTTCAACTCCAGTGCACTGTTGGATGATTCTACTTCCCATGATTCAAAACAACAATAAAAAAATAAAAACAACAGAGTTAAAGTATTTATTTAGGACACTCAAAGTAACCAACAGTTAAAGACATGTTGAAAATTGTGTAAGACAGTGTTGGAATAAATAAATTAATTCACCGTATGTCTTCCAATAATTGCCGGTTTTTTATAAACGCTGGTCTCCAATAAAAGCCGGGTCTAACGAGTGTTTGTTGTAATAGACGCCGGTCCCCAATAGTAGCCGGGTTCTTTTAAGACCCCCAATGTCCACTAGCAACCATTAAGAGTTTTGGTTCACATAAACCAGTTAGAGAAAAACATGGAAACACGAGGAAAAAGAAGTTTATCCATCAGCACCAGCATTCACTAAAGCCAGAAGAAAAGAATAAGAGAGCAGATTTTTTAAAATTGGTCCTGGAGAACAGAGCATGGCGCTCCAGTTCAGAAAATCCAAAAGATTCTTGCATTTGCTTCTTTTCGACTCACATAAGCATTTCCTGTCAGCTAAAACTGACGTTTGTCAACTGCTGCAGAAGAGTCCATGTCTGCGCTGTCTCATCAGAGCTATTACATAGTCCATGTAGTTTGGTATTGACACAGATTTTTTTTCTGTTTTCTTTTCATTTACCAACACTGCAAAATCCCTTTCTATCATAGCTTTAATGGGCCTTGAATTCACCCTTTCCCGGCAACATGTATGGGGAGTTCGAATTTCCTTTGCTCAAAGACAAAGTTGGTTTACCTCCTGCTGGTCCACAATTCAATTCCTCTTTTCTAAAATGTTCAGTAAGTCTGTGACAGATCAGCCAGTTTATAATCCTATACTGAGGTGTAACACGGTGGTGAGGTTTTTAATTGATTGACTCACAGAAATGAGACAAACAAACTCAAACTGTATTTTTTTTAAATCCCTATATGTATTTTTTTCCTTGGTATTTGAGAGATGCAAGTATTTTTAACTGACTGTGTCTCAGATTGTACTTTAATGCTTCACATCAGGTGGAATTGTCCATGCCGACTGACTCACCTCCATCTTCTCCGCCACGTTTCTGGTAGTACAGGGAGGGCTCGACGCTTCCTGAGGAACTGTTGAGGTGGGGCATGTTTTCTCCACCCATCTTACCCACCATCTAAAACCAGAAGGAAAAGCAGCTTCAGCAAAAAAAAACCTTGTTGGATCAGCAGATAAATTAACTCAACTCAAAAGTTGAACTCCTGTTTATGTTCTGGGTAACTGCAGTAGCATGTAGAAAAAAGGACGACGGCTCACCAAGTCCAGACTCTTTTCCATACATTTAAATATCGTGAAAGTGTATTCATTTCTGTCCAAAGAAATAACCTTACATAGAATACATATATGTACCCAATGTTAAATTGGTTTTAAGAATTTATTTACTGTGAGATAGACTGGGGTTCCAGATCATAAAATCTGTCCAAATTCTGCAGGCCATGAATGTTTGAAACTGACTCTCCCCAACTAATCATCTACTCAACTTAAAGCACCTCCACAGGTTTCCTATATGTCAATGCATTGTCCCATGAAAATTCACCAGCAAAAGAGACAACCGTGGGCTTTAGTCGATTAACAAAAGGACCAGATTCAAGAACCTGCAGACATCCAGACAGAGTGGAATGAGGTGGAGGAACAGCTACAAAAACCACCACATTCAGGAGATAAACTACAACTGTCGGGTCAAGACACTTCTGAGCCTGGACCAATGGAGGAAACGTCTCAACTGGACCAAGGACAAGAAGGACTGGACCGCTGGCCACTGGTCCAAAGCTCTTGCTTTCTGATGAAAGAAAAGTGTGAGAATCAAGGTCCAAAGGTTTGGAGGAAGACTTGTGAGGAGCAGAACCCAAACAGCTGGAGGTCCAGAGAGGAATCTCCATGATCAGTCATGATTTGGGCTGTAATGTCCAGCAATAATGTCGGTAAACTCTGCTTTCTTCAATCCAGAATCCCTGCAACAGTCCAGCAGAATGTTCTAGAGGACTTCATGATTCCTTCTGCTGAGGATCCGGATGGAGATGCAGATTTGATCATCCAGCAGGATCTGCCCTGCTGATACTATTGAAGTATTGGAGATAGAGACATCATTTTGAAAATACTTTATTTTGATTGACTTAATGTGATCATAATCTCTGTCTTTATGTTTTTGAAAAACTGAGAACTAAGTGATGATTCTCCACAGTTTTCTAATGTTCTTCAATCCTGTTTTCATGGGTTTTATGAGCTGGAACCACAATTTATGTAAGAAATAAACAAACACATGAAATCAATTCAATTAAAACAGTGGGCCCTGAATCTATAATCTATGAAAGTTTCATTTGTTGAATAGAACTATGGAAATGAATACAATTTTCATTATATTCAGATTTTTTGAAAAGGGTCTGTAGACCCAAAGTATAACACTACAAATGCACATTTTGACTTGCGTTCTTTTGAAGTTCTCATTGGAGTTAAATGGGTGTTTGTTGATCCTAATCGTAACAATGACATAAACACAAAACAGTGTTGTATTTCTCAGCTTTGCAGCTTCTCCTTGGGTTTTTGGTCAGTGAGAAACAGGCCTTTTAATGATGGTCAGATGGTCTAACTAACCAGGCTTCTTCCAGTGACGAGAACACAGACTATAACAAATGAGGTCTGAGCAGAGATCACTGTTCACAGTCCATATTGCCACCTATTCTGTCTGACAGTGTGCACTGTTTTTGTGGGTTTTCATCCACAAATTAATGAATAATACAGTTTGATAATTCATAGAAGACAAAAGTCTTAAGCCACATTCACAAATAACTTGATGTGTAACCCAAGGCATACAGTTTCAATGGTGTGCCAATGTACAGACATGATGAGAGGTCCTGCACGCCACGCCCAACACTCGAGCAACAGCACATTTCAGTCGCTGTGGTAAAACTTCCAGCAAGAGCAATGCAATGTTTCCAGATTTCAAATATCCGCGCTTTGGTGAAGTGTCTCATCAAATCAACCAATCAAGAACTCCGCTTTGGCAGTGACGTGTTGTTGTTTAACTCCAGCGGCAGGAGTCCAAAATCAACATGGAGGACAAACTGATTGCTATTCTAAATGTTATGGTATTTTCTTATTTATATCAAGACAATAATACAAATGTCTATTTGTTATTTTTTTCCCTCCACACACTAATGCGGGACAGACGGATGTCAAATTGGGTCACAGAGAGACGGTACACCCGAAAGCACTGTTGTTTAGACGCAGCCGCTGTACTGGATGGTGAACCTCACCGTACTGGGACTCTCTGATCTTATGAACACAGACATGGAGACCTTATTACCAACGCCTCTGCAGAGCTCGTCAACATAAATAAACATAAGTAAACATGATGCGTTAACTATTGCAGCGATGAGGTAAAAAAGCTTTAAAGGTAGCTCCCACAAGCGTCAGGTTTGTGAACATACCTTTAGACAAGCATCGAGCTGCGAGCTTGACACGTGTCAAAATATAGGCGGCAGATGCGAATTTGCCACGCGAACTGAATTTAATGTGAACATAGGGCAGGGTGAAATAGAAGTTTTTATATCACAATAGTTATTCTCATATCAGGCGATAACACATCAAAACATAAATTAGACAACTATATTTGACAAATTTGAACACTGTTGCACATAAGTGCAATCATCAGCAGGTTGTTTAGATTGAAATATTTATTTCCCGTCTAGCTAGGGGTATTCTCTACTTCGCGTCCTTTCAACTGAATCCCGTCAAAACTGGAGGATAGAGCTGCTAGATGTGCAGCAGCTACAGACAGATTAAAAGTGTTGGAGACAGGACTTGGAGACAGAACTGTTGTTAGACACTAATGCTATGATGCTAAGGCAATAAGCTGTTCCGCACTTATGTGTAATCATGGACCGGTTTAACGTTGGACCAGCCTTTAAGACATGGCGGACAAAAAAAAAAAAAAAAAACAAGATTAATTCATAGAACATTAATTACAACTGTATTTTCTAAATAAAAACGGAATTAAAACCACTGCATTTTAGCTGAAACTTTGTAACATAACAGAGTCGGTGTTGGACTGAAAACTCTCAATGATGTGCAATAACAAAAATGCAAAATATTATACTGTTGTTATACTGGTTGTTTTTTTTTTAATTCTAAAACTAAATGTGATTACCTGGAGGCCGAATTAGGAAATCTCTATTAAATCTGTCTTGAGTTTCAAGTTAGATGACAGAAAAGACGTGTTCATACAATTTAGAAATTACTTTCATGCAATGTCCTTTCCTTAAAAAAAATGTCTAAAAGTAAAACGCCTAAGTTACTTCTGTGTAAAATTGTTACTAGTTTAATCAATCAGACAATTTAGATTGGACAGTGACTCAAAAATTACATTTTGGCCCATGTAGTGTTAGTTATTTAAAACCTAACAATAAACAGAATAACGTGCACTGCAAATTGTGCAGAAGACATCTTCCTTCTAAAACTGGAAATCCCACCAACTTTTTAATCACCTGAAGCAGAGCCACCAAACAAGCTCAATCTCAGACTGAAATAAACCAGAATTCTCCAGAAAAACAACAAAGTTCAGACCTTCTCTGCAGCAACAGTCTAAACTACCAGAAGAAATTCAGAATTTGTTAGTTCTTAGCCTATTTACACAATGTTGACAAAATGTTTATCAATTTTATGTTTGTTCTGGAAAACTTAAACATTAGAATTTATTAGTGGAATTAATGCTTTGTTTTTAAATGGAACTGATAAAGCAGTTTAGTGATCTGTTTTATTGATGTTCTCTTTTGAAACTTTAAAGCGTTTGCTTTAATTTTAACTTGTTTTTTTTTTTACAAAATAAAAGTAAGCTCCTCGGGTTTACAGTCAAGAACAGCGCTTTGCTTAAATCAAAACCACAAAATTCCACATTCACTTCTTATCAAGTTAAAAAGAAATTTTCAATCCAGCTTCAACTGTGTAAAAGAAAAATACCAGTTCTCTGATCACCATCGAGATCCCCTTCCAAGGCCAGACTGATGCACAACACCAAACAGCAATGACTGCTGGTTCGTTTTGTTCAGCATCAAAAGACCATCTAAAGTACTAGAGCTGGTAGAGCAGAGTTCAGAGACTGCTCGGCTCAGAGCGAACATTGGTTTGCTGGTGACACTCAAACAGAACACAGAACCGCCTCTGCAAACTCTTCATCCTAACGTCTACCTTATAAGGCTCCACTGCAGCCTGAAGCAGCCGTGCATGTTTCACAGCATCTGCGTCAGAGGGTCACTGAACTCAGTTTCAGATAAGTTCTGATGCTTTCTTTGTAAGTGATGAGAAAGAAGTTCAAATATTAAAATGGAAACATGGATCAGTGAGTTGGATGAGGGACAGACAGGTGTTCACATCCTACAGGTAACCTTTATTCAAAGCAGCACTAAAAGTTGCTGGACTTCTGAAGGAAAAACTTGCAATTAATTGGCTTAATTATTTGGTTTGAATTTACTCAAGCAAAATCTATTGAAATTCAATAAACTTCTACCAAATCCTTATTGAACACTAAGGTGATAGAGTTGATGCACTGTGACATGTCCAGTCCTCACAAGAATAATGTCAAGTAGTTTAGGAGTTTCACACAGTTCACAGCAGCAAAGAGTTTGTTTTAAAGTCCCACTCTACTTAAAATCATGATTTGGGTGTTTTTTTTATAGCATTTTTCTTATGGGGGGAGGGGGACATAAGAAAATTAAGATTAAAAGTGTGCTTGAGCATTTATTTATTCAAATCATGATGGATTAGGAGCAGACTAAATAATGTTGTTTGTAAAAGCTTGTAGTTGTTGTTAAACAACAATCAGAAACCACAAGCTCCCTGCTAATCATCTGAGCTGGTATCTGGATCTAAACGATACGACAGGATAGCTCCAATATTGCTCACTTTTTGTTGCACTGTTAATGTTAGGTTGATTGTTGTAAGGGGCTGTAAGCTAGTGAAAGAGAATGCAAAAAAGTGCATGATGGGATATCAGTGGTAGGGGCGTGCCAAAATATCAATATGGTGATATATTGTGACATTGTGACAATCGTGCGATTGATTCTCGATGGGTTCTCACCAAGTATCGATCTTTTATTTTTGTTTGAAGAGGCTGTAAAACGTTAAATTTGTCATTAATTGGTGAGACGTTTCTTCTGAGGTAGATAGGGGGTGCGCATTGCGAGACTGGCTGCTGCGGGTGGACAGAGAAACAACAAGTAAAGAAAAAGTAAAAAAACTCTCCGGTAACATGCAAGTCCAAAGTATGGACTCACTTTGGATTCTACAGCAGTGCGGACAAGACCAAGCTACAGAAGGACAATGCAATTTGCAAGAATTGCATTGCAAAAGATCGGTACACTGGAAATGCAACTAACATGCACAGCCACCTATAGCAGCATCACCCGGAGTTGTGAGACAAAGACATCATTCTTGTTGGCTCGCAGCCGACACAGCCTGGCGTGGATGCCTTTTCCAGGCAAAGCTGCCACCGTCTTCAGCGAGGGCAAAACGGTAACAAACGGGATCGCTCTTTACATGTGCAAGGGGATCCGTCCCTACAGCGAGGTGGAAGAGGACTGATTTTGTTTTTTGAGTAATATATTAGAGCCACGATTTGGCATTCCCTCTCGGAAATACTTTGCTGAAAAAATGATTCCAGCACTGTACGTCCAGACCAGAGCTCAAGTTGGGATGGTGCTGGAAAGAGCAGAAAGAGTGGGGCTCACGTATGATGGCTGGACTTCGAGGGCAACAGAGTCCTACATGACATTCACGGTACATTTTACTAACGAGGACTGGGAAATGAAGTCGTATGTCCTACTAATCCGAGCAATGCACAAATCCCACACTGGTGCACACATTTCAGATGAACTGAAAGCAGCAGCAAATGAGTGGCGTCTTGATGCTAAAAGCCAGTGGTTGTCACTGACAACGCATCCAACATGTGTGTAGCAATGGAGCCAACAGGCTACCAACACGTTAGATGCTTTGCTCATATTTTCAATCTCGCATCCCAGAGTTCCCTGAAAGTAGCTTCTGTTGCCAAGGTTCTTGCCAAAATGAGGAGGATCCCAACATTTTTCCACAGATACACATCTGCAGCAGAAGCCCTAAAAAGAAATCAGAAACTCCTTGGCCTCCTTAATCAAACTGATCACATGCATGCCTGTTCGTTGGAATAGTGCCGATGAGATGATGTCCAGGTTTCTTGAACAACAGCCAGCTGTTTGTGCTGCCCTCTTATCACCCGAAGTAAGAAATGTGCAAAGTTGTAGTTTTAGTTTGTATAATTATTGTGGATAAAATGTAATATAAATAAAGAAATACCAATGCACAATTTATCCTTCACAATGAATAAATTCATACAATTAAATTACACATAAAAATAAATAGGCATATATTTAAATTACTAATAAACACCAACATTATAGTTATAATTTATAATTGACTAAAAAAAACACAATAAGATATGAATTTAATTAAAGCACTAACATTGACTGTGAATGAGTGTGCACTGACAGAGAATGGCATCTCAAGCGCCGAAGAGATGGTTGCAGCTCTTAAACCAATGCTTGTGGCAACAAACGTCATGTGTGACAAGAATCCCACCATTTCAGAGATCGCTGCTCTTCACGCCCAACTGCTGCACAACACAACCAGTACTGAAAATGGCTCTCCTCTGGTTCAAGAGATTAAGGGAGCCATCAATTAGGACCTTTCAAAGAGATATCAGTCTGAGGTGGAAACTGATCTCCTACAGATGCCCTCAGCACTGGACCTTAGATTAAAATCTCTTTTGTTTCTATCACCTGAAGAAGTGCAAGACACTTATGCAAAACTCAAGTCAAACGCAGCAGCTTTAAAGGAAGGTGATCCAGTGCCTTGTGGTGATGTAAAGGAGGATTTGGAGGATGAGGAGAAGCCACAGTCCAGCAGTGACACCAGCATCACCAAGAAAAGAAAGTCTGCACTAGTTGATCTTCTGGGTCAGACTTTCAGGAAGACCTCTCATGATCAGACACCATCGTGGAGAAAGAGATCAAACGATATCAAGATGCTCCTTCTCTGCCTCTCACTGAAGATCCACTCTTGTGGTGGAAATCTCAACGGCACGTGTTCCCTCTCATCTCCAAACTGGCCTCTTCTGAATATGCATTTGCATATTCCCGGGACTAGTATTGCAGCTGAGAGTTTTTTCAACTGCAGGAGATAACTTCTAGTTCCCCAGGAAGTTCACTCACTCCTGAACATGCTGACCAACTGCTCTCTCAAGAAAAATATGAACGTATAGAATGAACATCACATGCAGCTGTTTCCCAATTCTTTGTTCTCAAAAATGTTTACTTTTAGTTGCACTATAAGTTAATACTTTATCCACGGTCATTTTAATTTGAAAGCAGTAGGCTAAAAGCTTTATGTCTAAACTCAACTAAAATGAAAGTACCTAGCTGCAACTTGATTTTATTTCCTAGGAGAGTTTTAGTTTTGTTTACACCACATTTGCACTGAATGGAGTCACATTATTAACAAAGACACTTGAATTTGTTTACAAAACTTTATAGCAATGGTTTTGTTTTACAACAGTAAACAATGTGCCTGGCAGCTACTTGAATTATTACATTTTTGTTCTGTTGTTTACAACAATTTTGCACCAAGTATTGGCCCTGCTGTTCATGTTCACCAGTATGTCAACACTGGATTTTACGGATAATTCAATTCAGTCGGTGTTATTCCTTTTAAAGACATAGTATTACTGATTTCAGCAATGTTGCACAGAAGTGTATGTTATTTGTTGCACTAAATAAGACAAGTTGTTTTTTGTGATTCTGTTCAAACAAAAAAATAAATGGGGATATATTATCCTAAAAATATATATATATATGTGTTCTATATATTGTGAGTCAGAGATTATTTTTACCAATTATCGCAGTATTGTGATATTATCGATATGGTGAGCCACGCATCACTTATTGTATTGTAAGGTACCCAGTGATTCCCTGCCCTAATCAGTGGAGGCTTACTTCCATGCCAACAGTCCCACCCACAACTCAGATTCACTCAATTTTAAAGTTTTGGCTAA
The DNA here is from genome assembly GCA_014656515.1 of Oryzias celebensis. Classification (NCBI taxonomy): domain Eukaryota; kingdom Metazoa; phylum Chordata; class Actinopteri; order Beloniformes; family Adrianichthyidae; genus Oryzias; species Oryzias celebensis. Next base: position 6,200,259 of record BNCR01000009.1, on the reverse strand, counting down.
AAACAGCACAATCTTAACTGAAAGACCACTGGGAACACTTTGAATATAGATCCAAAGATGATCAGAGAGGGACTTTATTCAAATGTTTATGTTAGTGTAAGAAAAATGAAAGGTGGAAGATCCATTTATTTGTAGAGCAAATACGATTGCAAGGCTTTCAAAAATATAAAATATGGTGGTGTCTGGAACAATGTCGTTCTCAAGGCTGGTGTAACTCTGACAAACTTTGTAGCTTCGCTTGGTGAGCCATAACGAGATTTGGTATGAATCTCTCGAGATTTGATCGTCATAAGGGGGCATGCGCAGTGACGCTGTTTACGGAAGTCAGGGGAGCCGTTGCATTCGCCAGGAGTGGCAGGGCTCTGGTAACCGCTGTGTGTGACTGTGACGAGGAACTGGTGAGTGTTTTGCTCATATTAGGGTGTTATTTTTGTTGGACACTCCCAGTTGTGGGTCCAGACACTTCATCCTCTTCTGGGTTATTTACACTAAACTTGTTATTGATTATGTTATGAATGTTAAGTTGTTAATTATGCTTGATTTAGAGTACTCTTCTTGAACTTTAGTTGTTTCTTTTTGTACAATGGACTGAAGTTTGTTCCAGTATTTTGTTCCTTCATTGTGAGAAGTCATTGTTTGACTCATTTTGTGCAGGCCAAGTTCTACTGAGTTTGGAAGCTGCTCGGCCTTGACTTAAGGCCCAACTCAAGCTGACAACTGTACCCAAGCTTGAGAACTCAGTCATGTTGGACTGGGCGGTAGGAGGAATACACACCTACACAGTTGCACATCAGTTTGGTGGGATCGTTCTATGAACTTTGTAAACCTAGCTAGAACTGAATTACATGGAGATGGATCTATGAACGTTTCAAGAAGATGGACAACAGACAATTAATTGAACTTATGTTTCTTTTTTTGGTGGCTACTTATTTTGTAAATACATATCTATGTTCTGCATCTCAGTCTTTGTTGTCACCATTAAGCACCTCCTCTGAGGAGAATCTTGGCCCATATTCTATTTTTAACCATAACTAGAGTTATTGAACCTGGTTACTGGGTTGCACTAGGATTTATGGTGGAGAGAGACACATTATCGGACAATTTTAATTTGGGCACTGGTAGCAAAATAATGCCAATTCAATCCTACACCACAGAGAGCAGGACTCTCCCAAAAAAAAGCTGTATTGTTCAACAGAATATGGGTTCCAACATGGAAATAAGTCAGTGGGGTTCAAATGGACCACACAGTTGAGTTTTGCATTTTAAACAAAAGTTTCATTGCTCACAGACTGGGGAAAAGTCTGAAATTCTTTGTTTTTTAGGTCCTTCTATAGGTCTAAAGCAGACATTTGATGGATGCCTGATGGGAGTTTTCTGCAGTTAGAGGACACTGCCATCTTTGAAGGAAACATTCAGAGTAGGGCTGGGCGATACATCAATATAATCAATTAATTCGAATTTTTGCTTTAGACATTTTTTTTTAACCAAGATTTTACTTTCCCAGATCTCTGCTTACTTGGGCTTGAGATGTTCAGAGGATAGTCAGCCCACCCGTCTGTTTCTCGATACGAGCAGACATGAAAACGGCAGCAACCAGAAGAGCTTTTTCTGCAAGGCTAAGGAAAAAAAAAATGCTCGTTGCACAATACAAGCGCACGCGACACGTAAAGCGTCCCCCCCCCACACCTACAGCTTCCGTACATTTCTCTGTGTAGCGTTTAGCTTAGGCTGATGGAGCAGCATGACGTGGAGGTTTTTAACTGAATCCGAACAGAGTTTAATAAAAAGTGTTGATTTGGAGACAACGGTGTTGTTACACACTGATGCTATCATGCTACGACAAATGCTATGCTAACGAGCTATGCTGCTTGTCGCCACTTTGTGACCAATTTTTTGTCCGAGAATATTTCTGTGGAGCGGACTTTAAGATGTGGAGGATAAATACAAAAACGTAATTCATGGGACATTCATAAAAACTGTATATTCTAAATGAACATAAACCCACTTTTAATCAACCTTTATCAACAATACCTAACATTACACGGCCACGGCCAGTGTCGAGCAGAAAAAGAGTGATTAGGAATATTACTTTTTTCTGTAACTTGAACAGAAAAAAGTAAAAAGTTCAAACTAAAAGTAAAGTCAAGTAAGCTTTTATTACCTGTGATCTGAGGCTGAATAAACTGTGCTAGTCTTTAAAGCTCCCAGATGTGCTCTTATTTTGACAATACCAAAATAAAGAAGGCTTTAGAAATGATATTTACAGTTTCTTGTGTTGTTTCTTTAATCAGTAGATTAAAGCAGGCCTGCCTATGTCATAGTTCTCTCTTCACTGCTTTCTGCTGACTCAAGTGTCCCATTCTGATTGACTGAACACACGTGGTCCAGGTAATCAGCAGGTAAACCAGGCAGGGTGGTTGATGTTACGCAGCCATGACTGAGGGCCTCAAACTGTTCCGGTTTCTGTCAGAGCGATTAAAAGGAAGTCCTTTAACTGGTCCTTTAACTAGTCGAGGAGTTGCAAACATTTGTTTACTGGATTTGCAATAAAATGAACAGAAAATGGCTACAAAAATGTTTTAAAAAAACAGAGACTTCTTAAGTAAATCATAGCAACTTTGTAAACAAATATGTCAACAATTCCGTTATGCACTTTCTAAGCATGCCATTGTCATCTGTATATCTTTGTCACAGCTGGGCAGCATTTTCCATATATTCTAAAACAATCTGCTCCTTTCTGATTACAACCCCCCCGCCCACACACACACATTTTTGCCCAATCCACATCCCTCCAACGGCCTTAAAAACAATGTACCAGAATGTAGGAGGCAGCAACCCGGTACCCTGTACGCCTGGCAAGCTTTTTTTATACCTGAGAAATGACAAACTATGGACAGCTAATCATGTATGACAAAACTGGTGCCGTTTTTCCTCTGCGTCTCCTCTCGGGGCTGCTCTTCATGGGAACTAAATCAATTGAGTATTTGTAGCCTTAGCCTGAGTTAGCCTGGGTGCACCTTAGAGAACCACCAAAGCGCTTTGCACATGGGTCAAAAACTGTCAACTCACATATAAAAACCAAAATGGGGCAGGTCTTTGACCTAAACTTCCCAGATCATCTCAGAATTTAAAGAAATATCCATGTTCCCTGCTGGTATGCAAGTGTCAGCTCCAGCCTCTAAACCTCAGCTGGTTTTCCTCAGGAATTCAGAGCTCAGGCAGAAGCAATGAACCAGCAACATTCAGGAGAACCTAATTAAAGCACGTTTTTACTCCTTCAAATGTCACTATTAGGTAATTGACGATGTACATTTATGTGCAGTTTGCGACTGAAGTAAGCGCTGCAGCCAGCTGGCTTAACAGGTTTCAATCTGCAACTGATGCAATTCCCATTGAGATTTGTTTAAAGTGAATTAAAGTAATACAGCTGCTCACATTTTAGTCGCCACTTTAAACAAAAACCCTGAAATGTCCAGTTTTGGTCAGAAAATCAGAAGTAAAGCAGAACCTTTCTAGGCTGTGATTTTCCTCACTGATCAGCAGGAATTTTTCGGGAACCAAGACCACCTCCGATCACACATAAACCAGGACAGGGGCTTCATGTAACGGTTGACTCTGAGCCAGTTTGGTGCAACAAAAACAAAATGTTTCCTAAAGATAGCAAAGATTTGAGCAATGATTGGTCAACTTGAGTCCCAACAGAGGTTTGTTCCCACGTGAAGTCCGTCAGACTCATCTGTGGTAGTTTCAGAGTAAAAACTGAAGGGAAGATTTTGGAGCTGCTGCCAAACTTGGTGACTTGTTTGGTCTTGAACTTTTCTCTCCTGCAGAGAGAACTTTGGTTCCAGGCTGACATGAGGCTGCTCTGCAGCTGACAGCTCTCACAGCTTCAAGGTGCACCCAAGTGTCCGCTGGGGGCCCCAATGGTCCACCTGTCCAGGTGAGTGTCCCCCTGAGCCGCTGGACCAGGTGAGCAGTCAGGTCGAGCTGATCCATGAGGAAATCAGGTGAATCGATCAGCCCAGAGCACAGGCAGGCACACCCCCGCCGCCTGTAAGTGGCTCTCAGACTGTTGCATAACTCCAGCCTACTTTCTACCAACTTACCGTAAACAGCGGTCTATAACGGGAGGGAGGGGGGCTGCTGCCCCCACTTTACCGCTGGAGTTCAGTGCGACCCCCCCCCCGGCAGGCAGCAGCTCATAAGGTACCGGTCCGGGCGGGGGCCCGGGCCCCGCTGGCAGGGCAATTTTCACCCCGCAGACCCAACAGGTCCTCCGCTGCCTGAGTGACACGTGTGGCCAAACTTATCCCCCCCCTCCTGTGCTCCCCATGAGCCTCCCCGGGCTGACAGCTCCACAAACTCCCCGTAAACTACCTCCCACACCGTGTCAGCACCGAGAAAGTGGACCAAACCGGACCGAACCGGTCTAAAGTCCAACTCCGAGCTGCTTTCAAAGCTAGTTAGCATGCTAAGTGTGTGGAAAGTGTGCGCGCGCGTGAGTGTTGCAGAAGTTCGGAGCACGAGCTCAACAACACGGCCAAACCCAGGAAAAGTGCTTCGGTTCGGTCCAAACAGCCCAGCTCGGCTCTGAACGGCTGCACGCTGAGCGGCGGTGCGGTTGTTACCTGCCGGGCCCGCTGAATGACATCGGCCAGGCCGTCAGCCTTCAGCCCCGGCTGGCTCGAAGAGGCCTGCAGCTCCGCCATCACAGCTGCTAGCCGGATTAGCTCGCGCTGTTAGCTGCTGCCTTCAGGGAGCGCGAGGCGCGAGACCTCTCACTTTGACGCTTTTTAAGACTCTGGAGTTCGTATCCTTCTCTCTGATATCAGGGTAGACAAGAGAAGCACGGTCATAAAAATACCCAAATGTAGTGAAAACTACAAACTAAAAGTTAGTTGGCAACCGTCTTTAAGTCAGCAGCCATTGAAAGATAAATAGAAGGCATTACACTAAAAATACACAATTTTTAATTGATTAAATTAAAAAATATTTTTAATGGTAAATCTTCTGAAATTTTGTCCCAGGTTTCAGGAAGCCAAGGATGGAACTACAAGGAAGGAGGCCAAGAGGAAGCCTAAAGAGGAGCTTTGTTTTAAAGGATGATGTGGTTGGAGTGAGTGAGGAGAAGGAGAAGGTTCGATGGAGACAGATAATTTGCTGTGGCAATGTCTAAAGTGAGCAGCCAAAACCATGAGTTCTTTGTACATGCATTGTTGGAAATGGGCAAATGGTTGTGGTTAGTGATGAAACTTGAATCTTTCCTGGTTTTCATGGACCAGTGTTTTATCTCCAATACCAGGGGTGTGAATGTGATGATGTACTGAATGCAGGTTTTGAGAAAGTAACCCAATTCCCTGAGCTGCACACAGACAGTTCTTTCCTGGTGTGGGCTATGCAGCTGGAAAACTTCACTGTTATGCAGGATATGGCTCACTTCAATCTCATCTGGAAGAGCAGTCCTTGTTGGACACCTCAGCACATGAAAATCCTGGTTATGTCAAAACCAACACTTTATCTGTGATCTCCTGCTTTTAACTATTTTTGAACTGGTAAGTGTAAGTTCTTGGAGGTCTCCTACTGTCCACCACGATCTCCCTGGTTTTACTGGTGTCTGGTGCAGGGTTAGTTTAAAAGAGTTATGCTTAGAAAAAAGCTCAACGATATTAAACATTGATTTAGGCACTGGTAAATGTTCACAATCCATTTTGAAGACATATACCTTTCTCTGACACCAAAAATGGGACGAAAGGTTAACAGAGTACTAAAATGACCACAAAAAGTCACAGAACTTCCTTTGTGTTTTCTTTTTAATGTAAAGCCACCTAAATTACAGCATTTTTCTGCTGTTAAAATGTTTAATGCAATAAAATATGAGTAAATCAAATTTATAACGGAAATACACTTAATTTGTCAAAGTCCACCACAAGTATTTACATTTCATGATTTTGTTTCTTATTTTATTGCAGAAAATCAGTTAACGTCAAACGCAGACCGAAAACCCACAGAGACGTTTGCAAGTTTTGCTCTTGGGAGTGGCACATCCTGTTCATAGACGATCTCCATGGCGGCTCAGCTGTTGGAAAGTCGTTTCCGCTTCCGCGTTGAATCACGTGTTTGAGCCAGCTCCACAGGTGGAGCGCGTGAAGTTTTAGCGCGAGAGGAACATTTGCTGCCATGACGTCTGCTATCAGCTGCTATCGCTCTTCATCCCCTGCCATGTTTGTTTGTTTCAGTGACCTTCGACCTTTGAGGTCTTTCCGGAGCCGTTATCTGTATTGATTTATCTGCTGATTTTTGGTTTGATCAGAAATTCTTCAATTACTTAAGACGATCTGCGGTTCTTCCAAAAATCTATTACAAACTTCACAACAATAAAAAACCGAAACAAATGACGAGTTTTCAAAGCCTCTGGTTCTAAAAAAAAAAAAAAAAAAAATATATATATATATATATATATATATATATATTAATGTTGTTAATTAATTAAAGCTGTTAATCGATTAAAAAATAATCTGATTATTCACAATTTTGGATTGTGGTTAATCACAAACAATCACTTGGTAAATTTTATACAACAATATGCAGCTTTTGAACCAAAACAAAAAAAAGGTCAGAGAGAATATTTTTGTCTGAAGTGTTTAATGTTAACTCTGATATCCCAGAAATGTAATTTGTGTGCACAAAAAACTTCAACAATAAGAGAAGCAGAACTCTAAAGACTTTAATGTCTGCAGTATTGCTCCAAAAATACATAGGTACAGCCATAAGAAACAAATTGTGTGCTTCTGCACTTCAAATGGTCTGGGTGAATATTCTATTCTGATTGGCTGCTGGTTGTTCAGGAAGAAGTTCCAATCACAATGTTCTATTTGTGCAGGCTTCTTCAAAACAAACTTTTTCCTCATAATGTGGACAAAACCAAGCTGGTAAGAGGAGAACTTTCTTTCTGATCTGTTGCTTTATTGAACCTATCATGACAATCAGTGCAGACATATATATCGCTTTCCTTTGCCGCTGCAGTCAACGTCTGTCGGCTCAGCGACGTATTGAAATGTTACCGTGACAACGGGCCGCATTACTTGTCAAATAGTCTAACTTTTTTTGAAAAACTGATCTAAACCTAAAAGAATAACAAGAATAAAGTTCTAAAATCCACAGAATACTTATTTGTTTTGTAAATGAGCATGTTATAAGAGGAATTGTGCCCAACGAAGTGTGTACTTTCAGAAATTGACGCACACTGCGGAAGTCTGAACTGGTGGAAAGTGGTTGCTTCGTGAGTGTGATTAATTTGCGTTAATATATATTAAAAATTCAATTTTTTCATTAATTGCGTGTGTTGATACGTCATCTTTGCCAGCCCTAATAAAAATACAAACTAAAGATGCAGTGACTATGACTTTCACAAAGAGTTGTAACAACAATCACACAAGGATTCTGTCAAAATAAATCTATGACTCACAAAAGGATTTTGTTTTTCAGAATTTGAACAAAAGTATCAAGTTAAATTCAGGCTGCGCCCAGGGAGAGTCCTCTCCAAACAAAGTGTGGCATTGCAGTATAGATCCATTTCTAAGCCCATCCATCCATTTTCTTTATCTGCTGAGGGACGATCATCAGTCAACCTATGAAGCATGTCATAGGCCTGTGTAAACGGCATACAGTGTGAAGGATTGAAACGATTGATGCTGGTTGCTAACAAAAAGAGCTTTATTGCAGACTGATTGAAACTGAGAGAGCATGTATCAGCTCCTCAGCAGCTATCAGGTCCTCTGAGGCAAGGGTCAGAAAGGAAAAGCCTCTGACAGCAGACCGGGCTCAAAGCCTTTACACGCAAAACTCAGGAGCTGCCTGATGCTGGTTTGTTGTTTCATTCTCACCAGCAATTTAGATTAAAGTTTTAATAAAACATTGATCTGGAAGGAAAAGCAGAAGATAAAACTATTAGATTATTGTGAAAAAAGGACACCAGTTTCATATAAAATAAAATAATAAAAAGGAGAAAACAAAATCTTTCATATTTGATAAAAGATTTTGTAAAAGCAGGGGTCTCCAACTCAATTTACAGTCTGGCTAAGGCTGGGCCGCAACCTTCCGTGCACGCAGGTCGTGGGTCATTTTTAGCTTTAATCCAAAACCCTGTGTGGTTTTCTAGGACATAGTTTCTGCAGAGCATCAGGAATTCATCAGAAATTCCCCTCTGAGTTGTGGGCGGGACTGTTAGCGTAGAGCAGGGGACTTAATTTACTTTGAGGCCACTGAAGGCAGAGTCTGTTTGAGGCTGAGCCGCAACCTCAGCATGCACGCATGCACAGTTCATGGGTCTTTTGGAGCCAGTGCCAAATTTGAATTAGAAATTTTTTTAAAAATCCAATCTTCTCAATTTGTATTTTATTTTATAACACAAAATAAGATGAGCAAGTTGTGTATAACTTCCTCTGGTACATCCCTTCTTTGGTAGTAAATTTGTATGAAACATGTACCGTACTATTAACTTGACTGTATTTTTTTAATTGTTTTTCGTGCAAATTTACTTATAAAACTCTCAATCTAAAAATACAATTAAAAATGAAGAAGTAAATAAATCAGGAATACATTTTAGTTTATTCGGTCCACTATATCTGTTGCATTCAGATTTAAACGTCCTTATTAACACAGTTCAATTAACAATGTATGCAAACATTTACTCACCATGTGGCGGCTAACCCTCTAAGTTTTACCTGCAAGAGAACAAAATGCTGGCAACTGGCGAGTGTTAATTTTGGACCCTTCAAAACAAGAGTCTATCTCAATAGAGTCCATTTCTATTGGGAAAAAGTTCTATCACAATATATATTGTTATTGTTTTACTGCCCAACTCTTTTTCCAATATGAAAATCACGGAAAAAACAAAAAAAAAACCATTTGGTTTTCTATATAAACAAAGTTATTCTTTATCCTAAAACTATCAATCTGAAAATAAGCATTTATTTTGCTGTTAGTGTTGGGGATTTGTTTACACATGAACTCCACAAGTTACCATAAGCATAGATGTTAAACATACTATATTTGCTCCTGCTGTGTTAAAAGGAATTATTTCTTAAACTTTGTTTAATTCAGCATTTCTAAACATCAGTCATTTGGGAATCTCTGGATGAGCTTTGAAGAAGTCACTTTTATTTATAGAACTCCAAATACCCAATGTCTAGGAAGTTCTGAACAGAATTTACATTGTTAGGGACCCACTCCAATAAAACTTGAGTTTTTGGTGTTTTTAACATGTTCTTGTGGAATTTTACTCATAATGGAGGATACATATGAAATAATTTAAGATTAAAACTGCATTTCTGAGTATTTCTTTATTCAAATTATGATGGATCAGGAGCAGGGAAAAAATGCAGTTTAAAAAAGCTCAGGTTGCTGACGCAGCAACTCAAATGAGTGGGCCAGTCTCCTTCCTCGCTCCTTTCTGATACATTCACTTGCAGACAAATAGATCCCTGTACTTCTTTGTTTTCCTCGTCTGAGCTGGAATTTGAATCATAACTGTTCAGCTGGATAGTTCTGATATTGCTCACATATTTGTTGCTCTGCTGTTAGCTTGGGGGTGTTAGGGGCTGTAAGCTGGCAGGAGAGAGGGAAAACAGATGAATGATGGGATATTAGTGGAGGCTAGTTTCAGCTCCAACAGTCCCGCCCACAACTCAGAGGGGAATTTCAAAGAAACTCCTGCCTCTCTGCAGAAACTATGTCTAGAAAATGGCACTTTTTTATTTTGTCTAAAAGTGGTGTAATCATAGTTAAAAGACCACTGGGAAGAATTTTAAAATACATTAAAAAAATGATGGGAGTGGGACTTTATGCATACTGCTCTGAGATGAAGAGCACACATTCAAAAATAAATATTATTGTTTTATGGCCTGAAACTCTATTCACTTAATGCTAGAACAAGTGAGAGAGTGACGGTCTGTGAAGAACAGATTTCTAGAGGAGTGGAGACTAAGGGGAACGGTTGATGTCATGACCTGAGTTCACCTTCACACTGAGGCCTCAACTAAATCATTGTTTTCCATTTCTATCATATAGACACTCTCAGGGATTTCATGTTCAGACTGGACCACTGGAATGGTGTTCCTAAAGCCCAAAGCACATCCAGAACTCCTCTGCCAGAGTTTGGATCAGAACCAGAAACACTAACCAGACCACTGCTGCTCTTAAGTCCTAACACTGGCAGCAGGTTAGATGTGGAATAAATGTTAAAGTGCTGATGATAATCAATAAGTCATTCATTGGTGTAGGGCTTAAACACTTCTCAGATCTCCCTTGATGGACTCTTCTTTCAGATGGTTTCTCTGTGGTCTCTGCAGCCCTGCGCCTCCTGACAGGACCAACTTGTTCACTGCAGCTCAGAAACACGACTCTTCATCTCAGGTTCTCTTCCCTTTTTTAAAACAGATGGTCACTGATAACCTACACAGCCCCCTGCTGACCACAGGTGACTCTCCAAACACCTGGCTGGTGGTGTCAGATGCTTCGTCCTGCTGATGAAGGAGATAAAAACTCACGCTCAGGGAATCCACCAGCCTGTTTATCTTTTGGAATCTGTAGCAGCTGAAAGGAAATTCCTGTTAAAATCTTCCTGTGAGCTCCAGACTCACCTGACAGTCCATGTGAGGACAACTCACCCATTTACTCAACCGATCAGAGGTGCAAAGAACTCCTGAACTTCTTCAGATCTTCAGGAGAACCTGTCATCGTCCTGAATCCTAAACTCAAATTTGAAAACAGTACATTCATCTGAACCAGATGAGTGACTCCCATTATGAGTTCAAGTAAAAGTTAGGATTAAAATGTTTCAAATGATGTCTGAATAGCCAGTAACTGGAGTAAAGCTGCTCTTCTGTGTACTGTATCTCATCACAAACCTGCTATTGAACTAGTTTCATGTTCTTCATTTCAAATAATGGACCTCTGTATATATAAGGGTGTATTCAGACTGGAAAAGTCAGTTGGTTTGCATAGAGTCCTGAATCTCGTGTTTGGTCTGCATTCAGACTGCTGTTAACCAGACGTTTCTGTTTCAAACTAAAAATTATAAGCAAAATCATGTGACTAAAGATATTTTCACTTATTGGCCAGGAATTATGAGGGTGCGGCAAAGCAATGAGAGAAAGCTAGCTAGGATAGTTAACTTGTTTAAACTATACACACTTGGACACAATTGTTGGTACCCTTTGTTTAATGAAAGAAAAGCTCACAATGGTCGCAGAAATAACTTGAATCCGACCAAAATACTAATGAATAAAAATTCTATGACATTTAACCAATGAAGGTGAGACATTGCTTTTCAACCATGCTTCAACAGTATTATTTAAAAACACAAAACAGTCCTGGATAAAAATGATAGTACCCCTGGAAAAGACTGAAAATAATGTGACCAAAGGGATACGTTAATCCAAGATGTGTCCACTAACGGTGTCTACAATCTTGTAATCAGTCAGTGGGCCTTTATAAAAGACTACAGGTGGCCACTGTTCTGTTTGGTGACATGGTGTGTACCACACTCAACATGGACCAGAGGAAGCAAAGGAAAGAGTTGTCTCAGGACATTGGAAAGAAAGTTAAAGAAAAGTACAGTGGCTTGCAAAAGTATTCATACCCCTTGAACCTCTACATATTTTCTAACATTATGACCATAAACATAAAAGTGACACACACTTGGGACGTGGAAAGAAAATTCAAGAGTTCAATTTTTGCTTTACAAATAAAAAACTGAAAAGTGCAGTGTGCAAAAGTATTCAGCACCCTTGAGTTAATAATTTGTGGAACCCCCTTTTGCTGCAATTCCAGCTGTAAGTATTTTGCGGTTTGTTTCTACCAGCTTAGAGACTGAAATCTCTGTCCATTCTTTTTGTAAAGCACTTCAATCTAAGTCAGATTAGATGGAGAGCGTTTGAACAGCAGTTTTCAGATCTTTCCACAGATTCTGGATTGGATTTAGGTCTGGACTTTGACTGGATCATTCCAACACATGAATCCGTTTCATTTTTATCATTCCATTGTAGCTTTGTCTTTATGTTTAGGGTGGTTGTCCTGTTGGAAGGTGAATCTCTGCTCCAGTCTCAAGTGTTGTTCAGACTTCAACAGGTTTTCCTCCAATATTGTTCTGGATTTGGCTCCATCCATCTTCCCATCAACTCTAACCAGATTCCCTGTTCCTGCTGAAAAGAAGCAGCCCCACTCCTTGCCACTCTTCCATAAAGTCCAGATGTGTGCAGTGAACGACTGATGGTTGTTCTATGGACAGATTCCTCCACCTGAGCTGTAGATTTCTGCAGTTCATCCAGAGTCATCATGGTCCTCCTGGCTGCATCTCTGATCAGTGTCTCCTTGTTCAGTCTGTTAGTTTAGGTGGACGATCATGTCTAGGTAGGTTTGCAGTTGTGTCAAACTCTTTCCATTTGTGGATGATGGACTGAACTGTGGTTCATAGGATGTTCAAAGTTTGGGAAATCTGTTTCTATCCTAACCCTGCTTTCACTTTCTCTACAACTTTCTCCCTGACCTGTCTGGTGTGTTACTTACACTTCATGATGCTGTTTTCTCCCCAATATTCTCTTGACAAACCACAGAGACTGTCACAAAACAGCTGGATTTGTTTACTAAGATTACATGACAAACCAGTGAACTCTATGAAGTCTTGAAGTCAACATTTGATCAGTCACCAATCATCAAGCAATTTCTGAACACAATTGGATGCACTCAGAGAAAAGGAGCTGAATACTTTTACACACTTTTCAGTATTTATTTGCAAAAAAAAAAAAAAAAAAATTCAACTGTAGTATCATTTTATTTCCACTTCACAATTGTGTGGCACTTTGTTTTGATCTGTTACATGCAATTCCAATAAAATATATTGTTTGTGGTCATAATGTGAGAAAATGTGGAGAACTTCAAGGGGTGTGAATACTTTTGCAAGCCCTTGTATGTTAAAGAAAAAGGCTATAAGATCACCTTCAAGCAGCTAGATGTTCTTGTGACTACAACTGCACATATTACTTAGAAATTTAAGATCCATGAGACTATAGCCAAACTCCCTAGTCAAGGCAGCAGGAGGAAAATTGATGACAAATCAAAGAGAAGAATGATGCAAACGGTAACAAAAGAGCCCAGAAAAACCTCTATAGAGAATAAGGGTGAACTTCATGCTCAAGGAATATCAGTGTCAGATTGCACCACCAGTCGTTGTTTAACACAAAAGTGGACTGAATGGGAGACAACCAAGGAGGACACCATTCTTGAAAACAAATCGTAAAAACATAAAAAAGCCAGACTGGAATTTGCCAAACTAAATGTTGACAAGCCACAAAGCTACGTGGAGAATGTCCTATGGACAGCTGAGACAAAAATGGAACTTTTTGGACAGGCACATCAGTTTTGTGTTCACAGACAGAAAAATACCTAATAGAAGTATATCAAGCAAAGAATACAATCCCTACTGTGAAACATGGAAGAGGCCCTGGTATTTTCTGGGGCTACTTTGCTGCATCTGGCACAGGGTGTCCTGAATCTGCGCAGGGTGCAATGACATCTAAAGGCTATCAAGGGATTCTAGAGAGAAATGTGCTGCCCTCGTCAGAATGTTTGGTCTCAGTCACAGGTCATGGGTCTTGCAACAGAAAAATGACCCAAAACATACAGCTAAAAACACCAGTTAAAGGAAAATATTGGACTATTCTATAGTAGCCTTCTATGAGACCTGACCTAAATCTTATTGAGCATCTTTGTAAGGAGCAGAAACATGCCATCTGGAAAAGGCATCCTTCCAACCTGAGACAACTGGAGCAGTTTGCTCATTAGGAGTGGGCCAAAATATTTGTCAACAGGTGCAGAAGTCTCATTGATAGTTACAGGAACTGTTTGATTGTAGTGATTGCCTCAAACGGTTGTGTGACTAAATATTAAGTGAACACTTTTTATTGCTGTTTTGACACAGCAGAGGCATGCTGCAAGACCGTTACTGAGGAAACAACAGCTTTGAATATACGCTGATAAGTGTTAATGACATATAAATTGCTGAGAAAACAGTGTAGAAGCAATGTGTATCATGGTAAATGTCTTAATGAGCCTGCAGTCCTCCCACCACATTTCAATGAGTTGCTGTCTTGTTGTTGCTTCACTAATTTGATTTAAGAAGTTAAATGACAGTGAAAGACTGCTGTCGTAGCCACTGCTACCCTGCTATTGTGGCTGATTTGGTCCAGACTGAGAAAAGTCAGAGCAACCCTGAGCTCAGTTCAATGGAAACTAACCGATACTACCTCGAAAGATAGGCCAAAGCTCAAGAGCGATTCCTGGTCCTGGACCAGGGTCCAGTTGTATTTAACCAGACAAAAAAAATGTTCTGGATCATTTGGGAAAATGAAGCAAGTGTGTCCAATCTGAATACACTCTGAGTGTCTGGTTATCTGTTCTTCATTTTCCAACCATCTTATTTGTCACCGTTTTTCCCTCCCTTAGTTATTGACTTAGTCACATTTAAGGGTACATTCAGACTAACCCTCATTCCGCTGTGTGTATATTCACAACACTTCTTTTTCTGGGTGATTCGTCTTCATACAATAGATTTACAAAGGTTTGCATACTTTTCTAAACTTTCTAATCTGACTGTGAATGCCCATGTTACACAAAGTCAGCATTAAGTCCAACAGCCTGTAGTATTTCAGCACAGGCTCTGTCATTTTTTGTCGTAATCCTTATAAAAAGGATGTGTTGTATCAAAAAGAATAGGGTAGTTCTGGATCTTTGTGATCTCTCTCATCCTCCATAATGTAATACAGCAGAAATTACGCTCTACCACATCTTTGTGACCCCATGTGAGAGGAAATGATGATAATGTTTACAACAAGGTGAAAACAGCGAGTACAGCAAAAATTTGGTTTTATTTAGAAAAATTTACCGGATGCACTTTACATTCATTCACATGATTTCCGGTTTAGGTTTTAAATTGCCCCAACTTCACAATAAAGTGTTACGGCTCAGCTCTGGCGTCCATCAAAAATTTGAAGCCAACGAAACATATACAGAGTGTCGCAGAGGCTGGACCGCAGAGGCTGTACTGGACTGAATGCAGAGTGAGTGCCTCTCACACTTTTCATGGTACGCAACACTGATACACCGGAGCCAGACCGCATGCGGTGTGAGCCCGGGGTAGCAAAGAGGCTGAGACTTTTAGACCAGTAAGCAACAGGTTTTAATGGTGAGAGTAAACAGATAAGGGCAAGGCTGGACAATGTCAAAAACCAGGCAAGAGTCAAAACATGGATTGACACAGGGAGTCGAGGGACAGGCAAGACTAAAAACAAAGAATGTAAGGCTCAGAAATTATTGCACTGCAAAACGAGACTTCGCCAGAGTCTTGGCGAAGAGTGGGTATATATTCTGTATTTATGCTTGCAGCTGCTGAGGACATGAGTCATAGAGCAAAGTCTGATGGGAGCTGGAGTGAGATTACTCTGGTGAGAGCTCCCCCTGGAGGTTGGAGGTGGAGCTGGGGGGTTGAATCCTGACAATAGACCCCCCAAAATTTAATTTCTTGATTAAATTCACAAAGTTCAACCATCGCATAAAAATACTCCAGTATTATAGAATGAAACCCCAAATCATCTTTGCAAGCTGAACACTTTCTGTAGCTGCATGAGACACGGCAGACAGATAGATTAAAATGGTTAGCAGCCAATCAGGATTAGAAAAAAAGCATGCAAAAGTACACAATAAATCCACAAACCAGCAAAAAGGGAACTGTGTTATAGCAGGGAACCATGTTAAACATTCTTTGTAGAAACTTAAAAAATATTCTGCTAATAAACAATATTATCAGCCAGCCACCAATCAGAAAAGACGTTGGATGACGGCTTCAGCGTCGTCCATTAATTTCTGACAATGCACACCTCATGAGGAATTTATTTTCTGAATTGTGACAAAACCTTCTCTTTTGGATATATTGTTCATCCTACACACTCATACTTGTCTTAACCCTCAGTAAATTTGATGTATTTTCTATGTCTCCATATTGGGCTGCTCCTGACTTGCAGTTTCTGCAGCTTTTTCCTCCTGTGTGGTGTGTTTGTGTTTTTTTTCAAAATATTTTAACGATTTGTATATGATGATCTCAAATATAAAAACGTTTTTTGATTCAATATTTTATTTAATATTTAGTTCTGCTGCAAACATGAACATGTTTTTTTTTAACAGAGCCAATGAATTAGGATGACATTTGATCAAAGATTATATTATTAGTGGTATTTTGTATGCAAAAATTCATCTGGATTTTATTTTGTTTATTTTTTGAGCTTTGAGAAAGTTTAAATGATTTTAAATGATCTGTGTGTGTGTGTGCTTGTGTGTAAAGAGCTGTGCAGAGTGGAAAGTGATGGTTTGTGAAGAGCCTCTTGTTGGATGTCAACAGGAAGCGCTAACAGCCTTAAGTGGCATTAAGACCTGCTGCTACAGTGTGTACACGTGTGTGTGCATGGGGATATGTGTGGCTAATAAAGGAGTCCGGGTTGTTGGGCCACATGGGGCTTTTCCCTCACAAATATGAAAGCATCTCAAAAGAGTGGTAGAAATTATGTGTGTGTGCATGGATGCATATTCTTGTACTTCTAACAAAATGGGGACCACAACTTGTATAACAGCAAACCCAGGACTAAGATGAGAGAAAATAAATTCATCTAGATTAGGGGAAATAAATTATGTGGAAAATAAACTGCTGATGAAGAAGGAGCGAAAGAAGATGTGTTTGTAGACAGAGAAAGAAAAATAAGGCAGGAATAAAGAACTTAAAGTAGAAACTTTGGATGTAGAGACATGATGGAAGAAAGGTGGAGCTGCTGAATGTTTAATAGACCCGTTGGAAAGACAACAAGGCTTAAAGGTTGGACTTAGCTTCAGGCTGTTTTATCATGAAGTGGATGGAAAGAGGAATAGAGGAGAAAGAGCTTGATAAGAATGTTCTGCAGGTGAAAAGAGTATCAGACAGGATGATGAGTCTGAAGATGGAAGCTGAAGGTGTCATATTGAATGCTATCAGTGATAATGTCCCTAAGGTAAGATGTGAGCTAAATAAAAAGGAGAAATTCTGGAGGGATCTAGGGTATCTCTAGAAGGGACAGGTTGGTAATTGGATGAAGGAAACAGATGATGAGGAAGGGATGGTGCAGTTTGGTGTTCAAGACAGGAATGTAGAAGGACAGATTTGCTGCAAAAAGCATAGAAATGTCAGTGATGAAGACATTTTTCCAGAAGAGTGACGAGCAAATAAGAGTAGAGGTAGGAGAACAAAAGTTTAACAATGAGGTCACAGAGAGCAGAGGGGAATTGGATTTCAAGTCAGCAAAAAGGACGCACGTTGCAAGCTCTGCAAGCGATCTTTGGCAAGAAGCGATTAAAAACCTAATGTATCGCAGAATTACAGCAAAAGAAAAGCAGTAACTACCATGGTACCATGGTTCTTCTTCACTACCATGGCCCCGAAGAAGAACCAAGTGACGAATGGCGACTTTGACATCAAACAGGCTATTGACAAGATCAATGTTAAGTTAACTCCTTTGCTGGACATTCAAGCTAAGATATTTCGTTTGACAGAACTCCTTGATGAATTTAAGACCGTGTGCTCAGAATGAGCAATGAGATAAACAGGTCGACATCTGATTGCAAAGAGTGGATGACAATGGAACAAGAAAAAAGTCAGAATGAGTCATTCTCACAGGATTACTGATCAAACTTTGGGCGAGGCCTGCCGGCAGTGCTGCTTCTGATCCAGGAGACAGCGTTTAATGTCAAATTGAATCATTTCTGAGGTCTAAAGGGATCTCCCTGGATCTAAATACCATCAAGACCTGCCACTCGCTCCCCAGGGAAAATGATGCAAGCGAACCAGCGATTTTTAGATCTGTGAATCACAAGCACAAGGTAGCTCTGATGAAGCAAAAGAGATATCTAAAAGGATTGTCTTCATTAATGATCATTTAACAAAAAGATACGCTGAAATCGCCAAACACACCAGGATGTTGAAGCGGCAAAAGGAAATACTAAACACGTGGGTGATGAACCACTTGGTCATCCGGAGCAGTCTAAAGCAATTGTTGTCAACAATATGAGAGATTATGGGAGGTGCTTGATCTGAACAGACAAATAGAGTAATAGAGTAGCCGAACAATTTCAAGAAGATCCCAGCGCTTGGGATCTTCCACTATCTCTAATCTTCAACTGTGACCCTAATTTCCAGCAGACTTCTGACCCTGCATGCTTGTCAGGGACCCAAAATATGACAAGCTCAGGAGTAGAAGTAAACCAGGTTCATTAAAGTCTTTCACTAAGATGTCCCTTCCCAGGCCTTGCAGAGCAACGGCAGATTGAGGTGAGGAGTGATGACTTGCAGGGAAGAGGAGGAGAGGAGTCCTCTGTACAGCAAGGAAGGCGTAGCTCCAGGTACAGGCGATGGGAGAAGGTGCGGGGACTTAGGAGCCTTTGGAGGAGTTTTGAGCAGGAGACAGGCAGGGGCATGCAAGTTGAGCTGAAGGGGCGGGCAGACAGGCATGTAAGCCGAGTATGAGCACTGCTGGAGGTTTCTCTGAAAGTCAGTGGTGTAACGATTCAGCAGAGACTGAAGGACAGAGGGAGAGATATATAGTGGCAGGCACAGGTGGAGGGAATCAGCTGATTGGCAGCAGGTAGGCTGCTGCCGGAGGGAATCAGCTGATTGGCAGCAGGCAGGCTGCTGCAGCCATGACAATGCTTGCTGCATGCTTGCTGGAATATCAGCTGCAGAGGGACAAGGACCCTGACAAACAATATCTGCTGACATAACACTGAAGAAAAACTTTATTAACTCTCTTAAACCCAGAAGGATAACTGTTAATCAGGCAGCAGAAGAAGGAATACCATCCACAAACAATAAACAGAATATGGGGATCTTTATTGCACACCATCACCATATAATCACAACAATAAACTTCCTGGATCTATTATGATGATTGTTAAAATCATTGATCTCTAATCATCACTTCACTTGCTTTCACGCATACACACACACACAAATAAACACACAAACACAACACACACAAAACAAATAAAAACATACATACTCACGCACACACACCGTTCAACGTAGTGGGTCAACTGTGGATCGGGGGCAAGGATAGATATAAATAGAATAGGATATTAACTTTCCCATGAAGTTAATTGACAACTTTGTAGAGTACTTCCACGCCAACAGTCCCACCCACAACCCAGAGGCAAATTTCTCATTAATTCCTGCCACTCTGCAGAAAAGATGTCTGAACAAATGACACAGGCATTACGATTTTGGCTAAAAACTGCAGAATCATAATTAAAAGACCACTGGAATCTAATTTAAACCAATGGCAGAGATTTAGTGAGAGTGCAATGGTGGATCTTGGTTAAAATTAACAAATATACAGGGAACACTCCTGTGCCTATTCCAAAGCTAGCTGTTAATGTGAATACAACTTAGAATATTCAGAATAAAAATAGAACGTTAGAAGGTTTATCAGAGTGTTCTTAGCTGGGGGAGTTTCATTCAGGGAGAACATGAAATATTTACGTGTGTGTAAACATCGTCACTGAGTCAGAGTGTAAACTCCCCCCATAGACTTCAGGTTAGACAAAAATATGGCCACACACCTGCTGCATTTACAGCAGCTCCTTCAGGTCAGCAAATCTGAGGTCAACATGATCATTGCTGGAACATTTCTGCTCAATTCCATCCTGAACTTCATTTCATCGATCTCCATCTTCAGCAGGTCACTGTTCTTTGTGTTCCCACATGAACATCAATGGACTCATTACTGCCAGAAGTGGTGGAGAGGCCACTTGATAGCAAAGAAGAGAAAACTGAAATTATTCACATGATTAAACACACACACACCTACTCAGAGACACACAAACACACTCGCACACACACACGCAGAGGGCTTTCTTCCACTTTACGGACCATTTGACTCCAATACTCACCCACTTCCCCCTCCTCCTGCTCTCCCCACAGGCTTCTGCAAAAACGTGGATTTTTTTTCAACCAAATGCAAAAAAATTTCTATAAAGCCAAAAACTGAAAGCAAGAATCAAGCAGACATTTATGTTTTGAAAGCATTTTCCCATTTAACAAAAACATCAAACAGTTGCAGTAAATGTTCCTCTGTGGTCCATACATCTTCAGAAAACAGATTTGTGTCAAAATCAGAGAAGAAATATTCTTGTTACTGAGATCAGACTGATCAGAGATGACTGAAAATATAAAGTTCCACAAAGCTTCTTTCTGGCTTCTTTAACTTTCCACGAGTTTCCATTTGCACCAAATGATGTAAAAATGTATGAGTTTATTTGTAGACGTCACAGAAATGTGCACACAAGTTCAGTTAAAGTTCTGGGAAGTGTAAAGGTTGGCCTACTGTTCAAATGAACTACTTTTTAACTGCAAAAACACTTCAACAACAAATCATAAACTTATGGGAGTGTTTGTGTTTTCTGTCTGGGCGACAGGGCTTACAATGCCTTAGGAATGACTCTGCAGGGAATTTCACACTTTAATGTTTCATTAAAGGAGGCCATATGACACAAACATCAACACATCAGCTCTGCAGCTTTGTCCGTAATAGTCTTATATTTAGTCATTCACAGAAACGTTCATTTACTTACATACAACAAGCAAAAATTGAGTCAGAGGTAAAACAATATACCTCAACTGAAAGATATGTCAACCATGTCAAAGGGCACATAGGATTTTTAGGGAAATGCAGAAGAGGTGTATGAATACACATTTAGATTGTTCATTACACTTCAGTGAATCACAGAGGGGCAGGATTTGCAGAGTAAACTTTTGCTTTGATGTGTAGGATGATTATTATTATTATTATGAGATGTCACAGGATACTGCTGCTGTGAATCTAAAACAGAAACCCTATGAGGCAGTGTGCAAGTCTGAACAATGGTTGTCATTGGTCCTCAGTAGAAATAAGGCATGCAGCAGCCTTCTGCATCATCTGCATCGGTCTGATTCTGAAGGCTGATTGCACCGGTGGAGCAGTGGTTAGTGTTCTTGCCTTACAACAAGAAGGCCCCCAGTTCAAGTCTTAAAACAGTGTCACCAATGGGGATCTTTCTGTGTGGACTTTGCATGTTCTCCCCGTACATACATGGGTTTTCTCTGGGGACTCCAGCTTCCTCCCACCATCCAAAAACATGCTTCATAGATTAACTGGTCACTCTAAATTACCCCTTGGTGTGGATGTGAGTGTGTGTGGGTGTGATTGTGGCCCCTGCGTCAGACTGGCAACCTGTCCAGGGGTGTCCCCTGCCTTTGCCCATGAGTGGCCGGGTTAAGCTCTGGCAGCCCTGTGACCCCAAAAGAGACAAAATGGGTTAAGAAAATGTATGAATGAAGGAACAAACCTTTACTGTATTTTTTAGCCTCATTTAAATGCTTTTTATTTGTTGTCCGGTTTAGCATTTTAATTTGCAGTAACCTTAGCATTTTTATACAGCTTAGACTTCCTGTCAGCTGTCTGTTGGTATGATTTTAAATGTTTTAGATTTCACTTGGCATTTTTAGCTTCCTTTCAGTTTCTCATTGGTTTCTCAGCTGTTTTAGCAGCCACTTCACTTATCTAGCATTTTGTAGACTTTAAGGAACAAGGGGAATGAAGTGTGTCTAAAACATTGACATTTTCTTTGGAATGCAAAAACGTTTTTTAAGTCAAAAATATGGAATCCTTGGGTTTACCTACATTTAAAAAAAAAAAAACTCCTTTTATACTTTTATACCTTGAGTTTGTTTGCAATTTTAGGGTTGTGAAAGTGAATTAAAAGAACTAAAGAAAATAAAACTGAGAAAATTCAAAAGCAGAAATGTGGTGCTGTGGAGGAATTTTATTTTCTTAGAAAAAAATTCTGAAGGTTGAAGCGGAAAAAGCTTTGACGTGAAAACTGAGGTGAGATGGAGACACACACACGGTCAGAGATGTGTGTCTGTTTTACTGCAGCCTGCTGCTTTTAGACAACTCATTTCTACAGCCTCCTGTGGACTCAATCCATTACTCATTACAGACACACAGTCAGCCTGCACATCCAAATGTCTGCTGCCGCTAACTTTTCTCCACAGTCAGAAGACTGACCGTCATCCGGTTGACTGAGCGCACACAGAAAGGACTGCATCTTCACTCACAGACAAGGGTGGAGGTCAGAAGCAATAACTTAGGGCAGGAGCAGTGATCTGAGAGAATGATGTTCCTGAATTTGGTCCCTAGACAGAAACAAATTCCTTAATTTCTTGTTGTAAGACAATATTTATTTTTCATGTAAATCATTGAAACAACCCTCTCCATTAAAATGATTTTTTTTATTGCTGGTCTGGCCACGGTTCTTGTTTTAGTATTTCAGTGAGACAGAATTAAAATGTAAGGAATGAGCCAAAAAAACAATGCCTGTCATTTTATGATTAAAGCAGGACTGGTTTTTGGTTTGGTACATATTTATCTAATGAAACTGTAATCTCTAACCTTCAGCTTAACTTTACTTTATCATTAACTTTTAACTTGATCTTTGTGTATGTTTGGCAGACAGTTACCATAACAGACGACTTCACAGTTTAAATTAGTAGTAATGTTTTACGCCTTTCTTCTTGTTTCTTTTTCAGAAAAACCGGACCGCAGACGTTCCACACGTTTTTGTGGAACGTGTCAGTAAAACCCCCCAGGACGGACACTTACGGCTGTTCTGCGCACCTGGTTTCATTTAAACTGTAGAAATTACTAACCTGACATTTGAAATCATCATTTGTTTGGTTTGAAATCGTACTTTTTTCCAAAACCAATGATAGTTTCATTCACAATCTTGTGAACAACGTTCCTCAAAGCAGCATGGGCAAACCCATTTGATAACTAGTATTGGTTATTAGCTCTTTCCTTTGATTTTACTATACCACACAAAGACCAACAACTGTCTGTTTTTCACCTGCTTTCATTTTAAGTGCATTGTAGGGTGAGAGCTTCTCTTCGCTGTTGATGTAAATATCCGTGATTTCCAGCTCTGGAAGAGACTATTTAACAAAGCTGGAATACCTTTGCAGTTTTTTTTTTGCAGAACTCTAAACTTAAAGTGAAATACTCATTCACCTAAACCAACAAAACAATTGGCTTTTGTCAGTCTGTTATGCAAATCTGTCTTAGGCAGCCAGCTTGGACGGCTGGTTTAACCTCACTCGCACAAACATTGTGTAATGAAAATGTCAATTAAAAGACAGCTTAAACTGAAAAGACAAAATATGTCAAAGTGAAATGCTCCAACTAAGTTCTGCTCTTTTTCTTTCAAACGGTCTAAGTTGCTTTGGCGTCCGGCTGTAAGGAGACACCTCCGGAGTTCAGACTCTTTGTTGTTGTTTTTAGTTGTGGACCTGATCTCAGCTCTCAGCTCTCAGCTGCAGTAAACTGGAGGGGATTGAAACACAGACAGCATTTTGTGCTTGGAGCTGATGCGCGTTTTCACTGCAGGAGGTGAAAAACTCTTTACTGCTCCTCATTACCACTTAGACACACAGGAGGGAGAAATGAAGCAGTTTGTATTCGGCTCCACTTCCTTCAGATGAACATGACTGCTCCTTCTTCATCTTTGCATTGGTATCTCATCAAGTTCTTTTCAACTTTCAGGAATGTTCAGGTCATTTATCTGCAAACATCATGTAAATGACCAATCATCTGAAAGGTTTCTCTTGGAAGCTGATGATCTGCTTCATGGCTTAGACGGATGGATCCATCAACACATGGAGCTTAATATTAAAGGCCCTTTTTGACTTTAAAATAGTTGATGACGCTAAGATCTCTGGAGTGGAATGTGTTTATTCATAGCTTTGGTTTGATGAGACCAAACATTTCAACACACTCATTCTTTCTTTGTCCAGTGAAGGAAGATGAAGACCATAAAAAGTAGTGCTGTGATGAGTATTCTCAAACTCGAAGATTAGCAATCTGTTCCCAAAATATTGAGTAGGAATATCTGTGACGTCCAAAATAGCTGATTCATTATACACTTCAGTCAATGTAATTATCGCTTTAAAGATGCAGAATAATGTTGGACTTTATGTATTGTATCTTACATAGTATAAGGTTTTTTAAGTATACCTTTTTTTTTTTTTTGCACTGTTTGGCCGGGGAAGCAACTTTTACTCAGGTGAGACTTATTAGGATTTTTCAAAATGAAATAGACATATATTTGTTACTTTCCATCTCACACTAACAATCACCAGAGGGCACTGTGGGTGTGCATTCTAGTATTTAGTACTGACAGCAACGCAGAAGAAGTGCCTTCCAAAACAAACATGAAGGAGAGTCTGATCGTTCTCCTCTTGAACATTATGATATGTGTCTTATTTGTAAGACATTATTATTCTTGTTTCTATTTTTTCCTTTCTTAAGCCAATGTAGTGCAGCAAGTCATGAAACTGGGTCACAGAGAGATGGAAGTACCGCTGAAAGCAACCATTCTTCAGACGCAGCTGATGCAGCCTTAAAAAAAGACTGACGTGGAAACATGCTAACCAATTCTTTTGTTGAGCTCTACATAATAAATGAACCCGATCTCTCAAGATTAGCCGTGTCTTACGTGGATTGTAAAGGAGATATGCAGTCATTGCTTCCATGAGCTATGAGGCTAAAACCTTGTTGGCAGTTTTTCCCACACAACGGGAAGCTTCTAGTTTATTAATATATTTTTGAAAACGCTTTGAGCATCGAATTTGATGCACATCAAAAAAGAGGCACCAGATGCAAAATTGACACATGAATTGCTTTCAGTTTAAACACAGCATTACGCAAGGCTTAGCTGAATTGTTCAGAAGCTTTGCACTTTCTCCCAAAAGGACAATTTATATTCCAGAGTGACATATATACTGTAGGTTTTTCCTCTTTATTATGCATTTTTGGCTTCTGTGACTTATACTCTGGAATATACAGAATATAGCATTTCAAAACTGAGCAGCAATGATGGGTGTGGAAACAGGGTAAGGGGGCTTCTGTCTCCTTGGGGTGTGTTTGTGGAAATCTTTCTTTATCTCTTTCAGACGAATGAATACATCTTTATTTATATACTCCATCAGAGTGCTAAAGTGCTTTATAATAAAAAGAGAACAAAATTTAGATTAAATAAATTAAGAACAAAAATGTATAAAAGAGCATAAAATTACAAAAGGCAAATAAATACATAAAAGCCCAATTAGAAAAAAGTTTAAAAAAAGAGTTAAAGGCTATTCTAAAAAAGCAAGTCTTTAGTTGACTTTTGAATCTGCTTTGGTCTAATATCATGCACGGCTCTGGAGGAATCAGGGGTGCACTTAACATTACTTAGCATTACCTGAACACTTCAAATAATTTCTAAAATAAATTCCGTGCCCATTGTTATTTAACTCTGACATAAAAAAATCTAATCACTGAAATACCATAAAACTGCTTATGTGAAAGTGTTTCATCCTACCCCCCGCCCCTGTGCAGCAACGGCATATTCTTGCAACAGCAAGATAGCTCTTTGAAGAGATTTTTAAAAAGCAGTGTAGATATCTGAGCAGCATCATTATATTATACTGCAGATCCAATAAAAGACAGGAAACAAAGAAAACCATCTCACACAAAATTTTGACAATGTAAGTTAAACCACAAACCTACTGAGCAGGAAGACAAAACGGAGAAAAGAAGAATAGAAGCAATAGAAAAAAGATAAAGAAAGTCATGAAGGAGAAAAGGGACAGAAAAGGAGAAGAACGACAAAGAGAGAAGCAGAAAATCATTCATTCATTCATTTGCCTTCTTCAGTAAAACCTGAGAAATACAAAAAGACAGAAGACTGTTGTTTGTTACTGCTTGAAAGTGAGTGGGGAACAAATACAGTCCATTTCAGAAATTATTTTTTTTTTCTAAGTAAAAAAAATGAATTAAGTTCTTTAACATTTAAAAGCGACTCGGGACAGCGATGCTGTTTCAAAGTGGACAGATGAAGAAGTTAGTCCACAGACGTTGTTTTCTCCTAGGTCAGGATTTGAAAAAATATTAATTTAACCCCATAAAGTTGTCTCTGGCCCCCAAACTACCACTGTGGGGAATATAATTACTTAACAGTGGGCCAGCAACAGACATCCGCATCATCTGCACCTTCAGTAATATTCCACTGATGGGGTGTGTGTGTGTGTGTGTGTGTGTGTGTGTGTGTGTGTGTGTGTGTGTGTGTGTGTGTTTGTGTGTCTGTCGAGCTTGACTCCCCGACTATACAAACAGAGACATGGATCTGTGGGATTCTGCCGCAGTGCTTGTGAGTCGATGCCTTCAAAACCCCAACTCACCACGTTTCTCTCACACAACGTTAAGCTATTGCACGCGAGGGGGGCAGTAAGTACCAGTGAGCAGAGGGGCTGGTGACGCAGAGCCCCCGCTGGCCCACACATCATTTATTTGAAGTTTTAATCAAATTAATAAACATTTTAGCAGAGGGGAGGGGTTCCTTTGTCAATGTGGGCTGGGTGCAGGAGGGGTGTCGCTAACAAAGCTCGCTGTCTAAAAACATTTATTCCAATGTTTCAGTGTCATTTAAGGGGGCTGGAATCAGGTGGGGGTGGGGGTGGGGGGTCTGAATACAAGCAGCAGATGGATGCCAGATTAGCCAACCCGTCACCCCCCCCCAATTCTCCACACTCTCAGCCTTTCTCCTCACTTTCCATTTCCACAAAAGTTTCTCTCTTGTCTCCCTTAACCCCACCCCCCACCCCCCCGACTCTTGTCACCCTGAACCCCCTCCCCCCTCCTTAAGCCTCTTTTATTGCTCATTTCAGCAGGATGAAGACGAGGCAGCGCACCTCCACAGCCAGAAAGCAGCAGTAATGAATTCATGGGCTGTAAAGGCCTTGATCCTTCATCACCCCCCCATCGCTGCCAGGGGGGCGGGCGTCATTGTTCAGGAGTATATAGGCTTGTCTATTACCCGCGCGCACAGACAGGCACTGAAAAGGCCATTTAACCCCCCCTCAAATGCACACACCCTCCCAAATCAACACACTCAGTTTCATTCATGCTCACTCCGTACAGAACAGTAACAGAAGGCGGCGGGCTCGCCACAAAAGGCCGCCGTGAAATTCAATTAGCACTCAGGAGTGTGTGTTTGGGTGCTCTTGCCAGTCTGAGCGCCGCTTCTGGTTTGAGCTCAGAGCCCGGTCCAGATCTGGAGCGGAAGGTCCTAAGAAGGATGGGGGGGGGGGATTCCTTCATGTAAACATGTATTCCGTTATTTCAGCTTCATTCTTTCCTGATGAGAAAAATAAAAACACACACATTCACTTACAATGTTAAAGGTTTTTAAAAATGTTAACTTCATCTTTTCAAAAGGTTCTACCTGATTTAAATGTTAAGTTAAAATATTTCTGTACAATGAGGCATACAGTAGTTGGATCATTTCTATAAACCAAATGATTTGTTTTTCTAATCATCATTAAATGCTACTGAACAGTTAAGAATGCCTAATCTATTTAGATGGTTTTTGAAATAGATCAGAAATCTGTTGATTAGTTGAGAAATAGACCGTCAATAGACTTGTTTTACCCCTGGTCTTCTGGGTCCACTCACACCAGTTACTTTGTCCTGATCCATGCAAGAATATGTTGAAAAGTACAACTTTTCTGGATTCAGTTTAAAATGTTCAGACTGGATTAAAAAAACTATATTTACTTTATTTTAAATACAGCTTTTTAAAAGGTAGGAAAAGCTCACTTTTAAACAAAAAACCCCACTTTATTTTATTTTATTAAAGTTCACACAGGTGCATTTTTACATAGAGGTTGTCTTTTTTTAGGTCCGACTGATGGACCTGTGACAATGGGTCACAGCAAAGATTATGGGTCTAATTATTTTATGTTGATAGAGCAAAAAAATATATTTTAAAGAACTAAATGTTTATTGTTATATTCATTCAGTTATCTTGATGCTTTTAAGCTATTTTACAGAATCGAATTGAGTGTTTGATTGTTAATTCTTTAACACCAGAGCTGGACACTGTTGACACTTAATAGAAGTGTTGCATTTCAGGGCAAAGCTGCTGTTCCAAATCTGTCGAAATTACATTAATTGCATAAATGGTTGAAGAGTTATGGTAATTAGTTAATGAGTGTTTGTTAATCCCTGTCATCAGCGACAGCTGTTCTATTGAAAAGCTGAAGAATCCAACCTGGTTCATACAATGCGAGAGTCCAAAAAATGTACCCCTGATTGATATTTGGCCCACAGCTGCCGAACTCGTTCACCAATCCACCACGCCCATAATTTCCAGCTAATTATGTTTTAACAGATTTTGATTTGATTTATTGATTTATTTCAAGCATTGATTGTAGACAATACCACCAAACCACACACAGGTATCAAACTCATCACAGAAATAATGGCTAAAAATGTGATTAAAATTAATTGATAAAAACAGAAAACACATAACTTGAACCTGAAATAATCTAGCTAGTCTAAAGCTTGACATTGCAAAAAATAATTACAACTGGCTGGCTTCAACTCCAAACTCAAACATGTTGACTAAAAACGTGTACCAAAACCAAAATAAACAGGTTTATTGTTTATTTTGGTTATTGTTTCACAATGAGACAGATTTTCTAACCAGAAATATATGAGGAAAAAATGAATCACTTTAATCCTATGAAGACAGTTATCTTACCACAGTCAAGGCAACTTTCCAAACTTCATTGTGAGCCAACAAACTTTATCTGGACTCATGAGGAAATTATATTTAAATTCCTAAAAAATGCAATAAATGAGATGTCCCTGCATTGGTTCCAGAGCCAGAAGGTGTGTTCGTGAGTGTGTGTTGGGGGGAAGGGGAATTGGTCTGGATCACTTCCCTCTTCATCATCCGTCATGTCTCCACTAAAGAGGAGCTTTTCTCTGCCACTGACCTGTTAGAGATGGTCTGACCTCCGTTTTTCTTCATGTTATGACGATGATAACAATAATAATACTCACAGGGATGAATAGAAAACCTGCTTCCTGAATAGAAGCCTTTCAGGGGGAATATCAGGACTTGCTTCTCTCCTAGAGGACAAAGTCATTCAGTTCAACAGCTTTATAAATATATTCATTTTCTTCTTTTTGTATGACTGCTGCAAATGAAATGCTGATTGAAAAGTGTCTGACTCCATGAGGAATCAAGCATTATCTGAACTGAAACAGAGCCCCCTACAGGCTGTAAAGCTCAGTGAGCAAAAAAGTAGAAGAACCCCTTTAAATTTAGATGACAACTTTATGACAATTTTAAATGCTAAAATATTTGCTGCTTTTCTCTGTTAGCTACTGCTAACTCCGTTATTAACTCAGTTATTGGAGCTGAAAAGAACACAAACTCTGACTACACAACAATGTGAATAATGATTTATGAGAGATATTGGAACCTCAGAGACTTGAAAGAACTTTCATGGCACTCACACGCTTTAATTTTTTTTCCTGATTTAAAGTTCTTGCGTTATGTTTCTCTTTCAGCAGTGATGCAATTGGAGCTGAGAAACAATAAAAGTGAATCTGTTTTTGACAGAGTTTCAACTGCTGATTGAAGTGTTACATACTCTTCAGGTTTACTTTGGCACGTCTAGATTAAATCTGCGGAAGCGAAACACAGAGAAGAAGATTTTCAGTTTCAGAAAGGCTGATGCAGCATAGATCACATTATTTACACCTGCATTTGCTGATTATAACCCCAGGTTGCGAATAGTTAGCCTCAGAAAAAATCGGCTACTTCATTCAACATAAAAGCCTTCATGGAGGGGATGATCCATGCCATGTTTTTCATGTCTCTAGCCAAAGAAGGAATTCAGAGATTTTTACAATTTTAAGTTAATTTTCAAGTTTAACTTTAGGAATCATTTTTGTAACTCGTATTTGTTTGCCTGAAAGAGTTATATGGATTTATTCAAGTAATATTTTACTTGGTTTTATATAAATCTGACTAATAAACAGGTTGAATTTGATTACTAAGCAGGTTACAGTAAAAAAAAACAAACAGATTCTTCCAAGTTGCATGAAGCATTTTTGGATCTAGATAGTCTCCAGATTGGTTGCTTAACCTCAAGACAAGTTTGACAATAAAGAAGTTTATAAAGATTCTAACCAGTAAAGATGCACCACTGTCTGGTTGTCAGGACTGACCTAAGATGACATCCTCCATGTCAGTCAATGGTTTCCCCTGTTGCAAAAATATGCAGATTAGTTCATCTTTTTAAGTTAAACTAAATTTTACGCTTCAAAACTGACCAGTATCTCACATGGAGTTACAGTAGCAGTGAGTTTTTCTCAACAAGTCATTCGTCAAACGTTAGAAGAAGTGCTCAAGACTCAAGACTAAGTTTTGGTGAGTTTTCATAAAATCTTAGGGGTCTTTAATCTGAATACTTGGGGAAAAAAGAACACAAATCAAAGATACAATAATGAAGTGGCCTCTCTCAAACATCTAAGGTCCTAGGTTAAAAAACAGAAGCATTTTTCATTGTCTATTCCAACCATCGAATCATAACCAAAAAATGGATGTGGCAGAAGAACACAATGAAGGTCTAAAATGTTTGTGAAACAGTGATGACAGATTGAAGGTCTGCATCCTCCTGGTTCCACACAGTTTGAATAAGTGTGTGTAACTGCATGCAGGTGAAGGGAGGAGGCCTGCAGCAAATCTGAGAAATCTGTATGATAGATGAGTGTTTTCATTAAATGTTCATGAATTGTTTGAGAGTCAACAGATTAGCGGTCTGCAGTCACCTCCTCCTCCTTCTCTTCGTGATCCTCCTCCTCCTCGGCTGTCAGGAGGTGTCTGACATCCCTCCACCAGCCACTCAGGACCAGCTGCTCTTTGTGCGACCACAAAGCGGACTCAGGGTGCTGTGTTGTGTTGAGGGTCGCACCGTAAAAACGGGTCCATCTGTTTGCAAGAACTCCCACAGCTGTGGCCTCGCAGGAGGAGTGTGTGTCTGTGTGTGTTTGCAGTGACTAATGAGTGTGTATTGTGTAGCAGTCCATTAGAAGTCACGGTGTGTTAGTGGAACCACTGTGTGAAAACAACTCCAGTCAATTATACACCCGTAAGAGTGTGTGTGTGCTTCACTGGCGCTGGGAGGATCTCGCATCCTTGTAGAACATCAAGGTTCAGAAGCAGCTGTAGCACCTCCATCAATCTTTAAAGTCCCACTCCAAATGTATTTTTTCTATTGTAAAAGTTATCCAGTGGTTTCATTATGATTATGTAGTTTTTAGCAAAAATCAAAAAAGCCTTTTTTAAGACATACTTTCTGCAGCACAGCCAGGGGCGGACTTACCATTAGACAAACATGGGCAAACCGCCAACACCTTTGGGACCCACTTAAAAAATATCTCAAATAATTTCCATGCCCAATAACATTAGGTCTGTCATAAAAAAACAAAGTCACAGAAATGGCACAAGACTGCTCATGGGAAAGTGTTTCATCCTTCCCTGTCCCTCTGCAGCAATGGACTATTCCGGGAACAGCAAGTTAGCGAGCAGACAGACTCTTTAAAAAAAAAAAAAAAAAAAACAGTTACATAAAGCATAGATACTTGAGCGATGGGGAATATGATCATTAGCATTATATTGCTGATGCAAAAAAGTAAAAATTTGTTAAAATAATGTCAAAACTGTATTCCTATAAATTATAGTACCTATATTTTGCTTGCTTTTCTATTGTAGTTGTTCCCAAAAAGTCTTCAGACTTGTGTAGAAATCTTTTTTTCTTTTTCACACCATGTTAAATCCCTCTTCAGCTAATTAAAGTTCTGCTAAAAGTTTCTGCTTTTCTAGCAACACATGGTGCAAATGATCCATTTCTCCTGTGTTTTCTTCCTTCATGTGGATCTGGCTAATTTTCCACTGATGAGGTTATCTGGAATTTGAAACCAAAAGATGTAAACTAAAAAATAAATTACGCTAATCTGCACAATTTAAAAAACGCATTTTTTCCAAATATGTAATAAAATCATGCAAAGAAAGTATTATCCTTCCAGGTTTGACGAATTAAGCAACGTTTTTAGGTATGAAATCATAAATGTAGAAAGTCACTGATGAATGTTGTTCAGAATTAAACTCTTTAAAGCCATTTTAAAGCTGTTTTTCACTCACAAACCGTTTGACAGCTTTTAATTCCTTTGAAAACATTGCAAAAACACCCCATCTGTAGTTTTCCTTGCACTGGTTTGTGGAAGAGTCTCTTGTCAGTCAGACAGTCCTCCTGGATCCAGACGTGGTAGCATCAGGATGATGTTTGTTCAGAAGTTTGATCACAGTCTGAAGTTAAATGGCCTTCATTTGTTTGCCTTCCACCTCCTCTTCATTACAAGCCCACCTGAGCTCAGCAGGAAGCTCTTTGTACTCCGTACCTTTTGTTCCACATTCAAACGATGAAAATGGAATTTGCTTTGTTTTTCCTCATTTTGTCAACGTCTGCTGATGAAAAGAGCTCAAACATCTTTCAGTCATTTGCATTCGGATGCTCAGACTCCATAATTGTCTGCATCGCTCTGAAATAAGTGATAAACATGTTTTGTGCTTTCATGGATGCATCCCTTTATCTTGGATTTGTTCACATTTTCCTTGTTGCTGCAGAATCTTGTGACAGAGACAGAAAAGCATGTCTTTATGTTTCTTTTGGATTTTTTTTCTTGTTAAGAAACAAAACAGGAAACACATTGAAACATGTGGACATCTGTCATGGCTAAGTACATATGAATATACAAGAGTGAAATTTGAAGGATCTCTATTTTATCCTTCTGTTTAACATAGATGTGAAATTCTGATATGTTTCCTAAATTTAGAGGTTTTCTAAGGACAGAACCAAAGACTGAAGAAGACCAAAATGGCTGGGAAAAGGAGATTTTAACAGTCGATAGACTCATTTTCACCTCAAACAAAGTGACCAGGACCAGTGGTGCTCAAAGCCCTCCTTTGATTTGTCCTTTTGCTAACACACCTAAACTTTTTCACTCCCATTCCTAATTTATAAAGCAGGTAGAAAATCTCAAGGTTAACATACATATATATACATATATATGTGTGTGTGTGTGTGTGTGTGTGTGTGTGTGTGTGTGTGTATTGACCTTGAGATTAGTTATATCTATCTGTCTGTCTGTCTGTCTGGCTGTCTGTCTGTCTGTCTGTCTGTCTGTCTGTCTGTCTGTCTGTCTGTCTGTCTATCTATCTATCTCAACACACATATTGGGGCTAATAAGCATAAAAAGAAAGTTGAATTTTCAAATATGTGAACTTTAAAGAAAACTTAAAACTTCCTAAAAATAGGAAGCAAAAGTCTGGAGTGTTGGTACTCTTTGTTTAATGTGTTTTAATAGTCAAACTTTTTTTGGTTACTAAAATCTGTTAATTCTTTACATTGTAACTCCAGGCTTCGAGGGATGCATTCCTGCATGTTTTCCAACATACCATGCTCTGACGTGTTCTAACTGGCTTGACACACCTGAACCAGTTTATCAGTCATGAGTAGGGCTTGGATATCTGGAAATCATACAGACACTGCGGCCCTCGAGGCCTGGAGTTGCCTATCCCTGAAAAATCAGCAGCACATACAGAAGACATCCACACATACTTACACTTACCGTATGTCCGTATGTGAGTGATCCCAATACTCCACTCCTGTTTTTAGTGGAGCAGCTGCTTCACAGAACTATCAAACTACCATTTTTTTTTACATAAAGAAAGGAAAGGAAGTGATGCTATGTTTTCTCTGGTTTTATAGCATAACAGTGTGATTCAGGAAAGCATCTGATTGGCCATTGGATTATGATGGTGTCTGTCATTTATTTGGCATCTCTCTTCAGAGATGACGCTACTCAGAGTCATAATGTTAAAGTTGGACAGTCATGCCTTTGAAACATGCACACTCACACACATGCACACATTTGTGCAGACTGGCATACAGCAGTAATTTTGCTCTGTGGGGTTCGGTCATTTAA
This sequence comes from Oryzias celebensis, assembly GCA_014656515.1. Classification (NCBI taxonomy): domain Eukaryota; kingdom Metazoa; phylum Chordata; class Actinopteri; order Beloniformes; family Adrianichthyidae; genus Oryzias; species Oryzias celebensis. The sequence goes on along the minus strand of BNCR01000009.1, from coordinate 6,166,213 downwards.
ACGGCCTCACCAGAAATGACACAGTAATGAATTCACAGCCTACCTGTTCCATTAGTAACCCCCACTGAGCCACACACATGCACACACACACACACGGGGGTGGGGTGGGGGTTCCTCTCGGGTCAATTAGCAGCAAATTGTTGGACGAGTGCTCATGTTTGATTGGATAATTATCCAATTAGCAGCTTGAACTGAGAAGAATACTGACCTGACAGACACATATCAAATACACAACAAGCACACAACAACATTTGACCTTTTTCAAAATCTATGTGTTTTTGTCAATGTACAACATATAGATTTTGTTTTTCTCTTGTCATTTCATTTAGTGTTGTTTTGTTTCATTTCTGCTAGTTTTGCTTAAAAATTAAGTTCAGTGATGCTTTTCTCATATACTTGTGATCCAGATAAACTGTTTCTGTTATTCTTTTGTATTTATATCTTTTATTGCTGCTTAGTTTAAATATGATAGACATTGGTGAATTTTCAATGAGATCATTTTCTTAGTTGTGAATATAAAACTTGGTCTCTGTATTTGCTGTTCAGATTCTGTGGTTTTTGCTTGGAACACACCAAAGGCTTGAGAGCAGACCGTGAGGCCCATGAGTCTGCTGTTAGAGTCCTGTCCATTGACTTTCATGCGTGTTTTTTTGCTTATTTTACAGTTGCATTCATGTTGTGTTGCTCTGAAGGACATAAACAAACTCTTGTTGCCTTCAGACTCAGAACTTCGACAGAGTTTTTCCCTTCTTCCCATATAACTCCAATTTGAAGTTTATATTTATCAGCACATCTCTAATTGTGTCAGGTCCTCTGACACCTTCACTGACATCTACATCACGTTTGTTTCCTCTCCGAGCCCTCCTCCTCGATGCAGAGTGTTAATTGCAGGGTAGCAGTGAAGTAAGCGTTGGATTTTCGGCGCGGGGCGTCTGGGGGAGCCAACCCTGTCATTTAGCTCTCTGGCTCAGGGCTCAGACTGGCAGGGAAGCTGAAGATTTTCCCAGCATGCTGTGGGCCAGAGTGGACCAAGTAGCTTGGTGGTGGGTGCCTAATGGCAGCTGAGAAACACACACACACGCACGCACACACACACACCCACACATAGCTGCAGGCTTTAATGTCAGCTGCCTTTTAATGCTAACAGGGAGGTTATCTTTGGTGTGTGTGTGCGTAAGCCACAGGGGTACTTGTCAGCCTGAAGGGGGATGATTTTGTGGCTGCTTTCTCCCTGGATGTGAATGAATTCTTTGTGCTTTATTGAAGCGGCAGGTTGGAGGTTGACAGCTCTCCATTCTGCAGGGAAACTCACCGAACGACTGAATTACACCGTTTTCATGCGGCAGAGGAGTGAAATGCTGCGACGCTCAGCGGCACGCTGAACATGGCTGACATTGCTGCACAGCAACGTTCTGGTTTTCAATGATTTAAGAAAAGTGGCCTCACTTCCAAAAACTGCAAATTGTGGACAGCACTTTGAAATTTCCAGCACAGCCACAATCTCTGTACCTCAAAGTAATGTCCTAATTGCTCTAGATTGATTTGATGAAAAAAAAAACCACACAGGACTAACCCTTAAAAATGTACAGCTCTGATGAATTTTCATTATCCTGGGATGCTGAAATCAATTTTTTGGATCCAGATCTGGTCACTGACAGGTATTTTTTTTTAGACTTTTACACCTTTGTTCTGATCCTTCATCCTGTTCTTATTCTCTGTGCCCCCTGTTTCCTCCTCTGACTGACAGACTGACATTATAAGGCAGTTAGACACTCAGTGGGTAGAAAGTAGAGGCTAATTATACACACTCACACACAGGCAGGTATCAGGCTAAAAGCTTTTAGAGAAAGAATGAAATTCAGACATCAGGAGAGAAATGGAGCTGTGAAAAAGGAAGGAGAGGTGAAGAAAGGGGGGGGATAAAGAACAGCAGAAAGCTGGGTCAAGGAAAAAAAAACCCGGAGAAAAAGATTTTCAAATTCAGTTAAATGCCTTTTTAACTCCCCATATATGCATCACACTAAAATGCAATAATTGTATATGTTTTAATGCCTGATTGTGTCACAGTTTTATTTACTGAAACAGATGCAGTGATGTCGTGACAAAAGTTTGTTTTTTGTTTGGTGTTTTAATACATACTCTTCTATAGTTCAAATTTACATTCGTGTTTGTTGTTTTGCACTAATAATGCTAAAGACTGAAATGCAATGCAAGTCTTTTTTTTTTGTTTAGCTAAAACCTGTGTAACAACTTACATTTACCAACCCTAACACACTAATTTTAATAGTGTCATCTACAGCTAACATTAACCGGGAAGAGGAAAAAAAGTTATGCTTTTGTAAACCTGATTTTTTTTTGCATCAATTTGTTTGTTTGAATTTCTTTGATGTTGAAACAAAACAGTCACATAATGCGACATGATTACCCAGCATGCTGAGAGAGAACGAGGAGCAGGCGAATTATCACAGGGATTGATGGGGAGTCTTTTTTTGGACAACTGTTTTGAGGTAATCAGCCTTGGTAGAGCAAGCAGCTCCACAGATAAATCAAACTATTAACAAAAACATTCAAAATTGTTCAGTTGTAACACAAAATACAAAACAATACTCTCACCTTTCCCATTCACTATTTTGAAGCAAAGCGGCAGCAATGCTTCAACAATCCATCAAGCAGCATGGCTTTGTAGTTTACCAAAATCGTACTAAACATTCTGACAAGATTTTTAATGCCGTGTACCTCAGAAAATCAGTTCCAGGTCAGTAAACACAACCAGAACTCACACAGAAGGCACACCACATTATAAGGAGCTCTGTTGATTTTTTGAGAAAATCGCAAAATGAATCGTAAATGTGCCTTATGGCCTGAAAAATACAGCCATATCTTTGTTTGAACCTGTTTTTTTTATTATTTTTTTTTCTTGTCACATATAGCTTTAAACTAGAGGTTCTTAACCTTTTTTAACACTGGGGCCCTATTTTCCCAGTACAAAGTGATTCAAGGCCCGTTGAAATATTAACATGTTAATGTAAATGGATCTACATCTTGTAATTTTTATCGTATAATTAAATTAAGTTAACCATTAACTAAGGTTTATCGAAGTAAGATCTTGTGGGGAAAAATTAAACAATGTGATCATCTCAAGGACATATTTTCACACTGAACAGCTAAACCACAGTTGTCATGCTTAACACAAATTAGAATCCCTACATACTTATAAGGCATTTTGATAAACAGAATTATGTAGTAATAAAACAAGCACACTTAAAGAAGTTTTATATTAAATAAACTGTAAATTACATTTAAGCAAAAAGCTAATTAAAAGATTACCTCATGACCTGCTGATGAACTTGACAAATTAGTTGTCTTAATTTTTGTACTAGAATCTAGTACAAAAATATTATATATATGCTTATATATATATTTTTGTTTAGCTTGACCATGATTGTTACAGTCTGCAGACACATGTAATGTTTACTTTATTTTCCGGCGTCAGACGTAAACCTCACAGATGAGTGGCTGTCACTTACGTGTCCCAGAGCAGCATAAAAACACCCAATCTGCTAAATTCCCTTTATTTTTAATATCAGTGCTTTAAGTGGCCAACAAGAAGTGGCGGTGCTCTCTTTCATAGAAGTTGAAACAAAAAATGCGGAGAACTTTGAATGTTAGATTTGATTAATAAAAAAAACCAACATATTTTTCTTTGTGTCATAGTATGAAATAAGAAAGAGGGAGCTCAGGTCAAGCTCAGGTCAAGTCTATAGATTAATGTAGTCATACATCGACTATGAACATAAATGGGAGTAGAATTACAACATTATGTCACATCATTACACTGCAAAGACTGCTGTGACCTCATCCTGAAAGCTAGCTTGTATTTTAGTTCAACGATGAGACAAAGCAACTCATTGAAATGCGGTCGGGTGAAGGCAGGCCGGTTAAAACAACTTTTAACCTGATACACATCATTTCTCACTGTTTTCCCGACAATCTATTTATCATAAACACTTATAATCGTACATTCATATCCATTGTCTCCTCAGCACTGCAGTTGCTAGCATCCTCTGAGTTAAAGCACACACGGCACTGTTCTTGCTAGTAACCGTCTAGCAGCATTCTTCTGCCGTACCAAAATAACATGTAAAAATTGTTGTTCCTGTCGTTCAAAACTGGTAATTAAAATATGAAGTTTTAATGAGTTAACCATCCCGACGAGGAGTTTAAAATGCTGCACCACCGACTTTCTCTTGTGGTTTTGACCCGCCTTGTACTTCCTGGCCAATGACTGAAGAGATCTCTAGTCATGTGGTTTTGTTTACAAGTTTTGGTCCGAAACAGAAACCCCCCGGAGACGGCAGTCTGAATACAGACTCAATCTTTCTGCATTTTTTTTATAAACAGAAAAACTCATGACTCCAACTGTGCCCCCCCCGCGCTCGCTCAGGTTCCGCCTCCTCCCCCCTCCCATCAGCACCGCTCGATGCACGTGCAGGGACTCTCTCAGCTTATCTCTTTTTTCATGGAGTTTCTCCCATGAATTGGTGTTCACAACTTCTCAAATATTTGCATCTGAAGTTAAATGGAAGAACTTGTTTGAGCTTTAATGGGAACATGTGAAACTCAGGGAAGGAAGGAAAAAAGAACGTCACATCTCTTGGGGACTGACTACCGGCAATATCGGCCATACCTTCAGGCGTGGAGAAGTGGCGGGACTCTAACGAGCTACTTAAAGCACTGATTAATATTTATTATTTGTTTTTGATGCCCTCGGATGAATTTGAGTATGGTTTAAAAGGTAAAAAAAAATAACATTAAATGAGTCACGGTATAAAAAAAATATGATGAGAGGCCGCATACTTATTGGCCGAGAGCCGCATGCATCTCGATCGGCGCATGCCACAACACATTACTGACGCCTCACTGCCACTTAAAGGTCGGAAGCTGCATTCAGGTCCCGCGGCCATCGCGGCCCATAGGTTCAGAACAGATTTTTTTCATGGCCCACTAGGGGGCGCTCGATTCTTAACCATTGGTTAAAAAATTGGTTAAGATTCTTAACCATTGGGCCGCGGCCCAGGGGTTAAGAATCACTGCCTTAAATCATAATATCAACTTGTGCTTGTTTACAGGCTCTGACAGGAGAATTTGTTTGGGCTCCGACTGACCTCCATTTTATCAAGGCCCAAGTTTGAGTGTCTCAATTTCAGTTCTCATCCAAGGTTAAGATACAGTCTCTTACCAGGAGTCTGACTTAGGCTGCATTCACACTGATTGCGATTTACACGACAGAGTCGTCCAGTTTTAATGTTAAATCAATGTACAGACGCAGTGCGATTTGAGCATTGCTGCACTATTTGGGCGTTGCGGCGTGGCATGCCCAGAGATAAAAAATCTGAACTTTGAAGAACAAGACTTATTGTGTCAACAAGTCAGCTTGGGTACGTGACATGTTCAATGATGTGATTAAGGGTGGGGACCATACCAACACTTCTAATCAGAATTAGATTAGATTAGAATCTAATCATTTTTACCCTGAACTTTATGATACATTTCCTGTTTGCATTGAGAAAATAAGAAGATCCTCAAATGTATTCTTTGTTTAATTTTTCCCTCCTTGGACTAACGCGGGGCAGTATGCCTTCAAACTGCGTCACAAAGACATGGAAGTACCGCTGAAAGCGGTCGTCAGTCAGATGCAGCTCCTGCAGTAGATGGTGAAGCTCACCGCACTAGGAGAGTCTCTGGATGATCTCATGAACTCAGACATGGAGTTGTGGTTACTAATGCTTTTGTAGAACTCTTTAAAATAAATAGACCTAATGCCAAGTCTTCCGATCACCCCAGATAAAATGTTATATTATTGTGCATAAAGAACCCAAGGAAAGATTGGAAATTCTCCTAAACGCATCAGTTTACAGATGAGGCATTCTTTTAATATGTCAAAAAAATAGTCTTTATTTCCATCATTTGCCGTTTTAAAATAGCAAAACAACTTATGTGCACGACTGGGTCTGTTATGCGGTGAGCAGGAAGGGGAGGATCCAAGCGCAGGACACAATTGAAGTTATGAGGTTTATTTAAGGGTAAGGCGATGAATGTTGATGGGGGAAAGTCCGGTATGGATTGGTCTTGCGTCGGGAGCGGAGTTGGATGAGCTCGGGGAGGCAGCAGGGGTAGTGGAGAGAAAGCGGGAGCCACTGGCAAGTAAACACACTAGTTAGTCGGCAAATCTTTGACACAAGAATACAGTCCTATGACACGTCTTGAGAGCCAGCACGTTACCGTCTTGGGCAATCTAACAGTCTGGCGCCGGAGCTGGGATCTTCACCATCCTTTATACATCTGCTGGAGACCCAGGTGCAGGCAATCATGGTGGCCATACCTGGTGGCTGATTGAGCACAGGTGGGTGCTGTCATGGCATCTGACGACCCACAACAGGGTCGCCAAATCGGGACCCAATCTAAAACTGCAATTGCAGGATGTTTTAATTTTTGTTCTTTGTCAAACCACTGTTTCATGTGGAGCTGTTCCTGTTCCACTTTGGCTGTGGGGAAAACAGTTTATGCTTGAATATCACTGGACACAGGGTGCAGGCGGTCTAAAGGAAGCTGGAGTTTATGTCCCAACATGAGCGTATGAAGGGACTTATCAGTTGTGGTGCTCTGTGTTGCTCTATAGTGGATTAATATGCATTGGATAGCTGCTGAAAAGAGCTAGCCATCAGCTGTTTGGTTGAACTTTTCTACGGTACCATCAACTTGGGGATGGTAGAAAGTAGTTTGAATGTGTTTAATTCCTAACCCTTTTAGGAACGTAGTAAAGTCAGCTGATAGAAACTGGGACCCACTATCAGTTATAATGGTATCAGGCACTCCCCAGTGTGCAAAAAGAAAAAAAGAGGAAGTTAATTAAAACTTCTGCCGTTAAGGACCCACTTCAGGCCACTTTGAGTGGAGATTATACGATACCAAGAAAAAAGCTGGTGATGTGGAGCATAATGGAGATCACCACAGATGTCCAACTGCATGTGGATTTATAAGGTAGGTGACCGTGATCGAGGCTGCAGTGGAGAGTGGTGGAGCCACTAATTAGACAGGCAGTCTAATTAGTCTTTACATCTCTGTCAATACCTGGTCACCAGACTACACCTCTGCAAGGCTGTTTAACTTTCACACCACATAAATGACCTTCATGCACCATGTCTAAAATGCGAGCCCTCAAAGCTGTGGGAAGTTTGGGAACCACTGTGCAGAGTCTGCTAGTTATGCACACATTGTTTCAACAGGACACGTCAGCTCTAACTTTGTGAAAGGGACTCAATCCCTGAGGCACCTTCACCGACCAGCCCTCACAAATAAACATACAAAGTTGTAAGAATGTGGGATACTGTGCCGATGCATCCTGGAGCTCTGTGAGACTAACTACTGACTGTAGGGAATTGTGCACCGTGAGGATCAGTTGGTGCTCTAAGAAATCCTGACTGGTCTCAGGTGGTGGGTTGGGTTTGGCATGTGTGAGCAAACCAGCCTGCACATTGTCAGTTCCAGGAGTGAACTGAATTGTAAAGTTTTATGCCTGTAACCTCTCTGACCAGCTGTACAGGCATAATCGTCCATGCGCCAAGCCCGATGTGTTCAACAGCGATGTGAGAGCTTGGTGATCAGTACATAGTGTTAAATGGCAGCCAATGGAGATACATGTGCCACCTCTCACATGCCCAGACACAGGCCAGTACCTCTCTCTTCCACAGAGTAGTTTTGCTCTGTCACAGTGAGGACCCATTGTGAATAGCTGCCGAACACGAGGAAGTTCAGAACTAAGCCACGTTGTTCTTCAGTAAGTAGAAAGCAGTCGTGCAGAATGGAAGACACCTGAGCAGGGAATAATGGGTTCTGGCGCAAAACAGCATCTACAATGGAGTTAGAGGGCTCAGGCCCCCTGCAGTCAGTCTAAATCCTACAAAGTCTATAGTGAAGAGAGCAAAACTAAACTTATCCCCATTAAGTGTTAAGCCATGACGGGCCAGAACTCAAAGAACTCTAGAGAAGTGATCATCATACAAAGCTGGCTTTGCTCCATGCACCACAATGTCATCCAAGTACACAGTGACTCCAGGGATACCAGCAAAGATGGTGACCATGATTTTTTGAAAACAGCTAGGTGCAGAGATGGGAAACTTGAAATTTGCCCTGGCGAAGTTCTAGCTTTGTGAAGATTTTTGATCTGTGAAAAGTCACCGATAACTCCCCAACAGTAAGCAGAGAATATTTGCCTGGAATTACTGCTTTATTGACCAGTCGAAGGTCCACACAGGGGCGCAGTCCTCTGGACTTCTTCTTGGCGACCACCAGATTACAAAGCCAAAGAGATTGTCCAGAGTGCTGGGTCTCCAGAGTGTGGTTCAAGGACCAAAGAAAACACCCACAAAAAAGAAAATGTTTACTCTGTAGGTGTTCACAAAAAAAAATAACCAAGAACTTAAAGAATGTAACAGACAAATGGGAAAAGACCAGAACCTGCAGCTTTAATATTTACAAATTAATCCACATTGCATAATGATGAAACAAAACTTCTCTTTCTCTCATACAACAAGACTGGCTTTTTATAAGGTGTGGCCCCTCCCATGGGCCAGGCTGCTTCAATTAGGCTCATTTGAGTCCATTTGGGTTAGGCACTATAAATGCCTGCCAAAGTCAGAGTTCGGGTCCTTTAACAGGTGGAAGAACTGGGGGTAAGGAGAACAACAGATTTCTCACAGTACCTTAGATTCCTGGCCCATTCAGGTAATGTGGTCACCTCTGCACAGTTTCTGCTGGCTCTGTGCAAGCTAATCAGGATCTCCATTCAGTTGGTTGCCTGTGGTCCTGGCTTATGGATCTGCAGAACAAAGTGCTCCTGCAATACTGAAGGGCGTTTGGCTCTCAGGATGCACAGTAGTCAGATAGTTGAACCACGAGCTCCTGCTACTTTGCTTTTGCCTGTTGTCCTTGCCTATTTTTATCTGTTTCTGTACAGTCACCACTCCTGATCAGCCACTGCCTCTGTGCAGACGGCGTGGTGACTGCTTTTACCCCAGTTGTTGCTGGATCGGGAAGCTGCTGCTTCTCCTGCCAACTGGACTTGGGATCCAGGTGTCAAAAGCTGTCATTGCATCACCCCAGCTAGTGAGCGACTACAGTGACCAGGAGTGTTGCAGGGCTGCTGGGACGGTCCACCATGGCGCCTTTTGTGATATAGAACACTTTACAGTAGTGAAGTGCTTGCACAATCAACGTAAATCAGCTGGTTCTGTCAGAGAGAAAGACCTGTGGCGTTATGACGGGGAATCAATGCCACCTGGGGCTGTTTGGCCCCAGGAAAGAAACAAAGAAACTCTTACTTTGAACAGAGGCTGTGATTAGTTTAAAAACAATATATAATTTATTGTTATCCAATAAAAAAAGAAAAGGAGAATGACATAAAAACAGTTTTACATTGAGTGGTTAAGGAGACGGAGCTTACAGAGGTGGCTAGGACTGCAAACAAAAACAAACACCCTAAATGTGATGCACTGCACGCCGGAACCCACCAACAAACAGCAATCCCCTACGTCAGGCTCCTATCTCCTGAAACAGACAAAATAAAATAGTAAAACAGCAAAAATGGATTTAAAAGAAACACAATAAAAACACTAAAATGAAATTTGCCACCAAGGGTGCTAGGTAAGCTGCACGACCATCTACATCAATGAATAATATTGGGCATAGTCCAAAGTTTAGTGAGATGCCACAGCGGAAAGCTGTCTCCTCCGTACAGCGGGGCGTGTCTGTCCAACTCTGTCCCAACACGGTGAGGGGAAGGGGGAAACCTGTACAGCAACCAGGAATTAAAGCAGCAAAGGCAAAGCAGCCCCTTTCATCTCCTATTTGCGGGGAGGGAAGAAAGACGTGCAGCAGAACTTTTCTGAAAAAAAAAAAAAAAGTAAAATTCAAGAACTTCACACTTGCCGACTACTGACGCCACACTGCAAATGTTTCCAAACGCAACCGACTGGCCGTATACAGGGAACTGCGAACGAGCCTACTCGTGTGTTCCTGTACACATTAAACCGCACATGAACAAGAACTTGGCTTACCTGCCAGCAAACCCATGCTCCACTTCCTGGTAGCTTTGTGTATGGCAACCGAAATGGCTCATACCGAAAGGTAAAGGAGGAGGGCTTTTATAGCATGACCTCCTAATCAAATAGGCGTGTTCCATGCACCACTTAATGTTAGCAGGTATGTCCTACTTGCCACAAGGAGCTTTACACCATTATAATTCACTTTGATCAAGTAAGTGGTTGGAAAGTCACGGTAGTTCAAAGAGCATGTGTTTCAGAGTCGCCGGTGACAGCTCCAGTGTTAAAAGGGTCAAGGTTCAATGCTCAAACACGGTCCTCAACAATAACACACAGCACTTTTATTAGTAGTTCACTTGCACACTTTAGCTCACTCTCAAGACAACAGACCTTCACTCAAGCGGATCAGGGTTGGCTTGTTTGGTCTTAACCAGAGTTAAAGTGAGCTTTCCTCTTCACAGAGTTAAGTGAACTACCTGAGAAAACAAACCCTGGTGCGGACCGGATTTGGCAGTGTCAATGCGCTCTAAGACTGAGACATTGTTCTGGATCTACAGTCTGGCAAAAGCTCTGATGTTGACTCAGAATGAAGCTCTCAAGAATGTTCACGATCAGGTTTCAGAACCAGACGTCTCTGATGGATGAAGGGTCGAACAGTAAAACCTAACCTTATTAAAGTTCAACTGAAAGCAAAAGTGTAACCCTACAAATGTACATGCTAAGCTGAAGAACAAGAGCCTGCTGCCAGTGATGAAGATGTGTGGCAGTTCACGGGACAAGATGGGAACACTTCAGGAGAGAACTGTTTCTTTGGCTTATTTGATTATAGATATTTGGGAAAAAAATCCTTTTGAAATTCTCTTAAAAGCATGAAAGTCGTTTGGAACACTTCCCACTTGACTGATGCATGTTCTCATAAAGTTTTCTTTAATGAAGCTGAACTGTAAATGGAGTCTTTTCATGATTTCTTCTGTTGTTGAAGTCAGGTAAAGCTTTTAAGAGCACGAACAAAGAGGAGCTTTGCTGTTTGCTTCAGGAGCTGCAACTGTTCGCTCGCCATGGCCAGGCAAAGTGACTCTGAAGGACGGCGGTGTGTGTGTGCACACAGACGTGTCTAACTGGTGTTACGGGGACCTTTCAGAGAAACAAACAGCACAAGACCTAAAAAAGATTAAATATACTACCCATATTAAAAGAAAAAAAAGGAAGGGGAAAAAGAAACCAAGGCAGCAGGAAACAAAAGAAAGCTTGAAGAAAGGGGGAAAAAAGTAAGATTTCAGTAGAAAAAATGACAAAGAAAACTTATATAAGATATAAAGGGGGACCAAAAAGTAGAAAACAGGATTTAAAAAAACAGGAAAAGCTAAATGAAAGGACAACACAACATTTGGGGAGGAAAGAATTTGGATGAGAAATTATTGGAAAAAAGTAAGAACACCCCCCACCCCCACCCCACCTAAAAAAAAGATGGATTAAAAGAAGGGGGAGAAAGATTAGGAACAAAGACATCAATACTGACAATCTTTAAAGTACTTTTAAAGATCACATGCATGAAGATCACTGCAGAACAAAGAGGAAGGCAACATATTAACATAGAAATGCATTGATGCAAATTTCAAACATACATTTACACACAATACTCTAGAAGTTACAGGTTATAAACCATTTTAGAAGAGGAACACAGAAAACAACAGAAACATTTTCAATAGGCAAATACAATTTTTATATTGTAAATACATTTTAAAAAATAAATATGAGAGGATCATTATAAAATTAGTGAACTGTGGCACCCAAACAATTAGTGAACAATACAGATCATCGAAGCATTAAACAGAAAAAGATAAAAACAAATGTAGAGAAAACAATGACAGTAAACAAGTTAAAGGCTCAGCTAAGGCAGGTCTGTTTTAGGCCTCGTTTGTAAATTTTCTCAATACATAAAAACCTTGGATCCTAAAATATTTAAAGAAGACAAGTAAGAAATGAAATGAGGCAATGGAAAAGAAGATTTTAAAAAGCAGTAAATAGAAAATGAAATGGTTTAAAAAAATAGTGAAAAAGAATATGCAATACCTGTTTGGAATACCCTGCTGTGACGTCATTTCAGAGGTAGCGTTAACACGCTTGATCATTGCTTTTGTTGCTTCTGTTATTAGTATACTGTTCAACTTTAATATCAGAGAATGGTAATAATCCAAGATTTCTTTTTGGTATTATAGCCAGGCTGAACAGCAGTCAGTCACTGAGCAACAGTGTTAGCTTCACTTCACTGGCTCCGATTTCCGTGAAAATATTCTCTGACATTAAAACCTGGGGGTTTTATTTGACCAGGATTTTTATCATTTAAGGCTCACATATCACAGGCTTGTCAAACTGCATTTTTTCACCTACACCTTTCTAGGATCAGAAACATATTATCTAGAAGTGATGCTGAAAAACTCATCCATGCATTTGTTACGTCTAGGCTGGATTACTGTAACTCGTTGCTAGCAGCGTGTCCTAAAAGTTCTTTAAAAGTCTTCAGCTTGTTCAAAATGCAGCAGGGGTGTCAAACTCAAGTCCTCAAGGGCCGGCCTCCTGTTGGTTTTCCAGAAATCCTGCTGAATTTGCTGCTGCTTACCAGGATCAGGTCTGTTTAGCCAATAAGGAGCTTTAACGGCAGGTTGGTTGGAAAACATGTAAGATACTGGCCCTCGAGGGGTGGAGTTTGACACCCCTGAGCTAGACTGTTAGCAGGAACCAGCAGAAGAGAACACATTACTCCTGTGTTAGCTTCACTTCACTGGTTCCCAGTTCAATCTAGAATCAAGTTCAAAATCCTCCTGCTAACCTATAAGGCCTTGAATGGTATGAACCCATCCTATATTAAAGATCTCATAGTGCCTTACCAACCAAACAGAACACTTCACTCACAAAATGCAGGACTGCTTGTGGTTCCTAGAATCTCTAAACACACAGTTGGAGGTAAAGCCTTTAGCCACCAAGCTCCTGTTTTATGGAATAAGCTCCTAGCTCATGTAAGAGAGGCTGACACAGTTTCTACATTCAAAGTTAGACTTAAAACATTCCTGTTTCGACAAGCTTATTGCCAGGCTAACTAGCAAATTGGGAATATTTGTCTTACTGCTTCGCTACCGCACCTTCTGTTATGAAGTTTACACCCATTACACATACTTCTCCATGGAGCTAAGCAGAGAGAAGATAGCTTGATAAAACGGGCCACGGTGGCCTATTCCCCAGTTTAGTGGGTTTGCACAGGCTTAGATTAGATTAATAATACATTTATATTAATATTGACAAGCTAAAACTGCAGATTCAGTCTTATTGTTAGTATTATTACCATCCGCTATTTGTTTCATATTACATGCAACTTACATTAACATGTTTGAATTAAATTTCTATAATAATTAGTTGCTCATAGGCTACTAGAAGTTAGACGCTGGAAAAAGTAGTAGTGGTAGTAGTAGTGCACTGGGGTTCTGTCCTCTATTACTTCTCTCCTGTATTCTTTATCATTTACCCTGTACTATGTTCTATTTAGTTCATCATACCTCTGGTTGGTGCAGTGTGATTCATATGTTGTCCCTCTTTCCCCACTCTCCTGTGGGGAAGAGATTCCAGGTCTGTGCTCCTGTCTTTGGCTTCTGTCATTGAGACAGTTATGGCTGGGACTTTGTTCTAAATAAATAAAACTGAATTGAACTGAATACCGTAACAAACCTAAAGCTTCTTAACAGTTAGATGATAACAATCATGAAAGGTTTTTATTGAAAAAATGAGAATAAAGCTTTACATAATAAAATTATCTTTATAAAATATTCAGTTTTTAGATTCGATTTGACATATTTGACATTTAGAAAAGATTTGAGGAACCGGCTTTGTGTTTTTGTTAGACAAACAATAAAAGGCAAAAAAGACAGAAATGTGATAAAATGAGATCCAAAAAGGCAGAATAATAAAACAGGAATAAATAAAGAAAAATGTAAAAAAAAATGTAATAGACTACAAAAATAACTGAAAGAAATTAGAAAGAAAGGAGGAATTTGGTGATGTGGTTGAGTGTAATGGTCTGTCAGCTCTAACAGGTGTTTTGCTTCATGATATTCTGTTTATTGAAATCTTGGAACCTTATTGGTTCTCAAAAAGACACAAAAACCATCAAAAGTGTGTGAACTAAAAGAATCGCTGGGTCTCAAGGACGAGTTGCACAACCTTGTGCGTAATTGTTGTTGCTAATACTGATTTCCTCCTGATTGAGCTGCTTGTGCACGCTCACATGCACGCACTCCGCAGGTCCATTCACATGCAGATCAGCAGAGTTAAAAGCATCTTTCAGGGCTCTCTGGCCTTGCGCTGCTCGTGGAGCAGCAGGTGGAAAAATTCAGCTCAGCTTTTATCTCTGCGCCGCAGAGCTGAGCTGGATAAACCTGCAGCAGGACACAGTTCATCTAAAGCTCTTCACTGGTGTCCAACCCTCTGACTGAACCAGTTCAGAGCAGACCTGCTGCTTCACTGTATGGGAATTGCTTTGTGTCATTTTAATTATCACCACATAATGATACTAATCAAACTGACTTAAGGAAACTGGGAAAGGGTTAGGCATAAAGAATAATAATTTTCCTAAACTGAAGACAAAGGGGAGCAACAGGATGATAAATAAGCTATTAGGAAAGACGGACTTCATTTTGCTGACAAGGGAAAATTCTGAGGCTTTCAGCAGCAATTGTACATCTAGATGGAAGAAAACTAGTGCTGTCACTCAATTAAAAAAAATAATCAGATTAGTCACACTTTTGGGTTGTGATTAATCACGATGTTTTACGAGTTACATTTTATATGACAATATGCAGCTTTTAAACAAAAACAAGCCAGAGAAAACATTTTCCCTTAATTTTATTGTCTGAAATTGTACAAAAGACTCAGAGAATGATGCTAGAAATATGTTTTCTTTAAGTTTCGATTTAGTTTAGTTTAGAGCTGGACACATCCTCATTAAGGGAGTGATGACGTCATAGCGTTGCTGCACGGCATTCTGCCTGTGCGCTTTGCTCCGTGCGTGTGAGGGTGTCGCTGCACTGGCATTGGCAGTTAAAAGGAAAAAGTCTATCCTGGATGTTGAGTGTCCGTTGATGAACCAAGTAAGCTTCTGTTAATGTATGATCATATTTTCTGTTTAGTTAGTAGGAATGTGCAGCTAAAATGAGCGCTAATTAGACAGGAATGAGCTCGGAGCGCACGTGAGAGCGCACGTGGGCACGCACGAGTTCTGTTATGTTTTCCATGTAGTTTAAGTTACAAATTGAGTTTGTATTTGTTTTTTATTTACCAGAAAGCACACACACAACCAAAGCTGTACCTGAACAAGAGAAGTAAGTTGAAGTCCGGATTACAGTTATTGAAGCCATCCTCCTGCCTCTGTCCCTTATTTCCACCATTCAACACCAACTAACCCCAGCAACCTCATCCAGGCCTTGAAGCAGTGCTCTGGCCGGCACTCCTGGCTTGAGAGTGGTGTCAACCATGAACAGCTTATTGAAACCTAAAACCTCACCCACAGAAATGTTTAAATTCATCAAGTGTTAACTTAGAAGTTTAATTTGTGTGCACAAACCACATCAACAGTAAGATAAGCAGAACTGTAAAAACGTTTATGTCTGCATTATCACTCCAAGAAAACAAATACAGCCATAAGAAACAAAAATTGTGTTTCTGCACTTTGAATGTTCTGCGTGAATACTCTGTTCTGATTGGCTGCTGGGTGTGGTTGCATGCCTAAAAAAGAAGTTTTGATCACAAAGTTCCATCTTAAAAACAAACTTTTTTTATGATCTCGACAATAACAAGCGTTAAGACTTGATGCTTTATTGAACCTGTTGTTATTATCAGCACATATATTGCTTTACTTTGCCGCTGCAGTCGAGGTTGCTGCCTGATCAGTGACTCATTGTCGTGTTACCATGACAACTCCGTTACAACTCCTGTAAAAATCCTCCCAAAAACTTGTATACATTATATACAACTTTTATGCTACCTCACGTGAGTCCTATTCATAAAATAATACTGCAGTGTTTAGGTTTTGTTTATTCTACAAATCTTTTCATGTTCAGCTTAGTAAACATAGTGAGTCGACATTTTGGGGGGTGATGGAGATGTCAGAGGTCATGGGAAAGGAGGAAGCTGACCTTTGACTGCTGTTGGACTTTAGGTGAGTCACCTGATGAAGGTGCAGGTGGGCGAGGTCAGGACCAGGGTCAGGTTGAGATAACATCACAACTGTGCATGTGCACACACCTGAGACTTTATCAGTCCAATGTTTTTATTGCATTTTAATTAGAATCAGTAAAATAATGAAAATTGTGACACATAATGTTGTCATAGCAACCATTTCTTCAGTCAGAAAATGCTCGCTCTCATGTTTTGTTCTTTTTTCCCCAAGATTTGGGTCTCAATTGATCTTCATATTCCATCCTGTGGGGCAGAGTGTGGATTCAATCAGACGCCACAGCTGATCAATATGTTTCTCACAGAGAAGGCCTCAGCTGCCAGCAGCAGAGTTTGAGCTCGCTCACAGAAACACTAAGAAGCACAAGAGAAACATCAACACGACCCCCAGCAGAGGCTCCCCGCCCCACTTTACTGACAGAGAAAATAGATTTAAATGATCAATTACTTTTCTAAATCAATAGGAGAATTACTTTGTACCAGAACAGAAAAATGAGCAGAATGAGACTGACCTGGAGGGCTTATTTCAATCTTAAGGACACAAAAAGCGTTGCTCATAATATATTGTGCTGATATGAGTATTAGAAACTGCTGTTCTCTCTGACTTTACACTTCATTAAATCTGTCTGAAGAACTGACGCTCAGGAAGCCCTGTTTTATTCAGTATTGTTTAGGAAATCCATCTTTGCTCCGCCTTTGGCTGATTCACAGCGACCTCATCAAACAGGCTGTGACTTTATTTATGGTTCATATGTACTTTACATCAGTTGTATGGTTCAGTTGGATCCATGTAGGACTGGCATGCTCAGGGTTAGTTTCCCTGGGGGCGCGATGGCCTTCCAGTGTGGGTCCTTAGGCAAGATCCTTCATGCTACTGCTTAACTATGTAGCCAGAAGGGGTCCCAGCTCAGGGTCCCCCTGTGCCAGTCCCCAGCCAGGATTAAAATAAATTACAGGGCTGTGTCAGGAAGGGCATCCAGAGTAAAACTCTCTGTGCAGCTCGGTGAAACTGATACTTGTGATAAAAAGTTCAAAAACGATCAAAGAAGAATAGCAAAGCCTGATATTCAAAATGACCTTAACCATTCCTGCTTCAAAAATCCCCTTTAATGTCTGAATTCAAACGTTTGTGAGCAAAATTCCTCCGCAGACGCCGCAGCTAACGCTTCAATTCAGTTGTTTCTGCTGAAGGTAAACAACAGATATTAAGTGTAATGTCAGTTACTTTTTACAGAACGGGTCATGAGATTGTCAATAGCACGAGGCTTGAATTCAGCAAACAACATGGAGGACAGGTTTTGTGCCTCCTACAGGAGGACGCGTCATGTTTTGTTTCAGAGGAGAATCTATGAGGAGCTGAAAGGGGTCCGTAATTAAAGACACAATGAAAGGCTCAAGGTGTGAGCATCCAAACGGTTGATGTAAACATGTTTCCGAGCATGAAAGAAGGACAGAAGAACAGACAGATTCAGGTCTTTCTGAGCACCTTAGCGGCTACTGGATTGTACTGTCAATTCTTTTGTTTTTATTTGTAAAAGAAAATCTTTAATGTCTAAATACACATCTTCACTAAAATAAGAAATAACTTCAGAGATCCATATTTTCATTTTATGGTACATTTCTATTTTTTAAATGAGGTGAAAACAACATTTGTATGCTGCACATTCATTAATTAAAACAGAATCAGTGCTTCTCCCTTCTTTTTGTACATTATTATCAATTATAAATCCAAAAAAACATATTTTTTAATGAGTTGTGTTTGAAGTCATCATTCCTCTTAAATTTTTTTGTTCAAAAAAACTTTATATCAGTCCATTACATTGCTTTAATTTACAACAGCTTCAAAACAAACAGAAACTAGCAAAAGCAGCTCACTGTGGCAGTTACTGACGATCTGCAGCACTGCTGTGTGGGTGGCGAAACGAGGAGCACAGGTGATGGCTTTTCTCACCTGATGAGGGACTGATTAAAAAGGAAGCAGGGAGACACTTCCAGAGAGAGCGCTCTCCCAGACGTGCAAGCTTGTAGGGAGGGTGCGTGTGTATGAAAGACTCTTGCTTTTATTTTGCATCCAATGATTTTTGTGGGAACTAACATTCCTGCTGGGGGGGGGTTTGCATGTAGTTTGTGGCACCTCAGATTGAAGGTGTTTTGTTTGTCACTGTTGGTTTTATGGAACTTGATTTATTCTGCATGCTCACCTCTTCCACGGTTCGGAGTGGCTGTTTCATTGTCTTTAGTAAAAACTACTATATTTTAAGTGTCTCTTGTGATTCCTGGCTTCTGACTGACAGAATTGATCCTTGTCTTGGAACCTCGTGACAAACGTCACACTTCAGAATCTTATCATTTGTCATTTTAAGCCATGATTTTTCTAAAGAAGTTTCATTCTACATGTTATTAATCCCATGCAGACACAGGTATCTCCTCCACAGCATTCTGAGCTGTAAAAATAAGTAGTCTAACCATACTGATTCCACCCACCTCAACTAAGTTTCCAAAACACGAAAAAAAAAAATTGTTTAACATGGATGGGAAAACAGCCACCAGTGATCATTTGAGGACCTGCAGCATTTGGTTTCTTCACGTTTTCTTCTAGATGAAAAATGTTGGTGGCTTGCTTTGGACAAATACAGTTCAAATGAAACTTTTTCACAAATTCAGAATGGTTTTACCTCCAGCACCAAGCTGTTCCACTAGACATGGACACTTGTATGAGATGTATCTAAATCATGGCTATTTCAAAGCTCACAGCAAGACGTGTTTGATCAATTCATAGGTCTGTTGCATATCACTGTTTAGATCTCTATCAGACGACTTGCCAACAGCTAATAGCGTCACCGTCTCATCCTGCCTTGCACGTTGAAAACATGCTATGTGGGTGGTTTCTTCCCACTGAACACGTTTAAGACAAGATTAAATACCTACAGGTAGATGTGTGGTAGACTTCTATATGCAGAAATCTTTCAGAACACTGTTGGCAGAGATCTAATAGAGTCACAGAGTAAAGCTGACAGAGATGTCCAGCACACATCTACAGTAGTTGGATGTTAGGTATCTAATAAACATCCTGTGCCTTGTGGGGTTGAAAAAAGTTCTATCATGACAGAAAAAACAAAGGATTCAAGTTTTCAGAAAAAATGTGCAACACAGGAGTTTTGTTTTTATTTCTCTAAGCTGTGACTAAAAAAACACTATTTTTGACATAGTTGGTGTGTTTAAATGTGTAAACACTAAACTACATAGATTCACATTTTTTAAATGGTGTTTAGTCTGTACATCTGTGAGGATTCTAGCTGTGAACAAACACTCGTTTGTTTCGTGAAGGATGAATATACTGCAGCCTTTGACAGGATGAGGGCAGAGCTCCCTCTTGAGGTGATAAATGTTTCTGTATGTAACCTTTCAAATCTTAAAAACAACAATGTTCAAGAGTAATGTAGACCAGGATCTGCAGCCTGAGGCTCTGAAGCTACATGTGGCTCTTTTCTCCGTTGTTGTGGTTTTGAAGAAAATGATGAGAGTTTAAAAAAGAAATAGATTACTAATTTTAGTTTTTACATTTTTGTTTAGTTGTTTACATTTCAAATGACTAAGCATAAAAAATAAGAAGTTTAATCTATATTCAGAGGGGTTTATTATTAAAAAAGGCTTAAAGCAAATAATTTTATCTTCCGTTAGACAACAGTGTCTAGTTGCTTTTCAGAGGCAAAGTTCTAAAAGAATACAATTGTATTTACATGTAAAGTTTTTTAAACAAACAAAGTTGTATAGTGCTTTACTACCTTCTTGGAAGGCTAAAAAGGTTTTACGGTCACTGTCCCATTCATACATTCCACTCCGCTGCTAAACACTGGTGCCAACCTCTAACCATCAGGAGCAATGTGAGGCCCAGTGTCTTTTGCCTAAGGACACTTTGCCACATGGGTGAGCAAGGCGGGAACCAAACCTGCAGTCTTCCAATGTTAAGTACCACTGCACCACTGCAGACTTTTTTGAGTAATTATATTCTACGGCAATGTCATGTTTTTAGCTGACAGGCAAAGGAGTAAAACGGACTTTCTTGCACTTTAAATTCTAGTAAACCTGCAGCAGGAAGTTCTTTTTTGAAACAGGGTGTATTTTATTTTGAAAAGAACCTGTATGTGCTGCTGTCAAAAGTCAAAGAATTTTAAATTGTAACATACAAATATAAGAATGTAATGAACATTTAAAAGCTGATTTTTATCATTAAATGTTGTGTAGTCACAAAAACATAAAGTTGTTTTTTTTAATGGTGATGTGGGACTTTGAAGCTGTAAAAAACTGGACCAAATGGCTCTTTTACCTTTAAAGGTTGCTAAACCCTCATCTAGACCTTAATAAATATATTTTCCAAGGTTACAAAATAATTTGAATTAAAAATAAGCATCCTTGTATTTCTGAAACATAAAGGAAAAAAACATGTTTCAGCCTGAGGAGAAGCGTGTTCAAATCAGCTGCAGGTCATTCTTGTTGATTGTTGTTAAATTGTTGTTTGTTCAGGATGAGCAGCTGAACTTTTGAAAGCTATGTGCTGAGAAAAACACCACCTGAACACGCCATAGCTCTGCCGCACCTTTAGGAGGGAACAAACAAGAGCTTGGAGGACAAAACTAACCAACTCTCTTGAGCAAAGAAAAACAAGGGAAAAATTCAGTGAAAAAACTGTTTTTACAAACAATCAAGCAACAAATGTTTTTTTTTCTTTGAGGACCAGTTTCTGGCTTGTTGTTTAGGCCAGCAGTAAAATTAGTTTAACCAGATACATATAGAAGCTCACGTATGAGGAGAACGAAACAGGAAACATGGTGTCACTGCTCTCTCCAGCTTCCTTTTATTTTTAGCATTTCATTTATTTGCAATATTGTTTCTTTTTTGTAGCAGTGTGTCTTTTTATTTACAACATTTCTTTTTATTTGCAATATCGTTTCTTTTTTATTTGCACCTTTATTTATTTGTTTATTATTTGCTGTGACAGCGGGCCTCAGCCACAGCAGCAATGTGGAGTGGTTTCAAAAAACCTCCATCGTTAAGAAAACAAAAAAAATTACTTTTGCCAATTCTTCCAAAAATTACACAGAACTGTTCAGTACCCCCCAGGCAACAAAAAAATAAAATGGTTGCTGTGGAGATTGTCAGGACTCAGAGCTCTGTCTCCCCCTCTGGTCACCGCCATGCGGTGGATGAGCGCTTCCGCCGCCTTGAAGAGACGTGGGAGGGGGCTTACATACAGCTTTGACCTGCCGACGAGAAGGTCCCGTGCTGGTACCTGGTCAGCGGGTCTGGCTCTCCTCCTGAGACCTCCGGCTGGGGCTTCCCTGCAAGAAGCTCAGTCTGAGGTATGTGGGTCTGTTGCAGATACTCAGACAAGCCACTCCTGTCTCGTATCGCTTCCGTTGGCTGCCGAGTACTGTGTCTCACCCAACTTCCATACCTCTCTGTTGAACCATGCTGATGGGCTCCTGAAGGAGGGGTCACGAGCAGAGCCTACTGATGTTGGCGCTCCCAACCCGCTGGTGGAGACAACAGGAACATGGAGAAAAAGCTGCAGAATGACACTTGTCAATCATAAGACCACACCCCCATTTATGTAAAACATTAACTTCTTGCATTGAGAAAGTGTGTTAAAAATTAAACAGTTATTATTTGTGAAAAATCATCTGAAAAGACACAGGAACTTCTTTAAGACCCACTCCCTAGAAAATATATTTTTTTTGTGTGTTTTTAATATGTCCTGGTAGCATTTTCTCATGTTAGAGGACATATATAAAATTATGATCAAAACTGCATTTCTGGGTATTTCTTAATTCATTCCACGTTGGATCAGAAATCGGATGCTAGAAAAAGCAGTAGATTTAGCTACCCTCTTGTGCTGTATTTGAAGGTTACCATAGCAACAGCGTCAGTGGAAGCAGGTTTTTTCATGTGTTGCAGCATATCATTTCTTTCCTCTTTCTGTATGTGTGCACAGCAAAATGTCAAATAAAGGTTAAAGGCGGAGTCTTGTTCTGCATGACTGGCGTGAATGTTTCTCCAAGATTATTCATGGAGGCCTGCGGGTTTGCAAGGAAAATGCTTATTTTTTCCCCTTGTCTTTGGAATATTTAGGGCATATCATTAATGCTTAGGGCCTTCACACTGCACCGTCCAAGACTGCCGCCATTGTGGCCATGTGCCGCCACCCCAGAACATCAACCAGTTATGATTGTTCTTGGGATTACTGAACTATTATGGGCGGTTCATAAAAGACTTGCCATCACTACTGAAGCCGCTGCATGACTTGCTCCGCCAGAACAAACCGTGGGAATGGAGCACAACCTGCCAGGAGACTTTCCTGAAAGTAAAAGCTTTGTCAGAAGTTTTGATGCATCTCCCTATGGGGTAGGTGCAGTCATCTATAACGTAATGCCAAATGATGATGAGAAACCCACTGCTTTTGCCTCCCTGACTTTAACAAGGCAGAGACCAACTATGGTCAGCTGGAATGTGAGGTATTGAGCATTGTTTTTGGAGTTTGTAAATTCCATCAATACTTGCATTGACGGAAATTCACTCTTTTTACTTACCACAGACCATAGACCACCATTCTTGGGGCACACACTGGAATACCCCTCTCAGTCATTTACAAAGCTGTTGACACACTCATACGACATCAAATATCGTAAGACAGACTCATATTGCAAAGCTGACGGCCTGTCAAGGCTGCCACTCCCAGTCACTAGACCAGAGTCCCATCCAGAGAGCGTATTCTATTTCAGCCAGTGAATGATGCTCCTGTTTAGGCTGAAGAGCTAAGGAAGGCTACGCACTCGGACCCTGTCTTGTTAGCTTGAAGGCAGAGCTATCTGTGCAGGCTGGATGCATGCTGTAGGGGAGGAAAGTGATTGCTCCACCATCACCTCGCAAACCACTGTTGCAGCAACTTCAGTCTGGTCACAGGGGAATTGTGCGGATAAAGGAAATGACTAGAAGCTACTTTTGGTGGCCTGGCATGGATAAACCTATCAAGGATGTAGCAAAAGGATGTTCCTCATTTCAAGAAGTCAGGAATAATCCTCAAAAAGCTCCTCTACATCCATGGATTCTTCCAGAACAGCCATGGTATTGCATACACATTGATTTTCTTGTCCGAGCTGGCCTATGGCTTAAAACTGTACAGCTGGATTGATCCAATAGTGCTCACCATACTTTTTGTGCCGCTAATGCTAGCTTGGGGCTATCAGGTTGTGTGTGAGCGCACAGACAGAGCTCCCAGTGATGGAGAGGGGAAGGGGGCGCAGTTTCTGCAAGCCAACAGACCCGCTTGCAAACCAGAATTGTATTTTTAATTGGAAAATCGGGGAAAATCATTTGGTTCGGGCTGAGACCGCTCAATTTTTTTTTCTGTTTCGACCTACAGCTTGTAAACAAAACCACATGACTAAAGATCTCTTCACTCATTGGCCAGGAATTACAAGGTCAAGCCAAAGCAATGAGAGAAAGAACAATGGAAGTCCTGTGCTTTACAATCCTTGTCGGGATATTTTACTTATTCAAACTTTAAATATTGTGGACCATTTTTGAACATCTGTATGACTGTGAGGTACAACACTTTTTACTGCTACTTTGGTAAAGTGCAGGCATGCTGTCAGGTGGTTACTGGCAAGACAACAGCTATGAAGTTAGGATGAAAGGGTTTATGACCTCGAGATTGTCGGAACAACCATCAGAAGCAATGTGGATCACTGTAAAAGTTGTTTTAATGAGCCGGCATTAATCCGGCCACATTTCAATAACTTGCTGTGTCTCGTGGTTGTGGGGTTATGACATTGTCTGTGGCGAAGCAGCGTCACAGGTTGCAGGACAGCACCCGAACACCAGCCTCAGTTTTTGTTCCCTTTTTTCCTGTCATCTCCTGGTCCTTTAGTTTATAGTTTGCACCAGACACATGCATACATACAGGCAAACAAATCCTTCACAACATCATAGCCCCAATTCTGTTTAATTCTAAGGGTGCACACTTAGTTTTAAATAGAGTTCTACTCACCATCTAGGCTTCTTGCCACAACATTCAAACCAGAGCCAGAGCATTTGTACACATCATCATATACATAGGAAACAGGAAGTGACCTCATATGTCTGAGTTGAAAGGTTTCTTTTTTTCTTTTCTTTCTTCTGTCTATTTGATTTTGTTTCATACTTGGTCCTGAATTTCACAAGGTAAAAAATGTTTAATTGTTTCTACTTTTCAGATTATGTATTAATGATTTCCCAGGTTTAAAGGCAGGAGTTTGTTTCAATAAATGTTTGGTTAATTGGCCTGTGGGAGGAGCAAAGGCTTTATAAGGAGGGAATAGCTGGCAATATGGAGAGAGCGCAGTCGTGGTTGCAGTGGTGGCAACAAGCTCTCTCTAGTGTATTGTGACACTATTATTTTGTTGGGACAATAAAATCCCCATTGTTTCCTCTTAAGATTTCCTTTGTAGGAAATGTTTATTGACAAAAGTTAAAAAAGGGACGTTTTTTAGCAAAAGCATTTTCTAATTCCCGTCATCTTTTGAGGTCTTTAAAGTGGTTAATCCAAATCAAATGATGCGAATCAAAATCCTGTGTTGTGATGTTATCAAAATCAAATGTTTTTTTTTTATTTATATCTAAACGAAAAACATTCTTAAGCTTTAACATGTTTTTCTTTGAGTCTTAAAATGTTGTTTTCTTCATTTTTCTTTTTTCTCCTAAAGGTCGTCCTTCACTCACAAACAAATGTCCAATAACTAACAGCCAAGGGCAACACCTGAACACATCACGCAGACAAACCTGCAGTTATGAGTTATTGATTTCTCTGTGCACTGCAGCTGCCCAGTGTGTTGTAGACACACAGTGGAGGACACACAAACACACACATATGCAGCAAACTGCTCAGGACTTTAGGTTCAGCGTGAACATCAAGTTGCTTGATGCTTCATTTTGGCTCTTCATTGAAACGGAAAAATCAGAACAGAACCAGAACATCTCCAAATATTTCTGCATAAATGCTGCCTATTTCTTAAGCTCATCTTTTTATTTTCTTTGTCAACTTTTCTCTGAAATCAAATTCAAACATGTTTGTGTTTTGCAAATCTATAACAAAATCCAATTATTATGACAATGCTACAATTTTTATGACATGCTTGAATTACGAGTTTAAGGGACATTCTTCTTTTTTCTGTAGAAACAAGCAGGACCAAGTGTGGTATGAGCAGTTCTGTTCTGGGATCAGCAACAACGTTGCATCAGCAACAACGGCTGCCACAGAAGAAGACTGGAGTCAATTTTTCGAAGAAGAAAAAGAGTTTTTCTATGATATTGAAGCGTTCGGGGTTCAACCATTTATGACCGGTCCTCAGAGCCATTGTTGCATAGAGTTGGATGTTTTAGAAGAAAAAAGAGAAAACAGGGTAAGAATCTTCATAGCATCCATCACCAACCAAAAGAAAAATACAAAAGACGCCAGAATTCATACAAAGTGTTGTAGCTTACTTGGAAGGCTTGACAATCTCAATTATCAGCCATTATCGCTATCTATTTAAATGTGTTACAATCAGCTTGTCATCTTGGACCTTCTTTGGAACGTCATAAACAAGCTCAAAACATAATATTGTTCTTACCACAGCAGCTTGGTATACCTTCTGGTAACACTCTTAAATCGTATTTTATGTCAAATAAGGCTGACGATACTCTAAAATGAACAACTATCTTTCTAGTCCAACCCAACCGGTAGCAGTCCTCGTTGATCGTACACAGTAAAGCGTGAACAGTCCAGGCTGCTGTCCCCAAATGACGCATGTGTACCACGACATGGGCTACTCCAATTTCTGTCACAAGAGGTGCTGCATGTCTCATTTGGCAAAATTGCAGCAAAATGGTTTCCATGTTTGTCACAGGAAATTCAGAATTATTTTTATATAGCAAAAATGTAATGAATGAATCCACAAAATAATGCCATGATCTTAGCTAGTACTTTTCAATGTTTAATGGGATTTTTCTTTGTTGGATGATGATAATACTCCTTTAAATCTTTAAATAAAATCTTCTCAAGCTGACAGAAAGTCTCTGTAAAGAAAATGACATCACCATAGAAGTCCAGCTGAAGTTTAATAAAACAGGTTCAAAAACTAGCAGAGACCTCAATTATTCAACACAATTTCAACTGTTGTCATTGTAGACATTAATTATTATTTGTCAGGTCTCAGTCACCCATGTCCACCTCCGACCACCAGAGGGATCTCTCGCACGAGTTTTGACTGCTCCTTTCCTCCTCTCCCTGCAACCACAGCCTCTGGTTCCTGCCTGCCCAGCTGATCCTCATTGCTCGTCATTAACCATGCTTTTTAAGCCAGCTCAACTCTGTTCAATGACTAGTCTTGTATTTACCCTCAAGTTATACAGTCTAAGTGTTATCTCCTTGTATTCCTAGTTGCCTCGTTCCTGTCCATTGACCCTGGCCTGTTCTATTACTTTGCCTTGTCATGTTCATGTTATTTATTAAATCTGTTGCAAATGGTTCCACACGCCTCAGCGTCTTCCAGGATCCAGCAATAGGCGTTCCTTCGGCTTTCACTGTTTCCTGTTTCCACGAGAGTGGATTTCCACTCCCGTGTCAGCCTCTATGGCTCCCAGACCAAATTTAAAAAATAATGCTGTCCCGTCTTGCTCCCGGTAATCTGACTCCCATTCCTGTCCAACTCCTGTTCAAAATAATCCCACCCGAAACAGTTGTTTTTTTTTTGTCATTTTGTAAAACATAAAAAAAAATGTAATTTTAATGTGACGTTTTTGGGTTTGAATTTGTAAGGCAAATTACATTGTAATTTTTTATTACAAGCTGCATATGGCATCACATCACCATCACACTCAGCTCTCTTACATTTTCTTTATTTATTATTTATATTTTTTTATAAAATGTACAAAATAAATGATAAACAAAAACAAGTATTTATAATTCAACTTTTAACTATAAACATTTTTAGTTTTTTGCTTTTAAACAAATTTGAAGCAAAACAACAAAAAACACTGCAACCACAACACAAATTAAAATGTGCAAAACCAGAAAGACTCATTCACAATAAAGGTTTGCATTTCGAAATCCAGTTTTGAAGAATCTTCTCTCAGTTCTCAGGTGTTTGTACAGGTTGGTTGTGGAGCCTGTTTTAGATTAAATGACTTTCCTGCCGACTTGGCACTCTTCCTTTGTATTATCAATAAAAGGAAATGCTTCTTGATTTTGATTATTTTCCTGCTGTCACTCATTTCCTTTACGTTTCGGAGTTGCTGTAGTTTGTTGTTGTTGCACCTTGATCATACTCGTTCATGTGCTGCTGTGCGTGTTATCCACCAGCCGGCGCACGCCTCCGCTCAGCACAACATTATTGACCCCTTTTGCTTGCCATAGGGCAAACACTACCCCGCTCGCGCAAAGCGCGTGTGTTTTGATCTACACACGTGGACAAAATTGTTGGTACCCCTCAGTTAAAGAAGGAAAAACCCACAATTCTCACTGAAATCACTTGAAACTTACAAAAGTAACAATAAATAAAAATGTAGTGAAAATTAAATAATCAAAATCAGCCATCACTTTTGAATTGCTGA
Source organism: Oryzias celebensis (assembly GCA_014656515.1). Classification (NCBI taxonomy): domain Eukaryota; kingdom Metazoa; phylum Chordata; class Actinopteri; order Beloniformes; family Adrianichthyidae; genus Oryzias; species Oryzias celebensis. Next base: position 6,138,263 of record BNCR01000009.1, on the reverse strand, counting down.
TTAACATAATTATTAAAAAAAAAAAAACTAATGAAACAGGCCTGGACAAAAATGATGGTACCTCTATAAAAGATTGAAAACTATTTGACCAGACTGACATGATTAACTCAGGTGTGTCCTTTAATTGACATCACAGGTGTTACCAAACTCATAATCAGTCAGTCTGCCTATTTAAAGGGAGACAAGTAGTCACTCTGCTGTTTGGTGAAAAGGTGTGTACCACACTGAACATGGACAACAGAAAGTGAAGGAGAGAATTGTCCCAGGACATCTGAAAACAAATGATAGATAAACATTTTAAAGGTAAAGGCTATAAGACCATCTCTAAACAGCTTGAACTCCCTGTGACAACAGTGGCTCATATTATTCAGAAGTTCAAGACCCACAGGACAGTAGCCAACCTCTCTGGACGTGGCCGCAAGAGGAAAATTGATGACAAATTGAAGAGACGGATCGTTGGAATTGTATCCAAAGAGCCCAGAACAACCTCCAAAGAAATTAAAGGTGAACTCCAAGGCCAAGGTACATCAGTGTCAGATCGCACCATTCGTCGTTGTTTGAGCCAAAGTGGACTTCATGGGAGACGACCAAGGAGGACACCACTGCTGAAAAACAATCCTAAAAAAGCCAGACTGGAATTTGCAAAAATGCATGTTGACAAGCCCCAAAGCTTCTGGGAGAATGTACTTTGGACAGATGAGACCAACCTGGAGCTTTTTGGTAAGGCACATCAACTCTATGTTCATAGACTCAAAAACCAAGCATACGAAGAAAAGAACACTGTCCCTACGGTGAAACATGGAGGAGGCTCAGTCATGTTGTGGGGCTGCTTTGCTGCATCTGGCACAGGGTGTCTTGAATGTGTGCAAGGTACAATGAAATCTGTAGACTATCAAGGCATTCTGGAGAGAAATGTGCTGCCTTGTGTCAGAAAGCTTGGTCTCAGTCGCAGGTCATGGGTCTTCCAACAGGACAACGATCCAAAACACACAGCCAAAAACACCCAAGAATGGCTGAGAGAAAAGCGTTGGACTATTCTAAAGTGGCCTTCCATGAGCCCAGATCTGAATCCCATTGAACATCTGTGGAAGGAGCTGAAACATGCCATTTGGAGAAGACACTCATCAAACCTGAGACAACTGGAGCAGTTTGCTCATGAGGAGTGGGCCAAAATACCTGTTGACAGCTGCAGAACGCTCATTGACAAATACAGAAATGGCTTCATTGCAGTGATTGCCTCAAAAGGTTGTGCAACAAAATATTAAGTTATGGGTACCATCATTTTTGTCCAGGCCTGTTTCATTAGTTTGTTTTTTTAATAATTATGTTAATCAGCAATTCAAAAGTGATGGCTGATTTTGATTATTTAATTTCCAATAAATTTTTATTTATTGTTACTTTTGTAAGTTTCAAGTGATTTCAGTGAGAATTGTGGGTTTTTCCTTCTTTAACTGAGGGGTACCAACAGTTTTGTCCACGTGTGTATCTGTCTTGAAGAGTAAAAAGCAAGAGGGGGATTTTGTTATTGCTCATAGGAAGGAGCCGCGGTTGTCGTTAAATCTGAAGAGAAACTCTGAAAACCGTTTCCGTCACCGTAGCCATCAAGGACCACCAAAAATCACTCCATCTTAATACACCAGTGTTTTGTTGCACTATTATTCTAACCCCCCCACCCACCCCCCACCCCCACACACACACCTCTGTTATAATCCTTAAACTTCCCAAACCCCCTTTTTATCTCCCCTTTGTTTTGTTCTTTTGTACCACTCTCTTCTTTTTCGTCCAGTCCAACAAAAAAGTATAAATGAAGTTTAGCCTCTAATACAAAAAAGTTTATACAAATATACACCTTGTATGTCAGGAGATTCATAAACTCCTACTGTAACAGTAAACTCTGTCCAACACAACAGGTTATCAGCGATGATCTGTTTGCTCAGCTGTTGGACCGGACAAGTTAAAAAAAAAAAAGAATGTCATTTATTTTTATACACATGTTAAGGATTAAAAATAGCAATGAATCATAAACCATTCTCATAAACAGAACTTAGGTCCAACTTAGGTCTAAAAAAATTCACCTGTGTCAGGAAAAACCTTTGAGCTGAAAACCAGGTGACATCATGTTGGTCGGGTGAGGCCAGATGTTTCCTCTTTCTTCTCCTTGTCTCCATTTCCTGTTTGAGCTTGATGCTGCTAAACAACAACAGTCAGCTGCTAGTTCACCTGGTGGAGCACCTGAGCAGCCCCCCCCCCCCGTGAATTACCTGTAGATTCTGGAAGTGTGTGTGCGTCCTGCAGTGCGAGTGGCGAGCTTCTGTTTCTCTGTAAAAGAACTTCTTGCAGAGTCGACACACAAACCCACAAACGGGAACCACAAAAGCTCCCCCTGCAGAGAGACGGACCTCTCTCAGCATCCAAGTCCTTACACTTTGAAAGTTTCAACATTTTGTCATGTTCCACCACAAACACAGCACAATTTACATGAGGCTGAGTCTGAAAAGCATCAATCAGAGAAGCAGCTTAAAAGTTCTTTAGGTGAGCTGTAGAGATCCGCAGCTCCAGGACGCAGGATAACTTCACTATAGAAATAAAGCCATAAGTCCTGTTTGCACTGTGCCAGAGAACTGACATCAGCCTGAGCACACCGTCACCACTGTGAAAGGTGGTGGTGGGAGCATCATGTTAGGCATTTTTCCTCTTTAGAGGCGAAGAAGCTGGAAGGAGCTGAATGCAGTGCAGTCTAGAAGCAGTCCAGTTCAAGGCAGTTCAGGTCAAAACAAGCCCCACCTTCCAGAATCAAAGCCAGTATCCAACACAGCACTGGAGGCTGGTCCCTCAACAATGTTTCATTTTAAATACAGCCACTATTTTATGTCAGATTGCCGTAAAATAAAAAAGTATGGATAAAATATGGTCCAAAAGATCAATGCCTTTTTTGGGGGGTTGTTAAAGTAGCTCTTTTTATTTGATTGAAATTTGTGTATCATAAGAAACATGTTTTTACTGATAGCTAGATGGAGCCAACAAAATCCTCCCATTACTTTGCCTCATCCAACCATATTTGTGTGGTAGCGTTTGCGTAACATGGCAAAGATGGAACTTTTCAAAGATCATGAAAACCCATCGTCCTCCACAAGGGGGCGCCATGGTCATACCTACCGTATTCCACGTGAGGGTCATATTCTTCGCTGTTCGCCTCCTCCATCTACAGCACATGTCAGAACCGGGTCAGTCCATAAAACTTTAGAAACCCGCTCAGACCCACAGACTGAACCCACCTGTGAACGCTCCATCTTTGACTCCTCTTCATCACTATGCTGTCCCTCCTCTGCCACCTCCACCTCCTTCTCCTCCTCAAAGCAGCCGACGGCATCCAGTGTGATGAGCTCCTCCTCCTGCGTCTCCTTCAGCTGCACCTGACAGATAAGATCTCACCTAAGCATCTGCACACCAGCCTTTTGTTTATCCTCCACACTTTGTGTTTAGGATCTTTTATGACTCTTTTCTGGCTTTTTGTGCTAAAATTTTGTGATCATTTGTGTTTATTTTGACTTTGTGATCAAATTTTCCTTCTTTAAAACCAGTAGTCTGCAACCATCAACACTTAAAAAGCCATTCAGGTTAATATCTCACAGACAACAACCCATAGGAGTCACAAAGTCTCACTTCACTGATTTGTATTTATACTATGATTAATATTATAATTTTTAAAAATAACTATTGTAGATTTTTTGACATAATTAAAACAAAAACACAAAAAGAAAATAGCTTTAAAAAAATGAAATAGTTTATAACTTTTGAGGGAGGTTTGAGTGAGTTCCTTTCAAAATAAAAGACCCTGTGTCACATAGGATCATCTCACTGCAGCTATGTAGCGGTAGAAGGTGTAATGTCAACAGTTTTTTGAATGTTTATTTTGAGCTTGAGCACCCAAGAGTGATTTAAAAAAATATTAGAATGTTTATTTTACTGTTTGTAAACATCACCAGAAATGTGTAAATTTTGCTGACCAAAACAAATTAGCACTGGGCGATAGTGAACTTTTTATATCACAATGTTGTTTTATTTCATATCAGGCGATGTCGATATATATCACGACATAAACCAAATAACAATTTCTAATTAATATGAATGCTCTGTGGCTCATTAGAGAAATGTGTGATCATCAGCAGATTGTTCATATTTAAATATTTATTTCTTATCATACTTTAAACATAACAGATGCACTGAAAGAATATGATGCAACAGTTTTATCCCCAGAAAACATAAATATTACAAACTAAACTGAAAATTAAAGCAAAAGCTTTAAAGTTCCAGAAGAGGACATATATACAAAAGAACACTAAACTACTTGATCAGATCCATTAAAACAAAGCATTAATTCTACAAATAAATTCTAATGCTTTCAATTTTTCCAGAACAAACATCAAATTTACAAACATTTTTATCAACGTCTTGTGAATAATCTAGGAACTAAAAGCAAATTCTCTGAATTTCTTTTAGTTTAGACTGTTGCTGCTGTGAAGGTCTGAACTTTATTGTTTTTTTGGAGAATTTCAGTCTCAGATTGAGCTTAATGGCTTTGCTTCAGGTGATAAAAAGTTTGGTGGTGTTTCAAGTTTTAGAAGGAAGGAACATGCCTTCTGGACAATTTGCAGTGCACGTTAATCTGTTTATTGTCAGATTTTTAATAACTAAAATACCTCCACACGAGGGCCCAAATTTAATTTTTGAAACACTGACCAAGTAAGCCGGTTGATTAATCTGGTTGCATTTACCCGCTTTGTCTTAAAGTCTCTGTGAAAATACTGTCTGACTTTAAACATGTCCGTGATCACACAGAACAGCTAGTTACCATCATTGCATTAGCACAAGCTAGTATCATAACATCAGTGGCTAACCACAGCGCTGTCTCCAAATCAACACATTTTATTGGATTAATACAATAACACATTAAGAGTTTAAAATCCTGGTTTTGACATACAGAGCTCCTAACAACAAGCTCCTGTCTATATATAAGACCTGCTGCAGCCGTACACTCCCAGCAGGTCCCTGAGGTCATGCGACCAGGGTCTGCTGGTTGTCAAGAGAACCCGTTTAAAAACTAAAGGTGACAGAGCCTTTACAGCAGTGGCTCCATCTCTTTGGAACTCCCTTCCTCTCAGCCTCAGATCCACAGACTCAGTGTTTTCTTTTAAAAAGTTGATAAAAACACATCTTTTTACTATTGCATTTTCTTAATTGTGTTTTTATTTTCTGTGTTTTTATCTGTGTTTTACTGTGAAGCACTTTGTGATCTTTTATCTTGAAAGGTGCTATATAAATAACATTTATTATTATTATTATTATTCATCTGTCTGTTGCTGCTTTAAGTGAAGCAGCTTTCTCCTCCAGTTCCAACTGGATCCTGTTAATAAATAAATCCCCACATATTCCACTGTTTCATCAGCCAAACTAAACAGTGCACAGGTAAAGTGACCGCAGGGGTGGGGTCTTGTGTCTCGCCTCTAATGTGTTTTGTTTACCTCGCATACAAGAGATAGAGAAGTGGACAAAAGAAATTCACCAGAAGACGAGCTAATAAATATGACTGCGTTTACACAAATATCTACTCTCTATGTGGTAACTAACGCCAGGCTCACACAGGACATGAAATGGAGTGCGCGCGGCATCCACTTTCACTTGCAAATCACACTAGACGCGTATTTTTCTGATAGGTTCATTTTACTCTCTAGAAAAAGTACTATTGCGATATGGATAGCTGTATGGTTCCAATGTTAACTCCTCAGTTTTGATGATCCTACTCTCCACATAAATCCACTGATCCACAAAAATTCCACATTCCAGAAGTAAAGGAAAAAAAGTTTAAAACTTTAATTCTTCTTTGCATTGTAAAAAAACAAACATTTAAAGTGAAGCAAATAACTGACTTTGTAAAACAAAATACAAGTTAATGAGAAAACTTAGTGAGGTCAAAAAACGGGTGGACTCCATCCCAAATTGAGCCTGACATGAGTCTGCTGCTTGAATATACCTGCTCACACAGAACAAACCTACAGCTCCACCTACTGGTGGTAACAAATACTAACAAACTATATGCAAACTGGTCATCTCTGACATTAAGGCTCCGACAATAACTATTGTTTTATTGCCCAGCCCTACGTGACCCTTACCAAATTTTTCTAACCATAATGCACATTTAAAATCCTTACATTTGTTCTGGTGTACTTTACGTGTGAAATGTGGTAGCGCTTAATGACCCTTAAAAGGTTTTTCTGTGGAACACTGTAAATAAAAAACCTGTCAAAAGGCTTTAGTTTAACATAGGATAAGTACTGTTCTTCAACTGTTTGTGATTGAGTTGAACAAAGTTTGAGTTAGTTTACTTCACTTTTTTTTTTTTTTTTTACTACTTACTTACTTTTTACTTCACATTTAGTTTTTTAAAAATGAAAAATGTGTTATTTTTCTTAAACCAAAGAGCCACATGTGGCTCTGGAGCTGCAAGTTGCAGACTCCTACTTTGAACTAAATACTTTTGTCCGTTTGTGTTTCGCTGTAAAGGTTGTGTGTTGATTGTTTCTTGGTAGGAGCTTCTCTGGCTCTTGTGGTCAGCTGGCCTTCTATTAGATCCTGCATCCTCTCTGCGGTTTAGGATTCACCCCAGAGTTGCTACGTGGAGCTAGCAGCTAATGTTTTTAGAGGTTAGCTACACAGAGCGATGTCTGAGTTTATCTCATTTACTATGCATAAAAGACATGGATGATGTAAAGAGATCAGGTTGATTTATTTTGAGAAGTTCTACAAAAACATCAGTGATCATGCCTTAATGTTTGGGTTCATGAAAACATTTAGAATTTCCTAAAAGTTACATAGAGCTCCCCTCCATGAACCCCCACCTTAATCTGGTGGAGGGGTTTGATTGCTTGAGCGATCTCAGGAGCTTTGCTGTCTGGGTCCTCAGCCCCTGGTAGGGTCTCCCATGTCAGACAGGCAAAGAGTGACGAGCCAGACTAAGAGAGGTTCAGAACCCCTTATGACAAGAACAAACATAGATCTAGATACATCGCCTGGATTGGCTTTACCAGGGCCCCCCCCCCCCGGGGCCATGGCCTGGGGTTGGGGCTCGTAGGCGAGCGCCCGGTGGCCGGGGCTCCTTCCACGGGCCCCGGTCAAGCAAAGCTTGAAGGATCGACATGGGATCCCTCTCCAGTAGGCCCACCACCTGCAGGAGAGCTCAGAAGGGGCTAGTGCAATGTGGATTGGGTGGAAGTCGTAGGCAAAAGCCTCTGCGGCATAAACCCCAGTCATGGAACTTAGCTTTTCGGACATGGAACGTAACTTCTCTGGGAGGGAAGGAACCTGAGCTTTTGCAAGAGGTCGAAAGGTATCAGCTAGATATAGCTGGGCTCACCTCTACGCACAGAAAGGTGAGAGGCGTTGGACCCTCTACCACTCTGGAGTTGCTCATGGCGAGAGGCGACAGGTTGGTGTGGGCCTACTCATAAGTCCCCAGCTCAGCTGCCAAGTGTTGGAGTTTACCCCGGTGGAGAGTCGTGTCCCTTCGCCTTCGGGTGGGGGACAGGTCTCTGACTGTGGATTTTAGCTTATGGGCCGAACAGCAGTTTAGAATACTCGGCTTTCATAGTGTATCTTGAAGGGGTACTGGAAATTGCCCCACTGGGAGACTCCATCATTCTCCTGTGGGGACCTTAATGCCCACGTGGGCAACGACAATAGCACCTGGAGGGGTGTGATTGGTAGGAACAGCTCTCCTGATCTGAACCAGAGCTTTGTTGTTTGACTTCCGTGTTCATCACAGTTTGGCCATAACAAACACCATGTTTGAGCACAAGGATGTCCATCAATACACGTTACATCAGGACACCATCGGCAGGAGATCAATGATCGACCTTGTAGTCATTTCAGGTGACCTTCGGCCGTGTGTCTTGGTCAGTCGGGTAAAGAGAGGAGCAGAGCTGTCCACTGATCACTACCTGATCGTGAGTTGAATTCGTTGGCTGGGAAGGAGGCTGGAAAGACTTGGCAGAACCAAATGTACTGTGAGGGTCTGCTGGGAACGACTGGAGTACCCCTCCGTCAGGGAAGTCTTTAACTCCCACATCCAGGAGAGCTTCAAACAGGTACTGAGGGAGGCTGGTAACATTTAGTCTGAATGGACCATGTTCACCACCTCCATTGTCTCTGCTGCTGTTCGGAGCTGTGGTCGCAAGGTCTCTGGTGCCTTTCGTGGTGGCAACCCCTGAACCCGTTGGTGGACACCAGATGTAAGGGATGCCGTCAAGCTGAAGAAGGAGTCCCATCAGGTCTGGTTGGCTTGTGGGACTCCAGAGGCAGCTGACAGGTATCGGCAGTCTAAGCGAGCTGCGGCCCGTGTTGTTATGGAGGCAAAAACTCTGTCCTGGGAGGAGTTTGGGGAGGCTATGGAGAAGACTATTGCTTGGTTTTGAAGAGGTTCTGGCAATCCGTCCGGCACCTCAGGAGGGGGAAGCAGTTTAATACAAGCACTATTTTAAGTGCAGGTGGGGAGCTGCTGACTTCAACTGGGGACATTGTTGGGCGGTGTAAGATCCAAGAACAACAGTGCTGTTTCCGTCCTGGTTGTGGAACTGTGGACCAGCTCTACACCCTCTCTAGAGTCCTGGAGCGTTTGTGGGAGTTCGCTCATCCTGTCCATATGTGTTTTGTGGATTTGGAGAAGGCGTTCGACCGTGTGCCCCGAGGTGTCCTGTGGAGGGTACTTTGGGAGTATGGGGTCCGAGGAGCCTTACTCAGGGCTGTCCGGTCTCTGTATGACCAGAGCAGGAGCTTGGTTCGCATACCTGGCAGTAAGTCAGACCTGTTCCCAGTGGATGTTGGTCTCCAGCAGGGCTGCCCTTTGTCACCGGTTCTGTTCATAGTCTTTATGGATCTAGGTGCAGCCAGGGTCCGGAGGGGTCTGGTTTGGGAACCACAGGATTTCCTCTCTGCTCTTTGCAGACGATGTTGTCCTGTTGGCTTCATCAAGCCAGGACCTCCAGCATGCAGTGGAATGGTTTGCAGCCCAGTGTGAAGCAGCTGGGATGAGGGTCAGCATCTCAGACTTTGAGGCCATGGTTCTCAACCAGAGAAAGGTGGTTTGTCCTCTCTGGGTGGGTGGAGTGCTCCTTCCTCAAGTGGAGGGGTTTAAGTATCTTGGGGTCTTGTTCACGAGTGAGGGAAGACCGGAGCGTGAGATCGACTGGCGGATTGGTGCAGCGTCCTCCGTGGTGCGGCCACTGTACCGGTCCGTCGTGGTGAAGAAAGAGCTAAGCCAAAAAGCAAAGCTCTCGATTTACTGGTCGATCTACGATCTACCATCTACGATGGTCATGAGCTCTGGGTCATGACTGAAAGAACAAGGTCCCGGATACAAGCGGCAGAAATGAGCTTCCTCTGTAAGGTGGCTATCGGAGCTTCTCACCCTATCTCTAAGGTAGCACCCCTTAGGCCGGCGTCTGTTACAACTAACACCTGTTAGACCCGGCTTTTACTGGAGACCAGCGTCTATTAGAGACCGGACATTATTGGAAGATATACGGTAACTGTGTTTTCTCTTTGTGGCGGTGTAGAGGCTCTGTTACTGTTTTGGATAGTTTCATTTGTGAGTTTGTGGCAGTTTGTGTGTGCTTATGATTGTTTTGGTCATTATGTGTGTTTCTCCACTTGCGTAGTGTGTTTTTGCAATTGTGTGAGTTGTGGTGGCCCCACTAACCTGCTGTTTGTGTTCCGCAGACTTCATGTGTTCGACAAACTTCCTGGGTGTCCTGAAGTGTTGCTTACACACCGGACAGAAGGGCCGGCCCTGGTGCTTACACACCTGCAACACGCACAGACACACAACAAGATGAGGTGGTGAGGAAGACTCCAGGTTGCCTTATCTCCACAGCTCTCTCACCTTGTGCTGTTTAGTGCGTCGATGGACAATGAGGTTGCCGGTATAGTGGGTTTGACAGGTGTCACACCAGCGATGAGGTTGAGTCTGATGCCCCCTGCAGGCAGACAGAGACAGCTCTGCAGAAACTAACACTGATAACTTCATTTGAGGGTCATTTGTACGGAAGCCGAAAACAGCCAAGCCTTTTTTTAGGGATGGGCGATATATCGGTGCTGGTATTGGTATAGGTCGATATTTTCCTAATTTGATATCAATATCAATCCCATATAAAAAATTCCACCAATATATGCCACCGATATTTCTCTTCTACTTTGACCAGTGGTTACAGCAGGAGAAGTGCTCTGTTTAGCACAGGGCTGCTCCCCCTCCCACCCCCGTGTGAGTCTTGCGTTTGACACTAGCCGTACAAGGGGGAGTTGTCCGACCACGCTGTGGCTGTTCAAGCAGCACATTCTCACTCCCAACTCGTCATCTATGGACGTATGCTTCAGGCCCCATTCGTGTCACTTTTTTAATTTTTAGGGTAACCCAACTCTTCGTTTTTTGACATGCTTCCTGTTCCCATTAAATCACAGGTCCTCAACACCGTGGCTGTGAACCTGTACCGGTCAGAGGGCCGATTGCTACCGAGCCGCAGACACCGAAAAATGCAACTTCTGTTCGGCACATCCGCCTATCTTGCCATGTCTCGTGACACTATTGTCGAGCTTTTAGCCCAAAGCTAAAAACTAACTAAAGCCAAACAAAAAGACATATTTGAAAAGTTTCTTTGGGGAGAAAAAACCCAGCTGGGAATCAGAAGAAGAGCATTCGGGTTCCTTCAGGAGTCTTGCTCGACATGAATTTATGGAGACTGTTGTTTTCACAGTCTCCATAAATTCATGTCGAGCAAGACTCTCTTTATGGAGACTGTTGTTTTCACACAGGCAGCACGGTGGCACAGTGGTTAGCGCTCTTGCCTCACAGCAAGAAGGTTCCTGGTTCAAGTCCTGGCTGGGGGACTTGAAATAGTGTCAACAATGGGGGATCTTTCTGTGTGGAGTTTGCATGTTTTCCCCGTGCATGCGTGGGTTTTCTCCGGCTTCTCCGGAGAAAACTCCGGCTTCCTCCCACCATCCAAAAACATGCTTAAATTCTCACTCTAAAATTCTCCCTAGGTGTGGATGTGAGTGTGCGTGCGTGAGTGTGTGAATGTGCCCCCTGCGACAGACTGGCGACCAGTCCAGGGGCGTCCCCTGCCTTCGCCCATGAGTAGCCGGGTTAGGCTCCGGCAGCCCCGTGACCCCGAAAGGGATAAAGCGGTTCAGAAAATGAATGAAAAAAAAAATGTTTTCACGTACCAAGTTGCTATGTCTATAATGCAACGAATGATTCTCAAATGTTTCACATACGGTCACAATAACAAAGTTAGAGAAACGAAGGATTCACGTTTATTGTTATATTTAGAAAATAGCAGTTTTTACGACGGTTGTATCATTTTGTTTGCCTTTATTTATTCATATTCACATCTGAAACGCTGGATGCGGCTGAAGTTAGCTTCTGGTTGTTAGCACTGTGATGAAAATCTTTATCCTAGAGTCTATGTTTAAACCAGCTACAAAATAAACAAATGGAACACATTTTTATGCAAGACTACAACGTTTTATGTTTACAGTTTAAAATATGTTTACATTAAACAGTTTCTACTTATTTTTGTTGTTTAAAAACACTTAATTTCAAAGCACTTTCTTTAAATCCTATTGTTTTCAAGTTATCTTGCAGGCTATTGCTTGTGTTTGCAAATAACACAAGACACGGTCATTGAAGATTGCAGCAAAGTTTATACTTTTTGATAGTTTCTATTTGAGATGCATGTTTGTACTGTTCTTGGCAATGTGAAGGTTATTGCATTTTTAATAAATCTCTTAGAGAAATCTCTAAACTCTCCGTTATTCCAAACACTTACATATCAGTATCTGCAAATATTGCGTATCAGTCACAGTTGCAGGGAAACGTCGGTTGTCAATATCGACTGGAAAAAAATGATATCTTCCCATCCCTACTTTTTTTTTTGTTTTCTCGTGATAATGAGACAATGAAGAATAAACTGTAGCTTCCCTCTCTCCCTGTCCTGCACTGATTCACAGAGACTTCATCTGTTTCACTTTGGGGAGCGTTTCTTCTGCTGAGAGTTGTCAGCGTAAGATGTAAGGTTTTGGTTATCGCCTGCATTAACCAAAAAAAAGAAACTTAAAACAGCTAAAGTCTCCGCGTCTCAGTGTGGGAAAGGGAGACAGAGTATATTCTTCATTTTCTCTTTATCAGGAAGAAAATGGTCACAAAAAACCCACCAAACAAGTAGGGTAGGCTGTTTTTGGCTTCTGTACTAGAGATTACACACAAAAATATTTCTGTCTTTCTAAATCTGCTTATTGTTACACAAGAAGAACTTCCTACCACAAAACTAAACAAATAAGCAACAATAGGAGCCAAAGTCACATGATCAGGAACAGATCTTAACTGAGACAGCAGTCTTCCTCTTTAGTTCAGGATCTTTGTGTCTGGGTTTGTGTATGTTTGTCTGCTCCTTTACATATGTGTGTTTGAGCATGCATGTTACCTGTCCAGACTGTAAGAGCGGATACGGCTTGTGACCTCCTGCAGTCTACTGAGGTGTTCTCCTCCTGACATGTGCTCCTGAAACATCTGAATGGCACAGACTGCGTCTAAGTATCCATGCAGACGTTACAGTGTCATGCAGGTGTGTTCTTCACCTGTAGGGAGTGACAGGAGAGGTCACAGACGTGACAGCGGATTCCCAGGGTTTTCTTTTCGGCGCCCTGGCCCGTCTGTCCAAACTCCCTGCTCTCTCTGCTCCTCTGGATGGTGACCTTCAGGGAGCCCGCACTCTGCAACTGTACACAGTCGGCACAGTTGTTCAGCTTCTGCACTGAGGGAAGCCATGAAGAGTCTGATGAAGAGGAAGTGCTCCTAACCTCTGCTGCTCGGCTGTCTTCTGCTGCCCCCTGCTGGTCAGGATCAGGAACATCTGATGAAACAAACTTCATGAAGGACACAGAAATACAAACTTAACTTGAGAGAAACAAACATAGACAAACCTCCAGATGAGTCACATGACCAAGAAACTGTAAGTCTGCTGGCCAGCGCTGAGTTCTTACTTCTGTGGAAACAATGAGCACAAATCCAACTAGATTTGCAATTCCTTGAAGAAATTGCGTCTGATAGCTGAAAGCAATGCTGTTTTTAAACATTTTGTAGCTGCCCCTATTAACGACCTTTTTGTCAACCTGCAAGTGAAGTTTCATTCATGTTTGTCAATTACTTTGGGACATTATAGGACTATTAGTATTAAACTTGTTGAGATAACCTACAATGAATAGCGGAAGCAGTCTTTAAAATTTGGTAAGATTATGTTAATTTTTTAAGAAGCTGCAAATTTTACAACCACAACCTTCTAATTGGCGTTATGAGTTTTATGGAAACAGTATGGAATTATGCAAAGTGGGTCGTACGATTGAATTTTGCAGTAGTCCAAATAGGGTATGTGCAGAAATACGCAAACATTGTTTAAAGTATGTGGCACAGGGAGTCAGAAACGTGTTTTGAAAAAAACTGTCATTTGCAAAAAATCTAGTTTGGTTCAGATGGCTGATCAATATTCACTATTATGCTAGTATCCAAGAAATCATGCTGGAGTAAAAGCTTGTTCCTGTGACTAACCCTCTGGGAGATCAAGGCCCAAACGCTTTTGTACTCCAACTGACCACCTGGTGACACAATAGAGCTAAAATTGATGTAGTATTAATAGATCACTCTGAAGTTAGTGCTTCTGAAGGGCGGAAAAAATATAACAATTTTTGCAATTCCTTTATAAAAAATTGCATCTGATTGCTGAAAGCAACACACGTTTTAGCATTTTAAAGTTGTTGCTTTTAAAGGCCAAAAATACCCTGTTTAATGTAGATGACCCTGTAAGTTTCACCAATCTAGTGAAATAGCTGTTCTAACCTTCTTTAGAATTCCACTATGTGACGCTAAAGAGTTCACTTTATTTTTGCTCAGGACAATTTGGGTGCCCATGACATCCAAGTTTTTCTTTTCTCTACTCTAGTTTCAGAGATCTCAGCTTAACTACCATAACAATGTTCAGAGGACCATCTGTAGTATTTAAATGCAATTTCTAAAACTTTCACAAGTAGAGACCAAGCTTATTTGTCATTTAACAGCAGGTGGAACATGTAAAGCTTCCAGCAAATCTCTTGTAGAAGAAACAGCCACTTAACTAGTGGTTTTGAGGAATTCTGGGTAATAGTTAGGTCACATTCTTTTTGGTTTTAAAAAAGCTTTTTATAGGTTTCATTTGTTATTTCAATTACTTATATACTTGTAAACAATTTCTGTAACTCTTCAGAGAAACTGTTTCAGCATTGTCAGCTATAATCACAGCCATCACAGAAATTTCTGTAGTTTTTAATGGCTGCTCTTAACAGCTAATACTTTTAGATTTTTCTAGCTAAGATATCTTATTGTCTTTTAACAGCTTCAGCAGCTTTTATGGCTTCTTGTAGATTACCTTTAGAACAAAAAGGCTTTTTAAAAGAGGTTTTGAAGCATTATTTTGAGGGCTTGTGGGTAATTTATTTGTCGTATTCAATTCCTATGGGAATTTTTTTGTCAGAAAAATATAAACCATAAATAAACTATTTTAGCTTTTGGTACCAAAAGTATTAGCACACTTCTCACAATGGAGCTTTACAGTACGTTTGTACTTTTGAATGCATCTTTTAGCTGCTTTTACCTAGGAAAAGCACGCCAAGAATTTGACGGAATAATAATAATAATAATAATAAACTATAACAATTTTGTAGGAGAGAATACTCTGATTGCTTTCTGCAATCAGGCAACTAGCTCTTAAGGTACATTCACACCAAACACGATTCGCGCGGCCAATTAGCGTTGCCCGCCCCTCTCTTGCTGCTCGCCGCGTGGCCAAAAATGTGTTCCCTAAACTCGCCGCCTCATTTGCGTGTGGTAGGAGCTAGCAGCTAATGTTTTTGACTCCTACATGAAGCTTTGTCTGCATTCATTTAGAATGAGCTAAAGACACAGATGTTTGGAGATCAGATTTTTTCTCTTTGAAAGAGCTCTACAAAAACAACGATGATCACGTCTCCATGTAGATCACGGGCCATTAAAAAGAAATGAACAAATATATAAACCTTCTACCCACAAAAAAAAAGGAAAAATCAGGGATCAAATAGCAAACACTCATTGATACGAACCTGCACTTGTGGCAACAGTGGTTTTGCTTGTTCCCTATCATTCTAGATCTAATCAGGTTCAAATGTCATGATTGTTGTGTTTTACAGCTCATGTGGACCAACCACATTCACCACAACAGCCATTCGCCTCTGAGAAGGTTTGTCACTTAATAAAGACAAGTACCCACACCCCCGCAGATCCTCAATTCACACCTAAACCATTGACTTTACATTTAAACTGGCCACCTCTGCTGCGCGAATCGTGTTTGGTGTGTCAGTACCTTTAGGACACTTTGAAGCTGCATGTTTACTTAACTCCTTCATGCCTATTGATCCAAGTATGCATTAAAAAGTACTTCAGGTCCAAAATGACCTTAGTTTGGCACCAACATGAGGGCAAAAACCCGATGGTTTTTGTTTAATGGCTGGAAATAAATCCAAACATTAAGGGGTTAGGGCATCATTATTAAATTTTTCTGGTCAAAGAAATTCTCCCTGAGTTATCTTCGACACCAGCTTCCCCTTTAAAAGAGTTGTATGACAAACTAAAGCAACAAAAACGTCCCCACAGCAACAACGTTAAACAAAACGCCGAAGCAGAGGAAACTAAAAGATGTTCAGATGTTTTTCCTGGTTTAAACTTGTGCTGCTTTCTGTGACCAAACAAACTTTGAGGCATTACAGACACATTTAATACCTTACACATGATGACGTTTGAAGTTATAACACTTCATTTAATCCTAATATCACAGTTTCTCTTTAACGTCTGTGGCCATAAAAACATTTAGAAAAAACGTGTTTTTCTGCTGCCCTCTCTGTGTTTGAATAAACTAGCTGATTTATAGATGATTCACATTTTCAGTGAAGGAAAATGTGTGGGTGGGGAACCAAGTGGGGTATATTAGCCAGAAAACTTCAGTGCTGCCGCTGGCATCAGTGATGAGAGTGACACTCCTGATGTGCAACAGGAACACTGGTGAGAACATATCTGAAAAAACGGATCTGTCTATCACAGGAAATAATCCATTTCACAGGTTTCATCTTCATCCACAGAGTCAGAATAAGACTAAAGTTCTCATAGAGACTAAAAGAGAACTGTGGTACAGAAACATTGCTCAGCTTTAAGGTCAGAGACATTCCTTAAACCTGCAGAACTTTATACACAAACATCATGTATTTAACACAAACTTTTAAGCATAGAACAAACGGACCCATCATGCTTGCTTATCTTTGACTCCGCCCCTCCGTCAGCCCCTTCCTGGTGGCCTCGCTCATCAGTTTCCTCTGAGGTAGAGCTGAACTGCGTCTGACCGCTTGAGCTTCCTGTTGCTGGAGCCTAATGACAGAAGTGCATTCTCAGAGTGAGAACACTTACAGGACAGCAGACTCTCATAAGTACTTTTTTTACGACCTGCTGAGTCTCAGGGACGGGAGGAAAGGGAATCCTGGCTGTGCTGCATCCTGCAGGGACCAGGGAGGACCTGCAGGGACCCCAAAGCAGCTGACACGTCACACAACTGCTCACATTCAGTTTCTGATGCTCAGCTGGACCACAGGCAAAACTCCAAAACCCGAAGCAACCTCTCACCTGTCTGTCCTCAGCGTCCGCTTTACCATGGCAACCGATGATCCAGCACTGACCTGCACAACAGGCAACACACAGTGTTCAAGGATCTCCTCCTGCAAATGTCTGCGTTACCTTTAGTCAGAGAAAAAGCACCACACGTTCAAATAAAACATCTTCCCTTCAATTCTCTCATCTGGAGCACACTTAGTACAAGGTTTCCACTCAACCACTGAAACTCAGAACAGCAGGTTGTTCAAATGTCTTTACACATATATAGAAACGCATTCTTCTCGTTCTTAATTAATTCCAGCAGTTCAAAAAGATAATCTTTACAAGCGCGCGCACAAACAAAAACCGCTTCTATTCTAACTGTCATAACAGATTCAGTAAAAATGTAAAGGTTTCTGAAAAGAAAATACAATGGCCGAATTCTAAACGAGCTTCATTTCTTCTCATTAAATGCCTGGATCAGCGCAGAATGTTGACATTTCTATACGGTAGATACTAAAGTCCTCTAAAACGTATTTATTTAAACAGAGATCCTGTACTGAAGGAAAGAAAGCAACGAAAACAAAGTTATGTCGACAAATAAACGCCATATTTGGTTAAACACATATGAATCTCTAATTCATTTAGGTGACATTACGACAAGTCTATTAAACAAAAAATTACAATTACTCGTGTAACGTCTTCTTGTTGTTTTTAGTTTTTAGCTTACCGAGCAGTTTAGCGGAAGTTTACTCTGCGTTTAGCCGAGCAATGGTTTGGAGCTATCGCCCCCTGTCGGTTTGGTGGAAAACTACAGCGGAAAAAAAACCATCTGGTTGCGTAGATTTTTGACCAAGTTATGTCAGTTTACCCTAACCCTGAAGTGTTATTTGAAAAAGCTTATTTGGAACAAAGAAAGTGTGCCACAAGCTCCCTGGCTTGCTCCATTCTGATGCATCCACCTGCAGGCAAATAGATCCGTGTATGTCTTTGTTCTCCTCATCTGAGCTGGTTTCTGGATCAAAACTGTGTGGCTGGATAGCTCTGATATATCTCAGTTTTTTATTGCACCACTAATGTGAGATTGGGTGTGTTAGCAGCTGTATAGCTAGTGGGAGAGCGTTTAAACAGAGAGCTCAGTTATGGTTGATGGGAAGAGGGGGTGGGTTTGCTCTGTGCCAACAGTCCCACCCACAACTCAGAGGTGAATTTTGGATTATCTCCTGTCACTCTGCAGAAACTATGTCCGGGGAAAACAAGACAGGCTTTTTAAATTTGGCTAAAAACAGCATCATCATAACTAAAACACTGGGAATGTCTTGAAAATAGATCAAAAGATGACTGG
Source organism: Oryzias celebensis (assembly GCA_014656515.1). Taxonomy (NCBI): domain Eukaryota; kingdom Metazoa; phylum Chordata; class Actinopteri; order Beloniformes; family Adrianichthyidae; genus Oryzias; species Oryzias celebensis. The sequence continues at coordinate 6,120,168 of BNCR01000009.1, read as the reverse complement.
AGTGGGACTTTAAAGTGACAGTCAATGGTAAAGTGGATTTAAATCTGAAAAAACTATAATACCAAAAGTATTGGCTCACTGCGATGACTCATATAAACTGAGGTGCCATCCCATTCCTAACCCATGGAGTTCAACATGATGTTGGTTCTTCCTGTTTTTGCAGCTTTTACAGCTTCAACTCTTATGGGAGGCTTGTCCACAAGGTTGAGGAGTGTTTATAGGAATGTTTGACCATTCTTCCAAAAGTGCATTGGTGAGGTCACACACTGATGTCAGTGGAGAAGGGCAGGCTCTCAGTCCCTGCTCTGATTCATCCCAAAGGTGTTCTATGGGGTTCAGGTCAGGACTCCATGCAGGCCAGTCCAGTTCATCCTCACCAGACTCTGTCATCCATGTTTTTATGGGCCTTGCTTTGTGCTCTGCTGCACAGTCATGTTGGAGGAGGAAGGGGCCGCTCCAAACTGTTCAGTTTGTAGGATAAACAGAAAAAGTGTAACAATGACATGGTGTGCCTAAATGTAAACATTTGTTTTCTTCCCCAAAGCCACACATAAACCAATTCAAATAATCATTTTCTGTAATCTTCACAGAAAGATACACAGAAAACACTAAAACATTTCAAAAATGAAACCAACAAATAGGAAATCTTCTGGAGGGCTGCAGCTCCTTGCACTTCTCAGTTTGTGCTAACTTCACATTAGTGACGGGAGTTCTTGATCTTCTTAGCAATCTGACTCTTTTAACTTCCAAGAGACTCTTCAGGTCATTTTGTTGTATTATTAAATTTGCTATCAAGAACTGTATAAAAATTATGCACAAAATGAATACAATGTAAAAAAAAAAAATGTTTTTATACTATTAAGTGTAACATATGTAAGCTATGTGCTTTTACTTTTCTTATCAGATAAAATGCACAAAAAAATTATAAAATAAATAAACAAGTATTTACTTTTCAACTTTTAAAGTGAAACAACCCAAAACAAATTAAAACGTGCAGAAAAAAATGGAAAAGATGTGTAATGATGGTAAAGGTTGGTATTTAGAAATAGCAAATGTCTCATTTTTGTGAAGCTGATCTGGTTTCTTCTGTCAGTATTGATCTCTTTGTTCTGGAGAAGGTTGTTCTCAGGTGTCTGGACAGGTTGTTGTGGAGTCGGTTCTGTTTGAAACTCTTCTCTTACAGACTCTAAATTCTGCCTTTGCATTGTCAATAACAGTGAAATGGTTCCAGATTTTTCTTCTTTTTCCAGTCTCACTCATTTTCTTTACATGTTTGTGTTGATGTCGTAGTTCCTTGTTCCACCTGGCACTCTAGCTCTTCCTAATGGCGAGCCAAAGGAGCCAATAATCGCCATGAAAAACGTCACTTTTGCCCCCACCCTCACCGCTGGTGCTTAGCACTTTGACTGTATGATGGTTCTGCACAAACACGTAATTATCAGTCACGTGCAGCATGAAGAGAAAAAAAAGCAAGAGAGGATACACAACATTTAAATAAAAAGGAGCAGCTGTGCTAATGGGGAAAAAAACTAAAAAGCCCAATTCTTTCGTCTTCTGCTGCAGCTGGACATATGTATGCATTACCTTTTCACTAGTATCTGAGACATGCGTCTGTGATATTGTTCGAGGTGCCGGGCCAAATGTGGAGGCGGGCCGTAGTTTGGGGACCCCTGCTTTACACCACTGCACGCTTTGCACTTGGTGATGTGTGTTTTAGATGCAGCTGCTCAGCCATGGAAACTGATTCCATGAAGTCTCTGTGTTCTGTACTTGGCTAATCTGAAGATCACATGAAGTTTGGAGCTCTGTAGCATTGACTGTACAGAAAGTTAGCGACCTCTTTGCACCATGATCTTCAGCACTGATCCGTCTCCATCAGTTTATATGATCTATCACTTGGTGGTTGAGTTGCTGTTGTCCCCAAACTCTTCCATTTTGTTCTGATAGAGCCGACAGTTGACTGTGGAATAGTTAGGATAGAGGACATTTCACGACTGGATTTGTTGCACAGGTGTCATCCTATGACAGTTCCAGGCTGGAATTCACTGAGCTCCTTAGAATGAAACATTCTTCCACAAATGTTTGTGAAAACAGTCTGCATGTCTGAGGGCTTGATTTTATACACCTGTGGACAGGTCAAGTGATTAGGACACCTGATTCTGATCATCTGGATGGTGAGCGAATACTTTTGGTACTACAATGTACCTATCATCTGATGTTTTTGTTGTTTTCCCTCCTTATTTTAAATGAATGAGTACATTGACATATGTCACTGGTTAGCTTCTCCGTCTGGAAGTTATTTGCTGGTATTTCCTGCATTCTCTGAGCTCCCAGACGAGCCGCAGTGTGTGTCGAGTTACAGACTGGAAACCATTCTGGCGTTTGTGTAACAGGGATTCACAGCAGGAAAGATGTCTGAGAAGCTGAAAGGAAGCATCAGGAGCAACTGAAGGGGCAGACTGATGGGCATTAGGACCTGAGAACAAAGAAAATCTACTGATTGTGGAAAACGTGTGATGAAAACCATTCCTGTGAATGGAGGTGAGACACAGAGAAGCAAAGCAAAGCAGAAACTACAGCTCATCTTACAAGCAGCTGCGCGTGTCAGTGTTTGACATTAACTTTTTATTCTTTTTATTGCTTAAGACACTAAATGAATGCTAATTTACACAATGTATCGTCAGCTTTTTATAATTTACTTTTAACATTTAGACTTTAGAGAAAGAAGTGTCAATGGATGGCAAAAACTTTAGAAAGCACCATCACGGCTTTCTTTAAGTAAGTAATACAGAAATAATTCCCTTTACTTGTGGGGTTTTTACCCCGCTTTAGTTTGAGTTGTGTTTTGGTCTCCACTTCCGGTTTTATTTTGTTATGGGTCGTACTTCCTGTGTTCTCTCCCCAGTGTGTGTGTTTTCCCTCTTGATAGTCACACCTGTTTCCACTTACCTCATCCCTTCCTCCTTGTTATAGTCTTCGTCTCCCCTGCACTAGTTGTCGGATCGTTTTGTTGCTTCTCGTGTTTATTGAGAATTTCTTGTTTGCAATAAATACGAGATTTTTGCATTTCCGATCCCTGTCTGCATTTGTGTCCGCCCGACAAACCCTGACATTACGATCCGACCCTTTAACATGGACACAGCAGACACGGAGACGTTACGGGCACTTCTCCGTCAGCGGGAGAAGCTGACGTCTTGTCTTCGCCAAGGGTTACTGGAGATGTCCAGCCGTCACGAGCGACAACTTGCCGCGTTGGGAGAGCGTTTTGAGCAACTGGCAGAGCGGGTCCAACATCCACCGTCTGTTCCTTCGCCACGCCCATCGTCTTCCACGCTGGTCCAGGGGATCCTGGATGGAGTTCCTGTCGCTCCGACTGCACAGCTGGCCCGTCCAGAAAGGTTTTCCGGAGACTCCGGGGACTGCCGGGCTTTCATTACCCAGTGTGAGCTTCACTTCCAGTTGCAGTCTCCCCACTATCCTACAGACCAAGCCAAGGTGGCCTTCATTATTTCTCACCTCACCGGCAGAGCCGGAGCGTGGGCTACCGCCGAGTGGCAGCGTGGAGCCTCAACCTGCACATCCCTCTCGGCCTTCTTGGAGGCTTTCCAGCAGATATTCCATCACACCAAGCCAGGCCGGGAGGCAGCTCGTGCGCTTTTGAAGTTGAGGCAGCGCGACCGACGGGCAGCCGACTACGCCATAGAGTTCCGGACTTTGGCCTCCACTAGTGGTTGGGACACTACTGCGCTCATGGACGCTTTCGTGGAGGGGCTGTCCGAGGAATTAAAGGACAGACTGATCGCACTCGAACTACCATTAACTTTGGACCCCCTCATCGCTCTGGTTATCCGTGTTGATAACCGGTTGCAGGACCTTAAGGGGGAGCATGGCAGGGTAGTACCCCGCCCTCATCGTCGGTCCTCAAATTCACCTGTTCGTGTTGTTTCTCCCGCAGAATCCCCGTTGTTAGCTCAAGATGAACCCATGCAGCTCGGTCGGGGCAAACTATCTGCTTCCGAAAGACGGCGACGGATGGCGGCAGGTGAGTGCCTTTACTGTGGTAGGCGGGGTCATTTCTGCAAGGAGTGCCCAAAACTTCTCTGCTCGTCAGTAAGAGTGGGCGCGCTGACGAGCGGTGAGAAGACGCTCACTAATGCTAAACCTGCTGCCTGCCTATTTCAAGTTCGGGTCATGTTTCATGGGAAGGGTTTTCCGGTTAAGGCTTTAGTAGACTCTGGAGCAGAGCAGAACCTTATGGATGCCGAGCTAGCGAGACAGGTCGGTCTTAAATGTGAACTACTGCCCCGTCCGTTACAAGTGGTCTCCCTAAATGGCCAAGAGGTGGCTACCATTTCTTACATAACCGAACCCATTCACCTTATTATTTCTGGCAATCACCATGAGGAGACCCGTTTTTTCGTTTTTTCCTCCGCCCAGAACCCACTGGTCCTGGGGTTTCCCTGGCTTATGGCTCATAACCCAGTCATCGACTGGCCCTCCAGTCGGGTTTCTGGCTGGAGTGATAAATGTCACACCACTTGTTTACGCTCAGCTCGGCCTCCTGGGGAAGACCCCGCTGTCCCGGTAGGGCGGCCGCCCTCACCTGACCTATCCGGGGTACCGCCGGAGTACCACGACCTTGCTGAGGTATTCTCAAAGTCACGAGCCCTCTCCTTACCCCCTCACAGACCATATGACTGCGCTATCGATCTCCAACCTGGCGCTACCTTGCCCAAGAGCAGGTTATATGGCCTGTCTAAACCCGAGAGGGAGGTAATGGAGCGATATATTGCTGAGTCTCTGAATTCTGGTATCATCAGGCCGTCATCATCACCAGTGGGGTCAGGTTTCTTTTTCGTCGGTAAGAAGGACGGGTCTCTCCGACCATGTATTGATTATCGGGGCCTGAATGAAATCACTGTTAAGAACAGTTACCCCCTGCCTTTGATGAACTCAGCTTTTGAAGCGTTGCAGGAGGCCAGGATCTACACCAAACTGGACCTTCGCAACGCTTACCACCTCGTGCGCATCAGAGCCGGTGATGAATGGAAGACCGCCTTCACCACTCCCCTGGGACATTTTGAGTATCTGGTGATGCCTTTTGGTCTCTGTAATGCCCCTGCTGTGTTCCAGGCTATGATAAATGATGTGTTACGGGACTTCCTTCATCGTTTTGTTTTTGTTTATTTAGATGACATTTTGGTTTTTTCCAGGGACGCCAGTGAACATCGGCGGCATGTTCGTCTGGTGCTCCAGCGGCTACTGGAGAACAAACTGTTTGTAAAGGCGGAGAAGTGTGAGTTCCATTCTCCGTCTGTTTCGTTTTTGGTTTTGTTGTAGCAGAGGGTGAGGTGAGACCCGATCCCGCTAAGGTGAGAGCGGTGGTGGAGTGGCCTACCCCTACCAACAGGAAACAATTACAACGGTTTCTGGGGTTTGCCAACTTCCTCCGCCGTTTCATCCGTGGCTACAGCTCGGTGGCTGCGCCTCTCACGGCTCTCACCTCTACCTCCGCTCCGTTCGCCTGGACGGAGGCGGCGGAGGCCGCCTTTAACCGATTAAAGCTTCTGTTTACTTCGTGACTTCCGTGATTCTGACTATTGTGGACCGGTTTTCTAAGGCCGCTCATTTTGTGGCTCTGACCAAACTCCCCTCTGCTGCAGAGACTGCAAGACTGGTCATAAAACATGTCTTCAGGCTGCATGGAATTCCCACAGACATGGTGTCGGATCGTGGCCCACAATTCATCTCACAGGTCTGGAAGGCGTTCTGTGGTGCTTTCGGGACTACTGCCAGCCTGTCTTCTGGTTTCCATCCACAGACCAACGGCCAGGCAGAGCGGACTAACCAGGACTTGGAGGCCGCTCTACGGTGCGTCTGTTCACGGAGCCAGACCTCCTGGAGTTCCTTGTTGCCATGGGTGGAGTATGCGCACAACTCCCTCACCTCATCTGCCTCTGGTATGTCCCCGTTTGAGTGCTCTCTGGGGTACCAGCCCCCCCTGTTTCCCGAGCAGGAGACGGAGGTGGCCGTTCCGTCGGTTCAGCACCTGTATCGTCGCTGTCGGCGTGTCTGGCGGGAGGCTCGGGCGGCCCTGTTGCGTTCAGGGGCTACCAACAAGAGGCTGGCAGATCGTCGACGCACTCCAGCACCTGCCTACCTACCAGACCAGTACGTCATGCTGTCCACTTCACACATCAAGCTTCGGACGGAATCCAAGAAGCTGTCCCCCAAGTACATCGGTCCGTTCGAAATCCTGAAGGTCATCAACCCTGTGGCGGTCAGGCTGCGCTTACCCAGGTCCTTGCGCATCCATCCGGTCTTCCATGTCTCTCAGCTGAAGCCGCATGTTACCAGTCCCCTGCAGCGGTCTTCCTCTCCGCCACCCCCTCCCCGCATCATTGATGGCCAACCGGCCTACACTGTCCGTCGCCTGCTGGACGTTCGACGGCGGGGACGTGGCCTCCAGTATCTGGTGGACTGGCAGGGGTACGGGCCTGAGGAGAGGTCCTGGGAGCCTGCATCACGGATTCTGGACCCTGAGCTTATCCGGGACTTCAATCGCCGGCACCGGGGGGGCTTCCCTCTGCGCCAGGCGGCGCACCTTGAGGGGGGAGTACTGTGGGGTTTTTACCCCGCTTTAGTTTGAGTTGTGTTTTGGTCTCCACTTCCGGTTTTATTTTGTTATGGGTCGTACTTCCTGTGTTCTCTCCCCAGTGTGTGTGTTTTCCCTCTTGATAGTCACACCTGTTTCCACTTACCTCATCCCTTCCTCCTTGTTATAAGTCTTCGTCTCCCCTGCACTAGTTGTCGGATCGTTTTGTTGCTTCTCGTGTTTATTGAGAATTTCTTGTTTGCAATAAATACGAGATTTTTGCATTTCCGATCCCTGTCTGCATTTGTGTCCGCCCGACAAACCCTGACATTACTATCAGATAATTCATTCATTCAAAAAAAAAAATGAATGAATGAATCAGATAATATTCAACAGTTCATATGAATAACCGTGTCAGTGATTTGAAACATTTTAGTCCTGCAAATAAGAACAGTACAATAAGTATTTTGTAAAGAGTCTTTTGAGACATTATCATGTTTTTTTTTAAATCTGGTAAAGGACAACAAATCCTCTGGTTATACTGTGGTAAATGCCTTTGTGATGCAGTCCAAGAGATTGTTTAACAGTATTCAAAGTAACAGAAGCTTTAGAAACCAGAGGAACCCAGCAATGTTCAACCCACAGCTCCTCTGTCACAGAGAAGAGCCGCTCTGAAGGAGCCGGCTCACTTCTAGAACAACTGAAGCTCATTCAGTCAGGCACAGAAAAACACCTGCCAGGTTCTATCAGCCACAGAAACCAGTGGTCCCCAACCACCAGGCTGCTCAAACCAGTAATCTGATTTGTTTCTTATTGAGTATCAATAATAGATGTGTTGATTACAATTTGTTACTGTGTTAATGAAATGATCTTATAACAGAAAATAAACTCATCCTGACATGACACTAAATTAAGAGACCTTAATTCTGTTTATTTTCTTTGTTTGTATGTTTATGTTCTTTGCTTGTATGTTTATGCTCTTTGTTTGTATGTTTATGTTCTTTGCTTGTATGTTTATGTTCTTTGCTTGTATGTTTATGTTCTTTGCTTGTATGTTTATGTTCTTTGCTTGTATGTTTATGTTCTTTGCTTGTATGTTTATGTTCTTTGTTTGTATGTTTATGTTCTTTGCTTGTATGTTTATGTTCTTTGTTTGTATGTTTATGTTCTTTGCTTGTATGTTTATGTTCTTTGCTTGTATGTTTATGTTCTTTGCTTGTATGTTTATGTTCTTTGCTTGTATGTTTATGTTCTTTGCTTGTATGTTTATGTTCTTTGTTTGTATGTTTATGTTCTTTGTTTGTATGTTTATGTTCTTTGTTTGTATGTTTATGTTCTTTGTTTGTATGTTTATGTTCTTTGCTTGTATGTTTATGTTCTTTGTTTGTATGTTTATGTTCTTTGCTTGTATGTTTATGTTCTTTGTTTGTATGTTTATGTTCTTTGCTTGTATGTTTATGTTCTTTGCTTGTATGTTTATGTTCTTTGTTTGTATGTTTATGTTCTTTGCTTGTATGTTTATGTTCTTTGCTTGTATGTTTATGTTCTTTGCTTGTATGTTTATGTTCTTTGTTTGTATGTTTATGTTCTTTGTTTGTATGTTTATGTTCTTTGTTTGTATGTTTATGTTCTTTGTTTGTATGTTTATGTTCTTTGCTTGTATGTTTATGTTCTTTGTTTGTATGTTTATGTTCTTTGCTTGTATGTTTATGTTCTTTGTTTGTATGTTTATGTTCTTTGCTTGTATGTTTATGTTCTTTGCTTGTATGTTTATGTTCTTTGTTTGTATGTTTATGTTCTTTGCTTGTAGGTTTATGTTCTTTGTTTGTATGTTTATGTTCTTTGCTTGTATGTTTATGTTCTTTGCTTGTATGTTTATGTTCTTTGTTTGTATGTTTATGTTCTTTGCTTGTATGTTTATGTTCTTTGCTTGTATGTTTATGTTCTTTGCTTGTATGTTTATGTTCTTTGCTTGTATGTTTATGTTCTTTGTTTGTATGTTTATGTTCTTTGTTTGTATGTTTATGTTCTTTGTTTGTATGTTTATGTTCTTTGTTTGTATGTTTATGTTCTTTGCTTGTATGTTTATGTTCTTTGTTTGTATGTTTATGTTCTTTGCTTGTATGTTTATGTTCTTTGTTTGTATGTTTATGTTCTTTGCTTGTATGTTTATGTTCTTTGCTTGTATGTTTATGTTCTTTGCTTGTATGTTTATGTTCTTTGCTTGTATGTTTATGTTCTTTGCTTGTATGTTTATGTTCTTTGCTTGTATGTTTATGTTCTTTGCTTGTATGTTTATGTTCTTTGCTTGTATGTTTATGTTCTTTGTTTGTATGTTTATGTTCTTTGCTTGTATGTTTATGTTCTTTGCTTGTATGTTTATGTTCTTTGCTTGTATGTTTATGTTCTTTGCTTGTATGTTTATGTTCTTTGCTTGTATGTTTATGTTCTTTGTTTGTATGTTTATGTTCTTTGCTTGTATGTTTATGTTCTTTGCTTGTATGTTTATGTTCTTTGCTTGTATGTTTAAGTTCTTTGTTTGTATGTTTATGTTCTTTGTTTGTATGTTTATGTTCTTTGCTTGTATGTTTATGTTCTTTGCTTGTATGTTTAAGTTCTTTGTTTGTATGTTTATGTTCTTTGTTTGTATGTTTATGTTCTTTGCTTGTATGTTTATGTTCTTTGCTTGTATGTTTAAGTTCTTTGTTTGTATGTTTATGTTCTTTGTTTGTATGTTTATGTTCTTTGCTTGAATGTTTATGTTCTTTGCTTGAATGTTTATGTTCTTTGCTTGTATGTTTATGTTCTTTGCTTGAATGTTTATGTTCTTTGCTTGTATGTTTATGTTCTTTGTTTGTATGTTTATGTTCTTTGTTTGTATGTTTATGTTCTTTACCAATCCTCTAAAATGCACACGTCAGATGACATGAGTGAAATGATGATAAAGTCTATTGTCAGAACTGTTTGTTATTAAGTTTAGAGCGCATGTTTTTTTTCAAGTAAACTGTTTCTTTATCACTGTACCCCCCACCCCCCGGGCTGCGGTAAAAACCCTGATGGGATTATCGGTCCGCAGCCACAGAAAGGTTGGGGATCCCTGCTATAGACTGTCAACGGGAGCTCTGTTTTCTGTCTCTCCAAAATCCAAATTAAAGGTCTTGGGTCTTGTGAGATGGACACTGGGTCCTGGACACAGGAAGTGGCATCCTGTTGTGGTCAGTATGAGTCCTGATCATAGTCCGTGTGGTCCATGAGCTTCATCATTTCAGCAACACTGTTGGCCAAGTGGGAGGAGAGCTCCTCTGAAGGACAGACAGACAGGTGAACCAGACCAGGAACTCTTCAGACTGACAGGTTCAGACGTGGTAGGTCTAACCTGCTTCCAGAACCCTCAGTACGGCCGACACAGACACAGATCCTAGGTCATTGCGAGCGATGCAGTGATAGGTTCCTGAGTCACTTTGCTCCGCCTTCTCAATCTGAAGCCAACTGGAAAGCTCAAATTTCAGAGGACCGCCCCTCGACTGGGAAACAAGGGAACAAGAGCAGGTTTGTGGGTAGGTTGGAGGGGATGTCAGAGGGCGGAGCGGTTGGTGTGAAGTTACCTGGACGGAGATGTGAGGGTCATCTCCAGGCAGAACAATATCTCGTCCATCCTTTCTCCACTCAACCACGGCCATCGGAAATGCAAAGATCTCACAGAGGAACACCAGGCTGCTGCCCGACCCGTTCAGCTGGCTCTGAGGTGGGACCTTGATGACAGGGACTGACAAACATAGGTGAGGGGTGGATTCATCTCCAACTGCTGAAGCAGCTGAAGCACTACTAAAGTAAGTCAGAGTAAAAGTAGAAGCCCTACCATCAGATATTATATGATAGTTTTACATGAAAAGTGTAAGGAGGGGTGCTTGGACCAACCAGAGCAAATCCAAGCCTTCAGGTTCAGGTTTGTGTTGTTTTCATTCAATAAGAGATTAAATTCTTTGACTGTATTTGTGTCAAGATTTGGTCTGACATGGATTTTCTCTGTCTGTCATTAGTAGAACTCAGTTTAGAAACATTAGCTCTGCTCAGCGTCATTCAGCTGTTTGACACTTTCTTCAGTTTCTTTATTGCTTAAGGTCTTTAAAGTCCCAACGATATTTTTTTCTATTGTAAAAGTTTACATTCTCTCCCACTTGTTTACAGCTCCTCACAGTCCTAAGCTAAAATTAGTGTAAAAATGCCAATCGATCAGAGATATCCAGCCATACAGTTTTTAGCTCAACTAAGGAAAACAAGGACATACACGGATCTATTTGTCTGCAAGTGGATGATTTAGAATTGGAGCGAAGAAGGTGGACTTTGGCCCGGCCATGCCACTTTCTACGGCCTAAACCCAACCGTTTCAAACTGCGAGTTTTTGTCTGCTCCTGATCCATCATGATTTAAATAAAGAAATACTCAGAAACTCAGTTTTAATAACTCATGGTGACATCATTGTAACAGAAAAATATCAGAAATGTGTTCTGCGGTCCAATTGGTTTGTGGTTTGTTCCACATCGTCTTGTTTTTAAGGAAAAATTGGTCTTGGTCTTGATGGGTTAATCTTAAATTCTTTTGTAAATGTCCTCCATTATGAGAAAAATACTACAAGAACGTGGTAAAAACACCAAACACACCCTTTCAGTGGAGTGGGTCTTTAAACTTTCATTGTCTGATTTTTTTCCAAGCAGTAAAAATCATCTTAAATTGCATTCAGTTATGTTTAGGACTGTTCATCTGCTGTTATAAAGAAGAAGAATGTCTGCGGGTGAAGAGAGGATCAGATAGGATGAGGTATCTGAAGATGGAAGTTGAACCTGTGATGTTAAACGTTACCATGGGTCATGACCCCCTCCAGGTAGAGTGTGAGCAAGAAGAGAAGGTGAAACTTAAGATCTCTCTAAAGCGCAGAGAGTGGTGATTGGATGAAGGTAACAGAGATGATGAGGAAGTGATGGAGAAGTTTGGTGTTCAGGTCATGAAAGCAGGACAGATGCTGGTGGAGATGTCAGTGATGAAGACATTTGCAGAAAAGAGATGCACAAATTAGAGTGGAGGGATGAGAACACAAGTTGAGAACATCTTGTTCGGATGTTGTAATCTGAGAGAGATTTAGAGACTGTAGAGTTGTAGCTGAGAAGAGTTTAGCCAGACAGCAGAGCGTTGTGGTGTGACGATGACTCTGCTGGTGAAGAAGATGAAGAGAACAAGAGCAGTGCAGATGACAAAGTCAGAACCAGATCCTTGGATCTTGGAGACTGGGAGGATGGTGGGCAATATTTCATCTGGAATGAAGACAGCAGAAAAAGAAACTTGATGATGGAAAGAAGAAGGACCTATTCAAATTATTTTACTGTTGTTTAGTTGTTTCGCACTTTAACTTTAATCTGACATAATCATCTTAACCTCACCGGCCACTTTATTAGGTCCACCTCAATAACTGAATAAAAGAAATGAAATGTACATATTATTATCGGGTTGGACTCCTTTTGCCTTCAGAACCGCCTTCATCCTTGGTGGCAGAGATACAACACGGTATTGGAAACATTCCTCAGAGAGTTTGGCCCATATTGACTTGACAGCATCACACAGTTGCTGCAGATTTGTCGGCTGTACATCCATGATGCCGATCTCCCGTTCCACCACATCCCAAAGGTGATCTACTGGGTTGAGATCTGGTGACTGTGGAGGTCATTTGATTCCATTGAACTCATTGTCATGTTGAAGAAACCAGTCTGAGATGATTCCTTCATGACATGGAGCCTCATCCTGCTGGAAGCAGCATCAGAAGATGGAACAGTGTTGTAATAAATGGATGAACACTGTCAGCAACAACACTCTGATGGGCTGTGGTGTTGTAATCATGTTCAATTGTAATTAAGGGATCCAAAGTTTGTCAAGACAATGTCCCCCACACCATTACACCACCACCACCAGCCTGAACTGTTGATACAAGGCAGGATGGATCCATGTTTTCATGTTGTTGACGCCAAATTCTGACCCGACCGTCTGAATGTTGCAGCAGAAATGGAGACTCATCAGACCAACGTTTTTCAATCTGCTGTTGTCCAGGTTTGGTGAGTCTGTGTGAATTGTAACCTCAGTTTCCTGTTCTTAGCTGAAGGGAGTGATACCCGGCGTTTTCTTCAGCTGCTGTAACCCGTCTGCCTCAAGTTTGGACGTGTTGTGTGTTCAGAGATGTTCTTCTGCAGACGTCGGTTGTAATCAGTGGTTATTTGAGTTACTGTTGCCTTTCTATCAGCTGGAACCAGTCTGGCCGTTCTCCTCTGACCTCTGGCATCAACAAGGCATTTCCACCCACAGAACTGCTGCTCACCGGATATTTTCTCTTTTTCTGACCATTCTCTGTTAACCCTAGAGATGGTTGTGGGTGAAAATCCCAGTAGATCAGCAGTTTCTGAAATCCTCAGACCAGCTCGTCTGGAACCAACAACCATGCAACATTCAAAGTCACTTCAGTCACATTTCTTCTCTGTTCTGATGCTCGGTTTGAACTGCAGCAGATCATCTTGACCGTGACTACATGTCTAAATGCATTGAGCTGCTGCCGTGTGATTGGCTGATTTTGATTGAAATTTGTGTTAACGAGCAGTTTGGCAGGTATATCTAATAAAGTGGCCAGTGAGCGTAGATTTTACCAGAAGAAACCACAACATTTTATAGTTTGTAACATATTTTTTGCTAAATTTAGTATCGGTAAACCATTACTTGATAATATGATAATATTATAATATTATCATATTATATTTAGCGAATTTAGCGTGTTTTTAAACTTTGAATTTCGGTTTATAATAAAAGGTTCCCTTTTTGTTGTTTACTGTATTTTCTTTTTTTCTTTTACTAAGCCTATATAATACAAACGATTTAATTTTGTTTTTAGATTTTACAACACCTACTTGTCCTTCTATTCAGAAAGTTGTCACTGGCTAACTTGTCATTTATTTAAAATTTTCATGAAATGATTGGAGCTCTTGCATCATTAGAACCCTTCAAAAATAAAAGCTCAGTTAGTATTTATTGGTTGAACAGGTAAACGTTTTTTGAAATTTGAAGCACGACATTTTTTAAAGAGTTTCATCGTTCTTCTAATAAATAGTTCTATTATTCAGTTGATCCTAAATGTTGTCCTATTAAAACCTCGATCTGGAGCTCCTCTGCAGCTCGGCTGTGGCGCGCGCGCGCAGATCTAGTCCAGGTGTCCTCACCGGTCCTGCAAGGTCCAGACGCGCTCAGCTGCAGTTGTGGTTCGGAGAAGCCGGCCTGCCTGAACTGACACATGTTCATGTAGGTGGTTCCGTCGGAGCCGCAGACGGGCTCCTGCTCCTCACACACGCACACCTCCTCCTCTTCCCCTGATGCGGAGCTCGGGTCCCCCTGACACCGCAGTCCAGACCCGCACAGACCGTAGAAGAGGTTCCGATCCCCCAGGTCGCAGGCTTGACCCTCCAGGTTTGCGCACTCCTGACAGCAGCCGCAGCGGTCCGGCACCAGCCCGGCTCGGCAGCTCTGGGTCTCCGGGCACTGGTCCGGGTCACAGGGTCCGCACAGAGCCCCGCCGGTACCGTTCCCGCCGCCCTCCAGGTCCTCATCAAACAGGGCATAGTCCAGGACCGGGTCTACGGGCGAGAGTGGTTCGGGAGCATCCGTGCTCTGCGCTAGGTTCGGGCGGGCAAAGACAGAGTTCAGTTTCAGACAGAGACAGAACAGAACCAGAACCTGCATTTTAGCCCTGAATGATGGACCGGAGCGATGATTCTGGGTCGGGTCTCTGTTAAACCGGGACAGAAAGCATTCGTATCCGTCCAGAACTTCAGGAAGAAGATGTAAAGTTTTGCGCGTGCACGTCAAGCTATGTTCAGCTGAGCCGCACGCGCTGCTTCACAAGCAGCGCGAGTAAAACTGGGCTTCCGCTACGCCCTTTCAAAATAAAATAAAGGGCAGAGACTCACTTCCAGGAGTCACTCAAAGCTTCAAAATATCAGCAGATGTTGAGATCATGAGAATAGAAATGCACACCATGTATAAATACCACAGTATAAATACCACAGTCTCGTTGTGTTGGATCTTTATGACTCAACTTTGAATCAAAACAAATGCGAAGCTTGGGAAACGATGCTCCTTCATTCATAAATATTTTCCACATCCAACTTTTTTTTGCCTTTTCCTATTTCACACATTAACATGCAAGACACTGACATCAAATGAAGTTCTTCACAACCTAATGACAGTACATCCCATCATTTTTATTGCTGCAGTATTTCAGATATCTTCCAGATCTGTCCACACTAACATAATGTTTAAAGTCTGTCTTTGCTTCAGATAATCCACAGCTGAACCATGATTTAAAAAAATCACACATCTATTATTCTGGTGTATTTCACAAACAGCCCTTTGTCCTGATCCCAAACATTACATGATGTTTGGATGAACTAACATTATATTTATAAAGGGAATTTCTGTTTGCAGTTCAAAGAAATAGTTACTAAAGTTAAGATTTTGTCTTGAATATCACTTTGTTTGGTTTACACTTCCATGAATTGACCACTTTGCAAATGAAGTCTGCAGCACAACTTTCCATTGAAGCGTAATAATTCACTGTGGTGTGGGTTCATAAGCTCACCCAACCTCTGAGGTTCTGGGGGTGGTCAAAAGCAAACCAACCAACTTGGTCAACTAAGATAAAAATGTCTGATTATTTTCTTCACAAAATCATTTTGTGTGATAGTAAATATAACTAAATTCAAAGTAACTTTTGCACTAAGAAGCAGCAACACATGGGTGTGGTTCTGGATGTCAGGGAACAGACATCCTCCTGCTTTTATTTTTAACGCACAGCTTTCTGATTTCCTGTGTGGTGGTTTCCCACCTGACAGGAGCTTTGACTTTGCATGTTTGATGCATTTCCTTCCCTCCCCCTCTCAGACCTGTCAGCTGTGAAAGCCATCATGAGCAGGAAGCTGAGTTTTTAAAGTCTGGAGCGGTTCCCAGGGCCCTCCAGGGGGGTTTGGGGTCTAACATTTGGCTTTAAAAGGCGCTCCTGAATTTTGAAATCACCCTTTTCGTCCTGGGGTATATGTGTATTTCTAACAAAGACATTTCAAGAAGCCCTCTGATGCCTAATGTGACGTCTAGTCCAGCAGTGGATTAAACCAAAACTTGTGTTTATGATCAAAGAGTTTTACACAAATAAAACTGTAATCCTTCAAATGTTTTCTATGTCCTTCAGTAGGTGTGACTGTCAGACTGTTGGTTATCTGTATCTTCACAAAGGTCATGGAGAACATGTCTATCTTTTTTTCAGCACACATTGGAGGCTACTAAGAGACGATGACTTTCTGTCACTTTGGGCTTGGCTTACACTAGAAATAGTTTGTTTAGCAGGTTCCAGTCCCTTTACTTATGAGGTTAAAAAAAAACGCAAATTTACTTTTGGAAATAAGTCTGCAGCACGTTGTGCCTTTTCATCACAGAAAGTGAGGGATTTCTGTCTGAATCAGTATGGCTGCTTTACGTGATATTCGTTTCACAAAAAGGCAATTTAATGGAATTCATTTGATTGGAGTCGGAAGTAAATAATTTTCTATGGGTGACATCATGCTCACTTAGTTCAGTTCTCCAGTTCTCTTATACAGTCAGTGTGTGAAACACACAAAGAACGGGTCTTCTCTAGCTGGTGTGACCAGTCCGTGCAGACAGCAGGTCAGAATGAGCCGGATGACGGAAAGCTGTGCGCTCCGGTCACCTCAGGCAGCCCTCAGGTTCAGCAAACAGCCTTCAGCCGCTTCCCTCTACAGGCTGTGATAAATAAACCCATAAAATAATGCAGCACGGTTTGTTGTGTTCATAATAAGTGTTGTGTCTGTCTGAGATCTGAGGAACTGCTCGTCACAGAGAGGTGATCAAAGGTCCAGCCTGAAAATAGCGTCACATTTTGTCCTCCTTTTCCTGTGACTTTTGTGGATGACCGTAACTTTCTTCCTTGCCATGTTTCACATGAAAAACAAGCATCAAAGACTTTGCTTCAGCTTTTGTTTTAGCTGTGATCACTGCTAACAACAGTTAACAAACAATCCAGTTGCTTCAATAAGTCAAGTCAGCTTTTCGGACATTTCTCCATCAATGTTTTATCCCAGAAATCTATCTTTTATCAAATAAAGTTTGACAGGAGTAAGGTCTACCGCCAGACGCCTGCTGCTAAACACAGGAAACCCCTTTTGCTGGTTTCTGACTGTTAAAACACAGGCTCTGGTGATTTGTGAACATTCACAGAGACTTATCTGACAGTTTTAACCACACAACAAGAAACCGATCATTAAAGTCACAATAAGTCAAGCAGAACCAAAGTGAGAGTCTCTGCAGGACGGACCCTTCATGCTTTGACCAGCTGAGCAAATGTCAAAACCAGCTCTGAAAAAATCTGCTTACAATCCAAAAGCCTGAGGTCTGAATGAATCTGTCACAATGAAAGCTTGTTGTTGTTTTTTTGTTGTCTCTGTTTTTGGCATTCTATTTTTAAAATGTCTTTTCATTTCCTGGTCTTTCTTGTTTTTGCTACCAGCTCTGTTGTGTTTCAGTTTTTCACCTCATGCTCTGTATTTAGGCTCTCACTGATTTGAGTTTTCCTGTAAATCTGCTTTGTCTGTTCTGCAGCTCCTTCTTCAAAGGAGAAGTGTCAGAAATCAGCGGTCACAGATGACAGCCTGCTCTGCAAATGTAATGGAGGGTTTGTAGCAGCAGATTGGAGTCTGTTTGCAGAGTTATGGTCTTTAGTTTGAAGGACTGTACTTTTGTCGAGTCGCTGTAACCACATGTCTGCTGTCAGCCAGGGTTTAGTCCAGCACTGTAGCAATGCTGCAGAAGTTTTCTCCACCTTGTTTTTACAACAGGTCTGTGCAGGATCCCTGTGAACCTACTCTTTATGACCGCAGGCTGCCATGAACAGACATTGCTCTAAAAAGTTCACATGTCTTTGCTGGACTGAGCTAAAAATTCATGTATGTTTTTTTTTTTTTTTTTACTATTCTCAGATGCAAAGCTGAAATATCACAAGTCAAACTTTTTTTACCCTTAGCTCCCTTTTTTTAAATACTTTACTAGTTGCTCCAATAATTTCCCTTCAAAACCGTTTTTTGAGGCAGTGCCTGAAATCTATCTTTTCATTACAACCCCAGATTCATTTCTACAGATCTTTCTTTTTTTAGTTTTATCACACAAACATTTCACAACGAACCTAAAACTGTCCAAAAAATCAGTTCAGAGTAAATTACAAAAATACAAATTGAGATGAAATATTTTTTATGTTTTATAGCAAAGATCAAACATATAGAGACAATAAAAATGGATAAATTCAAAAACAATGCGAAGACAAGTTTAAAACAATGTACATTTTGTCTTGAAAATGGTAAATGGCGTATACTTGTATAACGCTTTTCTACCTTTCATTGAAGGCCCAAAGCGCTTTACAGTCACAGTCACCCATTCACACACTGATGGCGGCTCTGCTGCTGAACACTGGCGCCAACCTTCCACCAGAGGCAGTTTTGGGTTTTCAGTGTCTTGCCCAAGGACACTTCCACACATGGGCAGGCAAGGTGGGAATCCAACCTGCAATCCTCTGATCAGAGGCAGACCGCCCTACTGCTGCACCACGGCCGCCCCATGCCTGCAACACTCCACTCAAAGTCCCAAGGATTTATTTCAAGGGGTTTCACAATAATGAGTCATAATTCTCATGTTTTCTAAACAGGGGGTCAAAAAAACGAGAAAGCCAGAAGAATGGCACTTTAAATTCCTCAGGATGGTTCATTCATCTTCTACACCGTTTTATCCCTTTGGGAGTCATGGGGCTGCTGGAGCCTAACCTGGCTACTCGTGGGCAAGGGCCACCCCTGGACAGGTCGCCAGTCTGTTGCAGGACACACACACACACGCACAGGAGGAAGCCAGAGTCCCCAGAAAAAACCCACGCATGCACGTACAGAACATGCTAACTCCACACAGAAAGGTCCCCAGCAGGGACATGAACCAGGAACCTTCTTGCTGTGAGGCAAGAGTGCTAACCACTGCGCCACCTTGCAGTCCATCAGGATGGTTAAGTTATTAAAATTTAATATTTCGATTACCAGTTTTGAACAACAGGAACAACAAATTCTACGTGTTACTTTGATACGGTGGAGTTATGCTGCAAGACGGTTACTGGCAAGAGGACAAACCGCGTGTGCTTTAACTCAGAGGATGCTAGCAGCTGCAGCACTGAGGAGACGTTGGCAATGATTCAGGATGATAAGTGTTTATGACATATAGATTATCGGGAAAACAGGGAGAAGCAATGTGTATCAAGTTAAAAGTTATTTTAACCAGCCTGAAAACACCCAATGAGTAACTGTGTCTCATCGTTGAACTACAAGTAACAAGTTGCCTTTTAGGATGACGTCACAGCAGTGAGTGCAACGCAACAAGACACAGAAAAGCATGTAAGAAGCGTTTTCAGAGGCCTGCTGTCGGGGGTCCAGTGGTTTTACATCTTACATTACAGGTGAAATACAGGAGGCAACTGAAGGCGGTACAAGACCAGAGTGACTTGTTTCCTTATTTGGAAGGGACTCACAAACTTTGGGCCTGAGCTTTTACTTGGGAGTCTTAGCTGGAAGATCTCGTGTTGAAAGCCAGACCCACCAACTCGGGCTGTGGTCTTTGGAGCGGTACTGGTCGGCTTGGTCTTGGGACCTGCGGACAGTTTGACGAAGTTGAACATGGGCCGCCTCCCATGTTTCCTCACAGCGACGGAGCCAGACATCCACTGCAGGCAGCTCCATGTCTCTCTCCATGGCTCATGACTCTTGCCTGGCTTGACTACATCCTGTTTTGCCCTTGCCTGTCGTTGTTAAACATACCTGGCTGCACATGGATCCACACGCCTCTGCGCTGCTGCATGCTTCTGACAGCAGCCCGGGAGTTTATTCCCAAAATTTTGCAGTCGATCCAGCATTCATTAGAGACAGATCCATTACAGTCCATTGCAGACAGGATGGTGATGGTTAATGGGTTCATTTGCGGTGAAATTTGATCACAAAATACAGACAACAATACCAGATTAACATTTCAGGATTTAGTGAAACGATGAGAACATCGTATTCTGTTCTGATCTGCACTGGCTGTGAACGTTTCATCAATCCTCTTCACTTTCATGAAGAGCTGGGCAATATGGCCAAGAAATAAAATCTCTGTTTCAAGTCAAATTCGATTTTTGATTTAATTGATTTGTTTCTCCCTCCTTTTACTTTCTTTCAAAAAAATTATAATTTGACAGAAAATATTTTCCAAAAACTATTATATTTTACCATCTTCTTTGGAAATCTACTCAAACACAAAGTTCAACTAATTACAAGCTGTAAAAATGTTAGTAGATCAATGGAGCAGATGTTTTGTGAACTATCACAAGCTTAAGCATCTCCTAACGAGAAACACTTGACATAGTTTCTGTTTTAGGTGTTGAAACAAATTTGTCGTACTCTCACTTTTGGCAGTTATGACCTTCAAGCAGGTTTTGCTGCGTGTGGTTTGATGCTTCAAGTTTGAGGTCACATCATCACTTGTCAACATTTCCTTTTTGGCTCACCAGCCAGCAGGCCACCAGCCACATATTTTACCAGAACAATTGACATTATTATACAAAGAAAAACTATAGGTGTTATTTTAAAAATGATATGTTGAATGCAGACAGAGGATGTCACAGCATAATGAAAACATAAGATAATAACTGTTTTAAGTGACTCAGTTTTCTAATCAGTCTTTGCTCTCTGCTTTTGGCATTTCAAAGTAAAGTAAAAAAAAAATCTAAAAGTAAAAAAAGTAAAACTGTCATGGTTGAAGTCAGGACACAAATGGAGACGGCAATAGTAACTGCAAAGTCTATCTTTTATTTGAATGAGGGTATCGAAAACTGACCACAAACTCATGACGATAACAAAAACTACCCGACAACCAGTGCAAGGGAGACGACCAGGAGGAGAGGATGAGGTAACAGGTGTGCCAATTAAGGAGGGAGAGAACACACACTAGGAGGGCAGTCTCAAGAGACCTGAAAGAGCAGTAGTGAAACACAGGAAGTACAACCAACAACAAAATAAAACAGGAAGTGAACACCAAAACAAAACAAACAACCAATGTCCCTGGTCCAAAACCCCACAAAAACATGCTGAGAAAACAAGAACAGATTTACTACAGGGGAGCAGACTGATAGAAAATTCTCTTTTCCCTTTTCTGCCTCCAGTTGATTCGTTTTTAAATGAAATCATAACAAAAAACAGCCTAAAAGCATTTTAATGTTTTGGATTCTTGTCATTATGTCATGGACAGTAAAGAAGCAGCGCTCTGACTCTGTAATGTTAGATATTGTTGATAAAGTTTCATTCAAAGTTGATTCACGTCTGTTATTGTATTTAGAAAATACAGTTTTCATGAATGTCCCAAGAATTAAGTTTGTTGTTTTTATCTGCCCCCTCTTTTTGTCCTGAACTTCCATCCCTTTTCTTAACCCCCTGGGGCCGCGGGGTACCAGGACTGTCCTGGTTAGGACAGTCCTGGTTCCTAGTTGGGTGAAGGCTGAATACACCATGGACAGGTCACCAGCTCATCACAGAGCCCATGGAGCTGAAGTGAAAAAGACCACTAAGCTAGCCGGGCGCCCGGTGGGCAGCATAGTGAGCTCCACCACACAAGGTCGAACAGAGCAAGCGATCGCCCTCGCGGCACAGGAGGGCAGAGCTAGCGAGGCACAACGCTGCCTGGCTCTGCCAGTGGAACTCTGCTAGCTGTAAGCTATCCTTGCTATGCTGGCGGAGAGCCACCGCTGGTGCCGTTGTATCAGGGGCGAACCCCCAAGCTTCATGGGCCTATGATGTTTTTCTTATTTTCATCAAAACAAAAATAAAAAGATCCCCCACTTTAATTTTTATTTTCCCCCTCTCTGGTTAATGCTCAAACTAGGCCACAGACAGATGGAAGTACCGTTTAAAATGGCTGTCAGGCACAGCTCTGCTGCAGGAGTGAAGCGCACACCGGGAGAGATTATGGTGAACCCAGACACGGTGATGTGCTTGCCGGCGCCTCTGTAGAGCAATCCAGAACATATAAACACAAGCTCCTTGCTCAACATCCTCCATGTTTTCCATGTTGTGGTCAACGAATGAAGTTTTTTGGCGGTTGCTCCGCGGCCGGGGCATCAAGGTGTTGAGCAGTAAATCTGACAAGCGGACACGAATTTGATGCCTTAGCTGCATCCGGTGTGAATCCAGCATTACAGGCGTTCATTGGAGACGGAACACAATTGGAAAATGTTCGGTATTGTGCGTTTAAAATGAAATCGATCATTGGTAGTAAAGTAAATGTCAAGGTGTGTGTGTTAGCCTGGGGGTGGTGCTGGCAGCGCAGACTCTTCCTGGAAGGGGCTGTTCTCACTTTGTGATGTCAGCTTGTGAGAACTTGTGAGAACTTTCATGGGTTGGGATGGGCTGGTGCTTAGAGCGCAGGTTTTTAGAGGAATCCTCAGAAATGTGTGAAAAGATCGAAATCCCACTTTGGGGTAGTTTATAGTAAAGATTGACATTATAATACACTTAAGAGCTCAAAAAGTTGATTTTGCAGAATAGGGCCTTTACCTGTTCTGGTTCATTCAGAACTGACTGCAGCTTCTGCCAGAAAATGACACCTTTTGTATTTTTTCAACCCACAGACCAGCTCAGACTGAACTCCCTGGGATGCCTGCTGGCCCCCACCTCGAACACTTGATTGACGGATTCTCCGGAATCTGCTTTTAGTGGACGGGTTGACTTTGAACAACCTCACTCATGATTGGTGACAGCAGTTGCCATAGAAACCTTGACTCAGATCAACTTGGACCAATCGCTGTCATCTGGCTCCAACATGACCACATCTATTACTGAAAAAGAGCAGCTGAACTGATTTCATTTCACTGGAGCTGGAGGTAAGGTGTTTTTAATGGATGATGTCACAGCTGCTCAGTCCAGTTCTCTACATACAGTCAACAATTCTCCTGAGATAACCAAACAAGATAACCACCTGTCTGTTACTGAAAGGACTTCCTTATTTTTGCTTGATAATCTTTAGTTTTAGAGAGTTTAGTTAAGCTTTAGTGAACCTAATCCCTGCAGGTTTTCCAAATGCATGTGGCGGCTGATTTCTACTGGGATCTACTGGGAATTCTCTTTGATTGACCCAAGGTTGACAGATGATGCTGCCAGCGCCCTTCTGTGTAGAGTGAATGCCACATAATTCTTTTTTGCAGGTTTTCCCTTTGACTGTTGGGTTCTTCCATCATCATGATGGGGTGCAAAAACTCCTGTTTGTGAATCAGACTTGATACGCTCTGACAGATGTTTCTCTGCCTTCCTGCTGTGGATTTTCTGATAGTTGTCTACGTGTGTAACACGTGTTTAATATCTACAGCAGGTTGACATCAAATCAACAAACAACAAGAAATCAAAGTATAATATATTGAATAAAAGGTTTTCTTTCTTTTCATGAACCTCTCAAACTATTGTGCCAGTGCCACCTGCTGTTCACAGGATGTAACTGAATCAACAGACTAAACCTAAAGCAAATGAATCAATCTCAACACAAACAAGAGCATGGGAATTTGTTTCTTTTTTCAAAAGATGGTGTTAGCTCTACATGTTTCTGAATATCAACAAGAGTATATTCGTCTGTGAAGGAAACTGATCATATATGATCTGTATAATAATGTCCAGAATCCAAGAGGACGAACGCACAAAAACAGGAAGGTGAATGTGGGTGAGAGTGCATGCTGCACTGAGCATCAATGTTACAGTTATACTTTGACCTGTCACTCCATTTCCTTTGTGTCAAACACGGTTTAAAAGCTCGCATCTGTTCACAAACATCCCATCTGCAGAAAGGAAGCTGTTTTTAGGTGGATGGAGGGATGGCCGGCTCCTCCTCCTTGTCTTCTGCATTTCTTAAAAGCATTGAGGCTCTCTGCTCATCTATCCTCTTGGACTGAACTCTCTGGAGCAGACAAAAGAAGTCCTCTTGGCCTTCTGGAACTGGAACCATCATTTCATCCAGGTCTGGAAGGGAGCACCTCTGATCCTCCATCCTATCAGACTGCAGACAGACGGGGACACTTACAAAGGAGTTTTCAACAGCTTGTATTTGATAAGATCACGGAACATTTTTATGTCCACCATCTTCTAAGTAATCTTTATGTTTATTTTCTAAAAAATCAACGTCAACAGCACATGTTGGAATTCATTCTTCTCCAAATATTTAAGAATTACTGCCATCATTTTTTAATCAAAGCACAAAGATGTGTTTGTTACATAGGTGAAGCAGGTAGTTTGCACATTTACATGAGGATAGGATGAGTAAAAGTTTATAGTTCAATAATAGAATGTAAATTACATTTTTGCTGAGTTTCCCTCTGAGACTGTTTCAAAAACTGTTTTAAAAACTGAAGAAAGAAAAAGGTAAGGTTCACATCAAATTTTGATCAATATTCTTGAGAAAAATCCAATATATGTTCTTAATCCATAATCTCAATGAGAGATATTTACTTCTGTGTAGAACTAAAAAATCTCAGGATCCTGGAATTCGAGCTCAGAGTGTTGACCTTTGATTTGAAAGAGTTCAGCCATGTTCAGTCCAGCCTGTATCTGAGCTTGAATTTTTGTTGTCTGGTGAGCCTGTGAGTGTGTGCTGGTACCTGATAGTGTATGAGCATGCAGTAAAAGTCCAGAGCCTGGTCGCTGCTGCAGGCCCCACACAGGGAAGCTGCATCCTGGTCCGGCAGCAGGCTGAGGCTGGCTCTCTGGTCATCCAGTCTTTGGCACTGGGACTCCAGGATCAGGTCCAACAGGGCCTCTGTCTCCCCCTGTTGGCTGCTTCTCAGCTAAAGCAACAACAGATTGATCATTGATCTCCTTTAAGGGAAAGTTTCCTTTGATTCTTTTAGAGAGTCAGAGTTGGCTGGAAAGCAGAACTCTGCAGCAGAACAATGTGCACTAAGCTGGAAATCTGTCACGCCTCCTGTATTCATTCAGAACAGCAAAAATGAAATCACTGTAGCCAAATGAAAAGCTTTACTATTGATTGATGGAAACAGAGTGAGCCAAGGTTTTTCAGCACTGTGGCAGAATGGGCCAATGTTACAACTGGACACACCTCAAGCATGTCCCTCCAATAATAGAGCTGCACAGATCGCTCAGTCTGAATGGTTAGTTCATTTCTTCATCGATCAAAAATCTTTTCAACATTAATATTCCTGTATTGATCAACATTGATGTGAGTATGTTGCTGTTTGTGTCTGTTTGAAAGGATCCTAACTCAATAGATGTTGAGCTGAACTTGAATGAACTTCAAGAGCATCTTCTTGTGTTTCTCTTTCCAGATCATGTTGTAAATCTGTGCGTGGACCTTTACCTTTCTCTTGAAGGTGGTGGATTTGCTTTTGGAGTTGGGTGTGGAGCCAAGGCACTGACCCCGGGGTCTGCTGGGGCCCGATCGGCCCTCAGAACTAGAAGATGCTGCAGGAAGCACGAGCCCTGCAAAAGCTCTGAGTGGGGAAGCGGATGCTTCAGGTTTGCTGCTGGGGTCTCCCAGTCCTGCGCTGCTGTTGTATGGAGCTTTTGGAGAGCATGTGAGCCCCGCTCCTCCAGTTCTCCTACTCTTGTGTGCTGTTGGAGTGGTGGAGGACAAGCTTGATTGCTCTTTTTCAGCCATGATGGTTCTGGTGCTGTTTCAGCTGAGCAGAGGATCTACAAGGTGAAGCAAAACACCTGGATAGATGGAAAACAATAGAATATGGGGCTCAGACACATTCATTCTTTCTTCTTCATTTCATCCTCTGGAGTTGCTGACTTTCTGTCCTGAGAATGGAAAGACATGCTGGATAGATGCTCTGGTCTGAGGAGTCTGATTCACTGAGATGGAAAAAGGTCCAATTTCACATCTGTCTTTAAAACTCTTCTCTGCTCCTTTGTGGATAAATTAGAAATGTAAGATAGCTGCAAAGTTTTTATGGAGTCTTTTAAATATTACTAAGTTTAAAAATAATTTCTATTAAAATTGTTCTTAACTTTCAAGAATTAATATTAACTTGTGAAATTAATGAACCGATTCCTCCTTAAAGCTTTTTTTCTTCCGGAAGTCTGCCTGAAGATGAATCTATAATGTTTTTATTATAATGGGTTTTCCGTTTAAGTAAAGAACAAGTTTTACTTTTTAATTACAAATGTATTTTATGTTAAAATTTTACTTGAAATCTTGACTTTGGGCCTGATACTTCTCTGCTGTGCTTACGAGCAGACATCCAACAGTTGATCTCTGGCTGATTTTGTAGGTCTTCCCACTTAAAAAGAATTTGACTGTTTGTCATCCTGATGGTAGGTTCATTTGGACAGTGAGATAGAACATTTTAAAAAATCCACTTTAAATAATTTATAAACATTTTTTGCATTTCATTGAGGTAAACAAGTATTTGATCCCCCAGTAACCATTAAAAGTTCTGGTATACCTGAATTGTAGATGCCTGTTTAAACTGATCACCTGTAAATCACCTGTGGATCACCTGTAGATCACCCGTGGATCACCTGTGGATCACCTGTGGATCACCTGTAAATCACCTGTAGATCACCTGTAGATCACCTGTAGATCACCTGTCCACAGAATCAGTCCATCAGTCAGACTCCAAACTCTCCAACAGGGAAAGACTAAAGAGCTTTCAGTGGATTGAAGGGAGAAGATTGTAGACCTGAATGGACTACAAAACCATCAGCAACAAGCTGGAGGTTAAGGAGACAACTGCTGGTGTAACTGTACCAAAATACAAGAACACGACCATCAATCCACCTACAGGTCTGAGGCTCCAAACCAGATCTGACCTGGTGGGGTTTCCATGATCATGAGAACAGTGAGAAATCAGCCTAAAACATCACGGCAGGAGTTAGTTGATGATCTCAGAGCAGCTGGAACTACAGACACCAAGAAAACCATTGAAAATACTTGACACTGCAACGGTTTAACATCTTTGAGCACTGACAAAGTCCCTCTGATTAAGAAGACACATGAGAAGATCCACCTGAAGATTACCCATGAACACCTTCATGGTGTAGAGAGGGATTGGGAGAAGCTGCTGTGGTCAGATCAGACCAACATGGAGCTCTTTAGCATCAACTCAACCTGTTCTGTTTGGAGGAAGAGAAATGCTGCCGATGACCCCAAGAACACCATCCCCACTGGCAAGCATGGAGGTGGAAACATCATGGTTTGGGATGTTTTTCTGCTTAGGGCTTCTTCACCGTGTGGATGGGAGGATGGGCAGAGCCATGTACCGTCCAATCCTGAGTTAGAACCTCCTTCCCTCCACCAGGAGGATTTAAATTAGTGATGGATGGATCTTCCAACAGAATCATGACCCAAAACCTACAACCAAGACAATCAAGGAATGACGGAAGCAGATCAAGGTCATGGAGCGACCAGCTGTTCTCTGGACCTCAATCCTATAGAAAACGTATGGAGAGAACTGAAGCTCAGAGTTGCTAAGCAACAACCACCAAATCATTCAGAAGAGTTGACCAGAACTCCTCAAATTCCCATTTCATTCAATGAATTGCAAACAAATTTAAGTAAATTCTTTCAAGTAGATCACTTGATTTTCTTTATGAGTTTTTGTCTCACTGTTCAAATGAACCTACTATTAGGATGGCAAACTAGTTTTTTAGTGGGAAAACCTATAAAATTAACAAGGGATCAAATATTTATTTTCTCCACTTTACATGGTTTTAAGAAAAGGAGTGCAGTTTTTGGATCTTGTCCTCTTGTAAGTTCAACACTAAATAACTTTCTTCCAATCATCCATCCCTACAAAGGATCGTTCTCTGTACGTCTGCTACCACTCTGTTTTCAAACAGAATACTGAATCTGTAAACTGTTAGGAAAGAAATTCCAAACCAGCAAAGAAACATTTTATAAAGGCTGTTCCCAAATGATCAGAGGGATGTTTGTTGGTCAAACTTCTGCCAGTGTTTATGTTATTTTACCTCAGCATGTCACAAGATTGTGTGAGGTGACGACATTTCTCCTGTGCAGTTAAGGGAACTTCTGTTAATGAACAGGCACAGATAAATATGAGTGAGAGCGATTATGTGGCCCTGTGACAGATGGGGGTCCTGTCCGGAGTGTACCAGCCTTCATCCAACAGTAGCTGATAGGCTCCAGCAACCCCATGACCCCAATAGGGACTCCCCTAGTTTAGAAGATGGAAGAAACAGGTGCATATATAAACATTTTTGTCTTTCATGCATTCGGCCCCTGCACATTTTTTATAACTAGACCCAACACAAAGAATGAACAACCACCAGTCTGCCTGTTTCAGGTCCTGTTTCAGGGCTTAAACTGTGCTCTTTATCCCATATTCAATATCTAATCTAAATCCACAAAATGTAATGCTTTTTAAGCTCTGCACTTGACTGTCATGGCAGGTTGTAAAGTTTGAATCATTCAGCAACAGTTTGAACAGCTAGAGAACAGCTTGAGGACTGGCCGACAAACAGCAGAAGTAGGTCAACTGCAACACTGCAGCTCGGAGCAGCTAATCACATTTACAACACAAAGACCCCCACTCACTCGCTCATGAATGTGTCCCTGAGTTCATCTGCCTCAGAGGTCCATTCAGGGTAAAGTGCCCCCTGGTGGCTGCAAGAGGAAAGGAACCACAGCAAAGAAGCCTTTTATAAAGGCTCTTCCCAAAGTATTTATCAGATGAACATTGTCACACACAAATGTTTTCTCTTCTTACAGTTTGGACCACAGGTCTGAGGAGAGGGATGAAGAATGCACCGTCCTCTTCAAGAACTCTGCCACGGAGAGAGCAACAGAGAACAAGTATCCAAAGTTCTTCCAACCAAACTTTCTTCAAAGTTTTCTTCTTGACTTCTGTCCACATCCCATGCATGGAATCCTCCTCTTCTTCCCTGGTCTCGCTTCTTCCTCTTGTATTTTTCCTTCTTGCTGTTATTTGTCGTCTCCCAAATTCATCAGAAGAGCCTGTCAAAGCGGGCACACCGTGAAGAGAAAAAACACCCCCACCCAACTCAGTCTGGGCTTACATCACAGTTACCATGGAAACCAAAGGGAAGGCCTTAAAACCCTGCTCTCCTCCACTGTGTCCAAAACACACATGTACATGCACAACCACACGCACGTACACACACACACGCCTGCATTCTTAGAGTCCATTCAGATGATCTTAGAGGACAGTCCATTTCATCAGTGCGCTTCACAAATGTATAACACACAGAGACATGCACACACACACCCACACCCACACACATTCTTGTACGTACGACATAGTGAGGTCACACACACATTTTAGGGGTTTTCTCCGGATGGCTCCAGTTTCCCCCTGACGGAAAAAGGACAGAAAAAAAAACATTTCAATGCACAGAAGAATAACTAGAAACCACAAAAGTGGTTGAATGATTTGCCTAATCGAGCGCACAACATGGGTGGGATTATAGAAATGTGCTTCTTCCCAGTCCTAATGCTTTCATGCTTGAAATACATTAATCAATTAATCCTGCCAGGTACCACATTGGCCATTTTTAAAACGTAATGCAAACACAAAAAAGCCCAATCCAGTGCTTTCGTGTCCCAAGTATGGGTAAATGCAGAGGGTTGTTTTAGACAGGACATCTGATGTCTACTTCAGCATCGGCTGCAGCATGTGCAGTTGCATTTGCATCTGCTGCTTCTGCATGTGCTCCTGATGCCACTCCTGCAATTGCCACCTGTCCCAGTAGAAGAACAGCAGCTCTATGTCAATTCCATCAGGCCTGGTAGCTAAATCTACACATAGGTATGGTTCAGTCTCAAAGCTGCACTGCAGTGCGTTTCATTTAACATCTTATTTGTTTTTCAGATTCACACCTTTTTCCTCTAGGCGCTTTTCTTCGTCTGTGAAGGAAATGCAGCAGGAAATGAAGAATCTTGTGGGAAAAGCTGCATTTCCAGGTCCATTAGAAATGAACATTCAGAGTAGAGGATAGATCTTATCATGTGATGAAGGATTTCATGTGGTATCATGGTGTCCAGCTCTGTCTTGGTCTTCATATGGTTAAGGAATTCACAGAAGCTGCTGGTACCAGTTAGTGATGTTGGATTCACATCGCAAACGTAGTAGTGGACCCTGAGCAAAAAGTTGTCTATTTTAGTCTGTACTAAAAGTGAGGTAGTATACTTGAAGAGTACTTTTTATTTACTATCTATAGTAAGTCTGAAGAAGTGTTTAATGAGTGTACTTCCTAAAAGCGATTGAAAGTACTGAAAGTGAATAAAGTCACAATGGGCAGCGACTTTGAGCAACTTTTCTGTGGAAAACGAGCAGATCACCACAGCAGAGGAAGTCCAGCTTGTTTTCTCTCCACGAAATCTCTGCTGCATACTCACACAAACACACACACTTTCACACATAAACACACAATGATACACACAAACGCTGTCACAATTCGTTGCTGTAACTTCCCACCTCCAGTAAACGCACCAATTGATTCTCTATCACCTTCACCTGGTCCCTCCTGCTCTTATACTGCTGACTCTCACCTCACCACTGCCAGATCGTCATTTGTGCCAACAGTGATTTTCCAGCCCTCACCAAGTGTTCTAGTCTCCTGTGTATTTTGATCCTGCGTCGTTTTTGACCACGTCTCTGCATGAACCCCTCTGGATATTCCTGCTTGATGCCTTTCTGCCTTTATTGGTTTTTGGATTCTGGACTGTTTTTTGGATTACGCTTCTTGTCACGCCCTTTTGGAGATTCCTGTTTGTGCTCGGACTGTCTACTCAATTGCTGGATCTTGGACTTTCTACGGACTTTGATTTATGCTGCCCTGGAAATAACCTTTAGAACTGAATTTTGAATAAAACCCTTAAAAGACTGTTCTGATATTTTGGTCTTCTGTTGGATTTCTAAGGGTGCATGACAAACGCACGCATGGATATAAGCGCAGAAACATACAAATGCATGAAATCACACAGAAACACAAACATATTTGAGGAGAACATTTTTATTTTTTGTTCCAAAAGCCTGTAAATTTGATCAGAATTGTCTAATAAACCGGTGCACAAAATGAACACTCACTCCCTGAGATGTTTTTGGATTTTCAAGACAAAAAATCTAACACTTTAACTTTATGTTGTACATCAAAAAGAGAAAAAAAACACTTAGGGTCAAGTTCTAAAGCGTTATTTTGCTTTTTATGGTGTGATTAAAAAATGTATTGGCTGAATGGGTATTTTAAGGTTTCATTTTGGTTTTAAAGGGGATCAGTTGGAGTTTTGAATTATCCCTGCATAGTCCTTGTTAAGACCTTATTTTAATTCACCTGCTCACACTCCCATATGCTGTGCAGCTCACTTCATGTGGTCCTCCAGAAAGTTGTTTGAATCTTAGTGTGTTTCTGGTTTCTTTCCCAGCTTTTGGTGATTTTGTCTTTTAGGTTTACTTGTTTTCTTAGATTAGAAATGTGAGAAAAGTTTAGAAGATGGAAGCATTTTCAGTTTTCCAGAATGAAGAATGATCTTTTGAAACTTTGTGAACACATTACCAAAGCAACATCTGGTGGTTAAAAATGTAATTTTATTCAACAAACTGGAATGTGGAGTCTCTCTTTTCTATGTTTTTTGTAATTATCATACAGACGGAGAATTCATTTGAACCAATTTACATATCACATGAAGTTGGTGATGACTGTTTCACTTTTTTCTACAGTACCGTTCTCTTCCTCAAACTTTCTCGTGCTTGGGAGAATTCCCTCGCATGGGACTGATGTGGCTGGGATGAAAAACATCTTCAGGCCATCCAGAATACAAAATAGATTAGTATTTCACAGTCTTTGTCATACTTGCCCAAAAATGAATTTATAACTTTACACCCTTAAGTGTTCAGAATGCATTAAAAATGCAAAATCCTTTTGTGAGACAAAATGTGTTCACTTCTATTATTTTGTATTTTACTATTCACTTTTGTTATTTTTAGTAACTGCCAGATTTGCTACAATAAAAAAAAAAAAACCATTAAAAAATGTTTTAAAAACTTTCCATTCCCAGAAGCTGCGTGGTTAATGCATTTGCCCTGTTGCACTGTTTCATGGCAAAGTGCTCCTGGGGGACGGGCCAGGCTAAGTTAGGCCAGGCTATAATTATAAACCATAATCCAGTAGTTTTCTGAAATGAAACTTGAGTTTATAAATGAAATAGAAAATACTGTAGGTCATCTGAGGCCTGGTACCAACTGTCCCACAGACTGGTAGCAGTTCACAGACCGCAGGTTGAGGACCACTGACCACATGGACAATGAAGATAAACATTTTAGGAAGAAGCATTATTTTGATGTTATCGTATTTATTATTTTAGTGTTGTGCACAATCACATCTAGATTACATTCAAATTCAAGCTGTAAATTCAAACTCTATGAATTTTAACTCAAATGAAATATAAACACTTGAATAAAAAAGCTGGTTTTGAACTTTCTATACCTGTTTGGGTCTAAAAAAAAATCATGCATCAGTCTTATGAAGACTTTTTTGGACGAGAAGCAGAGGACGCACGTTTGACAGGATTTCAAGAGCAGAACGATCAGATTCTCCTCCATGTTAGTTTGGACTCCACCTTCTGCGAATTCTTCACCAACGTTCAGGGCTATAAACTCACGCAGTGGAGACACATTTTTACAGTTTTTCTTGTGCCACCTGAAATGCACTGTTGCCAGACTGCTGGACTCAACTGCTGCAACTAAGACTCAAATTGCACCACAGGACCTCTGATTGCATCTTTGCTTTGTCCGAAAATGGAAACTGGATGCCCCTGCCAAACAAGTCGTGTTCAGTGTGAACGCAGCCTTAAGCTACTGTCACAAACAGGCAGACGGCTAGTTCCACTCGCTGGAGGTTTTATTGACCTCAGA
The DNA here is from genome assembly GCA_014656515.1 of Oryzias celebensis. NCBI lineage: Eukaryota > Metazoa > Chordata > Actinopteri > Beloniformes > Adrianichthyidae > Oryzias > Oryzias celebensis. The sequence continues at coordinate 6,087,529 of BNCR01000009.1, read as the reverse complement.
CAGGCAGACAGGAGCAAAGCTCAGCTAAAAGTCCACAAAGTTAAATCAGGGTCAGAGTCCAGCCAAAGGTCAGGGCAGGTGGAAAAGAGGCAAAGTCAAATACGAAGCAGGGTCAGGTAAACAGGGGATCAGCTCAGGATGAAATGCTCTGTGTATGCAGGCCGAATGATACAAGCTACTGAGTGTAGCTCTAAGCAGTGCTTGAGTGTCCTGTGGCTGATTAGCTGATGAATCAGCTGGGTGGCATCCAGACACTGTATGCTGGGGTTGATGGGAGCTTCAGTGCAGGCTGGATGGCACAAACAATACTTCACGCTGAGTCAGGCTCTGCGCGCTGCTTATGGGTCCTGTGGATGATTGTCAACGAGCGTCAGGTGTTCAGTATTCGGGATCTGTGCGCTGGGAGAGCTGGGAGACGTAGTGTCATTATTCAGAAGATGGCCCCCCCGCCGGTGACCAGAGAGGGAGACAGAGCTCAGACTCCTGACAGCTACTCTAAAGTCGTTCTTTTCCCCAAATTGGACTTGACTTTCTTACAGTTCTAAACTTCAAGGATAAAGAACTACATCCGCTAGCTGGTTAAAATCTACTGTATTTAAGAACCTTCAATAAGTGTGGAGTCCAGTTGGAACCTCAGGATTTTAGTGATGGTTGCTTACTTCCAAGAACCAGAGGAACAGGCTTTAGAGGGGTAAAAAATCACATGTAACCGTCCTTAGGTTTGTCATCTGTTGGCTTTTTAAAATATTCAATAGCTGGTTGTTATAGGGAAGTTGTGGCCTGCAAATCTATCTTACTAAATGTAGTTTTGAACTTGTTCACCATTTGTCTGAAATGAATAAGAGAGAAAAATGTTTGTCTGTCCAAAACAAAAAAAACAATGTGGCTCGTTTAGTGCACTATTTAATGTTAAACATAAAATAAAGTGACCAGTTTATTGAAATGTACCTAGAAGAACTTCATTTTTGAGTTGATTCATTGTATAAAGGCATTGTGTCTGTTTGTATCCTTTTTATATGAAGGTCTTTGTCTTTAAGTTTTTTGATTCTGTAAAAGCACTTTGTTTTACAAATGCACAAAAAGTGCTTTATAAATCAAGTTAGATTTGATTTGATTAATACAAGGTTTGGTTACCAGATTGTAGGTCTGTTTTTGGTTTGTGAATAGATAATAAGTCCATTGTGATGACGTGGTGAACCATATTCACAACTTTTATATTTTTAATGTGTTTGTCCCTTGGACCAAAGTTCTTCAATTTCACACAAACCAGAAAGTTCTGGATGTTGCAGTGTTCAGAAGAAAGCAGTTCTCCACTCATTCCCACATAAAAGCTACAACTTTCCCCTACAAAAACATGGACTGATTTTTTAATATCTCAGGTGTTTTTTGACTGACAGGTGCGTTGTCCAATAGAAACACCTATCAAAGGTTCAAACTTGTTACGGGAGCGAAGGAGAACCCCGACGCAGAGTGTCAAAGATGGAAAAAACACATTTATTTTGCAGCGGCCAAAAATCAAAAATAGAGGCAGGGAATAATCCAAATGGGCAGGAAAAAACACTTGGCAAGAGTCGAATCACATGGACAACCTGACGGAATCATCTGGCAAACAGTGGTGGTGGGTAGACTGGTTTAAGTAAGGTGAGCTAATGAGAGGATTGAGTGCAGGTGTCTCTGGAGTGGTTGACACACCCCCTGCCACTCACATGCTCTGAAAAACAAGGAAGTGAGGGGAAAAAACAACACAGAGCCTCCACAGCCATCACAAAACTTGACTCTTTCTTGATAATTGTTTTCATTCTTGTTGTTCAGAATCCAGTGGGTGTTGTCATAGATGATCTGACTGTTTTCTTTAATGTCTAAGGTTGCCCTCTGAAGCTAACTTTTGTATTTTTGCTCTTTTCCTTGGCGCCAATACTTCAATTTTTATGGTCAAACTTGAAGTAAATATACATTTTTACATTCTATATTCTAGAGCCATTTATTTTTTTATTCCAGTACGGGTCAATGGGCAAGACCCTTTACCTGCTACTACCTAACTATGTAGCCACAAAGAGGCCCCAGTCTCCCAGTGCTGGCCTTCATCCCACATAAATACAGGGTTGTATCAGGAAGGGCATCTGGCGTAAAACTCTGCCAAACGACCTGTTCAGATAGGTGAATGCTGATTTGCTGTGGCAACCCTTCACGGGATGTGAGCAGACGTCTATGATTATACACTGCTAACTCTGTGTCATACTTGGTCTCTTCAGAAGCAGCTTTGTTAAGCAAAAATGAGAACACACATACTAAATTTGGCTTTGGTGACTCATCTACAAGGACAGAGCAAACAAAGACAAATTATAAATAGGTGTAAACAAGAAAAATAGGAAATAAAGAAAGATATGAACAACATTGAAGCTGGTTTCAAAGAGCTCCTGTTTCACACGCTGTGACTGGTCCAGAGTTCATCAGAGCGACAGTTCTGGGGATGAAGCTGTCTTTGTGGTGGGTGGTATTGACTGTCAGGTATTGGGGTCGCCCTCGCTCACGGTTCCTGGACACCTGCTCAGCTTCACCTGTGGCAGGATGAACTTCCTTTAATTAACATAGAAAATACAACCTCTGCTTTGTGGGAGATACACTGCAGGTCCACGTAGGTGAGATGGTGAACCCTGGAAACCTGTGTGAGACTATTGAGGGAGCTGTTCTGTTGAGGACTGCGGGGGGTTTCTTCCTGAAGTCCACTGTCATCTTCACAGTTTTCAGTGGGTGTAGCTCCAGGTGGTTCTGGATGCTCCAGAGGACGAGCCGCTCCACTTCTCTCATGTTTGCAGAATCGTCATTGACTTTGATTTGCTGCTTCTGACCCCTTTTTAGAGGTTCATATCCTCTGTTATCTTTGCGCCTGCAAGCAAGTTTGAACAGGAGGAGGGAGGTTTCAGATGTGCTGTGTTAAGTTCATTCTAAAAAGTAATTGATTACTTTACTTAGTTACTGGATCAAAACTGTAATCAAATTACTTTACTCTTTACCTATTTGAAAATATAGTTCACCACTCGTTACTTTACTTTTTTCCACTCATTTACAAATTTTCAAGAATAGAACAGCTTTGCACAAACAAGATCTTCTTGTCTTTCATTTAACAGGCTCCTTTGAAAAAGATTTTTCATTTCAATAGGACTTATGTGGTTACATAAAATTAAATACACAAAAATGCAGTAAAAAGTATCATCTTAAAGCAATAATCTTGTGCAAAGTATGAACATGGTTGAAGACAAGACCTGGTTTTATTCAAATTCAGACCACAGTCTTAAAAATGACACATGCATACAGTGCTTCCAGAAAGTATTTACAGCGTCTCACTTCTTCCACTTTTTGTTATGTTGCAGCTTTATTTCAGAATGAACTAAATTAGTTTCTTTCCTGAAAAACTCTTTGAAAAAGTTTTTGAAATTGTTGCAAATTAGCAATCAGGAGGTGTCCCCACATAAGGTCTACTCACCAAATGTAACTACTTTTATTAGACACCATTTGCGCCTCAACAAATACACCCCAACACAATATACACACACACACACACACACACACACATATACACACACACCCACATATATACACACACACACGCAAACACAAACACACACACCCATGCACATGCACACACACTTTTGTTACTTTTAGGAGACGACTGGAGATCTTTGTGTACACCTCAACTTCTGCTGTAGCAGGAGGCCTGCAACAAACAAATGTGACACCTGGTGGAAGCAGAGTCACAGTGAGAAAACTCAAATGCATCGATTTTGATTTTTCCTTTACTGCTGTTGGCATCACTTGATGCTGTCGGCTACTTTTGGAATCTGAAAATGACCTGTTTTTTAATGCAATGATATTTCCATCTGTCTAGTTATTTAAAGCAAACTCACAATGTCAGCAAAACACATCAATGTACAAAGTTTTTGTTTCATTTCTTCATTTGCCTTTGACAAATGAAAGATATTTTTGTATATTTCCCTTAAAAAGTGTTAATTCATAATGGAGGCTGACTGCCCGTTGATTGGTGGATTAAAGGGGCAGACTTCAGGTTTGTGGTTTTAATTACTGCAAATTTAAAATGCATTCAATGCTTTTTGAATTGGAGCAAACGGAATAACGAGCGTTCAGTTTCATTTTTCGCAATTTCGTCTGGAAAGTCTGGGTCAACCGGAAGTAGTTTGCGTGGAGTTTTATTTTGAAAGTTGACCCACTGCTCGTGCTATCAGTTGTCTTTCAACAAAAGGAAAAGATCTTATTTTGGGTTTTTTTGCGACCGTAAAAGGAAACCCAGAGACCCAAGGATATGCTAACCGAAAATACTTCAGTCACTTTTCAGTTAAGAATCAGTTTAATGATCTTTTTTCCGTCGCATGTCTCTGACGATGTTATTTTGTTAGAAGTTTTGCTTTGACAAGTAACTGTTGTGAACTGAAACTCGGGGATGCACAAGAGTAACCCGAAAACCGTTCCTGTTGTCGGTAATAACGTTGTAAAGGGCCTACACGAAACAAGGAGGCATTAAAGTTGCATGTTCATCTACTTCATCATGAGAAGAATTAAAACGTCCGATTTTACATGTAGCTATTTCTGGAGTTTATTAAATCCCTTATGTAATTATATATGACAAAATATTGACTGTAAATATAATAAAATGCAATAATGAGTTGTGTCTCATCTTTTTTGAACCACACAAGTTAACGTAGCTGCAGCGTCTCCAAAGTGTGGAATGTGCTTCTAGCTGGCTAGAGCTAGCATCAGACACTGGTGTAGTTCCAGGGATCAGTGACACAAACAGAGTTTTGTTTGATTAATTTAGGATAAGAAACGTGAAATATATAAGAAACTGTTGTTGTGGAATCATTTTTCAACCGACAAGTAATAATTATTGTCAGAAATATGGATAGAAATTCTGGCAGGGGAAACTATTTTTTCATAACAGCTGCAGCAGAGAAAATCCAGGAAGTATCCAGAGCCATTTCTTCAGATTCTAACATGACATGTTGTTATGATCTTTAGCAATGATAGAGCAATGATTCAGCAAAAGTTTTCTTCTTATTTTAGAAATTTACAGAATTATTCTGGAAATATTCTAAAAGGAATGGTTTTTGATTGTGGCAGTGAATCATTTATCTTAATTATTTTGATTGTAATCAGTACTGTGTGTAAATGTGTGTTTTAAAAAAACTCCTAAAATAGATTAAAACTAAATAATGTGATTTTTTTTTTTTTTGCATTACTGCAACATCACCAATAATAAAATAGTAATATGCACTCATTATGTCTTTTTTTCTAATAATCTAATGAGCTCTGTCCCTTCAGGAGCAATTCTAAAATATTTGGAGATAATACATTGATCCAGAGGGATCTGAGGAACATCCTGACCAAGAAGCTCCAGGACCATCAGGTTTCTGAGGATCTCTCTGACATAAAGGTATCATCTGCAAATGTACATGGACATTGGCCTGTTTTTACTAAACCTGTAGATCCAGATGACTGGCCAATTTATTCTCTCATTTATTCAGGACAGATGTAGTAGGCAGAGCGAAAATTCAGATAATTTCCCTTCCTCCAAAAAAGGAGATTTTAAAAGCTTTTAGCATCACTTTTTTAAAGATCTAGTGAAGAAAAGATAAAACAGACTTAGCTTGATGACTTTGCCAATAAAAAAGCCAGAAAGCAGACATTTTGAGGACAAAGCACCATGACTGTTTCAATAAATACTGTTATTATTAGGTATTAAAAGTGTGAGACTACGATAGTTAAGCATTATAAGTGTACATTTGTTGTTTTAAATACAATTGTTATTTTATTGAATCTCTTCTAATCATTAAGATAAAGAGGATGCGCCCCCCCCCCCCCCCCCAGTCATTTATAGTGTTTTTTTTTTTGGTTTTTTTTTTACATAGAGCTGTCTTATTAGACCAAAGGGGTTAGGAATCTCTTCACTGCAGTTTACAAAATGAAGGCCCTTAACCAGCATCTACTCTAGGGCCCCCACAAGGCTAGAAACGGCCCCAGCCAGCCTGGATGATTCTGTTATTCATACAGTAATTAAATGGGATCCGTGTTGCTAAATTTATATTTAACATTTAAATCAGTAAACAAGTTAATATTAAAAAACATTAAAATACATTGAAAATGACATTTGTTAATCTACATAAACTGACACCTACAGTAAACTCCAATAAAACATCAAATACGATGTTGAGTTAAAATGTGTTATTTCTGCAGGTCAAGTTTCTAGAAGCAACGTTCCAGAAAAGTTTGTGCAGAGCCAGAAGAACAGAGGGCAACATCCAAAAGGACTGCATCATATTGGACTTGTTTTATTTAGGAGTTGGTGTTTACTGGCTCCATGTTTACCATTTGTAGTTTAAAGCTTTATTAAAACAGTCAATGTTGACATTTTCAAAGCTGTTTAGAAAAATGTCTCTTCTTTCTGGTAAAACTGAATACTGACATGAGTGTTATAATGGATATAAAAATAAACAACATGGTTTCATAGCAGAGCAGTACATTTATTACAAACTTAATATGAAAATGTTTTTCAACAACAGAAATAAAGAGACAGTTAAGGGTTTTGTGGCTTCTATATGCATTCAAATATTGCATTTATAATCAGCATTTACTCAGCATGTCTGTCAGTAACATTTATTAGATGAAGAAATGCATCTGGAAAAAGTCTGTTTGTGGTTAAATTCTGCATCAGAAAGAGTCGTGTTAGTTAAAGTCTGTCCACGTTGCTGCTCAGTATCATATCTGCCGTGCTCTGAGAAAGATCCTCTGCAGATGAAGGTACCTCAATAACAGACCCCAGCTCCTGCTCATGCACACTTGCAGCTTCCTCTGCACTGGACTCCCAGCTCCACTGAAATCCCTGGAAAAAGAAAACCCAGCAGCTGCAGTTGGTCTTTTATTCAGGAAACAAGCTCAGCAAAATGAAGAGAAAACAGGCTGTACAAGAAAAGCATTAGAGAGGGGTCAAAACACCAAAACCTGATTCAAATACATTCTTTGGGTCAAACATGATAATATTCCTCTGCCTACAATCTAAAATGTTCTGTTCTAAGTATCTGACTCTTTGATTTGCTATTTAAAAACAATTTAATTTATTTATTTTAAATATATATTATTTTGCACATGACTGTCGTATGATTATGGTAAAATATTACATAGGTAAATGCAGATACAGTAAACCCCCCAGTATTACATTGTATATTATTCATAAAATAAATATACTTTTAAGGGTCATTCTTACCTTATGCTGCTGCAAGTGCAACTTCAAGTTGTCCGTCCATCATGTCTTTTTCTCCGGAGCTGGAGCTTCAAACAGAATCTTCTCACAGACATTTCTGAAATCTCTGCCTGCGTTTGTCTTTTCTGAAAGCACTCTGTCACTAAACCTGAACATTCTTCTAAATTTGCCATATTAGCATCCGCAGCTCGCATTGTATGTCCTCAATAAAGCACTTAAAAAAAACTACTTCCGGTTGACCCAGACTTTCCAGACGAAATTACGAAAAACGAAACTGAACGCTCGTTTTTCCGTTTGCTCCATTTTCGATTTGAGACACAAATCGGAAAACGAAAAAAACTATTCCTATTTTCGTTTTTTTCAATTTTGATTTTGAGACGAAACAATGAAAAATGATCGGTTTTTCATTTTTTCGTTTTTGATTTTAAATTGAAAAAACGAATGAACGAACCATACACGGATTCTCTGTGACCAGCTTCTGGTCAAGCGGAGTTCAAAGTGGAGGCATCTGTGCAGAAAGGACCTTGTATCTTATCCCATAACCTTCACTCATGGTGATCCTGACAGTATGAACCTCCCCTGCAGGGGCAGCAGATAAAAGCAATGGAAAGACCTTTCCTTCAGTATTGGTTCTGCTCAGCAAAAGTGACTCCCTTCTTTGAAAGTCAAACATCATAACACAAAGAGATCTCCATTTAAAATGGGGCTTCTTCAAATGAGACCCACTTCTTTGTTTAATCTCCATGTTTTTTCTCACTTTATTAAAGTTGAAATACATTAAAGAATGTATTCATGGTGGGGGGTGCATCATTGGTAATCTCTGTCCTTTATGGAGCTGGAATGTTCATGGTGCTACTATGACTGCTCTGTGTGTGTGTGTGTGTGTGGGGGGGGGTCAAGAGATAAACAGACTGAAATAAACTGAAGAGACTTGAGGACAGAAAGATGAACTGCACCTTTGAGAACCACTCCAAGGAGACTGGTGTTTTAACATGCTCTTGTAGCATTTTTCTCATAATGGAGGACAGTTATGAAATAATTTAACATTAAAACTACATTTCTGATATTTCCTTATTCATAATGATAAATCAGGAGCAGATGTAAACCCGCAGTTTGAAAAAGCTCAGGCTTATGAGGTTTATGGGCAGGAACTGCCATGGGCCAGCAAAAGTCACCATGTTCTGCTCCATTCTGATGCATCATTCTGAGCATCGTTTTCCCATCTGAGCTGGAATCTGGATCAGAACTGTATGGCTGAATAGCTTTGATATTACTCGCTGGTTTTTTTTTGGCGTGGGCCTGCCAGGTGCTTTGCAAACAAAGGAATGCTGGGAAAATGGCAAAGCTAACAGTCCCGTCCACAACTCAGACGGGATCTTTAAATGAGCTCCAGCTGCTCTGCAGAAAATATGTCTGAAAACACAAAACAGGCTTTCACTGATTGTGCTCCTGCAGGAGGTTTCATCCTAAATGTTCTATGCTGAGCAAGTTTTCCTGCCAACTGTCCTGCGCTGCTGTGAATTTGAGACACCCTCTGATGTAATCTGCTGTTCACTTATTAAGGCTGTTGTACATTAGTCACCTGCACTCGTACGAGGGATATTACGGGATATAAACAGAGTGAGAACTGATCAGCTGTGGAGAAATGTTGAGCAAAGATGAGACACGGGGACTCATTGAAATATGGTGGCATGAATGCAGGCTTAATAAAACATATTTTAACGTGATCCACATTCCTTTTCACTGTTTTACCGACAATCTATGAGTCATAGACACTTCATAGCCGTTGTCTCCTCAGTAACCGTCTTGCAGCATGCCTTTATCTTCAAACTTCAAACTTTATTTATTTGTACAGCGCCTTTCCTTCTTGTGAAAACCCAAGGCGCTATCGTACCAGTAAAAGTAACAGTAAAAGTGTTGTACCTGACGTTGATGCGAATATTCTGAATTGGTCAGTGAAATATATAGTTTGAATCATTGAAATATCCTGACAAGGATTGTAAAGCACAGGACTTCCATTATTCTTTTTCTCATTGCTTTGTCCCACCCTTGTAATTACTGGCCAATGACTGAAGAGCTCCTTAGTCACGTGTTTATGTTAAGAGCTTTAATCAAATCAGAAATGTTTGGTTGACAGCGGTCTGACTGCAGACCAAATGCGAGGTTCAGGACTGAAACCAGACCAAATAAAATGGACTTGGTCATGACCAACAGACTTTTCCTGTCTGAATACATCCTGAGTTACACGCACATAAAGTCCTAATACAACTATATTTTTTTCTATTGTAAAATTGTTCCTGGAGGTCTTTCAATCATGATTTTGACGTTTTTAGCAAAAATCAAAAAGCCTTTGTCGCTCATTCAAAATTTGCTCCTGGGGGTTGTGGGTGGGACTGTTGGAAGTTAGCCTCGCTGTTTTCCCAGCATTCCTTTGTTTGCACTCTCTTCTACCTTAGAGCACCTCACAAGCCCAAGCTAACATTAGCGAAGTAAAAAACGGCGAGTAATATCAGAGCTATCCAGCTGTGTAGTTTTGAGCCAGATACCAGCTCAGACAAAGAAAATGAAGACGAGTTTTTACCTGCTCCTGATCCATCACGATTTGAATAAAGAAATACTCAGAAATGCAGTTTTAATCTTAAATCATTTCAGAAATGTCCTCCATTACCAGACAAATGCTACGAGAACAAGTTAAAAACACCAAAAAGACCAGTTTCGTTGGAGTGGGTCTGTAATGGTGTGTAACGGTGATGTGCGGTGTTCTTACGCCACACTCTGGTCATTGGTAAGGTGTGAAGACAGGCTCTTTACTGATTGATGCCGCATGCACAGGGTGTGAAGTGCCTGCAGGACGCTCGTAGGATGTCCACACAAACTATCAATGAATCAAACTTTATTTATAAAAAAGCACTCATCGTACTTGTGTAGCTCGAAGTGCTTTACAATAAAAAACAAAGACACAGAAATAAAAACCAAACCCACTACACTCTGATTTTCTGACTTTCTCATTTCTAATAGTCACACTACAGGCAAGGAGTGCACACTTATCACAGGACTGCACTAACGTGTGTGGGTGAAATGTGGAAAAATCTGTATGACTTGCCTCCATCTCAGCTACTTCACCTTTACTTACCCTCAGGTGTTGCTGAAGGATTTGCTATGACCTGTCGCCCACAGCCTGCCTGTAGAAATAATGTGCATGAACATTTTCTCTCTATGGGTTCACAGTGATCTACAAGCTTGAAACTTTGTGTGGGCCACCGGCATGCCCCCTACAGGTTTGACAATTTTTCACCCTCAAACAGCCCGAATCCACCTGTCAGGGGAATTGTGACTAAGGCTTAAGACAATATGGTTCTATTGAAACTATATTACCGGTACATTGCAATTGTCCTTCAGAAATGTGTATTTATTTATTTGGCTTTTTGTGTTGTGCCTTTGGACTGCCTTGAAACTGGCATAATGACCTTAGTTCATTATCTTGACGTCGTGTTGTGGCATTTGCATTTAAGAGATTTGTCACTAGTCCAGGTAACTTCATCAGTCATGTCCTTAAGTACAGTCATGCTGTGGGACTAGGATTAGTTTATCCTGACGGAAAAGGACTTTAAAAGGTTGGCTTCTCATGCAGTTTCCGGTATTATCCAGCACCTCAGTAACAGTGAGAGGACATTCTTTGCCATTTGGACTCATTGGGGGGTCAGGCTGTTAAATGACTGTTAGGGTGACTGAGCCAGACACATCCACTCATGTTCGGGCTGGTTCTTATCTTAAGAGTGTTTCTATTCTAGGCCTCTTCCATCTTTGGTCAACATGTTGCTCCCCTCTGTGACTCCACATAGCTTCATTTATCTCTGCCCCACCCCCCCACTTCCTGGCATTAATAAAAGCTGGACAGCAAAGGACCCTCCATTCTTGATGCAGCATGGCTCCAAAGAAAGTGGAACCAAAGAAGACAGAGGTCAAGAAGGTGGAGGCAAAGAAAGAAGAGCCTCCACCTCCTCCCAAGCCTGCAGAGCCAGAGCCCAAGCCGCCAGAGGTGGACCTGAAGAGCATTGTGGTGGAGTTCACTCCCGACCAGATCGAAGAGTTCAAGGATGCCTTTTCTCTCTTTGATCAGACTCCCACAGGGGAGATGAAGATCACGTACGCTCAGTGTGGTGATGTCATGCGTGCTCTGGGGCACAATCCCACCAACGATGAGGTGCTGAAGCTGCTGGGCAGGCCAAAGGCTGAGGAGCTGAACATCAAGCTGCTGGACTTTGATAACTTCCTGCCCATGCTGCAGCATGTGGCTCGCTCCAAAGAGCAGGGCAACTTTGAGGACTTTGTGGAAGGCCTCAGGGTCTTTGACAAGGAAGGCAACGGCACGGTGATGGGGGCGGAGTTACGCCACGTCCTTGCTACTCTTGGAGAGAAGATGACGGAGGATGAAGTGGACCGTTTGATGGCCGGACAGGAGGACGCAAACGGACACATCAACTACACCGAGTTTGTCAAACACATTCTGGCCGGGTAGAACATGGACAAACCCCCCTTATGCTGGTCAAATCTACTCAGAAGTTGTGTCTCTCTGTCCAATAAAACAACTTGATCTGAGTGTTTTTTGTGTCTGACTTTGAATGATGGTTTGGTAAATAACAAGCATCAGCGCTGCACACAGCTGCAGTAAAAACAGACAAGCAGGGCCACAGAGCAGAGAGAGCCCCTGCAGGCTTTCAACACAAACTCTGAAATACTTTCTGAAACAATTACTGTATGACTGTAGCTTCTGAGATGGAGAGATGACAGCTGATCTCCAAAGTGTGTTTCAGGCACTTATGGAGAGAATATGAAGGTTTTTTTCCTGCATGTCAGTGTGAGATTCATCTGTAAAAAGTGATGAACTGGAAAAGTTCTCATCTGTAAGATTCATTCTAAGGGTCCCTAGAAAGCCAAACTAATTCAAAATAACTCGGTTAGAATAGAATGAGCTAAAACCACTCAGGTCTTTGTTTTTGGTTACTTTATTGTCATCAACAGGAAGTCTAACTCCTCCCTCTGAGGAGCTTACAAAAATTGCTCTGTCACCAGTTTATCTCCAAACTGCCTTATGGATAAGAACCCAAACTACTGTAGAGCTCGACCGATTGGCCTACAGAGCCCAACATAATCCAGTCTGCTTCAACGAGGTAGACCTTAGTGCTCCACATACTGCAGAGAATGCTGGAGCAGAAGTGTGCACTTAACCTCTACCTGTAACATGGAGGATTCACAAGCCCCACTGCTCAACTCTGCTCTCAATCTCTCAATGGAGGAAGGGACACTTTGAATGAGCCCCAGAAACTATATCCTGCATCATTTCGTGCCTGACTGTGCTTCAGAAAGAGGAAGAAGATGCTCCAACACAACAGACCACTTTAGAGGATGACAGAAACACCCCACAAAGGCAGCATGGAGAGCACACATCCTTCTGTGGTCGTGTTGATGAGATGTTCTGCTCTCTGCTGGCTCCCCACACGGATGACCTCACGGCCAGAAGAGCTGTGTTTAGGATGAGCTACATCTATTCCTACAGGAGCCTGGAAGCCACAGGCAGAATGCAGGACCCACCTCAAAGGTAGAGTCAGAATGAGGGACACTTCATGCAAGTTTCAAAATATGCAAAGAAATGTCTTTGTTCCACACCCTCATCAGTTCAACGATGTCTCCACAATCTACACTGAATAAAAACAACACTTTTGTTTTAAGGCACACCTGTGCCAGAGTCATTCTGTCTAACGTTATCTCAGATCACTATCACAAATTTAAACAGATTTGTCAACAATATTAGAGATAAACTGTTATTTTGTGTTTGTAGACAATGATCTTTGAGTTCATATCATGACAAATGGGAGCAAAAACCAAAAATGTTGTGTTTATATTCAGTGTAATTGAGAGAAGGCCTCAACCAGATGGTAGAGAGCAAAGTGGGAAGCTGAATAAGAGCAGGGCCTGTGTTGGGTTGGTCTTTTTCACCCCCTTTGGCCTCAGTAGTCAGATTACTGGGCTTGGTTTTAGTTTGGAGTTGGGCCTTGGTAGTCTTGATTGTGGGCTTTATTTGTTTCTTTTGAGTGTTATGACATGGTTTGGCACAGTGCTTTAAGTGGACAACAAGAAGTGGCGGTACACTCTTTTATGGAGGTCAAAACATAAAAATAAGAGAATCTTGAATGTAAAATTTGATCAGTAAAAAGAAGTCCTTTTTTCTATGCGTCATAATATGAAATAAGAAAGATGGAGCTCAGGTCAAGTCTGTATATAAGTGGGTACGGAAAGTATTCAGACCCCCTTATGTTTTTCACTCTTCATTATATCGCAGCCATTTATTAAAATCCTTTAAGTTAATTTTTTCCTCATTAATGTAAACACAGCACCACATACTGACAAAAAACACAGAATTGTTGACATTTTTGCAGATTTATCAAAAAAGAAAAAGTGAAATATCACATGGTCTTCTAAGTATTCAGACCCTTTGCTCAGTATTTAATAGCAGCCACTTTTGATCTCATACAGCTATGAGTCTTTCTGGGAAAGATGCAACAAGTTTTTCACTCCTGGATTTGGGATCCTCTGCCATTCCTTCTTGCAGATCCTCTCCAGTTCTGTCAGGTTGGATGGTAAACGTTGGTGGACAGCCATTTTAAGTTAAGGTTTAAGTCACGGCTCTGGCTGGAACATTCAAGAACAGTCACAGAGTTGTTGTGAAGACACTCCTTGGTTATTTTAGCTGTGTGTTTAGGGTCATTGTCTTGCTGGAAAGGGAACCTTCAGCCCAGTCTGAGGTCCTGAACACTCTGGAGAAGGTTCTGGTCCAGGATATCCCTGTACTTGGCCACATTCATCTTTCCCTCCATTGCAACCAGTCGTCCTGTCCCTGCAACTGAAAAACACCCCAACAGCATGATGCTGCCACCACCATGCATCACTGTTGGGTCTGTATTGGACAGTTGATGAGCTGTGCCTGCTTTTCTCCACACATACAGCTTAGAATTAAGACCAAAAAGTTCTCAAAAAGTCTCATCAGACCAGAGAATCTTATTTCTCACCATCTTGGAGTCCTTCAGGTGTTTTGTAACAAACTCCATTCGGGCTTTCGTGTGTTTTGCACTGAGGAGAGGCTCCTATCAGACCACTCTACCATAAAGCCCAGACTGGTGGAGGGCTCTAGTGATGGTTGAACTTTCTCCCGACTGCATCTCTGGAGCTCAGCCACAGTTATCTTTGGGTTCTTCTTTACCTCTCTCATAAAGGCTCCTCTCCCCCGATACCTCAGTTTGGCCGGACGGCCAGCTCTAGGAAGGGTTCTGGTCGTGATATTTCAGTTTTTCTTTTTCGATAAATCTGCAAAAATGTCAAAAATTCTGTGTTTGTTTGTTCATATAGGGTGCTGTGTGTTCATTAATGTGGAAAAAATGGACTTAAATGATTTTAGTAAATGCCTGCAATATAACATTGAAAAACTTAAGAGGGTCTGAATACTACGGCTCCTGGTAGGGTCTCCCATGGCAGACAGGTCCTGGGTGACGAGCTGACAAAGAGCGGTTCACAAACTCCTTTATGAGAAAGCGCATCACAGTTCCAGTTACGTCGCCCGGATTGGCGTTACCAGGGCCTCACCCTGGAGCCAGGCCTGGGGTTGGGGCTCGCAGGCGAGCGCCTGGTGACCGGGGCTCCTCCCACGGGCCCCGGTTGGGTAAAACCCGAACGGTTGACGTAGGGTCACTCCCCAGTGGGCCCACCACCTGCAGGAGAGCTCAGAAGGGGCAGTCAAGGGCGAGTGCCTTGGCGGCCTAAACCCCGGTCATGGAATTTGGCTTTTGGAACATGGAACGTCACCTCTCTGGGAGGGAAGTAGCCTGAGCTTGTGCGAGAGGTCGAGAGGTACCGGCTAGACATAGTTGGGCTCACCTCTACGCACAGTCTGGGCTCTGAAACTCAGTCACTCGAGAGGGGTTGGACTCTCAACCATTCTGGAGTTGCACGTGGTGAGAGGCGGCGGGCTGGGGTGGGCTTACTTGTGAGCCCCAAGCTTAGCCGCCAAGTGTTGGAGTTCACCCCAGTGGACGAGAGAATTGCGTCCCTCCGCCTTCGGGTGGGGGGCAGGTCTCTGACTGTGGTTTCAGCTTACGGGCCAAACAGCAGTTCGGAGTACCCAGCTTTCTTGGTGTCTCTCGGAGGGGTACTGGAAAGCGCCCCGACGGGGGACTCCATTGTCCTCCTGGGCGACTTCAATGCCCACGTGGGCAATGACAGTAGCACCTGGAGGGGCGTGATTGGTAGGAACGACTTCCCTGATCTGAACCCGAGCGGTGTTTTGTTGTTGGACTTCTGTGCTAATCATAGTTTATCCATAACAAACACCATGTTCCTCTCTGCTCTTTGCAGATGATGTTGTCCTGTTGGCTTCATCAAGCCAGGACCTCCAGCATGCATTGGAACGGTTTGCAGCCAAGTGTGAAGCGGCTGGGATGAGGGTCATCACCGCTAAGTCTGAGGCCATAGTTCTCAACTGGAGAAAGGTGGTTTGCCCTCTTTGGGTGGGTGGAGTTCTCCTTCCCCAGGTGGAGGGGTTTAAGTATCTTGGGGTCTTGTTCACGAGTGAGGGAAGATCGGAGCGTGAGATCGACAGACGGATTGGTGCTGCGTCCACCGTCATGTGGTCGATGTACCGGTCCGTCGTGGTGAAGAGAGAGCTAAGCCAGAAAGCAAGGCTCTCAATTTACCGGTCGATCTACGCCCCAATACTCACCTATGGTCATGAGCTCTGGGTTATGACCGAAAGAACAAGGTCCCGGATCCAAGCGGCTCAAATGAGCTTCCTCCGTAGGGTGGCTGGGCGCTCACTTAGAGAAGGGTGAGAAGCTCGGTCAAGCTCGGAGTAGAGCCGCTTCTCCTCCACATCGAGAGGAGCCAGTTGAGGTGGCTTGGGCATTTGATTCGGATGCCCCCTGGACGCCTCCCTAGGGAGGTGTTCCAGGCATGTCCCACTGGGAAGAGGCCCCGGGGAAGACCCAGGACACGCTGGAGAGACTATGTCTCTCGGCTGGCCTGGAAATGACTCTGGGTCCCCCCAGAGGAGCTGGAGGAAGTGGCCGGGGAGCGGGAAGTCTGGGCATCTCTGCTTAGACTGCTCCCCCCGCGACCCGGTCCCGGATAAGCGGAAGAAGATGGATGGATGGATGGGTCTGAATACTTTCCATACCCACTGTAAATGCAGTCATACACTGACTGTACATACAATTATTTTAAATGGGTGTACAATTACAACATTGATTTTCATTTGATTTAAGAATAAGCAAACATGAACAAGCAACAGTTTAACAAAAATTTACTTTTTCTGTAAATTGAAAAACTAAGTGATGTTGTATTTAAATGAAATGTGCTGATCAAAAGAATGTTAAAATATACATCAATTAATAAAACTAAAAACATGAGTTTACTTTCATTTTTGTTAAACTTGCTTAAACATACATAGAACATTTAAGTCAAATTCCAATTACATGTATTTTGTCCTGTAAATGACTCTTTATTTGGAATCGTTTACAACAAACATTGTTCTAGGTCTTTCTTTTTAGAAAAGGCTCCAACATTTCTTAGGGTCTGCTTTTCTTGCACTTTGGGTTTCACAAGTTAACTTTAAAGGCAGCAATTAAACGCATAACCACAGATGATTTGTGATGCCTGTACTTTTAAGTCCTTTTTGTTGCATAAACAGAAATGTGTGTCTGATTTTTAGCATTGAAACCTAAATGATTATCAATAGATAAAAAAATAACTAAATGTTTCAAGTAAAATCATTTCCAATGATTAAGTTACCTGAACGATGTTGATTTCAATTAACACAACCATTTATCTAAATACAAATCTTGTTTATTTTACACCAGTGATTCGATATTTGCAGAAAGAGTTAAAAAATACACAGATTTCCTTAATTGAGCTCCAGCCGTTTCTGATCAGCATCACTTTAAAATACAAGAATTCTCAAGACACTGTTTCCCACAATGCATTGCTTTTTAGTCTTCTTGTTGCGCTCGCCAAAGTAGGGGCCTTGTACCCACCCTTTTCTCCTAATATTTTTATGATGATTGACATGTGCCGTTGGGGCAAAAAACTAACTAGTATACACCGTGCACCAGTTGATCTGCGCAGCGCTGCGTCCAACACGCTCTATTTGTAGTGATTGGTTGACACTGCTGGGTCAGCTATTTCCCTGACTTATTTCATGTTTCGCCAAAGGTTTAAATTCCTTCCTTTTGTCAGTTTTTTGTTTGAACCAGCAAAGTAATCATTTCTCTTCCTTTACAGGACACAGGAAAGAAAAGTTGGCAAAAGGAGGCTTACTTGCTACTTTAGGATGTAAAGAAATATTGTTCTTTTAACAAACTGCATTCCTCGTTTTTTGTGTCCATTTGTTGTGTGTTAAGGTGCACTCACACCGAACGCGATTCTTGCGGCAGAGATGGTCAATTTTAATGGAAAGTCAAGGGTTGAGACGCAAATTGAGATTCTGCAGTGCGAATTGAGTGGCCAACACAAAAGTAAACAGATCTCCAGTCCACCTCTGGTGTAAAACAAATAAAAATAAAGAAAATGAAAAGTTTGAGGTGTGGAGGGGAGGGGGGCGCTAATGTCCAAGCAGCTCGTTGTTCCAGCAGATAGACTGTACCATCGACAGTATACGGACTGTACCAACGGGTTTTCAAAGTGTAGTAGAGCACTGAGAAGCTTATTTACAATAAATACTTCTAGTTATAAGGCAGCCCATTACAATACTAACAAACATTAGCATTCTACTACATCTGCATTAGCCTAGCTAGCAATGTACAGCTTAGCCGGTTAGCTAGGGACTATAAACTTACTGCTGATTGTGGCTCTGTGGCGAAGGCTGTTGCTGATGATCCAATCTCAAATGTCTGGATACTCATGAGAACATTTCATCCAATGTTTTTGGCCAGAAAGAGGGACATGTCTTGAACCAGTATAAAAACAAGGGCGACAACTCTGGCACAAATCAGTTCAGAGATGGAGCAAAAATCCAGCTTTTGTTTTGGTAGGCCACTTCTGCTTATCGGCAAGTTAATTTGCATATAATCTCAACATTTAGCTGCAAACTAAACATTTAACTGCAAACTAAACATTTAGTTCCAAACTAAACATTTAGCTGTAATCTAAACATTTAAATTAGACTTCAATATTTATCAGGCAAACAAAGATTTAGTTACAAAACTTAAATATTTAAATTTTGGAAACTAAATATTTGGTTCAGCTCTAAATATTTAGTTTGAAAACTAAATATATAATTTTAAAATAAATATTTAACTTAAAATTAAATATTTAGCTGTAAGTTAAATATATAATTATAAAATAAATATTTAATTTTAAAATTAAATATTTTGTTTGTAAGTTAAATATATAATTATAAAATAAATATTTAACTTTAAAATTAAATATTTTGTTTGCTGTCTTAATATTAAGCAAGTAAATGTAACATTTATAAATACAAGAATTAAAATGTGAAAAAACATATTTGAAAAACCAAACAGATTTTCTTTCTCATAAAAGAGGCTACATAATCAAAAATATTGCTGTTAAAATGTTACTACACCGGTTTACAAAAGGCGCCCCATATAGTTGAGTCTCCTCAACCAATCAGGGACTCAACTTCAGGCAAGTGACGTTCTCAGTGCCAGTGGGGAGAAAACATCCAATATGATGAATGGATCCACAGCTCTCCCGAACTTGCATTCATTTTCTTAACCCGCTGTATCTCTTTCTGAGCAGCGGGGTTTCCAGATCCCATCCCGGTTACTGTTGGGTGAAGGCGGGAACAATCTAGAGAGTCTGTCAGGACCTATGGAGCTGTAGTAGACAAGCTCCTTATTTTCACTGAGACGATAATAAAAAAAGGTCTCCTTATTTTGTTCTTGTTTTTATTTTTCCCCTCTCATGTTAATGCGCGACAGAAAGCATTTAAACTCCTTTAGAGAGAGACGGAAACAACACAGAATCGGCCGTCAATCAGACACAGAGACAGGAGAGAAACTCACTGGAGCTAAAGGGAGACTAAATGTTTTTACTAACCCAAACATGGAGATGTGATCATTGATGTTTTTAAATAAATTAACCTGATCTTTGAACATCATCTGTGTCTCCCATTCATTGTAAATGACATAAACAGATGCAGCTTTGTGTAGCAATCAGACTACAAATATTAGCTGCTAACTCCTCCAACAAGTGAATGAGGCGGCGAGCTAAGGGAACACATTTTTGGCCACGGCGCGAACGAATTGGCCACAGAAATTGCTTTTTGTGTGAATGCACCTGTATGGTCCTTTTGGGGTTGTTTCCGCTGGACCGGTGTGTCTGTCAAAGCCGTAACCATCTCCTCTGAGCTGAAGCTTCATTTGCTGCTTTTGCTTCTTCTGTTCCAAATTGTTTAATACCAGTACATTCAGTTTTCAGCAACCTGTCTGTCACTGACCTCCTGACCTGGCCCTACAAACCATCCACTCTGACATCAACCACCATTACTTTGATTAGCCTCTCATGGACCTGTGGCTCCTACAGGAGAGTCTTTTTAAAATGTCAGCAGTTTGAGTGAAGGTTGTAGTCAACTGAGAGCTCTAATCTGACTGAGAGAAGATCAGAGACGTGTATGCACTCAGTCTATCAGCGACACCAGCTGGCATCCTTCTGTAACTGCATCCAGTGATAAATGCAGTGCAACATGTCTGCATAGAAGCTCTGCTCTCATTTTGCAAGTGCGCAATGCACGTTTAATGGGTCTGAAAACTGGCATTTCCCTGAGAACTAAAAGTCTTGTGAGCTGTTAAACCACAGACAAGAACAGCATCTCCCTCCTATTTTTATTTTTTTATTTCAAAACAGTCTCACCGAGACAGGGAAGTACAGGTGATCAAAGCTTCTATTATGCTAACATCCAAGATTTCATTACATTTCAGTGTAACATGACAACATTAGCTTCAGTTAAACTGTTAGCATCTTTGACAAAATATCTGAACAGGTTCAAACATCACATTTCCAAGCCTGCTCATCATTCCTGATGGATCCCAGCAAAAGAAGAGCATCATGTTTGTGGTTGTTTACTGCATTCAACTAACCATGCAGTCCCAATGGTCTGTGCAGCCGAGTATTATGGGAAACCTGTGAGATGAACACATTAACAGCACATGTCCTCATTTAAAAATCCACAATCTGTGAGCGGACGTCTGACAGATTTACAAACAGCGACCACAGACAGTCTCATCAGATCTGTAACATGCTCAGGTTCCTGCACGGGCAACAACACGCCTGAAGAGACTAGAACCTGAATCTTTGCCAGGTTTCATTTCACCAAATCACACACTTTTTAAAGGATTACAGCTCAAATACACATTAAAAATCTGACTTAGTGGGACATGATTAGAATTTTGTTAATTATTCAAAGGAAAGTAGTGTAGAGTGTAAAACATAAGTACAAATGTTAGAAAGACATGGAGGATCTGAGCAAAAAACTCAGATTTGTGATAAAACTGGGTCCATCATGCTGCTGGGTAGATGTCCGTGGCCTTAGGAGACACCTAATCATCTGTTCAGTCTGATTCTGATCACGCCTGGCTGACAGATCTGCTTTGACTCTCTGGTTTTCCAGCCATCTTTGTGTTGGGATTGGCCAGCTGGGCGTAGAGGCGGGACTTCAGGAAGCGTGGGTAGCTGTCAGTCTCCATTAGACTGAAGATCTGATCCTGGGCCAACTGGAAGGAGGTGGGGGTGACACCTAGTCGCAGGCTCTGATTGGTCATTTCCTGGACAGACGCGTCCACATTGACCTGTACGCAGAGCATAGCTGTGTCACATGAGCCGGCGTGGGACAGTCATGCTGACTAACAGCTTACCTGTCGCGCTGCATTGGCAGAAATAAACTCCTCCTGGATTTTCACAGCTCTGGCAGCCATTTTACTGGAGGAGCGGATATTCTTGAATCTCTCTACGGCCAACCAGAAGTCCAAGTTCTCCTCACTGAACTCTGACCTCAGGAAGTGGCGAAATACCGCCAGGCCATCTGACCAATTAGGACACGACAAAACAAGAGGTTAAGGGAGGGGACTGACCCTTACAAGCTCCTCCCCTTCCTGATAATTCATCCTGCACTGCAGGGTGTTCCTTACACTGATTGGTCAGCAGAGCCTCCAGGCTCTCCGCCCACCTCCACACCTCCGCTGAAGATGGTCTGTAAAACAGAAGAATCACAGCCATCTTTTGGGGGGTAAAGCTGAAAGATTGCCAGAATGGGTGTGGGCGTTTGCCAGGCTTTAGTTTCAGGATCAAAACCTGGTCAAATCAAAGGTTTTTCTGACCTGTTGTTTCTTAAAGCCTTCTCCAAGCTGTTTCCATGGATACCTGTACCGTTTTTCCATCTTCGCAGAAAAGCAAAGCGGCTCAGAACATCGGCAGCCCTGCAGAGTTATGAGGGGAAGATAAATGATGGAAAATGGAGAGAAAACATCTGCGTTTATTTGTTTACATACAAACTTTTAGTTCTGTTCCTCCTCAGCTGACCAGATCCAGACGCTTCGCCCTGAACGAACAAAACCAAAGCAGTTAGACTGCACTTTACCAAACCTGAACACCTTTGCTCTAAAAGCTTTAACCGAGCACCCGTCACCAACATGCAGCTGGGTCTGATGAGCAACAAAGGTGTGCTCTTTACCTTCAGGCCATTGAGCAAGGCAAGGATGTGAATCAGAGAGGTCTCCTCACTGGTCAGATGCTTCTTCAGGGTTTCTGGAGAGGGGAGGCATGGGGTAGAGCCTGACGGGGGGTCAAAGGGTGCTGGGCGGGTGAGGCGGTGGATGGTGCTGTCAGACAGGAAGCGGGGTGATCGGGGTTCCTGCAGCAGGGAACCTTCAGAGAGAGAGCGGCGCAGAACTGAAACACACAGCAAATGTAACAGGTCAGTAAACTCATCTCAGTCTGAGAGAAACATGTCACTTTACTAACAGTTCAGCTCCAACTATGCAGACATCACACCTACAACCAGCTGCACCTTCACCCCGAGTCCTGACTGTCAAAGATCAGATGTTCTCCAGGAATCACCTGTGCAGGGGATCAGGTTAAATACCCACCCGGTCTGTTGGGTTCATAGCTCACAATCTACCATAACTCAGATCAGACTTTTAACACTCTTTTAATCTTTTGATCGTTCCCAGTGGTCTTTTAATCACGATTATGCCATTTTTAGCCAAATCCAATTTTGGCTGGTCATGTTTTAAGACGGTTTCTGCACAGCGGCAGGACTTCATCAGAAATTCTTAAAGCCCCTCACAACTCCAACCTAACATTAGTGGTGCAACAAAAATGGCGAGGAGTATCAGAGCGATCCAGTTATGATCCAGATTCCAGCTCAGACGAGGAAAACAAAGATGTTCATCGATCTATTTGTCTGAGAATGGATGCATCAGAGTGGAACGCAGCAGGGAGACTGAGGCCTGCAGACTGTAGCTTCCACATCACAAATACAGGCTTTTTTCAAAGCCTTTTGTCTGCTCCTGATTCACAACAATTTGATTAAAGAAACTCTCAGAAAAGCCATTTTGAGCTTAGTTTCCTTTATATATATGTCTTCCATCGTCAGAAAAATGCTACAAGAACACTGTTAAAAACACCCAAAAGACTGTTTTTGTTAGAGGGGGGGTCTATAAGTTATTTTTAGCAGAAATCTCCTCCTGCTGCAGTAAACCTGAAGGAAGCTGTTATAGCTGTTGTGACTCCAGTTTTTCCTCAGAGGTCTCAGTCGCCTTCATAGAAGCTGCAGTCAGTTTTCTTTCTGCTCCTGTTTTGAAAGAGGAGAGCTTTGTGCTGGTAATGGATGAAAAAAGACGTCAAACACGCTCATAAGCGCTTACATTACGCAGGAGGAGAAGGACAACAGCTGTTTTTATTGAGCTGGGACAGTTCTGACCCAATAAACGGGCTGGATCATGAGGCGCTGGTCAGAGGTCACCTGGACCCTCCCCTCACCTCCTGCTCCTGTCAGTGCTGCAGGAAGTCACGCTCTGCTAGTCTTTACACTGACCTTCTGGTCTGCAGGTGAAGGCGAGCTCCCGAGCGCCTCCTCTGTCCTCCTCCTCACTTTCCTCCCCCTCCTCATTGTGGTGTTTCGTGTCAAGGTGGAGGGGGCTGAGCAGGAGGCCCCCCACGCTCTCATAGATTTCAGAGGCGCTTTCTCCTTCTCCCTGCTGCCGCTCCTCCACCTCCTCCAGCATTCTCCTCTGCCTCTCATCCTCTTCACTTCTCTCCTTCCACACAGGACTCCTCAGAGTGGAGGAGCAAGAGGGAGGTGGGGAGCTTAAACGGGTCGGGGAGGTGACACCTCTGTAGGGAGGTGAAGAGGAGGTGTACGCTGACACAGAGCAGAAATTAGGAGGTGGGGGTGTAGAGGAGGTAAGGGTAGACATGGGGGGAAAGGGCAGGGGAGGGAGGTCTCAGGGAGTCACAGAGAGAGGTACAAGGAGAAGACGGCCGGTAGGGGAGGTCAGACTGGCCAAGGGGAAGGACACTGAAGTCTGTGGGCAAATCCACGAGCTGGAGAAAGGAAAAACAAACAGAGGAGGAGCACAGGTTAACCTCGTCTCCATGTCCTGCCCCCTGCTGGACAGTGTGAGATCCAGCAGTCTACAGGCTCTGACCTGCCGCCTCCTCCCAGGCACAGATCCAAATGTTTAAGCTTTTGTAGGAGCAGCATCACTGAACCTCCACCTGCTTCTTAACTGCAGGACATTCACCTCTATTCTTCTTTGACTTTATACTCCAAGGTTTTGACGGTTTGATCCAGACCATAATTATCTTAATAAGATTTAGCTTCAACTTGTGCTGAGTTCCCAGAGCATGGCAGTGCAGACATAGGTAACGCATTCCATCATAATCGTTGTCCAAAAGATACGTCTTTCCTTGGGGGAATTTGGAGGCACTCCGAGTGGGATTTTAAGCTTTTTAAAAATAGGGAAATCTTATTTAGAAAAATAGTTGAACCCGGAATTTTTTTCACTCTCAAGGAGGAGATCAGCAGAGAAAACTTCAAGCTGTGCGACCCCTGAAGATAGGAGAACAGACAGGGAGGCGCTGGATTCAGAGGAGGGCTCAGCTGCTGAGAATCTGATCTTTACTAATGCTGGAAGGAAACTGGCAGTCTGTGCACACAAAAGCTCTCTTTGTCTAAGTAAGAGCTTAAATGTTAGTTTCAGCTCAGGAGGGACGGACACTTTCCTGAATGTGCACAAAAATAATAGAATGTACGAACCAGTGTCTCCAGCAGAAATCCCAACCCTACACAAAAGAACTGTGCAGAGTAAACTTCCACTGAAAATGTGACTGAAATGATTTTAGATGGCTTTTCCTTACAGCCCTCCTGATCCCTCTGACTATCTGAGAACATGTCTGTGCCCGCATTCAAGTCCAACTCCCGCAGAAAGCCGGAAGATTTGTCTATTTTCCAGATTGAAATCAAGAGAGAAGACTGACTGTCAGAAAGTCATTGGCGGAGATCACTGAAGTACCTGGTGGCTGTGACCGGTCTCTGTGGTGACCAGCTGTAGCTGTATGTTGTCATGGAGACAAAGCCTGACTCGAATTTTCTGTTCGATGCTGAACGCCTCCAAACTGAACAAACAGCGCCAGCAGCTCTGTGAGTTCTGCAAGAAGTAGATGTGGAGCGGTTCTGATGACACTGAAGGGAGACACAAGCAAACACATGGATGAAAAGAAAAATCCTGATCCTTAAACTGGCAGCTGCTGATGGCGGTCCCCGTTTCTCAGGACGCTCCCTGACAGGATTGATCCTCATGGAATTCAAACTTCAGGAAAAACAATTCAATCTTATTGAGAAAATGTTGACTTCACTGCCTCCTGCAGAACAGTGGAGGACAGCAGCAAGTCTGGTGGGGCAGAGAAAGCACAGGGACCATCACTTTCAGCAGAAGTCTGCTCATAAGGTTTGTATTTCCTCCTGATCTCCAGGAGGTGGTAGAGAAAACAGCTTTTTAAAAGTTTGTCTCTTTCTTCTTTTTTAGAAAACAATCTGGAAAAAAATTGGATAAATGGATAAGCCTGTTTGCTTTTGCTTCAGAGTGACCCCTCCCCTCTGGCCTTCAAAACAGGAAGTACCTGCTGGTCCCAAAAAGCCAAAATCCCATTGACTTCCATAGAGAAATAAACAACTATTACTGTTACTCAGAATTCTTGCTCTGATACCTTTTTTGACATGTTGTTGCTAATCCTTGTTTTTTAAAGATACTTTTTTTCTTAATTGCAAATTATTCTATTTATAAACTGACCAATCAGATGCCTCAATAAAAGAATGATGTGGTCCAACGTTAAACAAGAACGTCAAATTCTGTGCAACCGCTTTCAAGTGGTAGGGGGGGTGGACTTCCAACAAGCTCACTTCTGATTGGCAAGAATGGTTGCCATAGAAACAATGAGTCAGAACATCCCAGATCAATCCTTTTTTACTGACATCGTCTGGTTCCCACATGGTGAGGTCCGCTCATATGGTCATGTTTTTCTTTTGGAGATGCTCAAATGTTTCTGAGTGTCCTCTCTGAGCCCTCAGTCTTCCTGAATCTGGCTCTGCAGGAGCCTTCAGAGTCGTTCCTCTCAGCATAGTTCGGGATCTTTCCCTGAAAACTCTTACCTGTATCTGTTTCACATGTGTGTATCTTTCACTCTGTTAACAAAGACGGGTTGCAATCAACGGGATGGTAAAAAAGTAAAACTAATTTCCTGCAAAAATCTTTGTTCAGGATTTGTTCTGATGAACCCAAACAGATTGAAACTATTTGGGTTCAAATCAAGAGAATAAACAGGTTTGAGGCCGGTTATTTATTCACCGTTAGTTCTCAAACTCCTCAGTGTAACCCTGAAGGAGCGGGGGGGCTGTTAACACAGGCATTTAGTAAGATGAAGAGGAGGGGAGGGGTACCTTCTCTGAGCTTCACGGTGTTCAGGTAAAGAGGACTCTGGAGGACATTACAGCGTCCAGCTTCATCTTCTCTGGTCAACAACAACAGGTCACTGTAGATCAGCACAGTCACCTGAAACACACACATGCAATCACACATACATGTCAGCTGGTGGGCGCGGGGGGTCCTCTCAAGGGCCCCGGTCCGGTAAAGCCAGAAAAAACAATGTGGGATCCCTCTGCCGTGGGCCCACCAACTGTCAGAGAGGTCAGAAGGGCCGGTGCAATGTGGTTTGGGTGGCAGTCAAAGGCGAGTGCCTCGGAAGCCCAAACCCTGGTCATGGAACTTGGCTTTTGGGACATGGAATGTCACCTCTGTGGGAGGGAAGGAGCCTGAGATTGTGCAGGAAGCTGAGACATAGTTGGCTAGATATAGTTGGGTCACCTCCACGAACAGTCTGGGCTCTGAAACTCAGTTTCTCGAGAGGGATTGGACCCTCTACCATTGTAGAGGTGCACACGGTGAGAGGCAGCGGGGCCCAGGAGGAGGAGTTTAAGTATCTTTGTTCATGAGTGAGGAAACATCAGAACATGAGATTGGTCACCTAGAGAGAGTTCAGGGTAGAGCCGCTGCTCTTCCACATCTCCCTGGGGAGGTCTTTCCAGCATGTCCTACTGGGCGGAGGCCCCAGGATGACCCAGGACACGCTGGAGAGACTACTCTCTCAGCTGGCCTGGGGACGTCTTGGGGTCCCCCATGAGGAGCTGGAGGTGGTTGCTTAGACTGCTGCCCCCACAACCTGGTTCCAGATGAACAGATGAAGATGTATGGATGCATGCATGCATGGATGGATGGATGGATGGATGCCTGGGTTTTGATGCAGTCCCTCCCCTTTTCTTGTCCCTGCATCTCAGATGATCAGCATTGTCTGTCTCTCCTGTGCTCTGCTTTATCTGCAGCTTCAGGCCAAACATCCTTCTGAGGCTGACTGCCCGATGAGTCCTGCTGTCAGCTCTTCCATGTTCTCTTGTGGGAATTTGCCTTCTGGCCTTCTGGTTTGGGAGCTCTTTTGAATGGTGAATGTTCATAATTTGACCTTTTGAAAACCAAGGATCTACATATTTATACTCTTTAAATGATGAACTCCGGACTGTTCTTCTGAGTCTCCAACTCTTACTTTGAGAATCTCACATTTTTGTTTTGTTGCAGTTGTTTTCCCTTTAACTCACAACTTCTTTGTACTTCAAACTA
This sequence comes from Oryzias celebensis, assembly GCA_014656515.1. Lineage (NCBI taxonomy): Eukaryota > Metazoa > Chordata > Actinopteri > Beloniformes > Adrianichthyidae > Oryzias > Oryzias celebensis. Next base: position 6,060,028 of record BNCR01000009.1, on the reverse strand, counting down.
TTCAAATTCATGCATTCATAGACGCATTCATGCATTCAGCAGGACTGTCATCCTCAGTCCTGCTGTGCTTCATCAACTTAAACCTTTTTAAGGCCCAACTTCATATTTATTTGGGTTTCTTCCTCTGTGGGGTTATCTTGTTCTTGGTGACGCCAGCCATGGGTTAGGTCAGGCTCACAGAAGGTTACGTGATCCCAAGGTCACAGAGTAATAAAGAATCCCTGACATCACCACTTCCTGTCTGAGCCAATTCAGCAGCATCTCCCTTTCAGTTACTGAAACCAAAAGGCAGCAAATTCCCAGAAACGGGTATGTGTGTTTTCAGAATCCATTTAGTGTAAGACTGATCCTGGATCAGATGTCTCCTCTTTAGGATAAGATATTGGTTTTTATCTTCTGAACAAACGTATTTCCAGACAGTTCATCAATACTGAGCAGACATAAATCTGCCTGCAGTTTTACACTCAGAGGAAGACTCTGTCTGCAGAGTTGATGCTTAAAGTGGGACTCTTCACAAATTCTGTACTTTGAAGGACTTAGTTGCCGGGGGTGGTTGGGTGGGGGGTAGCACTAGGAAAACAATGCATGCAAACATGTCATCATATAGAACGTTGATACTGACTGTATGTAGAGAACTGGACTAAGTGACCCCTACCCCTTGTGTTCCAAACATGAAGTACCTGCTGGCTCCAAGAAGCCAAAATCCCGTAGACTTCTACAGAGAAACGAACAGCTGGTACTGTCATTCTATTGGTCAGAATAACCCTTCCTGCTCTGATGCCATTTTAACATGTTCTTGATAATCCTCTTTTTAGAACAAATGATTCAAGTTATAATCTGACCGATCAGACGCCTCCTCAAAAGAATGTGGTGCCTGCTAGCCCCCATGTTGAACGTTTGAAATGTTTGATTGATTCTGAGGACGTCTGGTTCCAACATGGCTGCGTCCGTGTCATGAAAAATGGTGACTGAACCGACTTCCTTTGGTTGAAGTCGGAAGTAAGTCATTTTCTATGGGGTGATGTCACACTCACTCTAGTTCTCTTATAGAGTCAATGGAAAGAATCAAAAGAGGTCTCACAGGTTTCCGTTACCTTGGCAGGAAATGCGCTGGCTTGGTGTAAAATCATTTCCTCTGACATAAGCAAAGTCCTGTCTGGGCTGCACAGGTCCAGAGGCTGAAGAAACACAAACCTGTCAGCAGATGACAGCATCAAAACGTCCACACAAAAAATCCTTCAGTTTGAGGGAACTCTGGGAATGAGGGAAGAGATTGCCATGCAAAATCAAAATGAAGACAACAAATTCGGATCTTTGCAAACTTTGCACAAACGTGAACCTTACCCACAAATGGAATGATATTTTTGGTTTTGATGCATCAAAACAAAAGCAGAAAAACGTTAAATATTTCAACATGGAGTAGATAGAATTCTCTGGCAGAAACTCTCGTGATTTGTTTGGAGCTTGGAGATGTTTTTAAAAAAACAAGGTGATTGATGTGCTGTGCTGCAGTGCCCCACCCTCCATGAACTGAGCAGAAATGTGGAACGTTTTACTCTAAATTCTCTGTTTTCTTCACAGACTAGAAAAAGCCACTAAGAAATGATCCTACTGGCTCACACGCCTTCTGGTGCATCTGTGTGCGCGCGCATACATGCACATGTCCCTACTTTATGAAGGAGCTCATCGACCCCGGTGGTCTGCTCACAAACGGTTGGTTTTATGGCAAACAGGACAATGGAGGCACAGAGAGGCAGCGTGAAAAGGACCCGTCGTTCTCCGTGATACATGTTTTGCACAGTTTCTTAATGCTCCAGATGAACTTAAGTCACCATCAGGGCTTGGCTGGTTGCAGCAAAACTTTGCAAAAGTTTTCAGAGTTAAAGTCATTGACTGTATGAGAGAACTGAACTGGGTGACCCCCTCCCCCCTGGCGTTCCAAACAGGAAGTACCTGCTGGCTCCAAGAAGCCCAAACCCCTTCTTTAGACTTCTTTAGAGAAATAATCAGCTGTCATTCCATTTATCAGAAGAACTCTTCTTGCTCTGATACTTTTTTAACATGTTCTTGATGATCCTCATTTTTTTCAGTTTTTTTCAGTAGAGCAAGTTAATCAAGTTATAAACTGACCAATCAGATGCCTCAAAACAAGTCTGCTGTCCCACATCCAATGTTCGAAACGTTTGATTGACAAATGGTAGGAGTGTGGCCTTTCAACAAGCTCACTCCTGATTGGTGAGAGTAGTTGCCATAGAAACACTGACTCAGAGCGATCACTGCTTACTGACATCATCTGTGGCGTCTGTATTGCAAAAAGAAGTGACTGAATGGACTTCATTTGGTTGGACCTGGAAGTGAGTCATTTCTGTGAGGATGACATCACACTCATTCGGTCCAGTTTTCGGATAAAGTCAATGGTTAAAGCACGTCTGAGCTACGTGAGATTTGGTGGAAGTTTGAGATCACAGATGTTATTGAGACAGTGTGAAGGTCTATACATGGTCTTTAACTTGAAAATGGAGGAGATTGTTTGTCCTTCTGTCAGCTCTAACCCTCTTAATGGAAACGGATGTGGTTCAATAAAAGGTTCAGAGTCTTTCATAGTTCTGGTGGAACCGCGGATATGGATAGGGCTGACAGAATGAGCTAGTTGAGCTCCTGCTTGAGCTGCTCACAGCAAACATGCCCTCTGGTTGTGTCCCGGCACTCAGAACTTTTTGGAAGATGGAGCAGGGAAACAGGTAAAACATGCAAGACAGATTTGAGAAAACTGGTTTACTTCATATCTCTGTTGTTCTAGAACAAAATGAGGATTACATTAAAGCTGAATTTGGTTCCAGTGAGTTTAAACTAAGTAGAGTTTGATGAATCTCCGTGACTTTGAGCAGAGCAGATAAACAACAAGCGTATGTGTTTTGGACCAAGAAGCACAAAGATGTTCTGACCTGGACAAAGACTGGAAAGATGAGAGTTTTTGGTGCCAGACTGACGTAGGTTCCATATCCAGAGCAGGGCAGATGAGACTGGACGATGGTACAGTTTTGGTAGTTGCCATAGTTTCCAGGTGAAGTAGATAATGAGGTTTTGGCGGGCGGGGGCGGCAGGGTGGAGGTATGGCTGGAAAATGATGGCACTGATGATTTGGTCCGAGAATTGTGAAGGAGGTTCTGACCTCTGCTTGGGTGAGTCTGATACAGACGGCCTGCGGACCAGAAACCTCTGAATGAATTTTTTATACTTGTCAAAACTAGTAGGTGAGCAACATCCAGATCAGACATACCAATGGTCCCGTTCCTGTCCTGGTAAACTGGCTGCAGGAGCTGAAACAGAACCATATATATAAGTAAGTAAATATTTATTTCTATCGCCCCTTTCCCAGATAAAAATCCCAAAGTGCTTCACAAAAGTAAAACAAATACAATTACAGCCAGTAAAACACAATTGCAGACAAACTAAATAGAAGGAAAAGCGAAATAAAACACACTAAAAGACCAAAATAGACCAGAATAAACGTCTTGAGCTGACTTTTAAAACCTGCAACAGAGTCGATCTGTCGTACTGACAAAGGAAGGTCGTTCCAAAGACAAGGAGCAACAGCTTGAAAGGCGAGCGCTCCTCTGGTTTTGTGGAGTAGGGGGTTAAAAGGTCAGCAATGTACTTGGGAGTTTGTCCATGCAAGGCTCTAAAAACTAGAAGTAACATTTTTAATTCAATTCTAAATGGAACTGGGAGCCAGTGTAAAGAGGAGAGTAGTGGAGTTATGTGAGCTCGTTTATTGGCTCCTGTTAAAAGCCTCGCCGCAGAGTTTTGGACGAGCTGCAGACGCTTTAAAGAACTTTTGCTAAAACAGGTAAAAAGTGAATTACAATAATCCAAACATGAAGAAACAAAAGCATGAATAATCATCTCCAGGTCAGGTCTAGATCAAATTTGTTTGACTTTTGCCACATTCCTCAGATGATACATGCAATTTTTGACAGTTTGTTTAGTGTGACCTTCCAAAGGTAGAGATTTGTCAAATAACACCCCAAGATTCCTGACACTCGACTGGACAGAGGAGCTCAGGGAACCAAGGTGGTGTTTGATGGAGCAAAATCACAGTCTCTGTCTTCTGAGCAATTAGGTGTAAATGGTTATTAGATAACCATGACTTAATGTCAGATAAACAATCCAGTAAACTGGTCAAGATGTTAAAGTCTGTTTCAGGGAAGGGTCAATATAGTTGAATGTCATCTGCATACAGATGGTAAGAAATGTTACAAAATTTACAAATTAGTTTGCCAAGAGGGATCATGTATAGAGTGAATAAAATAGAGCCTGGAACTGAACCCTGGGGAACACCACAAGAAACTTTCTCCATTATAGAAGTTAATGAACCTACAGTGATGTTGAAAGTTCTTCCACTGAGATATGAGACAAACCAATCTAAAACAGACCCAGACAGACCATAATCATCTTGAAGATGGTCATAATGTGGTCAACAGTGTCAAATGCAGATTTGAGGTCCAGAAGCACCAAGACAGACAGCTGGCCAGAATCTGCTGCCATGAGCACATCATTAGAGACCTTTAATAGAGCTGTTTCTGTGGAATGATTCTTCTTAAAACATGACTGGAAAATATCTGAGATGTTTTGTTGTTCCAAATAAAAAGTTAGTTTCTCCGCAACTACCTTCTCCAAAAGTTTAGAGATAAAAGGGAGCTTTGAGACGTGTCTGTAATGTTTTGGATCAGAGTGATCAAAGTAAGGCTTTTTTAAGGTGGGAATGATGAGGGCATGCTTTAAAAAAGAAGGCACAGATCCTGACTCCAGTGAGAGGTTGAGTTTGACAATAGTCACACCAATACTTTAAAATACTTCTAGAAAAACGGGAGCGGGAAATACATCAGGAGAAGAGGGTTTGCTCCTCTTCAGTATAGAATGAACATCCTCCACAGTTACTGGAGAGAAGCTAGAGCATGACGGTGGATACCGAGAGCCCAGAGATGCTGGAACACTGACTAAAGGAGAGCTATTTGCTCCAAAAACCCTGAAGGAATGTGCTACCATCACCTTCAGACTGTTTGGGGAATTGAGAGGTAGGGGAGAAACAAGTGTATTCAGTGTGTTGAAAATAACTTTTGGATTCCGTTTATTTGTTGAGATGATACTACGGAAGAAAGCTGATCTAGCCTGTTTTATCCTCCCATTTAAAGCAAAGATCAGCTCTTCCAGGTGGAGTCTGTGCACTTCCAGTTTGGTTCCATAAACGCTCAACTTTCCGACAGTCTTCTGGAGCTGCGGATATCCTCATTTACCCAAAGAAAGGCCTTATTTGGGGAAACTACTCTCTCTCTAAAGGGAGCAACTCTATTTAAAATAGAGACACAGTGACTGTTAAATGATTCCATAAGAGAGTCAGCATCATTAAAATGAGTAAAAGAATCAGAAACAAACAGATCCATGAAACTACCTGACACATTTGGACCTAAAACACGTCGCTGAGTCACAAGAGTAGTGGGTTGTGATAAAGCAGAAAATGATACATGAAAGGAGATCCAGCAGTGATCAGTCACATGACTGTCCTTTACACAAAGATCCTTAGTATCAAGACCTAAAGAAAAGACAAGGTCTAGAGTGTGAACAAAATGAAAACATGCTGAACAAAATGAAAAGATTCTGGGCCAGCAGGGTCTGCAGCCGTTTGACAGGTCCTCCACGGCGATGACAGGTGTCAGCTGTTCACCGGTTCCAGTGCACAGTGAGACGGACAAAAATGTTTTAATTCGGAGAGCTTAGTCAGTGAAGTGTCCAGTGTACTGATCCAGACAAGCCTTTAGAAGCACGGCTTTGTTGCTTCTCCTACCACGGCGCCGTGGCGTTTTCTGCCCAGAGGAGGAAGCGCAGGAAAGCTGGAATGACTGAAGAAAGGCGGCAAATGTTTCTGACCACCAAAATGTCCTGGATTAGGGATGTTGACCAAAAATCAAAGAACAACTGTTGATCGTATACCAGCAGGCATGTTGATTTTGTTTGATGTTGATCATATAAACAGAAAGGAGCAACAGACAGCAGGCCGAATACACTAGCATCCTGGAAGAACTCACCTGTGCTCCTGGATTCACAGGTGACAGAATAATGTAGTTATCTCCATTTGATGATGTCACATGGGTGCCTTTCAGTGTGGTGGTGGCAGGTGAGTACACCTCCCGGTCTTCATCTTGCTCCTTCTTCTCCTCCACTTTGTCTCGCCACAGGGAACCCAGAGCCCCCAAACTGGAGCGGACTCCCAGTCCCTGACCCCACCTGCGTCCATGTTTGCTGTGGGACGGGTGAGACAGGAGCTTGCTGCCTGTCATCTACAGGAGCCAGAGAGATTGGACACATTTAAGTGTGTTCAGGACAGCCCATCAGAGACAAAGGACATTGAGGTTTTTTAATTCAGAGGAGTCTGGGAGCAAACAAAGAAACACTGTTGTTATAAACAAACCAACTTGAGCCTTATTTGCTGCTGTAATCAGACTCCACAAAAGAGGATCCAGTCCTTAGGCTAACAGAAACATAACAACAGTGATCCAGCCATGGGGGCTGTTTTCACAGACTCACCGTACTGTGGGTTTGTGAGCGGAGAAGAGCATCACACCCAGACCCAGCCTCAGGTAACCCTCTCCAGACCACCAGCATGATCTGAGAAGGACAGCTCCTGAGGGAAAGCGTTTCAGATCAGACATCAGATTCCAAGAATGAGGTAAATGAGACTGTGTCCAAAGGCTAGGAGAAGACATTAAACAGATGTCTGCTTAGCAATGACACGATCCTGAAGACATCACAAGGACCAAAGATCTACCAACTGAGCAGAAACAAACCGAAAAATGATCAAATGAGGTCAGGGAGCAAAGGCTGAGGTACCTGATGGCATGAGCAAGGTCCACGCATTTCCAGGTTTCTACAGGAAGTCCATTCAGCTGCATGATAGAGTCTCCCTGACGGAGTCCGGACAGATGAGCCGGGCCTCCTAAAAACAACAGACCGCCACTGAGTCTCGGCTGAAGGCTTACATGGATGTCAACTAGTGAGAGGAAAAGTTTACCTCAAGTCTTTACAAAGTGAAAGTGACTGTAATGCCTTTCCAGGTCCATAGCTAAATCTTTCACCCTCTTTCACTATATAAACTCACATTCACCACCAGATCACAGCTTGGTGACGATACATGCTTTGGGGCGCTGCAATGATGGATCTTTAGTGCCTGTTGTTCTTTTCTACTGTCTGTTTTCCCAGTACTGATCTATAGGAACCTTCAACAACCCTTTGGACGCTTCTGAAATGCGTTCCTGCTGCTGCCCTGGAACACAGCAGCGTACAAGACCACCCACACAACTTATGATCCTTTCACACTGATGATATCCAAAGTGTTTTTACTGTGAGGGTTCATTCACATCTCACAGTTTGATGCTCAGCAGACACATTTATCAAGAAGCAACATCAGCAGCGAGGGTTTCCTCATCAAGTGAACCTCAGTTCCTGCGTGTTCCATTTTCTCTAACTATGCGAGGTCTCACCAAGCCTAAACAAAAGCCGTCCGTCCATCCCTTCCATCCATCCGTTCATTCATCCATCTGTCCGTCCATTCATCCAGTCATCCATCTGTCCGTCCATCCATCCATCCGTCCATCTGTCCATCCCTTCCATCCATCCGTTCATTCATCCATCTGTCCGTCCATTCATCCAGTCATCCATCCATCCATCCGTCCGTCCATCTATCCATCCATCCATCCATCCATCCATCCATCCGTCCGTCCATCCATCCATCCGTCCATCCATCCATCCATCCATCCATCCATCCATCCTCAGAACCTGCATAATCCCTTTTGAGGTCACATGGTTGCTGGAGCCAACTCAGTTACTGTTGAGCCAAAGCAGGGTACACCCTGAACGGGTCACCAGTCTGTTACAGGGCCACACAATCACATCCACACACTCTCATGCACACCTAGGGGCAATTTTGAGAGACCGATCAACCTATGAAGCATGATTTTGGACTGTGGGAGGGAGCCAAAGTGCCCAGAGAACACCCACACACCCAACTCCCCACGGGATGGTCCTAGCTGGGATTTAAGCCAGGGGTGAGAACGCTACCATTATGCCTTAGGGCAGTCCCCAAACACAAGAATTAAGAAATCTGCCCGGCAGGCAGATGGACCCAAATACCCCTGATCCTACAACTACTCTGTTTTGACTTTCAGTAGCTCCTCCAGACCCCTCCCCCATGTGGGAATCTCATTGACTATATAAGCAAACTGCACTGAGAGTGTGTGATGTCACCCATTGAGAATGCCTTACCTCTGGCTCCAACGAAAGAAAGCCTATTAAGTCGCTATTTTTCCACAATACAGACGGCATCATGTTGGACCCCAATGACAGTGATTGGTCCGAGCCGTTCTGAGTCAAAGTTTGTATGGTAACTACTGTCACCAATCAGGAGTAAGCTTGCTGAAGTCCACACCCCTTCAGCTGTAAGCGGAGAATCTGTCAATCAAACATTCGAGGCTCCACCTGCTTTTACTGAGACATCTGATTGGTCAGTTTATGACTTGAATAACTTAAAATATAATTAGAAAGAAGATATTAAGAAAAATGTACCTGAGCAAGAAAGTAATGACTGAGTAATACCTATTTCTCAATACAAGTCTACAGGATTTTGGCTTCTTCAAACGCTGGGGGCGAGAGCGGTTGTCACTCTGCCCATTTCTCTATATACAGTCAAGTGCAACAGGTCCCACTCTGGAAGAAAGCTGACTTGAGGTTAAGGAAAAGCTGATAAAACAATTCTCAGCCACTCTCCTCACTTTCAGCACGTCCTGAATCTTACCTTTAACTGAATAGCTAAAAATCTGAGTTTTTGGATGCAAGAATCAGTCAAGTTTGAGCTAAATGATGGTCCTGTCCATGTTCCAAAGCTCTGAGCTAGTGTTCAGGAAGCACAGCCATTGAAGCACTCCACTGAGTTTGAAGGGATGAGCACAGAAGTGGAAGATTGCTGCTTTTACATCCAAAGAAATGGACAGCTCAGTTTCACACCTTCATTTGATTTGGTTTGCTGTCCCACACGGAGCTCTGGAGTGAACCACAACTGAACAGCCTGACCGGTTCATGCAGACAGTCGCTGCATGTTTGGGGTGTTATTTTGGGAAACAAGCTCTGACCAGAACAAGAAAGAAAACCAGATGTCTGGGTGCCAAACCCAGAAGGCTTTTACCTTCACTGTGTCACTGGAAAACGTTTTTCTTTCTGATTCACGTTTTTTCTGTACACCACTGAAGACTCTGCTCAATGGTCTGCTAAAGAGCCGTGGGACCATATCAAGCTTTCAAGCAACAAAGAACATTTTTTAAATGAATGTTTCTCTGTTCCCAACTCTTTCAGCCTCATTCAGCATCTCAGACTCACTCCTTCATCCCTCGCTCCAGTCGGTCTTTATTTTGTCTTTTTCATTTCATTGTCAATCTGTTGGTCTCAAGTAAAAACGGATTTTCCTGAACAGACAATGAATTACAGGTTAAAAACTGATACGATGATTAAGAACGTATTATTCCTGAATGGTGAACTGTCCTTGTTGTCGGAATGGCCTCTGTTTGAATCCATATGCTGTGTTCTGGGTGTGCATGCAGTCGGGACGTGGGGCGGTGGAGGAGCCTCACCAGGGTCCACAGCCTGAACTCTGACCGGACAATCAGAGCAGATGGTGAATCCAAAACCGTCTTCTCCACGGAGGATGCTGACCTGCAGAAAACGGTTGAGAATCAGTTGAAAAATGACCATCAGAGCAGACCTGGAGCCATCTGGAGGACGTGATGCTTAGTCAAAACTTTGCTTCAAACACTCAACACACTGTAACTTCTCTGTTCACACCTATTCTTGGGTTTATTTTTGTGGTAACAGTTACTAGATCCTCAAAACGTTCCCAGTAGAACATTGACTTGTTTTTGTTTTATTCTCTTTGGGGTTTTCCTGTTATCCATTCATTTTGTTGTTTAGCTCAATCGCCTGCTGAGTTTGTTCTTAGTTAATCTGAGGGTCATTTTTATTTTCCTATTGTCATTTTGTACAGCTGATCCTCTGTGATGCTGGACAGGTTATAAGTCAAAAATGGTTCTGCTCCAGCTGATTTCCTTCAGAACCAGCCCAGCACTCAGCAGCTAAACTGTCATCACTTCTGGTTCCTTTTGGCTGCAAACGTTTCTTTTTCTCTGGCCGAAGTTTAACACAGACCTTGTTTTCTCACAGCAGTGCTGGCTGCAAGCTGCATGAGGTGAGGTCTTGAGTCAAGCTGTCCAGTCAAGTTCAGGTTTGTGAGCTGTTTCCATGACTCTCAAACACAGAGACGGCTGACAAAAGGTCGACGCGTCCTGAGACTTCTCTCTCACAAAGGAAGTTTAATGTCCTGGAGTCCAGACTGACAGGGTGATATTAAAAATCCTGCAGGGTTCCTAAGAGGCTCTGGACCCTGAGGAGCTGGACTCCAAGGCGAAGGTATTTATAAAGGACAGTTTGTGTGTCTTCACAGGATCTGAGTGGCTCCTCTCTGCCGGTTCTGCCTGTGTTTTTCTGACCCAGTGAGTTGTCTGAGCAAACAGGACACGAATAAACTGAAAGAGAGCCGCTGTTGAGATGAGATGTCTGCTTTAAACACACATCTGTGAGCCTACGAGAAGCTTCAACATGTTCAAGAACCAACTCCAGCATGACACGCAGAGCAGAGAACCCACCACTGTCTCCTTACAGTCATCAGAACCTCGATGGGAGAAAAGCCCAGAAGGACTGAACAGGTTCTGCTCTGTGATGCCGGAACAGCCCAAAGATGTTTGCACAGAGAAAACACATGCAGGTTTTCCTGACATGTGAGTGTTTGTGTAGCTCCGGACGACATGGAGCTTGTGTAAATACACACTCTTCCTCAGACCCGGGTCAGGGGGTTTGCCTGCAGGTGTGAGTGCTGCTGTCTCCGTCACACTCTCAGCTCTAGCACTGAAGCACTGATACTCTGAGAAACTGTCTGCAAACAGCCTCCGGAGGGGCGACCCTGCCCCCAAAAAGGCTCAGCTGAGAGCAGCTCTGCAGGGCTGCTACTGACCAGAGACCATGTGACCACTGATCAATGACAGTGATCGGGACGATCAGTTAGAGCAATGCTGCTTCATCAACTCATGGATGTGCACAACAGAGGCAGAGCTGACACATGAATGTGGAGCAAAGTGCCATCAACTGACATGCACGTACGCGCACACACACACACACACACCCATACACACACCCACACACACACACGCCAATGAACAACAGACTCTGAAGAGAAACAACAGGCAGTGGCGACGGTTGGTTTCGTTCTGCTTTTTCATTCCTTAAATGTTAAATGTAAGCCACAAACAGCCCCTGCATCTCATTTCACAGAGGTTCTGACAAACGGAGCGGGTCCAAACTTTTAGCCCACCCCCCATCTGCCTGTCTGATCATTAGAGTGGAGGCGCAGACCTGTGGCAGGTTCTGTCCGATGCAGACGCGACACAGGCGGTGAATGGTGTGCATGGTAGCAGAACAGTGGCTTGGAACAGGTCCGCCTGATTTTTCTTCAAACTGGATCCAGAACCTATGAGGCCCAAGCAGGGCCTCAAATCACAGAAAGAGTTCTGTCGGAGCTGGGTTCTGGATGTTCTGTGAAAGCAGCGTTCAGTAGAATAGTCCAACCCGATCCAGATCTAAGCCGTGCATGAACTCCAAGAAGGTCGGATCCAGGACAGTGCAGACAAAAGTCCAAAATGGGTTCAGTGCAGAACCTGCAGGGGCAGAAACCAGGTCTGGTCCAGGAGAACCAGAATGAGCAGAGTGCTGCCGACTCCACAGCCGCCTGGATGTTTGTGGGAACCGGCGTGCAGAAGAATAGCAGGAAACCCGCGCACACATTCAGGCACACAACAGCACAAAAAGCGTGGATGTGCCACAGCGATAAGAAAAGCACTTCCTGCACACACACACACTCGCGTTCCTCTCACCTTGTGAGGACTAATGACCATCATGGACGATCCAGGGACCTAAACCTGGTTCAGACCAAACTTCTCAGCTCTCACACTTCCGCAGGTCGCCGCAGTGTCGTGCACTGTGGGGTAAATGTGGTGTGATCCGAGCTGTGGACTGTGACGGGTCCTGCTCACGCTGCCTTTGTGGGGGTGTGTTTGGATCTGTCGCACTTGTACTGTCATATTGTGGTTGTATTTCCTCTCAGGGCCGCGGCAGCAGCTTCATTCTATAATTCATCAGCTCTGAATGTTTGATGAGTGGGCACAGAAATGCTCCCTGCAACCTTTCAGCTGCTGCAGTCTGGTTTCTGCAGTCAGCATGGAGAGCAGAACCACGGAAGACAGGACCAGAACATCTGACATGTTGCAACATGGCAGGACCTCCTGGTCCTGGTTCTGCTTCCTTTGACCCAGACAGCCACGAACTGGAGATGCGACCTCGGAGCCTAATGAAGAGTTCTGCAAAAACGTGATGTTTCCAAGTGAAAGATTTCCTGTCAAGGCTTGAATCTCAGCTACAAACGTTATTGATGACTTTCAGAGGAAAACTGAGCTTTTGCTTGAGTTGCTGTTGGTCTGTTTTCAGCTGCTGTTAGCTTTAAGTGCAATCCTGCCAAAGACAAAACATTTTTTAAAAGGCATCAAAACAGTTATTTAGTCCCATCAGGCAAACAATGGAGGTAAATAATGAGAAGTCTGACATGAGACACACAAAGCTGTGTCTGTACCAACAGCAGGGCTCCTGGAGCAGCATCTTGTGGACAGCTGAGACCAAAGTTGAGGTTTTTGGCTGTAAGGCCCTGTTTCATATCAGCGTCTGCCAAGCTCAGCCTCAGGCCGCACCATCCTGCAGGTGAAACTCACTGTTCTCTGCTGTGGTGGCACTATGGACACCTCGTGCCAACAGGAAAGCTTGGAGACGGATGGAGCATGGAGCTGATGATTTTGGTTTCAGTCCATCACACGGATTTGTGTTGAGAAAGACAGCAACTATTGATGGGGAAAAAAGACTAAAAGATTTCTGTTTGCTTTTTTTATTTGTGTGATGTTCCTGACAGACAGGATGGATGCAGAACTTACAAGAAAACTCGGTTTGCTATTTGACCCAAAGTGAAACTGGGTCCATCTGCAGCTCCTTTTGTAAAGATCTAAAATGATTTGTGTCACATTTATAAGAAAAGGTTTATTGTGGACCGTGAGCTCCTCTGTAGCTTATAAAGGCCGCCATCAGGTGATTTGTCAGACAAGTCCAGCAAACAAAGCATCAAAAGGAGCTTTCTGTGGAAGAATGACCCGAACTCCTCCGAGTGCTGCAGCAGACGGATTACTCCAACAATCAAAGGTCCCAGAGATGCAGCTTTCAGGGATGGATCTTAAAAACCTTTTTGTTGTTAACCCAAAATTATTTTAAAACCAGCAAGGAGCAAATGAGTTTTTCAGACCCACCATGAAAAGTCCAACACACGAAAGAGAATAGATTTTGTTTAGCCAACAAAATAATCCTAAAAGCTAAGTTTGACACAACAAGCAAACTGATGTCTGCAAACAGACCAGTAACCTCTCTGCAGAAGCTGTTCCTCCGTCAGCTACTGCATCTGCTCTGTGCTTCACAGCTGTGACTCAGACTCAAATGTTGCACACAGCCTGCAGCCCTTCATTGTAGGTCACACACTAAGGATGTGAAGATGGCAGACTTGGACCAGAAAGACCCAGTTCTGAGATTTTGTAACTAATGTGAGCAGCTGCTTTCGTAAACCTTGTTGAGGAAGATGATGGCTGACAGAACAGTAGGAACCTCTGAGTCAGCGAACGCCCCAGAGGCCAGGCTTTAGTCCCAAATCAAAGCCGCCGTTCTTACAGACGGAGGTTTAGACGTTGGAGAACTCACCCGCAGGTGCTGAGCAGCGTCCTGGCTGTCGTGCTGCTGGTTGTTGGTAGACAGTGTGGTCATGTAGCTGATGCAGTTGGCATTGGCAGAGTCGAGGCTCAGCGGCCGACTGGAGGCCACGATACCACGGCCAAGTTCTCTGGCTCCAGCTGATGTCGAGGAGTTGGGCCAGTTGGAGAGGCTGACAGCTGCAGAGGTGCTGACGGTGGAGATTTGGTTCTTCTCTGCATCTGGAGCCGGATCTGGAGTTCCTCTCAGGTCTGCTGCAAGCAGAAAACCACCATCATCATCATCAGCAGCAGCACCAGCAGTCTCATCCCAGGACCAGGCTGTGTTCTTCCAGAACATCTTAGCTGTCCCCAGTCCAGACCGGACCCAGAGCCAGATCCAGGCAGACGTTGCGCCTGAACACAGAAAGTCCTCTCCTTCAAGAAGATGTTGATCTTGGTCTTCTGGGTCTGTCCACACACCATCAGTTTATGGTCAAGATGATGGTCCAGTTGGCAGAAACCTGAAGTGTGGAAGAAACCCCAGAAGCAGCACAGAACCAAAGAGACCGAGTTCAGGTTCAGCCTCCAGAACCTCTCCAGGACTGTGTTCAGAGGTTCCAGTTCAGCTGCTGCTGACAGGCGTCCAGCAGCCCGTCTGCTCTTATTCTTCTTCTGTGGTCCCACTCGCTCGCTGCCCCCCCGCCCCGGGCAAGCGAGTGTCAGATCTCAGCATGATGTCAGAGAGAGAGAGGCTGGTTGAGGGACATAAGCACAGAGGTATTGTTAGGGTCACATGGTTATGGGACTGCTTCTCGTCGCCATGGCAACCATGTGTAACCCCAGGGGGACAGTGAGTGAGCAGGACTCTGTCATGTTGCTGCTCACTCGACCCTCTCCCACCTCTCTATAAATAGACGTATGGATCCACCAATGAGATGAGCCCGTCTGTCAGGCCGAGCCCATCAGCTGCTTCCACACTGATGGAGCTGTTCAGCTCTCTGCTGACACCACCACCAAAATCAGGAGAGGAGCCTGACTGATGGCGTCCCACCATCGGTGCTGGGATCCCCTCGGTTCCCAGGTGTTTGTTTCACCCAAACCAGCCCCTGGGATCCACTGGGTTCTGCTGCTCCACTCATGGTTCATGTAACAGACCCTCAGTGTACCAGCCTATTCAGCCGGAATGGCGGCGATCATCTCTGACATACTTTTCTGCTTCGCTGCTCTGCTAGTTTCCAGAACGAGCTGGTGAGCTGCTGCCGCTGGGCC
Source organism: Oryzias celebensis (assembly GCA_014656515.1). Lineage (NCBI taxonomy): Eukaryota > Metazoa > Chordata > Actinopteri > Beloniformes > Adrianichthyidae > Oryzias > Oryzias celebensis. The sequence goes on along the minus strand of BNCR01000009.1, from coordinate 6,044,831 downwards.
TCTCTGTGATCCTTCTCTCATCAGCTCTTCTGCTTTCTGAGACGTGGACTTCTGTTTGCCCCTCCACTGTCCAGCCAAGTAGCAGCAGAACACCATCAAAGCGGTCAATGACGTCTGGCCATGGCCACATTTGAAGGCTCGACTCTGAGTTAGTTTGATTTAAACCTTCAGGTGTAACCTGGTGATGCAGCAGTAAGGATGGCACAGTGACACACGTCTCCTCTGCTGAGACATGTTGCTGTTTGAGGACTGTGACTGTTGGACACTGAGCCAGCCACCAAACGTGTCTCTTGCATCATTTCATTGTTTGATGGATCTGAGGAACTGTGCTGATGAACTGCTTCTGTCCCTGTCGTGTCTTCACTAACTCCTGCCTTCCTACAGCTGACACATTCAGTCTTGTTTCAGGTGGAAAACCTTTCAGCTTCTCTCGCTGCATCCATTTGAGACTCTTTTAGCCGCTAATTGTGAAAAGAGGCTTTAAAACTGGAATGTGACCCCTAAAGAGTGCAGAAGAATGTCCAGATCTGCTGGGCAGACTGAGAAAGACGGGAGCGCCACGGGTTTGACACTCTGTCTGTGGCGAGCCTCCTATCACTGAGGAGGAGGAGCAAACTGCAGCTCTGGTCAATAGGAACTATATCTGTTTCTTTGCACAGCACAAACGTGTGGCCATCATCAAAGTTTGACCACAAACTTAGAAAAAGTTTTAAAAGTTTTTGGAGATTTACATACAAGCTGATTATCAACACAGAGGTTTTCAGTGAATTTTCTTTTTCTTTTTTGCAAAAGTACAGAAAATTCTGGCTGGTTGTTGGTTCATTGTTGTAAATGAAATAGATGCTGGTTTGTTTATTTGTGATACAAGTTTGCAAAAAAAAAACAATAAAGGTATTTTTAGGTTAATTCAGAAAAGTTTAGGTGTAATTATTTGCACAGTAATATGGATGCTGGCTCCCTGTGGTTTTACTCAAACAAAAAACAGATTGGTTTCCAGCTGGTCTTTTGAAAAGTAACTGCTGATGAAGCTGTTGTGGATCAACACTTGAAAAAATTCTGCACCAGCTTTTATGGATGTGAATGTAAAGGTTTTCTTTATGGTGTTTTTTAAACTTTTCATTTCTTGGTTTGAGCTGCTTTTGCAGCCTGAGACGTTGTCAGGACTGGACCAGGACTGGACCAAGACTGGACCAGGACGGGATCAGGACTGGATCAGGACTGGATCAGGACTGGACCAAGACTGGACCAGGACGGGACCAGGACGGGATCAGGACGGGATCAGGACTTTATTTGGAATTCAGATCCTCCTCCCCCAACCCCCCACCCCCAACCCCCCACACACACACCTAACTCCTTCCTTTAGAGTGACATGAAAGTTAGACACAGAAAAGCAGAAATGCAGGAGGAGTTTGAACTGACAGACCAAAAGTTTACAACCCTCCATGGAGCCGGACAAAACCTACAGCACCCATACGGGTAACCAAACGGACGCGTGAGACTGAGGCGCTTACAGTACCTCTGCAGGTCTGAACTGCTGAGTGTCAGAAGAAACAGAAGATGGAGACGCAGGAATCCTCAGTTTCCTCCCTCAGACGACCGTTTCTCCACAACCATCCATCACATCACAGCAGCTGCATCAGCCTCAACTCACCTCTCACTGCTGACTCCTCTTTGAGGTTCATCGCTGGTCTGCACCTCCATGATGTCACTCTGAGATGTTTGCTCCTCCCAAAGTCTTCATTCAGCAGGTAGAACCAGTCAGTGAGCTGCAGAGGACGGAAGTGAGAACGACAGCTTTCTAAGGTCAGCATCAAGTGCTGCTGTTACAGCAGAACAGGGGACCAGAGGACCATGAGGGCATCATCCTGAGCCCTCTCAGGTGCTCCCTATCTGATGCCTTCAACTAGTCTGCACTGCTAACAGCAGACAGCCTGGGCAGGAGCAGGAGGGGCTTTCTGCATGCTGTTGAGCTGATGGAGCAGAAGACGAAGAGTCTCCTGCCGAATCAGCCAGCAGCACAATATTGTGGCTTGTGTGGAGGATGCAGTGACCTCTGTGGGAAACAGGCACCAACACTGTATCATTCAGTTTAGCATTTTGCTTTGAGAGTCAAAGTTTAGCAAAATGTTGAGTTACATTTTGATTGCAGTGTTTTTTACAAAGCATTGGGAAGTTTTGAGTCAAACTGATGGTTTGTCGGTCCTTGGTGTGCATGTTAACGTGCATTAGTGTTTCAATGTCAGTTTAATGAGCACAATGGAAGACAGAGTTCCTGCTCACAGCACAACCTGTATCCTGACCTCCATCTTTGTCTGGATAATCTAAAGAGGAAAAACAGCAAGACTCTGATAACAAGTTAGTACAGACAGATCTTCCACTGAAAAGCACGCAAGCCAAGATGTAAAGAAGAACTTTACACTCAAGGATGTCTCAACAAACAGGCTTTGATTCTGTTTTTAGGAAAACACAAACTCAAACATTTTAAGCTAACTTCCTCTTGTGTTCCAAACAGGTTCTTTCCATAACAAACAGCTTCAGGTTTGGTTGAAACTAAAATAAGAAAAACAAGAACAAAACTTCAGGAGGTGGGAGTAGATCAATCACCCAGTGAAGGTCTAAGACATGAATCCATATAATCCAGCCGTACTGAGCATCCACAAAAACCAAAACCAGAACCCTCTCTGAGGTCACTTACAGAGGCACAATCTGAGTTCTGGCTGAGGACGGGACTGACAGCACAGAGGACCTCCAGCAGGTCCTCCCTCCATCCCTTTACGTTTATGTGGGTCAGCTATGACTTCAGGAAGGAGTAGGCCAGCTCCTGGTTTTGGTTTTCACACTCAGAACCAAGTATTTACCAGAGTTCTCAAGCTGTAGGTTTTTCTTTGGGCTTCTGTTATCCTGATGAAACAGAAACCGTTTTCTCCTCAGGTGAGTTTGAACCAACCTGTGAGCGCGAGATGAGAGAGCCGATGCCGAAGCTCATGCAGCCGATCAGCTGACTGCACCTGCAAAGACACCCACACACACACCCACACACATTTGAGACAAACAGCAGCCTTTGGGTCTTCACGGATGAATAACAAGAGTTTTCGGTTTGATTCCCGTCACTAACCTGGAGTTATCCATCTGTCTGCACACTGACACCAACAACCTGCTCTGGAGTTTTCCCCTGACACACCTGAGAGAAACATGTGTGTGCATTCACATGCACGTAATGCACACACGTAGGTTACCTGACAGAGCAGAACCAGGACAGCAGGACAGCTCTGCTGCCATCCTGTGGCAGAATGCTGTAACTGCATGTCCCTGTTGATGTGTGCAGTTAACCAGGACTCACAGTGAGATGCTCTGGTCGTATTTTGGGTTCTTGTCATTTAGCACCATCTGAGTCTTCATCCGGACGCTGTCATGGCGGTCAGAGGTTACGTTCACCTTTACGTATGAGTCACATGACCTGCGGGACTTTCCCATCAGGCCTCTGGCTTCATGGACTGCAGACATGAAGGAGTTTCATTTTAAGGCTTCTTTTGAAGGTCATTTCTGTTCAGATTCTGTTTGGTTTGAGTCAGATGTTTGGAGCATGTTTGTATTTTAAACTGATCTGAAGCATATTTTAAAACTCTTGTTGGACAGATTACTTTTCCAAAACTAGTATCATGTAGAAAGTTCCGGCTCACGTACTGTGGATGATGAGCTGTTCGGCCTCTGGAGTAATTGACAGCTTCAACTGACCTATTGTCAGACAGAATGAAAAAAAAAACAAACCAGTATTTAGCCAATCAGAAACTAGACATCATGGATGCTCAATCAGAGGTTGATGGGTGGACCCCACCTCTCCCTCTGAAGGCTGAGGGCTGGATCTTCCTTCTCTTCTTTGTTTCCCTCTCGCCTCCTCTGCGGATTCTCTGCTGGCCGTCTTCTCTTCTGTCTAGATCCAGGTCTCCTTCAGTCCCACGGGTTCTGGTCTCCGAAGACTGACCTGTAATGGGAACTGCAGTTCCCTGAAGACCTGGTGTACATGTGGACCTGGACCCATCCTGATGCAAACACAGAAAAACTGGTCATATTTGATTCTGGTCAATGGCTGGAGCTCGGACAATGTCCCTGCAACTTACATCAGAGGCGATTTGGGTTTGCTGGTGCTGATCCGAATGTTTCTGTGTGAAACCTCGGTTACTCTGGTTTTTAGGGATCAGAGCTGAATTTTTGTGAGAGCCTTGGACTTGCACTGAATGATGGCTCCTGGTCTTTCTGATCAGAGCCACTCTCACCTCTGGTCTGTAAGTCTGGATTTGAGTTCCAGGCCTGAGTCCAGTTCTAGCCTCAGACCTGGCTGCACCTTTGGTCCTGGTTCTGGAGTCTAAAATCCTGTAGAGAACCAGAGCCTCAGGGTTTGGACCTACAGTCATTAACCAAGGATGGGTAGGGGATGGGATCTCACCGTCCTGAGTTGGTGTTCTGCAGTCTGAGGGTTCTCCCCAGATGATTTGCTGGATCTTCATTCTCCTTTTGGCCTCCTTCTCTCCTCCTCCTCCTCCTTCTCTTCTCGTCCCGTCTAAACTTCCTCTCACAGCCGTAGCGCCGCTGGGCCTCCTGATGCAGCCGGACAGCAGCTCCACCACAGGGCCTGCAAAGAGACAGCTCTGATGCTATGGTGCATGCGACAGGGGAACAGCTGCTGCGTAAATGTGATGGCATTACTTCCCAGCATGCATTTCATCAGATTAAAGCTGCATGTTGGTGTTTCAAACATAAGGTTCGTCTGACAGTGGGAGTCCAGCTGGTTCTGAACTGACCCACATCCATCAGACAATACAAAACAAGGGTTTGTTCTGATTCGTCTCATCTGAGACCAACATGAAGAATGTTGTGTATAAATATATTCGTTTTTCAAACCCCTTTCACTTCTGTTTAGAGTTTTGATGTTTTTTTTCTTCTCGGTTTCTTTGTTCATTTTTGAAGATAGGAACCGTTGGGTTTTTAAATAAACTACAGGGTTTTTTTTAATATATTATTGGTTACATTTTATCCTTTTGTTTCATCTTTCTTTTGCAGTAATACTCTTCATAAATTTCACACATGAAGGTCCAGAAGCAACAATATAAAAAAATATATTTTCACCATTAAATCATTAAATAAAAGTGATATAAATTATTTAAATTGGAATTAAATAATTAAAACTGGAAATCAATACATAAATGTTTAAATACGTGTGGCATTAAAATATTAAAATTTCCATTAAAAAGCACATTTAAACATTTTTGGAAATATTTATTTGTTCCATGGTCCTAGAGTGGGATTGAAGAAACTAGATGAAATAAAAATATTTGAAATAAAATTATTAAATGAAAGTGTCATTAATTATTTAAAATGGGAAATAAATAAATAAATGTGTCATTAAAATATGTCAATATTTAATTAAAATTCAATTTTCAATGATTTAAAAAAACATTTATTCATTTAAGGATTTAATGACATGTTTTATGATCCCTTTTGCACCATTTATTATGTTATCTGTCTAAATGTCCCATTAAACTCAGTGGGCGTGGTTAACTCAGATCATCTGTGCTCCGTTTCTCTGGTCTGGTCTAAACCTTATGGAGGCTTCAGTGACGGTAACTTTAGTGATCTTTTTTAGCCGGCATAGAGAGAATGTGAAAGCAGGAATTTCATCATGAATTTATTAAAGTTTTGAAGGTTTTGTTTGGCACTTCACACACATTTCCTTCTCCGCCCACGTTAGTAAATTCCTGAGTTTCATGAGATCAGCAGTCCTGCACCAGGATGAGATTCAAACAATGCAAGAGCAGTGGAGTACAGATGATCTGAGTTAGCCACGCCCTCTTTTGATGGGACAGTTTGACAGATAACATAATAAAATGTTGCAAACGAGAACATGAGATGTTTCATTGAATTAAGAAATAAATAAATGTTTCATAAATCATCAATCATTTTAAATTGCATTTTAATTAAATATTGACACTTTTGATAACACTCAATTATTTATTTCTAATTTTCAATAATTAATTTTCAATATTTAAATATTTCATTTTACATATATATTTATTTCAATATTGTCTCTTCCATCCCAGGCTGCCAAAAAAATACAAAATACATTCAAATGTGCTTTTTAATGGCAATTTTAACATTTTAATGCCACATATATTTAAAGATTTATTTATTGCTTTCCAGTATTTTTATTTAAAGTTTTAAATAATGAATTAATTAATTACACAAATACATTGATTTATTGGCGAATATATATTTATTTCATTTTGTCTCTTCTGGACTTCCATACTTTGCTCATGTTTTTTGTCTGCTTTGTTTTTATGCAGTTGTTCATTACAAATGTTTGATGCACTAAAGTTACTGAGGCAAATGTAAAGGTTTTTTTTTTTTTTTTTTGGGGGGGGGGGGGGGGGTATGTTGCGTGGCCTTGGGCCACAGCCATCAAGAGCAGCACCAGCTAGGCAAGAGGTCGCCCGGGTTCAAACGTGAAGAAAGAAATGAATGGAGACAGAAGTGAAGCTCGTTACACTGATTAAAGCTAACGAGGAGGATTAACAGGAGACTCCTGAGCCCTCCTGAGCCCCTCTCCATCCAACCTGAAGCCCGGCTCAGGGCCTCAGAGTACAAGCTGATGGTTGCAGGGAAGTCCTCATCAGTCAGTGAACCGTTTTTTTTCCTGCCCTGGGTCACAGAGGATCCAGAACCCAGGACACATGTGGACATTTTGATGGTGGAGAGTTGGACCAAAACCTGCTCCTGCTTCAGAAAACTACAGAGAAACTTTGCTTATTGTTCTATAAGTGAGCAGAGAACAGAACCTGGACCGACTCAGCCTTCCTGACTGACATGCAAAGGGGACTCATTCATTTTCAGTGGAACAAAAATAAATTCACTCTCAAAGATCAGTTTTTCTGTACTCTAAGCCTGTATTTGCTGTTATTTTCTGTCATATTTTAACTCTTTATAGACTAATTCCGATGAAATCTATGTTTTTAACATGTTCTATAGGATTTTTCAATGAAGACAAACATATTTTTTGTTTCTTTATTCAGATTATTGGGAGTCAACAGCAGATTTTGGAACTACACTCTTTAAAAAAGAGCTTATTGGTGATGTAGAAAATCCGCTGGGCAGGCCACCAGCTCCTGCTCCGCTCCATTCTGATGGGTCCACTTACAGATAAAAAGACCGAGCTGGAATCTGGATCCAAACTGGATAGCTACAATATTGTCCTCCCTTTTCGTGTAATGTTTGGTCGGGGGTGTCAGCTAGCAGGACACTGTGTGAACAATGAGCTCTCAGCAATGGGGAGGGGAATTTCCGATGAGCTCCTGCTGCTCTGCAGAAATTATGTCCTTTTTTATTTTGTTTACAAACGGAGGAATCATAATAAAAGAGCAATGAGGACACTTTTACAATAGATTTATAGATGGGGCTTTAAAAGGCAGAGCTTGTCATCTAAATACATGTTTTTAATGATTGTATGGTTTTGTTGTATTTTATTTATGCTTTTATTCCTTTAATAAAGCGGAAGTTATAATAAACATCAACAATCAAACTGTGCGACCTAAAAAAAACGCGGGACATTTGCTGGAAAAGTGCGTTTTGCCGTCGAGCACGAACGCATCTGTCTGCATCTGTGCGCTGCGCTCAGAGCCACGCACGCGCCTTCCGCAGGAGGTTCGTGCTCACAACATAGACAGCTGCCAATCAATCCGAACCACTGTGGACGAGCAAAGCGCACAGAGGAGCAGACACGTTTGAATGATCGATCAGCTGTTTCACGAGCCAGCTGTTTGAATGACGCGCGCGCGCGCAAACTCATTTGTTTCTTTTGTTACTGAAAGAAGAAAAATAACAGTTTTCTCACCAGATTTTCATCGACATCTCAGTAATATTGTTTGGAATCTACTTTAAAGCCTTCTCTTGTTTGTTTGTTTGTATTTTCCAGACTTCTTGAACAGCCTTTCCCCCTAAATGAATGAGATCCGGTTCTAAAGTTCTGGTTTGGTCCTACCTTTCATCTGCTGCCTCCATCCTCTCTGGGTTCCCTCTCTCCCCTCTATGTACTTCTGTTTGCACAAAAAGAAAAAACATTCAAACCAGAGTCCCTCCTTTGTACATTAAGTTACAACAGACTACATACTGTTTCCTGTTAACACTGTCAAAATAAAAGGCTGCAGGAAGGAGATTTTGTTTAGACTTTAAAAGGTCCTTCATGTTTATATTTCAACGTTTACCTTTAATGTGATACTTGGAGCACAAACTTATTGTTTGAAACTCACTGAAACCAATGTGCTTCAGACATAATGTAGGCTACACACTATACCAGGAACACCAAGAGGACAGCAAACAACAACCAGCCCCATTTCTGCCTAATGTGGAAATAAATGTGACAGTCCTCCGTTAGGCTTTACTTACCTTACTTAAATATCCCCCCCGTTAAAGTCATTTGAAAGCCTTTTAAACAGTTGTGAAAGCTACAGGTCAAAAGCAGAAAAGGGTCAGAGGGATCTGAAAAGTTCAGGTCTGCGACATTTATTTTGAAAAGTGTAATCTCTTTTCCTGTACTAATGTTGAAGGAGTCTGCTTCAAACAGACCACTTCCTGTCACTCACACACACACACACACACACACACACAGGTCGACATGTGTTACTCATTAATGGTGGGGCAGTTAGTTTCCATGACAACAAACACAGTTTGGCCAGAAATTGAATTGTTCAGACTGTTTGTCCGTAAACATGAGTGGACCTCCTGCTGCTTTACAGAAGTCCAGGTAAAGAAACGTGCATGCTTCAGCTGGAAGCTAAAACAAACAGAGTAGTTAGGATGTTCTCCTGAGGCAAATGAATTCATTTCAATTTTCTCCAAACACAGAGACTTTGTGTGATCAAAACCTCAAACTGACACTGGAGAAAAACTGCAAGCCTCTGTTAGTTTACATGAATCCAGAATGAATAGACATTAACAGCTCACTTTTTTCAACTTTCAAATGAATTTCCCTTTTTTATTTTAACACACATCACAAATCTAAAAAAGTAGTCAGAGCCGCGCTTGGGAACCATTTGTTGGTTTACCCCTCAATCCAACCCATTTATGCTGAGGACCAAGCAGGGAGACACTGGGTCCCAATTTGAGAGTCTTTTGTATGGCTCAGCCTGGATTTGAACTCATAACCTCAGGTTGGACACTCCTCCACGAGGCCATTGAGCGAGTGGGTTACTGATTTAGTTTGACTGTGAATCTACTTTGGTTGGAGGGTCTGAAAGGAAGTGGAGCAAGCAATTTTTTTTTCATGCAGTAAATTTTAAACATTTTCAGAGTAAAGTAATAAAAACGATTATGTTACCTGGAAGGGAAAAACAGGAGATGTCATTCATTCATTCATTCATCTTCTGAACCGCTTTATCCCTTTCGGGGTCACGGGGCTGCCGGAGCCTAACCCGGCTACTCATGGGCGAAGGCAGGGGACACCCCTGGACTGGTCACCAGTCTGTCGCAGGGGCCACAGTCACACACTCATGCACACTCACATCCACACCAAGGGACAATTTAGAGTGACCAATTAACCTATGAAGCATGTTTTTGGACGGTGGGAGGAAGCCGGAGTCCCCGGAGAAAACCCACGCATGTACGGGGAGAACATGCAAAGGGAAAGGGAAGATCTTGATGGAGTTTTGGGGACAAAGCAGACTCCCCTCCTGATGCCTGCACAGAAGAACCACTAAAAAGACTGAATGAAGAATGTCAGAAGGATCTTCAACGATCCAGTGCATTGAAGAATGCGTCTACAGTAATGCATTCTTCTGCACAGAGAAAAAGGAAGTCTGACGGACCTCTGTAGACAAAAAAAGGTTTCTAATGTAGAATCAGTGTTCAGTGTCAATGTATCTTCCTCTGGGTTCTGACTTGACAAACTTACACTTCCATCTTTATCTCCTTGTTGCTGTCTTGCAGGAGGACCTGTTGTCAGAGGGTCTGAGTTCTTCCTCAGACTGAGCATGCTCAGAGCGTGAAGCTTCTCTGTGCTGGTGACAGACAGAAACATCTGCTGCTGAGCTGATAATCACAGCCGCCTCTTTCTGCCTCTCTGAAACCCAGGGAGTCTCTCTTCATGTCGGTGTGGTTGTCTCTCGCTCACCGGCAGATGGTCTTCTTCTCCCACTGTGTCTCCATGACGATGTGATCCAGCACCGTGTCCACAAACAGGCGGAATCTGAAATTCACTTTGATCTTTCTGTTTTTTACCTGGATCTTGAAGACAGGTAAGTCATTGATGAGTGACGGACCAGAAGTCATTGCAGTGAAGCTCCTTTGTAAATCATGAACCTTCTGCTGCAGTGTCATCTCAGAAGAGTGTGGATTTTGTTTGACAATGCTGAGTTTACTCATTTGGTTTGAAAAGAATTCCACCTCCATCAGTGTGAAGTTTGATTGAAATATTTCAGAATTGTGGATTTCGTTTCTAAAGGCGTTGTGATGAGCTGTTTTTGTCACTGAATCTGTTTCTGCAAAGCCAAACTCCAGTGTGAACGACAAAAATGTAGAAACACTGGCCAGGCTAAAGTGTTTTAACACTGAAGAAAATGTCAAAAGAAAATCTAGATCAAAAGTTGCTTTAATCCCCCTGTGACCTGCCCTGATCTTCTGAGTGTGACCTGTTTGTTTGCATTGGGGTGTGCTCCCTCACGGACGGCGTGACGGACTGTGGCACACTTACAGTCAGCTCTGATCAGTCAGATTAAAGAGAAGCCTCCCAGCACCTGCTCAGGTGTCCCAGCCTGCAGATTCACACCTTCAGCTGCACACGTGGGATTTCAAACAAACCTGTAGAACACATTCATGGAAATGGTTTTCCACCATTTGGTGAGCTAATTCACCAAGTCCACCTGGATCAGGGACCACAGGGCATCTCTAAAGGACTGTGGAGACAGCAGGTTGGTTTTGATCTTTGGAGTGTCATTGTTGCTTCTGGATGAAGGTTGAAGATCCCTCCCACTCAAAGTCCCATCAGTCCCAGAGCTGGTCTTCAGATGGATTAAAAAGTCTTCTGGAGGCTCCTGGAATGCCATGGCATTCAGTGTTAGTTCCAGGTTATAAGTTCTCCCCTTTTTACAGATGTATCTGTTAATGTAAACATTTTCTGGAAATGTATATATATATATATATATATATATATATATATATATTTTTTTTTTTACATTTTAGGACAAACTGTGTTGTTTCTTGAACCTAACTAGACATTCTCCTGTCTGTTCTTACAAACACACAAACTGTTGTATCTGTGATTCTACAAAACTGTTATTATATGAACTGCACCTCAAAACTTGTTCTTTACTACTCGTTCCCAGCCTTTTAGTTGATGGTAAAATGTTCCAGGCAGGAACCCTCAAACCAGCCCTTTCTGCTGTATTTGGTTGGCTCCTTTCCTACACAGAAGCGTTCAAGGAGCTCCAAGGAGACGCTTCAGCTTAGAGCATCCATAAAGCATGATGATGATTAAAACTTGCACAGAAGATTCACAACAACAAAAAATTGAAATAGAAAAAGCAAAAGCATTTTTCCATGGACAAAAGAACATCATTTGTGTATCTTTGTGCCTATAGAGTGAAAAAAAGCATTTCAATACAAAATGTAGGTTTCTTTTTGGGGGGGAACTATATTCTAAGTTTCTAAGGACTTTTGCATTATAGCTTTTTTAGAAAAACCTTCATTAAAAATAGGAAGAGTTCTGATGTAGAAACTGCTGAAGGAAGGGTGAAGTTTGGAGAGGAACCATCTTTCATGCTGATAAGGGTGACTTTAGGGTTGTGTCTGAAGTTTTTCGCCCATCATGGACGAACCTAAAAGAAGCGGATGAAGAAAAGCTCTGAGGAACTCTGGGACATGACTGTCTGTGGAAGTTCTCAGCCATGGAAACTTCAGTTGGTTTTTGTCTTTTAGGATGATGCTGAATGATCAGTGGACCATCATGAACAACAGCAGCTTGGATCTTAACAGCAAGCAACCAAACAAGCGCAAGGTAACACAAAAAACAAGAAATGCACCATAGACACATTGTTCGTCTGTGAGCTGCTGGTTTGTCCCAGACCATCAGAAACAGAATGGTAGGAGGCCTCTGGGGAGATAACTCCTGTTAATCTAGGGTTAAACTGTCAGATCAGAGAGTGTTTAATCTGCAGCATCTGTTGGCACCATTGATCTGCTGAAGATCTGCAGATTACAAGCTGCAGGAAAACACAGGATTTGCACAGATGGTTCTGTTCACATCATTCCTTCAAATCGGATTTTGTAAGTGCACAGACATGAAGACATACAAACCATTATAATCTGAAAGTTGCTGCTCCGCAAAAGGACCTCTGATGATTCAGTTCAGGCTAAGAAAAAAGAGCATTAAAGCCATAATGTCACCAGTAAACAGACATGAGCGCATGCCAGGCATGAAAAGTGTCTAAAAGTAAATTCAAAAAATGAAACATGCACTTAATATCAAACTAATATACACGCTGAAAAAGTCATCCATTTATTTATTATAACTTATAACACCACAGATAATGAAACTCAACAAATTAGTTCAAAAGAACAAAGATAAGATCACATTAGATCAATGAAAACAGATGTTTTTTAGGCCACGTCAGGTTTCTGAAAACTTTGATCTTTGTCTTTGCACTCTGTAGCAGGTCGGGCCTCCTTTTGCATGAATTACTGCATCAGTGGGTCATGGTATGAAGGTGCTGAGTCTGTGGTAATGCAGAGATGCAATGAAAGGTTATTGTGATAGCTGCTTTCAAAGCATCTGCATGAAGTCTGGTGTTGCTCGTTTCTTTTTGACAACAGTCCATAGATCATCTTCAAGGTTCTGTCTAATCAGCCACAGGAAAATGTAACGTTTCTGTTCCTTTCATTTTCAACCGTCAGAAAACAGGAAATTATATGTTCTCTGTTTTATTAAAGTGGTTACAAGACAAAAAATGTCATTTAATTTTGTATTCTGGAATGGTGGTGAAGGACCCAAAATGCAGGAGACCAGAGTCACAATATGAAAGCTTTGAAGAGCATAAGCTTGAAAAAACCATGAACAAAAAGGCAGAAGACAAAGTTTGATAACAGCATATCACCTGACTAAGCTGAACTGAAAAACCAGAAACTTGAGTACACTGAGAAGGATTCACCTAAAGACGGATGTGGATCAAGTAAGATGAAACCAAAGGGGACTGTAACGCGGAAAACACAGAACCTGAACACAAACTGAATGTCTCCATCATGTCCAGGTCATCAAATCCTTCAGCCTGCGTGTGTATGCTTTTCTTCAGAAATTCTGCAGGTTCCTGTTTTGGTTTGCAATTGTTCTAGTTGTCATAACCACGATAATCACAGGAACAGGCATCATCCTGTATCTGAACCAGTATCCTCTGCTCTTCATCAGCAAGTAAGCTCTTTGGTTAAATCTGCCCTTCTTTGCTGTCCGCCTCAATGTTCACCTAAACTGATCTTAATGACAGGGGCGGAACCTCTTCTCCTTCAATTTCAACCAATCCCAAGGAATCCAGTGCCTTGGTGACCATTTCACATGTGACAGATGGAGAGCCAGTCAGCATCTTTCTGGACCCAAACTGTCCAGACTTCAGCCAACACATTCTGCGCTTCGAGGCTTTGCAGAGCTCACTGCTGCGAGTCCTGACCAAACACAGCACTGACGACTGGCAGGTTGGGGGCTTCACCCAAAAGCTGGACGCAGACATGAAGGCCTTAACAGACCATGCCCACAACCTGAGGGTGGAGGCCAATTCACTGAAAAGAGGCCAAGGAGTTCTGGATCAGCGAATGGACAAACTGCAGAGCGAGCAGAACCGCATCATTCAGGTAGATCCCTCAGATCCGTAGCACAGAGGAAGACAGGTGCAAAGCTAACCGTTCATGAGGTTGTTGTTTCTCTGCAGCTGCTGGCTGACAGTCACACCAGTGTGTTAAAACTAGCTGACGACTTCAGATCATCTCTGCTCAGCCTGCAGGGGGAGACAGAGAGTCTGAGGAAGCTGAAGAGTGACCTCACAAACGGCAACGCACAAACAGGTAACACAGCATGGAACAACACAAACACTTCAAGCCTTCTTGTAGATTTTTACAACACAGACTGATGCAAGAGGTTACGCTAGGCATTGGAAGAACTCATACAATCAGAAAGAGAAGCAATCCATTGTGAACAGAGCATTGCTGCCCAAATAGTGAAGTGTAAAGTTCTTTTTTTACAGACGTGTTACAAATTGTTTTTTGTATCTGTATATCAGCTGCTCGACCCAAAGACTGCAGTGAAATCATGGCGTCAGGAGTCTCTGCAGACGGAGTTTACTCTGTGTTTCCCATCCATGACCCCAACGGCTTCATGGTTTACTGCGACATGAGCACAGATGGAGGAGGCTGGACGGTACGCATGCAGACTCACACAGAGAGGCTGTGAGGAACAGACACAAAGACAGAAAAGACCCAATGACGTCCAAAGAGAATCCTGTTAGTTCTACTTTTTATTTGCATAGTCGACACGAACAAATGTCTCTGATCCTCATGCAACTTTATCTATCTGATTTAACATGAGGAGTTCATAAATGGCAATTTAGTTTATTAAGAGAAGGAAAATGTTCAGATGTTCCCTATGAGAAAGTAACTCACTGATTCATTCATTTTTTGTAAAGCTGAGTTTGTTTTTCTTTCTAGCCACGCTAAAACATGAGCCATATTTGACCTTTTGAGGCGAGAATTCACGTTAGTATGAGCAGTGCACCAAGTGTAATCTCCCGTAGAGAAGGAAACAGGCTGAGACTGTTGAAAAATGTGTGACCTAAATCTGTCTAGAAGGCCATTCCCGATATTTTGGGACTCTGGAAAACCACAGTGAAAACCATCAGTTTAAACGAAGAATACTGTGAAGAGCTGCAGAACTCACATGACTCAGTTAGGATCTGAACTTCTGATGCTGAAGTGTTACAGAGAGGGTAAGAAACTGTTTGCACCCTGGTGAGGCAGCAACAAAGTCACATTGAGAAAACCCTGAAATGTAAAAAGAAAAACAGGAAGTGGCCGTTTCTAACCGAAACCCAATGAGACAGTGTCAAACACTCCAGAGTGCAGGAGCGTCCTCATACTGAGCTGATCTCAAAGACAACAGCCTCCTTGCTTTCTTCTTCAGTTTAATCTTTGTTTTTGACAGAAGCGGTTAACAGTCAGTTCATTTCAGCATGAAACCTTCGGATGGTAGAGATGTGATGTCGGTGTGTCTGCAGGTCATCCAAAGGAGAGAAGACGGCTCTGTGAACTTTTTCAGAGGCTGGGAGGCCTACAGGGATGGTTTTGGGACAACTACAGGAGAGCACTGGCTGGGTCTGTAGCACACTGCTTCTTTTGTCTTTGTGTGCTATCTCCTATTATGTTCTTACCAGGGAGGGTGCAAAAGGACAATGACCCCCTCTCCCCATTTGTACATTTTAAAAGCTTGCTCAGAAGAGAGCTGCGTTGCTACCAGAACTAAGAGTAAATAGCAGATGTTTCCAAATCTGCTGTAGTTGACAGATTATGTCTTTATGAGGACAAAATTCTTTGCTTGAATATTTATAGAAACGTTTATGGAGATTATTCAATAGCAATAAATCATTACCAAAATCAAGTAAATACAAAGTCTTCGTTTTTTTGTATAAGGAGCTATAACTACTGACACTTTCCAACCACAGAGTGTGTGTGTGAGTGGAACGCTGACCGTACAGAGCTTTGGCCCTAAAGAAGGTGGAAGTGCTTTAAAATCACATGCTATTTACTGCACGATGAAAGTGAGTTCATCTGTCTGCAGGTCTGCAGAGAATCTACTCCCTCACCAGGTCAGGAGGGTTTGAGTTGCGTATTGACATGTCTGACTTTGACAACGCCACAGCTTTTGCCTCTTACTCCAATTTCTCTGTGGGACAAGACTCTGTGAACCCAGAGGAGGATGGGTACCCGCTGACTGTGGAGGGGTACTCTGGGACTGCAGGTACAACACGGTATCACCGTAGGACTTATCAGCTCACAGAACTGCCGTCAGCCTCTCTTCATCTCTTCCAGGTGATTCTCTCCTGAAGCATTCTGGGATGCGTTTCACCACCAAAGACCGGGACCAGGATCAGTCAGAAAACAACTGTGCAGCGTACTATCAAGGAGCGTGGTGGTACCGTAACTGTCACACCTCCAACCTGAATGGGCAGTACCTTGGAGGAGGCCATGCTTCCTATGCTGATGGTGTGGAGTGGTCCAGCTGGACTGGCTGGCAGTACTCTCTGCGTTTCACAGAGATGAAGATACGACCAAGAAAGCCTGAGTCCTGAACCCAATCAGGACCTTAGACCCTGACCGGTCCAGAAATAGAGACTGACTCTCTGCTGCCCTCTCTCAAACAACCTTGTGTTTTTTAAGACTACTTGTTTTTCAGATGTACAGTTTTAATTGTTTTTTGTGTAATTGTGCGTCTGCTGGTTGTGTAGCAAACTGAAGATCCAGTGATGACTGTAAAACTGATCACCTCACCAATTAAATGTGAAAACAGTAGCTGGTGGACACTTTCCAACTCCTTCAAGCCTCAAAGCGCTTTACAATTCACACTTCAGCAGAGCTGCCATGCATGCATGGTTGCCAGCGTCACTGAGGGGTTCAGAGTATTGCTCAAAGACACATCAACACACAAAGGCAAACAGAAAATGAACCTGACATCCGGTGCAGTAATCAGAGGCTGAACGCTCTACCTTTGTACATAGTGTAAGACTTTGACTTAGTAAACAAAATCAAGATCAAAATCTAGATCAAGTTTTTGGGTACAGTATTTTTCTTTTAATTTTCTTGAGGAACAACATGAACCGACAATTGATTAAAGTTTGTAAGTTGAGTAAAAATAGGTTTGTAACAGTCAAATATGTGGAAACACTTTGAATTTACAAAGTCATGTGACCATACAGTGTGTTAGAACGATCTAATAATGTTCCTTTGGTTTATTCTGATGTGGAAAAACAACAGTGGGCTGAACTTTATCAAACTAACATGTGAATGGATTTGACATTCATTCTTATTTACTTGTTTGTTTGTACACATATTTCCTTTACACTTGATTATCTTGAAGAAATACAAGAATCTGGAAACGTTCACCTGCACTGTTCAGTAGCAGATATTTATCTCTGAGTCAAACTGTTGAAGGTTTAGATGAAGACGTCCAGATCCATTTTAGATCAGAGAATCAGATTGTTAGTAAATCAACTTTGAATTGGTAATGATGAATCAATGAATGATGGACTGTACGGTGGCACAGTGGTTAGCGCTCTTGCCTCAGAGCAAGAAGGCCACCAGGTCAAGTCCTGGCTGGGGGACTTGAAACAGTGTCACCAATGGGGGCCTTTCTGTGTGGAATTTGCATGTTCTCTCCGTGCATGCATGGGTTTTCTCCAGGGACTTCCTCCCACCATCCAAAAACATGCTTCACTCTAAATTGTCCCAATGTGTGGATGTGATTGTGGGTGTCTGAATGTGGCCTCTGCGACAGACTGGCGACCAGTCCAGGGGTGTCCCCTGCCTTGCAGGAGCCTGGTTAGGCTCCTGCAGCCCCGTGAATGAATTACATGAATCAAGTAGTTGCTAACATTTTCGTTTCACCCCTCAATGAAAGACCTCATAAGGTCATGAATCAAGCTGTTTGTAAGCACATATAGACAGATCCATGTGTGTTTTTTCTGCTGTGTTCGCGCGAGTCTGTGTGTGTGTGTGGTGGTGATGGTGGTGGTGGGGGGTGCCAATTAAATACTAACGAATACTCTTATTCTTATTCTATTCAAACTATACATCTGACCCCTTTCATTTAAGCTGAAAAGTGAAACACAACGTGCACAGAGCCTGTGACCGCGCAGCCTTCGCATGGACTCCTGACGGATCTACAGCGATCAGGAGCCCGGCTGCAGCCGCGCGGCAGCGTCATGACGACATCACGCACACGACGCTAGGAAAAAAACACGTCCTCTGATTCGCGGGAAAATGAAAAAAATGGCGCCGGAGAGAGTTTGAAGCTCGGAGCCGCCAAACGGAGGCAGACGGAGAGGAGAGTTAAAGAAAAGGAGGAGACGGCAGGACACTGCTGCAGCTCCACAGGTTCGACACCCCCGGCTGTCTGCGCAGCGCGGCTCCCGCCGGCCTGTTGTCGGAGCGAGTTGGGCTCCGAGCTTCAAAGGACCGAGAGAAGGGCGTGATTGGGTCCGACTGAGAGGAGGTGAGAAGATGCTCTGCGTCCTAACCCGCTCCTGCTCCCTTAGCGGGTCAGCCTGCATGAGAACTGCCTGCTGTCAGTGTGAATGTACGGGCACAAGCGGTTCTGTTACTGACGCAGACCGACGCTTTTGAAACATTTAGTGATCAATGAGCCGCCAGCACGTTTCGAGAGTTTTCCGTTAGTGTGAGCTGTCACGGATGTCCGGGTGGTAGTGCATGTGGTTGTAGGTCACGTAAAGAAATTAGATGGGAGGATGCAGTGGGCATGCTCTGTGGTGTCAAAACCCACGAACAGTTCAAGAATGAATCACAACACAAACGGTCTGTCTCTGTTCAAAAGCCGCGTCTCTTTCTGTGTCTGTTCATCCTTCCCTCTGTCTGTCTGTCTGTCCATCCATCCATCCAACCATCCATCCATCCATCCATCCATCTCTCCAGGATGTTTGAGGACTTGATTGAAGCCTTCTGTGGTCTGGAGCCTCAGGTGCCTCCGGGGGGCGAGGGAAGCCAGAGCGGGACTTTGCCAGAGGTTGAGGGGGCGGAGTCCAGCCTGAGTGTGGGGCAGTTTGTGCTTTGTCATTGGTCCGATGGACTATACTACCTAGGAAAGATACAGAGGGTAAGGTTTGCATCCAGACCATTGACTGTACATAAGAACTGGACTGAGTAACTCCTCTCCCTATCGTTCCAAAAAGGAAGTACCTGCTGGCTCCAAGAAGCCAACATCACATAGACTTCTATAAAGAAATAAACAGCTGTTACTCAGTCATTTTACTTAACAGAATAACCATTCCTGTTCTGATACATCTTTAACATGTTATTGCCAATTCAGTTTTTATTATATTTCTGCTGTAGCGCAAGTCATTCAAGTTATAAACTGACCAATCAGATGCCGAAGGCCGAATCTGAATTCTTCCAATACCCCTATGGCTTCTCCCTACCCCTCTTGTAGGGGCATTTGGAGCTGTAGTGGTGTTTGAACTTTTTTTTTTAAGGAAAGCCATAGTGACTTAAGGCTGGTTATCGCTCTGCATCTCGCGTGTGCGCTCTGAAACCCAGAAGTTTACATTTAAATGTAAGTGATGACTTTTTGTTTTTACATGACTTTGTAAAGTTATAAAACTGATTTATTATTTATGACAGCCGCGCTAATGAAGATAATTGGCAACTATTGATGATGTCATCGAGGGGTAGTAACGTCTGAACTTGAGGACTTTCTCTTTGGAGGGCTAAATGTCAGGTTAGTGAGAAGCCCTAGGGGAGGAATTCAGATTTGGTCTAAGACCGACATGAACCAATCACAGCTTACTTAGGACATCTGGTTCCAGTCCAGTTCTCTATATACAGCCAGACCCGTTTGCTCTGTGAACACTGACATGCTTCTGTTGTTACTGGCTGCTTTAAGCTTTTGACCGTTTGATTGACTGACAGGTGAGCCCCCCCAGACAAAGCTGCTTCGTCACATTTGAGGACAACTCGAAGTTCTGGGTCCTCTGGAAAGACATCCAGCATGGTGAGTCGAGCAGGCAGACTGCTGAGCAAATGCACACCGTCAGATTTGAAGTCCCATCATCATTTGATCTGTTTTAAAAGTGTTCCCAGGGGTCTTTTAATTATAATTTATGCAATTTGTAGCCAAAAAAAAAAGTTGTTTTCTAGGGCATAGTTTCTGCAGAGCAGCAGGAGTTCATTAGAAAGTCACGTCTGAGTTATGGGCGGGACTGTCGGTGCAGAGCAACCCCACCCCCTGACCCTCTCCACCCCCCCATCCCCTCTCCGTTGGTGAGAGCTCTGAGCAGGGAGCTTGTGGCCCACCCAGTGTAGTTTCTATATCACAAATACAATCTTTTTTTAAGCTGCATTTTTGTCTGTTTCTGATTTACATCAATTTGAATAAAGACATTATCGGAAATGCCATTTTCATCTTAATTCTATTTATACTGTCTTTATAATGTATATATGGCCTCCATCATCAGAAAACTGCCACAAGAACATGTTAAAAACACATTTTTCATCAGGGTGGGTCTTTAAAGCTGCTGCTTCCGTTGAGACTGAGCCAGCTTTCAATCCTGAAATCAGCTGTTTAAAACAGTGGGTCCAAACTGTTTGCATAGAGGCCCAGCTTTGGTGAGGTGCAAATGTGTGAGGGCCAACCAACTGGCCTGGATTCTTTGAAACTTTACAAATAAACTCAAAGTATTTAACTAAAAACATTCATTTGGAAATGGGATACTTTTATTTCTTCACATAGAACATAAGTCAATTTTAACCAAAATGACTATGAATTTCTGAAATTTTGAAGAAGAAAAAGTCTGTCTGGAAACAACATTTTTGTCAACATTGAATCTGGTTTCATGTGAAATTTTACCTGTTTTATTTTATTATTAAATGCTCACTGTAAACCTCTACATTTGTCAATAGTAAACTAACAGGAAAATAACATAAATATGAGTACAAACCACTGTGGTTTTGATCACATAAACCTCTTCTTCTAGTTTGACCCCCAAAGCTCAAAAGGACAAGTAGCCAGGGTTTACAACACTTTAGAACGTAATTTAGCCAATTACAATCAAGAATTGTAGTTCTTAGAAATAGCTGGGGGCTCATATTATTGATTTTATGACAGGGACTTGTGGGCAGTACACATTTGAATGTGAGCTGCATTTGCCAGACTTTGGACATTCATGGTTTAAACAAAAACAATCGCTCGACTCTGGAGCATCCATACAGTTTTATTATTTCTGTAAATTATAGATATTGTTTGAACTTTCAGAGGAATCTGTTGTCCAGTGTGGTGTGAGGCAGTAAAAAGAAGTCCTGGAAGATGCAAAGGAAACATCAAGTTCTCGCAGAACCTCTCTGTCTTAGTGGTTGCTGTCTTTTTTAAATTAAAGTCACAGACAATAAAATGGAGTCACATGCTTCTACCTGATAACATTTCAGCTGGAGTGCCAGGGGAGGAGCCCCGCTGCTCTGTGTGTCATAAAGTGGAGCCAGACTCTGACGGCCAGCCTAAGGTTAACAACCAAATCCTGATTTGTGGAAAGTGTGGCATCGGTGAGTGTGACACTGTTTGAGTTCACTGCAGAGGTCAAGTAAGTGTGATGGATCTGTTGAAGGGGATGTATTTGGCCCCTTCAATGGGTCTTTTTGTTGAACTTTCATCACAGTTTGTGTAGGTCTCTAAATCAGTCCACAGCATCAGTGTGAGTCTGCAGGTGAACAGACCCCACAGAGAAATTGCTCGGTTTAATAAACCTGCTCCTAGTGGTCGTTTCAGGAATTTCAATATGTGCTTCTTCAGTTGGCTTCACATTGGGGAGTAATCAAGAAGTTCTGCACTTCAGCCACACCCCATGTTTACACAGTTAACCTGATCATAAAATCAACTCTGTCTTTGTGTTTGTTTCAGGCTTCCACCAGCTGTGTCATATTCCTCCAGTAGAGGGCAGCAGCCTGAGCCCTTGGTTCTGCAGACGTTGTGTCTTTGCTCTGGCTGTTCGGGTAACAACTCGTCTTTGCGCTGCATTACCATGTTCCCACAAACCACCTCTTTGTTGTCCCTGACCCGTTCCCTGACTCCACACAGAAAGGGGGCGCTCTGAAGAAGGGGCCAATAGCCAAAGCTCTGTGTGCCATGAAGCAAGTCCTTTCCTACAACCTGGATTCTTTGGACTGGGACTCTCAGCATCGAACCAATCAGCAGCAGTGTTACTGCTACTGTGGAGGCCCTGGAGAGTAAGACTGACCCCTCAAGAGACTGGCATGTTCTGAATTCCAGGTGTTGTCTTAGTGATGTGTGTGCATGTGCAGGTGGTACCTGAAGATGCTGCAGTGTTTCAGGTGTCAGCAGTGGTTCCATGAAGCCTGTACTCAGTGTCTTCAAGAGTCCATGATGTTTGGAGACAGGTGACCTTTCCTCCCTCCTCTTGCTCAGTCCTCCTCTGTGTTCAAGCTAAGTGTCTGTTGCTCCTCTGCTGTCCAGGTTCTACCTCTTCCTGTGTGCGGTGTGTAACAAAGGCTGCGAGTACATCCGCCGTTTGCCCCTCAGGTGGGTGGATGTGGTTCACCTGGTTCTCTACAACCTGTCAGTCAGCAGCAAGAAGAAGTACTTTGAGCTTGATGAGATTATGGCCTTCGTATCAACCAACTGGGACCACTTGCAGCTCGGAAAGGTAAAAAATAGAAGAGCCAAACAGATGCTGATCAGAACCAAACTATGAGGCTGAACCAGAACGTTCTGATATAGTCCTACTTTGAACAGTGGTGTTGACATCTTCTCATTTCTTTAGCTGTCTAACACTCCTCCGGCAGACAGGGGGCAGCACCTGCTGGATGCTCTCAATAAGTACAAGAGCAAGTACGTACCAATCCCCGCGGCGTTCATCTGTGAGTATGCGTGTGCTGAACCAGTAAGGATCTCTGCATGTGTGCGCTCAGGTTTCTGTGTGGGAAAGAAATCAAGAAGAGGAAGTGCATCTTTCGTTTGAGGACCCGAGTCCCGCCCAACCCCCCCTCCAAACTCTTACCTGAGCGTGCTCTGCATGATGGGGGGCGGGGCCAGAAGAAGACCTCAGTCAGGTAGTTTTCAGAACTTTTAAACTGAGGCAGACCTGAAAATGTTTTTTAGAGCTGTTGTCTCCATGGTTCATGTTGTGAAAATCCACATGATGATTTTGTGTTTTGGCTTCAGTAGTTCAGCTGAGAGAAAGAAGAGAAAATCCAAGTGGCTTCTGGAGGACGCTATTCCTAATGTAAGCCGCCTCTTTCTATGAACTCTTCAAGGAGAGACCTTATGTTTGAGTGCTGCTGTTCCCTCCTGACTTTTCACAGAACAAGTTGTCCTGCAGCTGGACTTCCAACCACCACATGGCCAACATCTTTGATTTCACCTTGGATGAACTCCAGAGCCTGAAGAGGTGAGTTGGGTGGATGGACACTCCCTGAGTTCAGGTCACATGTGTGATGCTACTGTTCTTCTCCAGCAGCTCCAATAGAACCGTCAGCATTGATCAGGATTCTACTGACGCATCCACCTCAGGTTCTGCCACCACCAGTGGCTCCTACCGCCTCAAGTAAGCTGCTATCCATCAAAGCTCTCAAACCTGACGGAGAAAGGGCCTTGACCTGCTGTCTCTGACCTCTGTGTTCGCAGGAGAAGAGTGGGCAGCAAGAAGAGAAAGTTACCCAGCAACAGCTACAGCCAATGGGCCAATCGCAGTGAGGCAGACGAGGAGCCCACTGAGACCGCCGAGGAGCAAGCTGCTGCTCCTGACACTCACCTGAACACGGAGCTGCCACACATTCTGTCAGATCCCTCCCACATCCCATCAGACTCCTCCCTCCTCCATTCCTCCATCTCCTCATACTTTGGCAGACTGAGCAGCGGGGAGAGGTACCAGGTGCTGGCTCGCCGTGTCACTCCTCAGGGGACGGTCCAGTACCTTCTCGAGTGGGAGGGAACTACACCCTTTTAGGACTTTAACTAGTCACCTCATATAGACTGTTCGAGCCTTTGGTTCCTCTGCTTCCACACCAGTCCTGCTCAGCTGCTCATCGTCAGGTGTACTGTGACAGCTACTTGTCTGCTCACCTGTTCATCTCTGTTTTTCTATTGATCTTACTGAAAGTGCTGCAAATCTAAACTTGACACAGATGTTTTGCTGCAAAAGTGAGCACTTAACCCCTCTCAGGTGTGACAGATCACCGCTGTGTCCCGGTGAAACACCTGAATGATCTGCATTCCTGTGTCCTTGCGGCTCGACGGCTGATGTGGATGTAGATGGTATCAAAGCTGCTCTCAAACCTGTGAAAACAGTATTTAGTGGAACCAGCAGTCATCGTTTAGCCAAAGAAGCAGTCTGAAGTGAAGCGCAGCTCTGAGTATTTTATGGTATTGGTGTTCTCGGGAACTGAACTTCTGCTTTGTTCTCTTTGAGGCGCCGTTTTGGTTTTACGGTCTGTTAAGCTGTCGCTCATACTGTTGCTTGTATTGCACCCCCCCCCCACCCCCACCCCCACCCTGCTGTCAAACAGCAAACTTAGCCTCCCGTGTTCAGTGTGTCCGCGTTCTCTCTCCTGTTCTGGACGTCTTGGTTCAGTTCTGTTACGTTTGAACAGAGAGCCCTGTGTCACATGCTTGCCTGTGGTGCCAGAGTTGATAGGGTTGACAGAGGAGGTCAGGGTTCAAGGTCATCGGGCCGCCAACGGTCTGTCACCCACCTGAAGCTGTCAGTGTTTGGTTTGGCAGAATCAACCGGTACCTCTGCGTGCCCCCAGCCTCCTGCGCCGCACACACAACCATTATCTATGCAAACACCAGAAAGGATTATTCCAGCTGATAATTATTCTCAATGAAGGTTAGCTCAAAGCTAACAAAAACCTTTGTTTTGAATGAAAAGTGCTAACAGTGCTAACAGTCTTTGAGACCTTAAACTTTCACTGTGTCACTTTAATGCTGTGGCTCCTCCCGCTGCCATGGTAACCCTGCTCTACTCCCATTCTTCTCCCATTGGCCTGTTTGAATGGTTGTTGTGATCACATGACTGCATGTTTATCTTTTGTACGAGCAGCTGACAACCAGCTTTTGGAATAAAAAAGAATCTGACCATTGACCTCTCTGTGTTTGTGTTTCTGTGAGGAACAGTGCTGGAAGCTAGACTGAGGTCTTCAGAGGATCTGGGCCTACTTTAAGGGTCCAGGTCGAGCCTTAGGTGCCATGGGGTATAGGTCCTGGAAAGTACAAGACGTGTGTGTGGGTGTGGGTGTGTGTGTGTGTGTGTGAGAGAGTCAGTGAGAGTGCAACAAGTGATAATCTGTTAATCCCATTAAGGTGTTAAACAGCACATGAAGAAGAAGAGTCAGAACTTGTGTGTTCCTGCTGCACGGAGGGTCTGCGCAGACAGACGGACACCTGCAAAGAACGTGAGATCTACGCTGTCGGAGCACAGTGAGTTAACAGCGGTCTGTCTGCAGCATGAGCTCATGGTATTTTACAGTGTTGGGGGGTTAGCAGATTGCTAGAGTATGTTTTCATCATGGGCAGGCTCATTATTGACAGTTGCAGGATCATAATGTGCCATGTGTCAGGCGTGCATCCTGCTCTTTTCTGTTGTCCTGCCACCTGTCTGCTAGCTGTTGTCGTGCTGCCTGTTTCTCTGCACCCGTCTTTTCACTGCTCCTCTTGCTGTACCTGCAGGTGTGGCCGTGTGTCTTCACCTCAGGACATCCCATCCCCATGGAGCAGCTGGTTAAACACCTGTCCAGGTGTCAGCACCTGGGCTGGATGAATGTGATTGGTAAGGCAGCAAGTGGAGGGGAAAATCATTCTCTGATTTCTGATTGTTGTTGTACATGATGACATTGCCGGTTAGAACTTTCTGCGTCTGGTAAAGAACGACTGATAAGGGGCACCTTGCATTATTCATCTAACTGAAGAGTTTAGGACTAATGCACAAAAAGGCAGTTTTCATGTCATCCCGGTTACGAAACATCAATTTCTTCCACAGCATTTTGTTGCTCAGGCCTGGCATCCTGTTTCCAAGGCAAAACCTGAGTTTGTAAAAGAGGAATGTTTTTTTGACCCAGGTGAAAAGGAAACTCCAAAACTTGAACATCACATTGGCCAGTGTTTGAATCACAGCAGAACACAGACGACAGCATATGTTCAAATAGAGAAATGTCCAGCTGCTCTGAACAGCGTGAGCTCATTTCCAGTGAATGCTGTTGGTTGTACTTGGATGGGGGCATTGCATCTTCCATCCACCCATTTTGCTGTAACCTGTCCCAGCCACTGTTGGGGGAAGACAAGGTTCACCCTGGACTGTTCATCAGCGCCACACTTACATTCACACTCAAGGGACAAATTAGAATAATCGGTTAACTTAGAAAGCATGTTTTATGGACTGTGGGAGGAAGCTGGAGAAAACTGGCTGGGATTTGAACCAGGGCCTTCTCACTGAGAGGGAAAAGTGCTAACCACTACTGCACCATGCAACCCAGATGTAGCCTTTTCTCTTAAAAAATAGCTAAAGTCCATTTCAGGAAAGGTCTCGAGGGTGTTTCAGCAGGATGACGCTTGCAGCAGCGTCACAGCTTCCCCCTGAAGCGGTCTGACTGACCAGCTGCAGGCCAGATCTTCCAGGTCTTTCAGCCACAGAGAACACCTGGAGCTTCATCGAAGGAAACATGGGTCAAAGAGGAGGACCACCAGAGACCCTTATTCCAAAAGTCAAAATGTTGATGTCCAAATGAAAATGATTTTAAAAAGAGAATATTCTGCTGCCCAGTCACCACTGTAACTGTGCTCTTGTCCACCATTTCTGAGACACATTTGAAGTGAGCTCAGAGGAGGACAGTCTAAACACTCGGAAGTCCTCTCTGTTCTGTTGTGTGTGAACTATTGTCTGCTGGTTGAACGTCTTTCATCCAATTTCATTTTTAAGTCTTTGGATTTACTCATAGAGCGAACAAAGTGGCTTCAACAGTCTGAGGCAGAATTTAGTTCTGTGTCAGATCAGTGACGAGTCACAGAACTCTTCAATCACTTCAGACCAAATTTCATTAAAAGAAAGACAGAATTTAAAGAAATTGAAAGAGCTCAGCCTTTCAGCCTCAACTAAAAAAAAGGCTACCAAATAAAAGCTTGTTAAAACTATTCAACCCAACTTTTTTTGAAAGCATTGAAAAATACCCAAGTTGTGAGAAAGTTGTTTGCTGGAGTTGTGAGATGTGAGCAACACAGCTATGTTCAATAAGGAAAAATAAATAAAACGACTAATGCTAATAATGCTAATGCTAATAATAATTAGATCATAATAAGGTTGAAAATAATTCGTCCTGGACTTGGTTACTAGTTAGGTAACTTTGGTAATTAGTTAGCTAGTTAGGTTACTGGCTATTTTGGCGACTTGTTAGTTTGTTGGTTGGCTATGTGACTGGTTAGTTAGTTAATTCGTTTGTTGACTGGTTAGGTGGCTAGTTAGTTTGTTAACTTGCTAGTTTGTCAGTTAGTGAAAAACTAGTTAATTTTATATAGTTAGTTAGGTAACAAGTTAGTTAAACTAGTCATATAGTTCATTAAGTAGTGTTAACTAGTAATCAGTTTAGTGAGTTGGTTGGTTTGTTGGTGTGTTATGTAGCTACTTGGTCACCATTAGTAACTAGCTAAATATTTGGTTATGTCACTAGTTAGATTACTAGTTACTAGATTACTTGTCCAAGCCTGTTTCATTAGTTTTTTTTTTTTTTTAATAATTCTGTTAATCAGCAATTCAAAAGTGATGGCTGATTTTGATTATTTAATTTTCAAAAAATGTTTATTTATTGTTACTTTTGTAAGTTTCAAGTGATTTCAGTGAGAATTGTGGGTTTTTCCTTCTTTAACTGTGGGGTACCAACAATTTTGTCCACGTGTGTAGTTGGTTAGTTAACTAGTCATCAAAGCTCAATTTTAGAGATCATCATCACATGTGCAAGTGCATAGTGTAAAAGATGTAATAAAGCTTTGAGAGAATCAGATGTTAATATTTATTTATCATTCATTCATCTTCTTAAACGTTGATCCCTTTCGGGGTCTGGGGTTGCCGGAGCTTAACCCGGCTACTCATGGGTGAAGGCAGGGGTTACCCCTGGAGAGGTCACCAGTGTGTTGCCGGGGTACCAATCAGACACCCATACACACTCTCATCCACACCTAGAGACAATTTAGAGTGACCAATTAACCTATGAAACATGTTTTTTGAGGGTGGGAGGAAGCCAGAGTCCACAGAGTAAACCCACGCATGTACGGGGAGAACATGCAAACTCCACACAGAAAGGTCCCCCATTGAGGACACACTTTCAATTCCCCCAGCCAGGACTTGAACTGGGAACCTTCTTGCTGTGAGGCAAGAGCGTTAATCACTGGACTACCGTGCAGCCTAGACAATCCTTTTTATGAGTGTTTTACATTGTAAATCGGTCAGATTGAACATGAACAGATTAACATTGTTCCAGAATTTTGGATTCTTAAGTTTCTGAGGTCTCCAGCAGAACTCCTCAATGGAGGTCAGGTTCAAACTGTCATGGTGACCATGAAACAAGGATGTAAGTAAAGATCAAACCACAAGTACCAATACATTGTTATGGAAGCCTTTCTGATGTCCCTATTTATTACATTTACCGTTATGGCCAGAAGATGTTCATGTGTGCGATCACAGCAGCGTGATCACATGCACTGCTGTGTGGAATCACAACGCTGTGATGCTCTAATGTCACAGAGCTAAAGAGTGCCTCCATCCATTGGCTGTCCTGCGGACGGAAGGCGGAGCCTGACGTCTGGACCAAGATGTTCTGCATTCTGACGAACTCCCAGCTCCTGATGCTGGACGACCTGGAGGTGTGAGCACACACACAGACACATATGTAGATCTCTGGCTGACAGCTACAATGATGTTGTCCTCTCACAGTATTTAGTTTGTTTGGACCTCATCCTCAGAGAACTCAGAACCGTTTATGCTCTGATATGCAGAACTGTTGAGTGAGCAGGAACATTCCTGGTTTGTTCAGACAGCATTCCTTCATGGAAATGTGTTGAATCTTTAGGATCCACTTCCAAAACAAAGGACATTGTGTTTATCTGAGCAGCAGATTTTTCACATCAGCCTTGAAAATAGGAACAGAATTGAGAGGATTGGATTCTGTATGATAACGGCGCTTCAGTGCAACAAAAGAACTACCACATGATCTTTGGGAGGTCTGCACACCAAAGCAGAAGAAATTCCCCAAAGTGTTTTTGTCCCTTTGAGATTCTCTGTTCAAAAATCTCTCAGAAAAACTGAAAACATTCACTGTCTTTCTGAAATTGATGCTCCCCGTC
The DNA here is from genome assembly GCA_014656515.1 of Oryzias celebensis. Taxonomy (NCBI): domain Eukaryota; kingdom Metazoa; phylum Chordata; class Actinopteri; order Beloniformes; family Adrianichthyidae; genus Oryzias; species Oryzias celebensis. The sequence continues at coordinate 6,015,691 of BNCR01000009.1, read as the reverse complement.
AGAGCAGAGGGTCTGAGCGTCCTCTTCATCATCTTCTTCAGGTTCATCCTTTGCTGCTTGCTGAGAAGGCGGAGACTTGCACTGTTTGGTTGCTAAGATACACCCTGCACGTGACCTCAGCCCCGCATCTCCCCGCCCACAAAGGTGAGGAGAACTAGTTCAGACTTTCTGAAGTAGTCACAGAGTTGTACAGACAGGCAGACATTTAGTGAGACACAGACGGACAGACAGATATCCAGGATATTTGGATGCACAATGGACACAGACTTTGAGGACGGTAAGAGAAAAACTGGACTTACTTTGTTTGCAGGCGCAGTAGAGATCAGACCCACTGCTTAATCTTGACATGTCACAAAAATAATCTCATAATCTTACAGCTGAGGTTAGTCGCGATGATAAAACAGACGGTCTAACTGGTCAGCAGCCAACCAAGAGTGAATGTAGTCACTCAGATGACCTGTATTGGGGTCATGGGTCAGTTTGACCTCAGTATGAGGTCCTGAAAGTGTCCTAGTGTAGTTTGGTTCCGGGAGCTTCAGACCAGCAGCAAAAACAAAACTCCCCATCGATCACGTTTGTCCATTGACAGCAGCTCATCTTTGGCTGTCTGTTTAAACTGGAGTCAAACAGAGAAGCCTCTTACATTTCTCAAAAGCGCCGGAAAGCGTCACAGTATTACACAGATCTTGCAGTTTGGTATTTTGGCAGTTTTGGTCTTTTGAAATGAGACTGCTTAACTGAGTCTGAGCCTGTCAGTTTCCATCAGCAGAATTGGAGAGTTCAGCTCGCACGCTGCTTCCGCACGCTGCTTCCGCACGCTGCTTCCGCACGCTGCTTCCGCTCGCTGCTTCCGCTCGCTGCTTCCGCACGCTGCTTCCGCACGCTGCTTCCGCACGCTGCTTCCGCACGCTGCTTCCGCTCGCTGCTTCCGCACGCTGCTTCCGCACGCTGCTTCCGCTCGCTGCTTCCGCACGCTGATTCCGCTCGCTGCTTCCGCACGCTGCTTCCGCACGCTGCTTCCGCACGCTGCTTCCGCACGCTGCTTCCGCACGCTGCTTCCGCTCGCTGCTTCCGCACGCTGCTTCCGCACGCTGCTTCCGCACGCTGCTTCCGCTCGCTGCTTCCGCTCGCTGCTTCCGCACGCTGCTTCAGCTCACCTCTGTCTGCCTCTTTGGAAAAAAGTTCTTCTTGGAGCAGGTTAGCAACAGAAAACTGCGAGGGGAAATCTGGCCATCTAGCAAAGCTATTTTCTTTTACTAAATCGACCATTTTAAACATCATACATGCATAGCGGTGTAGTGGTAGGCACACTTGTCCCGCTGTGGGAAGCCCCTGGTTTAAATCCCTGCTAAGTTCTTTCTGTGTGGAGTTAGCATGTTCTCCCCTTGCATGCATGGATTTTCTCTGAGCACTCGGGCTTCCTCCCACCGTCCAAAAACATGCTTCATAGGTGAATTGGTTACTCTAAAGTGTCTCTAGGTGTGAATGCGAGTGTGTATGGGTGTGTGATTGTGGCCCTGCAACAGACAGGTGACCGGTCCAGACTGGATTCTCTCAGCTACACTTTCACTTGAGCTGTAAAGTTTGGTCAGGGGAGCAAAATGACTATGTCTGAACAGTCTTTTATTCAGAAAAATATTTTGCTTTTGAAAATCAACTGGATTCTCTCTATTCAATTTGAGTCACTTGAGCGCTAAAGGCAGTCCGGGGTAGTACAACACAAGAACAGTATTATGTGGAACCTTTCTTTGCAAATGAGATACTTGCAAGAACAGACAGAAGAACAGGATTCAACTTGAAGACAAAAGATTTTGTGCTCAAGACAAAAGCTCATCCATTCAGATGCACATTTCACATGAGTTGTGAATCCAATTCATGCAAGTACCTCCATGAAAAAAGAAAAGAGGATCAGTGCTGCAGCGGGTGGGGGGTGGAGCCGTGTGGCGCGTGCAGACAATAGCTGCACGCTGGGGGGGTGATGGTCAAATCTATTGTCAGAACTGTTTATTATGAAGTTTAAAGCACGTCATTATTCAAGTATAATGTTTCTTTTTTCTGGATGGGGTAAAATCCTTATTGGTTGACTGGTCCTCACCCAAAAAGAGGTTGGGGAACACTGTTCTAGCACATTGGTATGCAGAACAAAATATGTAGGATCAATGGGATAAACTGGTTTAAGAGCCTTTTAAGATCAGCAATGGGGTGAGATACCGGAGTATTATTTTACCTATTTAACTTGTATTTGGATGAATTGACTCTATGAAAGGAGCTGTGTACCCACTGGCGATCAGCAGGACCATAACCTTCCCAGTCCACGAGGGACTGAATGCCTCGACCGACTCTCCTGGAGGCAAGGACTTGACGGGCAGTGAAGGAAGCACCTCCATCCACAAAACGAGGTGCAGGAGGGGAAATAGGGGCAGGTTGGAGGGGAGAGTCTCTCACAGGCTTCAGCTTGCGAGCGTGGAACACAGATGGATGCGCAGGGTGCGAGGCAGTTCCAACTTGACAGCCACAGGGTTGATAATCTTGACGATGGGGTTGGGGCCGATGTAACGAGGCTTTAGCTTCCTCTGAACCCCTTTCAGAGGCACGTCAGTGATGGAGAGCCAGACTTTATCTCCCAAACTGTACTCAGGAGCGGCTGGCCACAGCAGTGAATTGTTCCTGATACTGCAACAGCTGTAAACAGAAACCCCTCCAGGTATGCCGGCACCTCCTCACAAAAGCTGCTGCACTGCACTGTAAGCAGCTTGTTCTTGGTGCGGAAAGAGAGGTGGCTGATACCCGTATGCTGCCTTGAATGGGGAAAACCCTGTGGAGTTCACCAGAGAATTGTGAGATTAGTCTACCCAGGGGAGCTGGGTAGACCAAGTGCTGAGGTTCTTGCCACACATAGCCCACAATGTGGTCTCTAGGTCCTGGTTAGAGCGCGCTACCTGGCCGTTGGTCTGGGGATGGAAACCGGAACTTAGACTGACCTTGAGCCCGAGGAGTTTACAGAACTCCAACCAGAGGGAAGAAATGAACCCGGGTCCTCGATCCGAAGTTATGCTCTGGGGGAGTCCATGGAGTCGAAACCCATGCATGGTCACCAACGCAGCCAGTTCTTTAGCTGAAGGTAACTTCCGCAGGGATACAGCATGAACCAGTTTAGAGAACCTGTCAACTATCGTCAGGATGGCTGTGTTATCTCTAGAACTGGGCAGTCCAGTGATGAAGTCCATGGCTATGTGGGGACCAAGGTCTGGAGGACACAGGTAGAGGCTGTGGGAGACCTGTAGGAGCAGTCCTGGGAGTCTTAACACTGGCACACACAGGACACGAAGAGACAAAGGCCCTTATGTGGTAGGCCAAAATTGTTAAGCCACTAAAAAAACAGTCCTCGTAACACCTGGATGTCACACCAAGCAGAAAGAATGACCCAACTTCAGCACTCAAGGATGAAGAGTGGTAGGTACAAACATGCGGTCGACAGAACACTGGCAGTCAGGGACAGCAGCCTTGATCATGTGTTCCAACAACCAATGGGAAGCCCCCAGCACAAGATTGGAGGGTATGATGCTGTCCACCATAGCTGAGCCCTCGACCTCCTCCTCCCGCTGGAACTGTCGTGATAGAGCATCGGATTTGATGTTCCTGCTTCGTGGTCGGTACGAGAGGGTGAAGTTAAATCTATTAAAATAATATGTCCCACCGAGCCTGGTGAGAGTTAAGACACTTGGCAGCCCGTATGTACTCCAGGTTCTTATGGTCAGTCCACACCAAAAACAGTAGCTCAGCCCCCTCCAACCAGTGATGCCACTTCTCCAATGTCTTCTTGACAGCCAACAGCTCTCTGTTCCCTATGTCATAGTTTCTCTCTACAGGAGTGAACTTGCAGGAGAAATACGCATAGGGATGGACTTTGTGTATCAGACGCCCTCTTGAGACAAGACAGCCCCCACCCCAGACTCAGGGCATCCACCTCTACAATGAATTTTTTGGCAGGGTCAGGTTGAGTCAGATTAGAGGCTGAAGAGAAACGTCTTTTCAGCTCAGTAAATGCCTTATCTGCCCCTGTCTCCCAGACAAAGCATACCTTCGCTGAAGTAACCCTTTGAAGTGGTGCAGCCACGCCACTGAAACCCCAAGAAACGCTGGAGTTGCTTGCGACCACCAAGAACTCGAGAACAACCTTGACTTTAGTGCTGTCTATCTGCACGCTCCCAGGGGAAACCACATGACCAAGAAACCGGACTTCTTGGCCTTACAGAACACCTGGTTCTCTATAAGGCGCCGCAGAACGGCTTTGACGTGCTGCATATGGACGTCAAGATCTGGAGTAAAAAGCAAAATATTCTCGGTTGCAGATTTAATGATAGGCACTCCGGAGGTCCAGTTTAGTGAAGACTTCTGCCCCCTGAAACAAATCAAAGGCAGTCTGCAAAAGAGGAAAAGGGTAGTTGTTCCGAACGGTGATGTTATTCAGTCTTCTGTAATAAATACAAGGCTTTATTTAGCCTGTTCCTTGCTGAACACAGCATCAAGATCATGGTAGACAGGAAGGACTTTGCTGAGATCCAGGGGTTCAGTGAGTTACCGTAATCTTGGTAGATGATCTTGAGGGTGGTGAAAATGTGGCGGCACGGCTCACCAGTTCCATCCTTGCTGGTGAGCTCTGGCGTTTTTCCGGGCAATGGCGGACAAAATGCCCAGATTGTCCACAGTATAAACACAGTCTCTCTGCTATATGCCTATGCCTAACCATCTAACCCACTAACCAAACAACCGACCAACCGACCAACCGACTAACCGACTAACTGACTAACTAACTGACTAATGAACTATCTATCATACTTCTATTCTTCTTGTCATTTCAACTACCAAAGAAACAATTTTTGTCAAACCTTTAAAAAAACATTGCTTTAAGATAATGTGATTATGTATAGTTTGTTAAACAGGAATTTTTCAACAACAGAACCACTTGTTAAAATCAGATAAAGGACTTAAGTCAAAACACTGAATACACATCAAAGTTTACGTAACGTTTTGAGTCATTTGTTGGTTTCATGGATGTGTATCACCATTATACCATTGACTGTGAATTTTCAGTCAATGGTTGGTTTATAGTGGCATCAGCTTCTTGCACCTGCAAAACTCTACCAGCAGATGGGGTTGTTTCCTGACCTTTAATGTTCTTGAATCTCAAAAGCAGGCCTGTCTGCTGCTGAGAACAAAACTCTCATGTTCACAGTTAAAAGGGTGTGTGTCCTTGTGCTTCAGTTTGTTTGCGTGTTCTTACATGTGTGTTTGTGTTTACTTCAGTGTGTCCACCTGTGTGTGACTTTTTCTGTGTTTAACTTTGTGTTTGTGTGCATCTATGTGAATGTGAATACCTTTGCATGTATGTTGTGTGTACACCTTTGCATATTTGCTTGTGTCTGTGTTTGTACCTTTGCTTGTGTCTCTGTACCTTTTTATGTATGTGTGTGTGTACCTGTGCATGTGTGTGTGAAATGCATTGCACAGATCTGCAGCAAAATCTGTAAACACAACAGGGAATAACATGGAATTCTGAACAAAACAAAGGAATGGCCGGTCACTAATAGACACTGGTATCCAATAAAAGCTGGGTCTAACAGGTTTTAGTTGTAATAGATGCCTGTCCCTAATAGTGGCCGGGCTCCTTTAAGAACCCACACCTCCCTGTGGGTGTGGTACTGTGGTACAGGCAGAGGATGGGGGCTGGATGTCTGTGACAACATTTTGGCTCATTCCATTTTGTGGAAACTTTTTGTGGTGGAATATGCCAAAGAACATTCTGGTGAGGAATCTGAACCACATTTTGTGATGAATCCTAAACATATCAGAGAGTGGTGCAAGCAGATGGACGAAGGAGTGAAGGAGCAAGACTGCTGCAGAAAAAAAAGGAAAACCAAACCCATTTCCTGGTGTTAATAGTGGATCAATCCCTGGATTCTCCTGAACCTGATTCATCTTCTTACCCCTCTGGATCCCTTTCGGGGCAGCAAGATTTCTGGAGCCGTCCAGTCTGCTGCTGTTGGACGAAGGCGGTACACTTTAGAGCTGGAGCTTGCTATGCCGCTACAGGGGAGGAGCTGGCAGCCAGACAAGACATTGCGGCGAAGGATGGTAAAGCAGTCTCCTCGGGCCTCTTGAATTTTAGTTTCATTGACGCCTCAAAAAAGGTACCCTTTTCTATTCTTCGGGTTAATGCGGTACAGAAAGCCATCAAACTCCGTGAGGAAGAGGAAACACCGGGAAGCACCCGTTCAGACACAGTGTAGAGAAGCTCTCAGTAGCTTTTAGGAAATTCTAAATGTTTTCATGAACCCAAACATTGAAACATGATCACTGATGTTTTTGTGGAGCTTTTCAAAATAAATCAACCTGATCTCTTAACATCATCCATGTCTTTCATGCATAGTAAACGAGATAAACACATACATCGCTCCATGTAGCTAACTGCTAAAAATATTAGCTGCTATCTCCATGTTGCAACTGTGGGGTGAATCCTAAACAGCAGAGAGGCTGCATAAAGAAAAAGAAAAGGAACAAGTCTGGTTTCCTGGTGAGCAGAGAAAGCAGCAACAAATTAGAAGAACTGGTTTGAACATGGATTACTGAGCAAAGGAAAAGCTGCTCGTGTCTCCAGCAAAATGATCGGCATAAAAGCAAAACTAATTTTTGATACATAGATTGATGTTCACAGCCAGTGGGAATCAGAACAGAATAAAATGTTCTCATCTTTTCATAAATCCTGAAATGTTCATCTGTTAATTTTTGCATTTTGTGACAGACTTTCACTGCAAAATGAACCCATTAACCATCACCTTTCTGTCTGTGACGGAATAAACGCCGGTCTCCAATAGACGACGGTCTCTAAAAAATGTCGGGTCGGCCGACATTTTTTTAAAATAAACACCGCAGCTACTGTTGGAAGATATACGGTAGATTGAAATTAAACAGAATTTGGCAAAATATTACAAAAAGTCAGATATGAGAAAAACGGTGAAGGAAGATTTTATTGTAAACAAAAAGTTGAAAGCATTGTTAAATTCCAAACGAAACGTTTTCTATATTTTTTTTGCTTGTGATTTCTGATGACGTGTCATCTCTACAGCTGCTGCCTGCTGCAGGTTGTCATGACAATGCTTGACACCAGCAGTTGCCATGGTAGCAACAGCAGTGAGCAGAAAAGCACTGCTGTGAACTACAGGTACTCCCATGATGCACTTGATGTGTTCCAGATGGTGCGGACAGGCGACTGCGCAGACAGAGCATGCCCAGTGGTCCAGTCACAGACACGCCCACCACCAGAGTGACAGTGAGACCCCCCCCCCCCCCCACACACACACATACACCCCTCCCCCAAGAGCAGCCTGTGGTTTCCGTGGTAACAAGGGCTCAGCAGAATGGCTCCACCTGCAGGTGAGGTGTGACATCACAAGAGAGACAGGTTGTCAGATCAATGAGCAGCATCTCTTTCTGCACAGCCTCACGTGATCAGAAAGCATCTGTTCTTGGCCTTACTGTGGAATGAGGAGCTCAGCATCATATCCAAGTCCATACTACAGGCCAAACTCCATTCAGAAAAAGTCCATTTAAAGTCAGAGGTTCAGTAAAAAAACGGCTTCAGAGCATTTCTATGGTGGCAAAGTGTATCACAGAGAACATTGATAGACCTTGAAGTTCTTTTTAACACACATCTAGAAGCATCAGAGTTATCATCATTCATGTCTGATGCCATAATCCTGATCTGTTTTGTTTCTGTGGAAGACAATGACCTGGTTTGCTGACCTCCATTTCCTCCTGCTTCTCCTCAGGGTTTTCTGTCCCACAGACTGAAGCAGTCTCTGCGGCGCACCCGCTCTCAGCCCAAACTGTCCCGGCACAGAAGCCTGAAAACTGACTTGATCAACAGCACTGACACCAGGTAACTCCTGCTCAGGAGGAGCATCTTCGTCACCTCCTCAGCACCTCCACCATGATAGAAAACCAATGGTTTTTGTTGTGACAAACCTGTTGAACTTGAACAGAGCGGGTACAATGTAAAACCACAAGCAGGTCTAGCTTTTGGGTCTGATTTAACCCAGGTCCTTCGAGGTGGAACACCTCTGAGCTCCCTCTCACAGCTTGTTCTTTGCTTTGTGAGGGTGATGTGTGTGCTGACGGCTGCAGCAGCTCCGCCAACATGGAGGACATGTGAGAACGCAGATGTTCTTCAGCTGTGGAGAGCACCAGGCCCTCAAAGGCTCTGAGCTGCAGCTCTGTGGGACTTCTCGTAGAGCAGACATGTTCCACCAGAGGAGGGGCTGAACAAGGACACAAGGAGCAGGAAGAGGAGATGAGGGGAGGAAGTAGGGCAGCTTCACTGCAGGGGAGGGGTGACTGCTGACAGAGGGGGAGAGAGAGGCAGAGAGAGCCGTGGCTGCGATGCTTTGTAGCATCCACTAACAGACAGACAGACGGAGAGACAGACAGGTCCTCAGCCCTTCCAACAAACAGCATCAGGATTAGCAGCTTCTCCATCTTTCTCATCCTCCTGCTCCTGTTTGCAGCTGAGGGAGGACATAGCTTCATAATCCCCCTCCTCTCCTCTCCTCTCCTCTCCTCTCCTCCTCACTCAAAATGCTCGGTTAGTATCTCTGATCTCTGGCTCTCATTAAGCGTCTTTGTCATCTGAAAAGTCTATGCTGCAGTGTGTGTGTAGGTGTGTGTGAGAGAGACGGGGGTGCATATATGGTGGCGTCCGCCACCTCATTTGCATGTCCATGCATGCTGCGTTTCTCTGACCGTGTTTTGTGTGTGTGTGTGTGTGTTATTCAACCTGCAGTCTGCACACAGCTAGCCTGCTCTGTTAGCATGTAGCTTCACTGAACACACAGTTAGCCAGCATGTTAACCTGATAATGTTCACCAACATCAACACATATGCACATTAGCATTGCTAGCAGGAAGGAGCTTGTTTAGATGATGAGAAGGTGATGAGCTAACATCCATGGTTGTGTGTGTGTTGGTTTTGGGGGTTCTGGTTCTGCGTGATGATAGGAGGGATCCAGACCTGTCAGGGACCTGATCCCAGCCTGGATCAAAATGCCTTTCTTCACTTTCTGCTGGCTGCAGTTTTCCTGAAAGCTTCAGGTTCCTCCGATGTGTTCTGATGGTTTCACACATCAATCTGCTGTGCTATGTTGCATAGGAACAACAACAATCTCATGGTCACTAAATGCCTCATCATCTGCCTTTTATGTTGCTGAAGCAGTCACAAGCTTTCTCTGCTTCCTCTCTGAACCTTCGGGTCTGTGGGCTGGAACTCACTCAAAGCTTCCATTGCAGCTTCAGCTGAACTCTGTTTCAGCGATAAAAGTGAAAAGCAGGCCAGAGTCCATCAGAAACTTCTTGAGCTAGTGAAAAGGAGGATGAAGATGGCCTCCAGTGATAGTCCTGGTTTGTGATTCTCTGTTTTGACCTGTGGAGGCTGCACTGGCAAAGACATCAGCTGAAAACAGGCACCTCCATTCTGAATGTCAGCTTTCAGGTGAACATCTATCTTGTTCATGATCAAGATCAATGCTGGTGTATGAATGACTGGGTTTCCAGTTAGCTTTAGATGAAAGACTGTGTTGGCATTGAAGAAGCTGATCCTGAATTCAGACTCATACCCCGAAAGCAGCTGTATCAGCACAAACCAGCAGCTGCTCCAACACCAGTCAGCGTTAGCCTGTTGTGGTCAAAGTGCTCAGCTGTTTATTGGTTATGAGCTGTGACGGGACTGGGACGATGCACACAGAGATGGTAAAAGTGAATGTCAGTCTTAGTCTTATTAGCAAATTATCTTATAACATTATAATGATCTTATTAATGTTATTAGATAGAATTAGTCTTATTTAGGTTTTCACAACCATGCAGCTGGTTTTTCAACATTTTCTGCATGGTGTTCGAAAGTGTGCTTTGGTGCTAATCCCCACAGATAAAACTGAAGTAATGAATGGACAGATGATGAAGCCGTCTGATACCTGGTAACAACCCGTGATATTAGCTGGGTAAGACTGAACCACTCAACTTTTCTGAGTAAGACCAGACAAAGGAAAAATCATTGCTTTTGTCATTGCTGATGCATTCAGTCTGTGTGCGTGTTCTTGTAGTTAAAACTATGTTTCTAAAATTCAACAATAGGAAAATCGGATTTCCTGTTTATCCAGAGTGTATGATGACTTGAAGTGATGACTCTGCATTGTTCTGTGCTCACTGCAAAAGTGAAAGTCAATTAGAGCATGGCAGCATTTGCTGACTGGTTAGCTTGGTGCAAGGTTTATCAGTATTTCCAACAAATAATAAATTATATTTTTGCTTTTATCTGTAGATTAATTTGTTTGAACTGTTTTGGTATTTACAATGTATGAGGTTTTTTTTTTTTTTTTTTTTAATATGTCAATCTGCACTGATCTGCCACTGTTTGACTACTACTTCAAAGGTCGTTTAAAAGGGAAGTATCTGAAGCCAGGTCAGTTTACAAAGTAACCACCACATTGCAAATTCCACAAGTAAGAACATTCCCATTTACTCCAATCTAAAACTGTCTGACTTTACAGCAAAAAGTTGGAGTTTGGTTTCAAACACTTTCTTCGAGTTCTTGCACAAATTGAATGTGTTTAATGCATTGTTCTCATTTATATATAAAAATTCCCTTGGATAGTGTCTTCTACGCTCACTAGTCCTCGGCCTCCCTCCTAGCGGCTAACATACAGTCTCAGGGTGCTGGATTTGGGGTGGAATCTCCATGTATGGTGAGAAGCTTTTGTGTCCTAACATCTGTGGTCTGTATTTCTTCCTTTGGCCATCTCATTATTCCTGCAGGATATCTGATGACTGGCAGTAACTGTTTATTGCTCAGGTCTTGTTCTTGCCATTGAGTTGGCTCCTAAGGACTTGCCTTACTCTTTGGAAGTATTTGGCTGTTGCGGTTTTCCTTTGTGCCTGCTCCAGGTTGCCATTTGCCTGTAGAATTCCAAGGTTCTTGTAACTGTCCTCATTGTCTGCTATTGTTGGGAGTGAGACCCCTTCAGTGTGGACTTCCTTGCCTCTCTTTGTCACCATCTGACTGCATTTCTCAAGCCCGAATGACATCCCAATGTTAGTACTGTAGATCCTGGTGGTGTGGATCAGGGAGTCAATGTTACGCTTGCTCTTAGTGTATAGCTTGATGTCATCTATGTAGAGGAGGAGACTGATGGTTGCCCCATTCCTGAGTCAGTATCCATAGCCAGTCTTGTTGATTATTTGGCTGAGGGGAGGCTGTTGAAGGTTTTGGATTCAAATTAGGGGTGAAACAGATCACAAAACTCACGGTTCAGATCATGTCATGGTTTTAGGGTCAGGGTTTGGATCATTTTTCGAATCAGTAAAAAGGAAAAAAACAACAGATAAAAACAAAAGATAAAAGCTTGGAACATTTTTTTGAAAAGCTCTAAAACATTAGTTTAAACAAATATTTAAAGTACTTCAAAGCATAAATACGACACGTGTGTCATGTGTGTATGCTGCTGCTCCTTTCAAACATAAAAGGTAACTGAAAAGATCTTTTTTTAATTAAGGAAAAAGCTCAAACAAGCAAAAAAAGGAAAGACAAACAGAAAGGTGAGAGATACCTCATAAAAAGACAATAAATATTCAAATGGAAGAGGATGTGGAGGACGGTCACTCAGTATGCTAACTGAAGAGATGGCAAAAGTAACTGAACAGCTAACTAAACTCACGGAACTTGTGAGTGAAGTTAAGCAACTACAGACCATGATTACCAAAAAATGACAGAACAATCTGGGATCTGGAGAAGAAAATTGACTATCTTGAATGATACACCAGAATGGAAGATTCTGGAATGGAACCCTCGCTCATGTGCTAAAGCTGCTACAGATGGCAGGAATGTTACTGAGGACGCAGCGCCTGAAGATCCACAGACCCTAGATAGGAAAGTTCTGCATTTTGTTGCTGAAAAGGATATACATCTGGATGGAGGAAATGTTGAAGCTTGCCACACTCTTCCGCGCAGGGACAAAGCAAAGCCTGCGATCATCCTTTGGTGTGAAAATCGTAAACATAAAATGGACCTTGTGTGGCAAGAGAAAAACTAAAGGGATCTGACGTCTATGTGAATGAGCATCTTACAATGAAAACAGCAGAAATGGCTTGAGAAGCTCGCAGCCTTAAGAAGATTCAACAGGATGAGAGCGACGTGGAGCAGGAACGTTTATACTCAGATGAATGGATCCACACCAGAGCAAACTAAAGTTTTACTGGTGAGAGATCTCAAAGACATTGAACAGTTTAAGTAAGAGAGATTATGACCATTTTCAGACAAGTTTGATCATTGTCTTGCTGAGAGGAAGGAAATGTACTGTTCATGGCTGAACCAGAAATTATAAACTGAACTGGGATGTTCTGGACAAAATGCAAAAGAGAAGTAAATGGATTATGGATTATATACTGTTAGATAGAGGAAATGTAACCTGGATATTCTTATCTTTATGTGTTCTGGACTTACACGTATTATCCATGAATCATTTTAGTGGGAAAGGGAACAAAAGTGAAATGAAAGTGATTCTTTCAAAATGAATGAATAATCATCATGAATGGATTTAAAGACTTTTGAAGGGACAGAATATATGAGCATGGGTTGGTTTAGAACATAGACCCTGACATAAATGTTTTTCCTTGTATTAATGATGGTTTTCATTATTATAGTCAACATGAATTTAATAAGCATGTTCAAATATCAAATAAGTTATCAATCATCCATTTTAATGCCAGAAGCCTCTATGCTCACTTTTAAATTATTAAGGATTATCTACAGTCTTTCTCAGAGCCATTTTTTTATTGTAGCATCACAGAATCTCGGCTTAAAACTGGAAGAGGAATGGACTTTCATCTTGATGGTACTGATCTTATAAATGTCATCAGGAATAACAAAGCTGAAAGAGGTGTAGCACTCTTTCTGGATAAAAGACTCAATTACAAACTTGTGAAATATTTGACAACTGTTATTGATAATTTGCTTGAATGATTAACCATTGAAATTTGTAATGACAAGAAAAAGAAGATAATTGTTGCATTTCTAGAGCACCTTGAACTAATATTGACTCCTCAAGTATGGATGGAGTGTTTTTCTTAATTTACAAAACAAAACTGTTTTCGTATGTGGTGACTTTAACACTGATTCACTAAATCCACATAGACACAAACCAACAGATGGTTTTTTAAATGCAATGTACCGTATGAGTTTGTTCCCAGAGATTACTAGACCCACAGACCCACCCGTTACTAGAATCACCAGCAGAGGTGTTTTGCTGATTGATAATATTTGTTCCAACATTACTAAGAGTAAAATAAGTATCAATGATATTTCTGATTATTTACCTGTTTTTATTTACTTTGACTATAATTATGAGGCCAAAAAAATCAACTTCATATCGTCTACATAAGACAATTAGAACTGAAGACTTCATACACAAACTTAGGGAAGATTTAATGGCACAGAACTGTGATGTATTTTTAGAAAAAAGGAATGTGGATGATACCTATGAGTTGTTTTTGAGAATGTTTAAAAGCTTGAATGACAAAAATTGTCCAGTCAAAGAATGCACTACCAAACTGAAATATTTCAACTGTCCGTGGATAACAAAAGGTATACAAGATGCCCATAAAAAGAGAACTGTCTTTATTTAAAAAAAAAAGGTAAGATGTAGAAGTAAAGTTGTAAAACAGGTTATCGAAAAGATCATAATACCATTAAAATATATTTTCAATCTGTCATTTCAGGCTGGCTCTTTTCCAGATTTAATGAAAATAGCAACAGTTTTACCACTGTCCAAAAACATGGGAACAAACATCACTTCCCCAACTACAGGCCCTTCTCACTACTTCCTCAATTCTCCAAGATACACATTTATAGCAAAACACATCATGCTTTCAGACAGCCAGTATGGATTTAGAGCCAACATGTCAACATCATTGGCAAAAATAAAAGTCATCGAAGGAATTAGCAATGCTTTGGAGCAAAAATAAATCACAATTGGAATTTTCATTGATTTAAAAAAAGCATTTGACACAACTGGTCATAATTTATTATTTCATAAACTGGAAAAAAATGGATTCAGAGGCTTAGTACTACAATAGATTAAAAGTGACTTAACAGACAGACGGAAATATGTCCAGCTGGGTGATGTTTGTTCCTCTGAAATAAACATAAGTTGTGGTGTCTCGCAAGGGTAAGTTTAAGCCCCTAAACTGTTCAGATTGTTTATTAATGACCTTTGTTTTGTATGTTAAGCACTGAAGATGGTTATGTTTGCAGATGACACAAATATCTTTTGTTCTGATGAAAATGTACATGAGTTGTTGGCTTTAGTTATTAAAGAAATTTAAAACATGAAAGCGTGGTTTGATAGAAATATTCTGGCTTAGAATATTAGAAAACTCTTAGAAAATTCTAGATAAAACAAAAATGGTGGTATTGCAAATACCAAAAGCAAATGATTCAATTAGAAATGAATGGAGTCCGAATCAGTTTGTTTCATGAAAATAAATTCTTATATAGCAATGATTGATGATAAGTTGAGCTGGAAACCACACATTAACAAATTCAAAATAAGATATCCAGAAGTATTTTAAATTTTAAACAATGCAAAGCATTTGCTAAATTATAAATCAGTTCAGATGTTGTACTGTTAAGTAATTTTACCATATTTTAGTTGTTGTGCGAAGATCTGGGGCAATAATTATATAACCTCCTTAAAACCTGCTTATTGTTCTTCAGAAAAGGGCCATACAAGTCATACATGAAGCTGGTTATTATGATCATACTCACTATGATGAGTGAGACTTTGACTTTTTACTCATTCAAAATGAATAATATGAAAAGATTTGGTTAATTATTTAACTGCACAAATATGTAGAGCCCATATTAAAATGTTGGCTAATACCATACAAAAAGTGTTAGGGAATACCCCCCCATCTCTATCGCTAAGAGGGCATTATAGATTTAAAATAAATAAGACAAGAAGAAAACAATTCTGTATTTCATGTTGTGGAGCAAGACTATAAAACAGTATTACTGACGAAATCCAAAAGAGTCCAACAATAATGCAATTTCAGCTTTAATGTAGAATAAAAATCTTTATTGACTATAAATGCATAAATAAATGACCGAAAAAATGTGTATGTACAAATATATGTACATATATGTAAGTGTACATATGTATGAGTGCGTATCTATATGCATAAGGCCTTGGATGTATGTGTGTGTGTGTGTGTGTGTGTGTATGTATATATTTCTAGTCTTGCTTATGTTTTTTTTTATTTTATGTTCTGCCTCCTTTGTACTAAAAATGAGCTGGAAGGAAGCATTAAATTTAATTTAATTTAGTAAGAGGATGGGATTAAATAAGTTGTCTTTCAACTTCTTGTTGTATTTGGCTTGGCTGTTCTTTTGTTGTTTACTATGATTGCTTCTGATGTTCAGAATAAACTAAACTAAATGCATGAATTCATCAAAACATTTGTTCATTGAGGACTATTTATAAAAGCAAAACATTAAGGACAGCTTTAAACTCTGAACACAAACAAATTGCTAAAACATGTAGTTTCTGATTACGGTACATTTACATGTGTTGATACCAAATCTACGGAGAAAAAAATAATTCTTGAAAATTGTTTTGAAAACACCAAATCTGTTTGGAGCGCCCACTGAAATGCAATATTGTCACACCCCCTGATGTCCAAATCTTAAATAAAACTGTGAAAATTCAACCTAGAATTATTTTTTGGTGTTAATTGTTTTATTGAAACTAACTGTGGGAACATTGAAATATTTCAAAGAATAATTATTATTTACGGAACATGTGTCCTC
This sequence comes from Oryzias celebensis, assembly GCA_014656515.1. NCBI lineage: Eukaryota > Metazoa > Chordata > Actinopteri > Beloniformes > Adrianichthyidae > Oryzias > Oryzias celebensis. The sequence continues at coordinate 5,999,782 of BNCR01000009.1, read as the reverse complement.
CTGACGGGGTGGCGGTGGTGGGGTGTTGCGGCACACAGTGATCTGTACAGATCACAGATGATCCGTTGCACCCCTAGTTCAAATCCAGGGGTGGGTCTTACTAAAGACTTAACATGGGGCACAGTGCTTTTCACATAAAACTCAACTTTCTTGCTAAAACACATTTTAGAATGCACGTTTGGTATATTGTGTTCACACTGCACTGTCGTTACCCGACAGGCTTGGTGCAAAGTGTCAAAGTGTTGCTGATTTTGTAAATCTTGCGCCAGACTTTGACTACCACAGCTCTATTCTGATACATGAAAGACTTAGTGTCATGTAATTCCAGCCGAGCACAGACAATAATGATTCATTTCTCTTTCATGATCCATTTTCAAATTGCTGGCACTTCTGTGAATTAAAAGATACGTCATTATCAAATCTGAGTTGACCAATGAGTGCATAGTTGGTTAAAACATAAACGCACATTTTTTACGTAGTGCTCAAAAATGATCCTAAAATTGTGCGTATCGAAGCATGAATGCTAGAGTTTTGAACGCAGAAGCTGCAAGTGCATTTACAGTATATAGGCTTTCCATTGAAAATGTTCACTTGAACACACACCCGCACATTGCAGAGGGCGGTGTCAGCATAACTATAGAAGTTGAATTGGGTTTAAACCAACAAATAATTACCAAGTCAGGTGCAGCTGACCACTCCCCTAAGGTTAGGGTTTCACACACCCTGGAACCTGAACCTATGGAGGAACATTATGGCCAGAGATTTTTCCAGACGTAGGAGAAGATGTAGCGAACACTGTGCTGACTGCTGCACTGAAAGAGTTACTTCTTTTGGTGGAGGCAGTATGATAATGTGGGGTGACCTCTCCCTTCCTGGAAAAACACGATTTTTTTTTTTATCATTGAAGGTAATTTCAAAGCAGAGAGAAATCAAGATGTGATTCAGCAACTGAATCATTGGTGGCGCTGACTGTACAGATGTGTTGTATAAAGGCTCAAGATGCCTCTTTGATGCTGTACACAGCATTTAGTAAAGAGAAAGAACAGGAATAAAAATTTGGAGTCAAAACTGAGCAGCAGCTGCCTTTCATCAATCAAACTTTATTTGTATAGCACCTTTCATATAAACCATAATGCAAAGTGTTTTACACTAAAATAAAACAGATAAAAAACCAGCATGACCATAAAAATATACCAGATCTGGATGTGTGTGTGCTTTGTAATCTGGGATACAAAAAAATGTATCACGTTTACTTGTGTGTGGGGAAATTAGCTAAGCAGCGTCAAGAATATCCCTAACTGCATTACCAATAGACTGTCAGACATTCACAGACTAACAGAATGTATGTGCACGTTTCAGGTGTGTGATGCGGCGGCTGCACTGTGGTAGCCAGGAATCGTTGCTAAGCACAGGCTGTGTGTCATCGCTTGAGCTCAGAATGGACCAATCAGTGATCATCAAACCTGTTCACTCCTCCCTGCTGGGGCAGGACTACTGCTTTGAAGTAACACCCATCACACCCTCTGCTCTGTGTGTATCAGTTTGAACCACTCCTGCTGTTGCCACGGTAACGAATGTGTTCTGTAAACCCAGGTAACAACCTCCACAGGTACCAAGTGCTTCTCCTGCCGCTCAGCAGCAGAAAGAGACAAATGGATGGAGAACCTGAGGCGAGCCGTCCACCCCAACAAGGACAACAGCCGGCGGCTGGAGAATGTGCTGACAGTGTGGGTGATTGAAGCCAAAGATCTGCCCGCAAAGAAAAGGTAATGCCCCCTAAGCTATTTACTGTCTGTATTAATGTCTTTTTGCCTTTATGTTTGGAAGCATTACCTGTGTCGCTGTAAACCAAAGGGTTAGGGAAAGAGAGATGGCGTGAGGCGCAACCAGCTCTGCACATTCTGAAGTTGGTGAAAATCTCACTCTGGTGCATCATGAGGCCATGGAAAACACTTGGGTCCTGATTTACAAAGATCAAAATAAAAATTACTAGTTGAATTTTCATGTGTCATATGTTTAAGATTTGCAGTTGACCAAGAATGATTGATAAGAGGCATGAAAAACTGAGAATAAAGAAGAACTTTGGGCACATTTTGGTATTAGCATTTGGGAATCTACTAGAAGTCCATGCATGCATCCATCCGTTTTCTTCCACTCATCCGGGACCGGGTCGCTGGGGCAGCAGTCTAAGTAAAGAAGTCTACTAGAAGTCCAGGAAGTAAAAATGAAAACCTTGCTAAAAATATAACAATATTCTTGGAAGGTTTTCAAATCAATGAATATTTGTAGAACATACATACAGTGGAAAAAAACAAGAACAATACCAAAAAAGGTTGGGAGGAAAATCTTTCTAAAGAATATTCTCTAAAAAAGACGTGTGGGGCCAGCAGGAACGATGGCTCTGATCAACATCAGCGAAAGGGCCGGTTCATATACTGCAAGGAGAGAAAATTAAAACACAAATAAAACAGTAGGTCGCCTTTGAGAATGGCCCAACATATATTACCCATGAATACGTGCTGTGACACCAGCCTTAAGGCAGGACACTCAGGCTGTCGAATTACACTCAGCTGCTGGCTAGGATTTGGGTGGATGGTAGCCAGAACTCATAGCCAGATGCTTGACTGTATTCATCTTTCCCTCCATTGCAACCAGTCGTCCTGTCCCTGCAGCTGAAAAACATCCCCACAGCATGATGCTGCCACCACCATGCTTCACTGTTGAGTCTGTATTGGACAGGTGATGAGCTGTGCCTGCTTTTCTCCACACATACCGCTTAGAATTATGGCCAAACCATTCGATCTTGGTCTCATTAGAACCAGAGAATCTTATTTCTCACCATCTTGGAGTTCTTCAGGTGTTTTTAAGCAAACTCCATTTGAGCTTTCAGGCCACTCTGACATAAAGCCCAGACTGGTGGAGGGCTGCAGTGATGGTTGACTTTCTTCAACTTTTTCTCATCTCCCGACTGCATCCCTGGAGCTCAGCTGCAGTGATCTTTGGGTTCTTCTTGACCTCTCTCACCAAGGCTCTCCTCCCCAATAGCTCTGTTTGACCGGACGGCCAGCTCTAGGTACAGTTCTGGTTATCCAGAGCATCTTCCATTTAAGGATTATAGAGGCCACTGTGCTCTTAGGAACCTTAAGTGCAGCAGATATGTTTTATAACCTTGGCCAGATCTGTGCTTTGCCACAATTCTGTCTCTCAGCTCTTCAGGCAGTTCCTTTGACCTCATGATTCTCATTTGCTCTGACATCACTGTGAGCTGGAAGGTCTTATATAGACAGATGTGAGGCTTTCCTAATCAAGTCCAATCAGTAGAATCAAACACAGCTGGACTCAAATGAAGGTGTAGAACCATCTCAAGGATGGTCAGAAGAAATCAACAGCACCTGAGTTCAATATATGAGTGTCACAATAAAGAGTCTGAATACTGAGAACAATGTGATATTTCACTTTTTAATTTTTAATAAATCTGCAAAAATGATTGGCATGATTAAACTTCCAGTGCAATGAACACCCATTTTGTAAGTAGAGCCCGCAACTTAAAATTTAACAGCTTCAAATCTGTGTAACAACACATGAACACCCGCATTCTGAACGCTTAAGCCAGAGATTTGTGTTGACCTGCATTTACATTGACTTTTCATTGTAAGTGGCCACTTGAACACAAGTCGACGCGGCTTGTGTGAACCTAGCTACAACAGACTTTTGATTGGAAGTGGTCGCCTGAACACATTTTGTCATGCCTGTGAGCATTGCATAAGATGCGTCAGTAGTTTTTACTTCTGGTCTTTAAAAGTTGTTTACAAGAGCAGAAAAAATACTCTGTCTGTTTGGTGGCGTCTCTGTTGAATCCCTGCAGCAATAAATGCAGCCATTTGTGTCACCTGCCTTTCAGACATGCTAAATAGAGATGCAAAACATCCCCAGCAATCCTGCTCTGTGTTCACATCACAATGCGGTGCCACTTGGATGTTTTTGTATTGACTTCTCACAATATGTTCTTTATTGTTTTTCCAGACATGTTCATATTGGTTGCTGTGCATAGAAGTCACAAACAAGGCTGATGTGACTCATTATCGCCAATCCAGCACTCACACAACAGCTGCAGGTCGCTAAAAGCACTACTTCATGAAGAGGATGAAACTCAACATAAAGATGTTTTTTCTGTGACAGCATTTACAGTGTGTTTCAAATTATTATGCAAATTGCTTTTAAATGTCAAAAAGATCAAATGTGTGAAAACCTTGGATATTTCAGAAAACGTAAGTGCGATCATCGTACTATGAAGAGATCAGTGTCTGATTCAGATCACACATGGGTTGGTGCAGATAAAGGCAGAATGAGGAAGGTTTCTGCCAGACAAATACATCGGATTAAGAGAGCAGCTGACATACCATTGCAAAGCAGAAAACACATATTTGAAGCAGCTGTTTTCTCTGGAGTCCCACCAACATCAAGGTGTAGAATCCTCCAGAGCAGGGGTGCCCAAATCCAGACCTTGAGGGCCAGTGTCCGACATGTTTTCCAGCCAACCTGCCATTGAAGCTCCTTATTGGCTAAACACGCCTGATCCAGGTAATCAGCAGCAGATAAGGCAGCATGGGGCCGTCCCTGGATTTGGGCACCCCTGCTCCAGAGGCCTGCGGTATTGTATTGCTGCCACACATACACACACACACACACGCACGCACACACACCCCAGCAACACCCACAGGCAGAAAGGGCTGGAGTGGGCCAGACATACATTTAGACTCATTTTCAAACAGTCTTGTTCACTGATGAGTGTCGTGCAGCCCTGGATGATCCAGATGGATGGAATAGTGATTGGTTGGTGGATGGACACCATGTCCCAACATGGCTGTGATGTCAGCAAGGAGGTGGTGGAGTCATGGTTTGGGTCAGATTCATTTGAAAGGAACATAGACTGTACAATCACTTTATAGCGTGACTCCTCCCCCCTTGCGTTCCAAATAGGAAGTAGCTGCTGGCTTCAGGAAGCCAAAACTCCATAGACTTCTATTGAGAAATAAACAGTAACTTAGTCATTCTTTTGGTCTGAACAACCATTCTTGCTCTGTTACCTTTTTTAGTATCCTTTTTTTTCGTGACATTTTTTCTTTATCGTAAGTTATTCAAGTTATAAACTGACCAATCAGATGCCTCTAATCAAGTGTCTGCTTGATTTATCTGTGCTGATGATATGCTAACATCACCTTAACGTGTCTCCACGTTATGTCCTGTTCCAGATGGTAACTAGGCAGGTCTTGTGCTCTGCAGGTACTTCTGTGAGCTCTGTCTGGACGACAGCCTGTATGCCAGAACCTCGTGTAAACTGAAGACAGACAATATCTTCTGGGGTGAGCACTTCGACTTTTGCAGTCTCCCCTCAATCAACTCCATCACTCTGCACCTGTATAAAGACACCGACAGGAAGAGGAAGAAGGACAAGAGCAGCTATGTCGGCTTGGTCAACATTCCAGTCTCCACGGTAACAGGCAGACAGCTGGTGGAGAAGTGGTACTCTGTGAGCACACCTAGTACGATCCGGGGTAGGTGGGAATGTAGCTGATCCCATACCAACAACTAAGAGTAGATTTTGGATGAGTACAAGCCTATCTGATGGAGTTTCCTGTTCCTGTTTCACTGTCCGTTTTCAGGAAAGTCTTCAATTCCAACCGTTCGTGTGAAGGCTCGCTACCAGAGTATTGTCATCTTACCCATGGAACAATATAAAGAGTTTGCAGAATACATCAGCTCCAACTATCTGCTGCTCTGCTCAACTCTGGAGGCCTCCATCAGTCTGAGAGCCAAGGAGGAGCTGGCTGCTGCGCTCGTGCACATCCTGCATAGCACTGGCAAGGCCAAGGTAGCTGCACCTGCTCCACCTGCCAAAACTAGCTCACTGACTAATCCATTTGCTCTATTAAAACCATCTTATTTCACCTACCTTTATTTATAAAGACCATTTGTCCCTAACTGCAGGACTTCCTGACAGACTTAATGATGTCAGAGGTGGATCGTTGCCGTGACAACGATCAACTGATCTTCAGAGAAAACACCCTGGCAACAAAAAGCATCGAGGAATACCTGAAACTGATCGGTCAGAAGTACCTGCAGGATGCGCTCGGTACTAAAGCACAGGCCTTTATGTTTAATTCATGCCTGATATTCAGAGCTCAGCTGAGCGTCTGCTGGTCTGTCTCTGCCACCAGGTGAGTTCATCAAAGCTCTGTACGAGTCTGATGAGAACTGTGAGGTCGACCCGTCTCGCTGTTCGGCCTCTGACCTAGCAGAGCATCAAGCTAACCTGAGGATGTGCTGTGAGCTGGCTTTCTGCAAGATCCTGGACTCATACAGGTAAACATGGGTGCTGGCATGACACTTAGTTCATACCTGTACAAGCTGGCACACCTGTATGCAGCACATGTCTGCCTGCACACTAGGGTCTTCCCTCGGGAGTTGAAGGAGGTGTTTGCATCGTGGCGTCAGGAGTGCAGCAACCGTGGACGGCCTGACATCAGCGAACGTCTGATCAGTGCTTCGTTGTTCCTGCGTTTCCTGTGCCCAGCCGTCATGTCGCCATCGCTCTTTGACTTGATGCAGGAGTATCCAGACGAGCGCACAGCCAGGACGCTGACACTGATTGCCAAAGTGATCCAGAATCTTGCCAACTTCAGCAAGTACGGCAGTGGTTTTACTCTGTTCCTGTGAATTGTGTTTATGTGTCAGGGCGGCTGCCAGCCTGACTGTGATGTGCTCTCCTGTGCTCTGTTAGATCAAGTTTTCCTCAGTGCTCTGCACGAATGGTTGCCAGTTTCATTTTTCCGAGATGTTTACGCTAATGAGGGGCTTTAGCAGCAAAACTGAAAAGAAGATTTTCAACTTGCTAGTTGACATGGATGACCTGTTGTTGCAGGTTTGGCACTAAAGAGGAGTACATGCTGTTCATGAATGACTTTGTGGAGCGGCAGTGGAGCAGCATGCAACGGTTCCTGCAGGAGATCTCCAACCCAGATGGGTTAAACCACACAGCCGGCTTTGACGGATACATCGACCTGGGCAGGGAGCTGTCGAGCCTTCACACCCTGCTGACAGAGCTTGATCAGGTGAATTATCGAATCAAACAGGAGAGACACCTGGATGCAGAGCATCAGATGGTTTTACCTCTGCTGTCTCGCTGCCTGTCTGCAGTCGTGTCTGTCGAAGCTCAGCCCCCTTCCTCGGATCCTCAGAGACGTGTCGGCAGCTCTTGCTAACCCAGGAGGCCTGGCCAGCGCTGGGGGTGTGTCAGTGTCATCCCCAGAGCGACAGCGAATGGTTTCTCCGCCTCCTCTTTCTCCGCCCCCTCTGTCCCCGCCCCTATCTCCTCCTCTGGCAGCCTGTAATCCCTCTGTTGGCCTGCAGGGTGGCATGGCACTGGATGGAGGGTTAGTATCCTATGATGATGTCAACCTATGATTGTCGCTTGATGAACATCAGAAACAAACTTTTTTTGTGTGAGGTAGAGAAGCTCTGACCGATCACAGCTAACTCGGACATGGAATAACTGGCTTCCCTCTAAATTCCAAATACTTGTACACCTGAGCTTCCTCAAATACACCTTTCAAAACACAACAGGCTACCACACCCAGTCCCCAGGTGAAGTAACTAAATCCACCTTATCTGAGAGCAGCACTGACACAAAACACGGCCCATAACTGGTGCAACAGTTGTGCAAGTTACAAACACCTGAGAAAAAAACAACCAAAAACCATCATCCTGAAACATGCAATGAAGAAGGTTTTCATCATAATAAACACATGCACCTGTGTGTGTGTTTGTGTGGACCCGTGTGCGTGTTTGTGTGCACCTGTGTGCGTGTTTGTGTGCACCTGTGTGCGTGTTTGTGTGCACCCGTGTGCGTGTTTGTGTGCACTCGTGTGCGTGTTTGTGTGCACCTGTGTGTTTGTGCCTGCAGTTTAGTAGACTTCACCAGACTCCCGTCTCCAACTCCAGAGAACAAAGATTTGTTCTTTGTCACGAAGGGGTCAAGCCTGCAGCCTGCATCAGGTGACCACTCACCTTTGACCTTTAATCATTCTCTGCTTATCTGAGACTGTAGATTTCAACCACCAAATGTTGTAACTTCCTGCAGGCATGCGAGGCTCTCCAGCTCCAAGTTCATCATACTCAGAACCCAATGAGACTGAAGCTGGGTTTGAAATGACCAATGGAAGCCAGAAGGAGGGACCAGAGCTCAGCCACGAAAGCCGCAGTCTGTCTCTTGTGGACCTTCAGGATTCCTCCCCCAGCGAAGTCCTCGATGATGTCCAGTGGCAGCGTAGGACTGGACTCCTCCCCCTGTCCTTTCAGAACCCTGTGTATCACATGACCACTACATCACCACGCCAGCCACAGCAGCAGACAGATGCCACGCCCTCAGACGGTTCTGTGGGGTCACAAGGAAACATGGAAGACAGGAACACAATGGCAACCAAGCCAGCTTTCCTCACGCAGATGTCAGTGGGGCTGGGGGGTCCGGAGAGGGGGGAGCGGATGTCAGCCATGTCCAGCAGCAGCAGCGGTGAGGAGTACTCCAGAAGAGCGCTGTCTCTAACGGACACACTCACAGGTATGACCGTACCTCAGCATCACCACGCAAAAGCTCACAAAGACCAGCCAGGGTGTGGTCATGTGACTCTTGTGGCTCCTCCCTCTACAGGTAGCTCTGCCCCCCCTCGGCAGAGCTCCTCTGGTCCTCAGAGACGCATCGATCAGCCTCCTCCACCCTCGTCAGCTCCACCTGGACCTCCTCGAGGCCGCACACCTCCCAGCATGCTCAGCGGTGGAGGCTCTGCCTACCCTCCACGCCCCGCCTCTGGCAGCATTATGTCATCAAGCCCCGATTGGCCGACCAGTGGCCAGTCACGACTTAGGCAAATGTCATCATCCTCCAAAGGAGACAGTCCTGAGAAACAGCGCTCCACCACCAAGGTAACCAAGAATTACAGTGAACACGTAAACGGTTAAAGAGTTATGAGAAGTCAAAGAACTTCAACACTGGCGCTCAAGCGCTGGTGTTCATTCTGTTTCATGCTTCACCTGTCTGCCCTATTGGTGTGACTACATTCGTAATGTCTGGCTCCCGTTCCCGTTGTCCTCTGTGTGGTTGGTTTTCCCTCCTGGCTGTCAGGATCAAACTCTGAGGCTATGTTTGCTCTTGCCGTTTGCTGTTGAGAAACATCGCATGCTCAATCAGGGATGCAGTGCAGCGGATGGGTTTGGGGGGGGAGCAGAGTATTTATCACATCTGTGGGCATTTGGGTCTGGCATACCTGTCAGATAGGTGTTGGGGTTCTAGTTGTGGACTGGGATCAGGGTTCGGAGACCACTAAAGTGGGTTTTATGTCTAGGCTCCTTCTCCATGCGCGCTGGACCGAACGGCTGCCTGGCTGCTCAACATGAACTCTGCTTCATCCTATGGTGAGGCAGAGGACGATCGTCATGACGACGCCCTGGTGGAGAAGGTAAGGCCTCGTCATTGCTGATGTGTAGTGGCTCTGTGGGCTCTCATGCGGTTTGCGTGTGCTCAGTACCAGCAGGAGATTGCGCTGCTTCAGGAGAAGCTACGAGTGGCAGCTTTGAGGCAGGAAGAGTGCGAGGCTCGCCTGATGGTCCAGGATCAGCAGAACCAACGAATGCTGCAGGAATACCAGGTTTGTGACTCAGCTGACCCACCAGTAGAAACATGGCCACAGAATACAACTCAAGCAGGGCGTTTCTTTTCAGGCTCGCTTGGAGGACACAGAGAGCAGACTCAGAAGGCTGCAGGATGACAAGGATCTTCAGATGAATAGCATAATCAGCAGGTGAACATCTGTCTGAACATCTCTCTGTGGGCTGTTGAGGCGCCTCAAATGTCTCACTTGTGATCTGTGCAGGTTGATGGCAGTGGAGGAAGAACTGAAGAAGGATCATTCTGACATGCAGGCTGTGGTAGACTCCAAGCAGAAGATCATAGAGGCTCAGGTGACTGCGTGTCTCCCTCAGCCTTAGCTCACCTGGTGGTCCCACCTGTCCTAATGCTGTTTTTGTTGCTTCTGTTCACCTCTTAGGAAAAGAGAATTTCAAGCCTGGATGCAGCAAACATGCGTCTGATGGCAGCACTGACCCAGCTAAAGGAGCGATATGCAGTAACATCACAGAGGAATGGCTTGTCTCCTAGCAACACATCGTCTCTGCAGATTACAGAAAACGGGGAGTTTCGTAACTCTGGGAACTGCTGAGCTACAGTTTTCTTAGCTGTGATTGACTGTTTCTGCAGAGGTTTCACTTCCAGGCCTAATTATTAACTCTAAAATGTCAAAATAATTACCAGTAATTTCCCCCCAATCATTTCAACAGTTGTCAGCCCCTAAAGTATCAGAAGAACCTCTAGCCCAATCCTGATAAAAGGTTACCTACTTCCTGCTTTTGTTTTGCATGTTCCTCCACAGCAGTCCATGATGTCTGGCTCTCCTCATGCTTGGTACCTTCTGTAAATATCCAAACTGTGTGATAGCACCGCCTGACCCGGCTCCAGCTGCATGAGGCTCTGGCCTTGAGAGGCATCAGTTAAAGGTAACAGACATGAGCACGCTCATCTGCAGCCGCTGCTGTCCTTTAAAGTAAAGGAGCCGCTGGACAGCCCCCCCCCCGAGCCACTTCAGCCTATTATAGCACCGAGAATGGAAGCAATGAGAAAGTGTTAGACTAGCTCTAAAACTTCAAGTGACTGTGTTGACCTCTCTGGGCTTCCGTAGCGTTCAAACGTAGTCTCAGTTGATCAGATGAGCTCCTCCAGAGTTAGAGGTAGTTTGTGTTATTTCAGAGTTTAATGTACACACCAGATTTTATTGTAAATCAGTAAGAACTTGAACTTGTGAAGAGTTTGTGAACACACGCATACACACACTCAAACACAGGTCTTTCTATTGTTGTAAGGTTTTCCACTGAGATAGACATTCCTATGTTCTTTATCCTTTCTGCTGAGGATCCTACTCTGTCCCTAAAGTCCAGTCTGTATCTGCATAGTTTCTAGAGCAAAGCTGAATGTCCTCACAAAGCTGTTCAGCTTCAGGAGCTGGTCCTCGCAGTCATAGAAAGACACGTCCAAACACACAGTCTGTGTTCACTGTGGCTGTTGTCTGTTCCTCTGTATTGATGAGTTCTCTCCCAGATTCTTGTGTTGTTATTTATCTGAAGCAGTATTTATAAGATGACTCGCTCAAATAAAAGAATACACTCTTACTTTTTTCAAACATTCATTTGTTTATTTGAAAGGGACACCACGTGTGAATGAACCAACAAAAGGTGGCATAAATACGCACAGTGCTTTGTGCGATGGAATTTAACACAATGCTGATTTCCATCTGTGGTCTTTTTGTGGTTTCTTTTTGGCGCCCATGAAAGACTGCAGATACAGATGCTCCTGACGATGGACAGACAGCTTTTTCTTTCAGCCAGTCTGACCACTGCATCTGGCAAACCTGCTTTACTGGCTCTGTTTGAAGCACTCCAGTGGGTCATGGTTCCAGTAGTTTGTGTCCCAGCCCAGGAACCAGCCAGTGAAGGTTGGTGGTTCAAATCCCTGCTTGACCTTCACAATGGGTGTCCGTGGGTCTCGATTGGCTGGGTCGCTCTGAATGTAGCGCTGGACTGCAAAAAAACGTTTTCTTTTTTTTTTACTTTGTTCTGGTTTGTTCTTGACGTCAAAATTGAGTTGATATTTGATCCAATTAGTGGACAACATTATTGTAACTTTTGTTTTCATACCATTGTTTTATTGTGGGAAATACATGAACAGTAGAAATTCAATCTCACATGAAAAACCAAAATGAAGAATGCTGGGTAATACAGCTGATGGTTATTTGATATCAATTTGATGGCTACATGTTAAACTTCAAACTGACGTCAGTTTAAAATCAATTTGACTTCCATGCTTCTGTTTCTGAAAGATTTCGGCTTCATTACATTAATTCAATCTCAGCATGTGGCTCAAAATGATATTTGATGTTTTGTTTTTTGCTGCATATCCCAGCAGTCACAGAAATAATCCGGATGCAGCCAGTGGACAATTGATGTTGAAATGACATGAGTGACATGAAGAATTTTAAATTTGGACCAATAAATTAATCAAACTAATAACATTGAGATGAAACGTACAATAAATGGTTAATTGGATTATATATACTGAAAAATCATTTGTAGGGTGAATATAAGAACATTTGGAAAGTTCTTCCATCTAAATCCAATGTGTTAATACACCAATAAACATGTTTTTTGGAGACCTGAATGTCAGTATGTTGGTGCAACAGAATTTGTTCTTGTAACGTGATGATCAAGGTGTATTTTAACTAGATTTGTAGAAGTTATGGGAACAAATCTAGATATAATCTGACATCATCTTGTTGAGTCATCTCCGCTTGAATTTTAATGTTAGGTGTTAGTTCATCTTATAGGCTACTTCTCAAAATGTAAATTTAAAAAATTCATGCTAACCCAGCAAACCAAGTAGATTTAAAAATCTGAAACGGTTTCAATAGTGCATTTTTTAATGGGAAAAACATTCATGAAATCATTAATATCCAGTTATTTAAACATACGTCCAGTTCAACTCCATCTGATGTCCAAGAGAAAACACAAACCAGACTTCTTTTTTTTTCCCAAGATATGTTTTTTTATGAGTTTTACCTCACCGAGAAGGATGCTCTAAGGGATGTCAGTGTAACTTAATCTGTTTAGTTTGTTCAGCAACCAGCTGATGCTTTTATTTTATGACTCACTTCATGTTCTTTGCATAAATAATGTAAAGCCCATTGAGATATCTATGGTTGTGATAATGGGCTATATAAATTAAGTTGAATTGAAATAACACTAAGTCAACTTGAATACAAATGTTTCAAGTCTTGTGATCCCAATGTGGGAGTGGGGCGGGTCCACAGGTCCTTTGAAACGATTACATCCACTTTAAGAGAATCACCAGTTCTGGGATATGTACGTTTTTCTGTATTTGCATCACTTTTTATTTAAGTACAACTCCTGTCATGAAAATGAATAAACCACAAATAACATCAAGATGACTTTAACCACATTTTTAAGAGCACAATAGTGAGAATTCTGTGGTTTAGTTTAGGTTGTGTTCTATGTGTTCATGTTCTAAGTTGTCCTTGTCAGTCACAGCAGTTTCAGGTTCATCATCCACAGCTGTTTTCATTCAGTTCATCAACCTCAGTCTATTAAAGAGTCTGGTTTTCAGCTCATCCGCTCTGCTTTGCCACGTTTTTGGTTAACTATAGTTTTGTCTTGTTTCAGATCATTTTTTATTTTTATTATTAAATGTCTTATTTTCTGCCACCAATCCTGGTCTCCTGCATTGTGGGTCCTTCTCCACCATATCCTGACACTAGCAGCAGGGTCAGGTCATCTGCTGCGATCATCGTGTTGCAGCAACAATAATGTATTCAAATCTCCAGACACAAATGTTTATTGCTGTATTAACACATTGGATTAAGATGGAAATACTTTCAAAATGTTCTTCTATTCACCCAACAGATGATTATTCAGTACATATATTCCAATAAACCGTTTATTGTACGTTTTATACCTCTGCTACTGGTTTGATTGATTTATTGGTCCAAATTTAAAATTCACATGACAACAAAAAGGGGTAAATATCATGATGTCAAACTGATATTCAAGTTTTGACATCCATTTTATTTGCTCATTCAACTTGTTTCTGACATCAATTTGATGTCGGCTTTGACGTTGATGTGACGTCATTTCTACATCAATTGTCCACTGGGTTGTGAGGGATTTCTTTGTGAGACCATACAAAACTGGGCTTCATTTGTGTGCTAATCTCACCTGATGCCATAGCTTGCACCTTTTCATCATCCAGAGCCTCGTTTCCAATCCAGAAGAACACCTGCAGGTAGAACGTAAGGTAGCAAAGAGGACGGAGTGTTGTACTGTTGGTGATGCCAGAAGAGACTTACCTGATCCCAGGTATCCAAAAGCATGACATCATCTGGAGCCAGGTCATCCTGTGTAAGTTCACCTGGAACCTCGTCTATCTGAGCACAGAAAACAGTATCAGGAACAAGCATGCTTTCGTGATGAACAATATTCTGGTCTTGTGACCACAATGACACACCAGGAAGTTTCCAGTTTTGGTAGAGCAGGCAAAAAGACGAGGAGGGTGAACGTCCATCTTGTTGCATATCCGGGTAGTGCGGCAGTAGTCTCCCTGCCCCCCCAGAGCATCCCAGAATGCACCTGTTGCCACAAACAAACATGTCTATTAGTCCACAGACACTGATCAGGTTCACACAGACCACCGCCGTACCCTCTTCTTCTCCCTCCTCCAGTGGGGTCGGGGTCACACTGAGGATCTTAGCAAGTTCTTCAGCTCCCTTGGCTTCCGCTGAGCTGCTGTTCTTCCCCTTCCATATCCAGGATCCAGAATTTGTGACCAAAAGGAAGGCATCACTAGAGTTCAGAGAGGAGGAGGATGGATCCACCTGAGGAGAAATAAGTCTGGAGTCAGTCTGGCCTCAACATGAGTCGATGCTGGAAAGTAATGTATGTGATCAACTTGCAAGGACAGCAACGAGCTACAGCAACTGATCTGAAAACTAGCTGAGATTTTTCCTTTTAAAAGCAATGTGCATGAAGCATTCTTAGGAAGACCCATCTATTCCCATTTTTTTACATCGATCCATTCTCTAAACCCGCTTATTCCCCCTTCCAAAGTTGCTAGAGCTTATCTCAGCTTTCACTAAGCAATAGCAGGGTTTACCCTGGACAGTTTGTTAGTCCATCACAGGGCAACTAACTCATTTTCACACCTAGGGGACAACCTAGAGACACAAGTCAACCTACAAAGCATGTTTCCAGACTGTGGAAGGAAGCTGAAAAAAGCCACACATACACAAAGATTTGAACCAGAACCTTTTGCTGCGAGGTGAGAATGAATGCCAACCACTACATCACCATGCAGCCCACTCAGCAAGAAGGTTTTTGCCCTGCTTTAAAATGTTATTTCCTAAAAGGTTTTGTGTGATCCAACATTCACATTTCAGTCATTTTTGAATGCTCATCGCTTTATTTCGTCGACTCACTCTGAAGCTCTTTGAAGGACAGAAAGTTTGTCTTCACGGCTGGTCTGTTCTACATCAAGGCTACGCTGTATAACGCCAGTGGACTTGATACCTCTAACACCCTGGGAGTGGGCCTGACACAGATGACCTTCACAGCCAAACATGCTGATCATCCAGGACTTTGCGCAGATCTTCTTTTAACCTTGTGCTTCACTGGTGATCATTAGTGTTGTGATTCAGGCTCCTCTAC
Organism: Oryzias celebensis; assembly: GCA_014656515.1. Taxonomy (NCBI): domain Eukaryota; kingdom Metazoa; phylum Chordata; class Actinopteri; order Beloniformes; family Adrianichthyidae; genus Oryzias; species Oryzias celebensis. Next base: position 5,984,407 of record BNCR01000009.1, on the reverse strand, counting down.
ATCATATCATGCAGTGGTGGATGGACTGCTCTACAGCTGTGCCGGTGTCTGTCTGGCTCTGCTTGGTTTCTCACCTCCACTGCTCTGGTGTCTCCAGCGGGATTGGCTCGGACCTGAAACAGACGAGTATCTGCAACTTCAGACTGGCCGTCCTGTCTGGAAGTCCCGCCCTTGTACACCACCATTGGCTGTCCCTTGAACAGACTCATCAGATGGGCAGGTTCTTTCCCCTGAACCACACGCACCTGCACACAAACAAGCTCTGTGGGAGGAAGTCTCAGCAAAACGACATGTATGGACTTCTGTGTGTTCAAAGGACCTCACCTGAACAGCACCGCCTCCCAGCTCATCATCCAGCTGCACAGCCAAGAAGGCAGATGCTCCAACCTCATCCTGGCTAGACTCCGCCCCCTGCCTGAAGAAAAACGAACAACAACCTATTTGCTATAAACAGAACATATATTCCTTGTAGCATTAAGCCACAATGCCAATCTGAAGGCATCTAAACACACTTGTGGTCTCCACCAACAGAATTTAAAGTTACTCAATTTCAAAGACCACAGTTCATTTCTACACCCAGTCTGTGCATGGTTTCCCAGAGGAAACAGACCTGCAGATTATCATGGGTTGGACACTCACCATATGTAAATAATGTGACCTGTTCTGCTACCATGCTGGTACTGATACTGGATAATGTAGCTGTCTCCTCCGTAGAACTGACCAAAGGTTGCTGGGTTCACTGGAACTTTCTCAGACCCCTCAATACGCCAAATCTGCAAAAAGACGGATCAGAAACAGGCAGAGATGATTCCGCCGAACATCAGACAAGCCGTACTCGACTAACGCTACTGACAGAAACGCTGGAGGACGCTGGTTCTGACAAGAAACCTCAATCAAGAAGTCTCTGTTCAACCTAAAACATGAGGTCTGTGAGATGCTGTCAACACTCATCATTTGTAAAACCAAGAGATGAGGAAGTTCTGCTACAACAGACTAGCTGAGGTCACACAGAAATACTGAAGGCTGAAATATCCACTGAGCTGTTCTCCCTGTGCGAGTTATACGTGTTTTCCACACGCCCTGTCTTCACACAGCACGAAAATACCTTTCCATTGTAACGCTGTCACATTTATAATCCTCCCGTCAAAGGGACTTTATTATCTCCTTGTCGGTTCCAGGTCCTCTGGGTTTGAGTAGAACACATACCATTGTGTAAGACTTCAAATACTTCTTGTTTGACTGGTTTTATTGAACTGCTCTCAGATCCTCTGTTTCATTTTCTTCACTCAGCCCCACCAGAGGGCATGAGATGATAAATCAGCCAGTGGTTCCTGACAAAAAAAGTAATCCGGTATCTTAATGTTGCTCTGGATCTGGTCTACTTTATTGGAATCCAATTAAACACAGAACGCCATCACACTATGAAGCTGAAGTATAAGGAATGAGACAGGAGAATGCTCCTCACCTGTTTCTCTCCATCACCTTGGTCAACCATTCCATACTGGGCTGCCATAGAATCTGACTGGTGGAGCTTTGCCGCATCAAAAGGTACCTGTCCATTCAGAAAAATGACGTTTCCACTGCTTTTAGGCCAGTTTGAATCTGACTTGTTTAGCTTACCTTCTCAATTTTTGCAATCTTATTGGAGATATAAGCTTTCCCCATGCCGACGGTGTCCTCTTGATCCCTCCAGTTCTTGAAGAACTGTTTAAAGAGGGGAGTCTCCCCCAGCTCAGGCAGGACTTGGACCTGGGTGAGGACACAAGAGTCAGATCAGGTGTCTGAGACAATGAGTGAAGATGAAACTGAAACGACACGTCCAGCAGCTTCTCACATGTCTGTACCTACCAGTGTTTTTTTTTTTTACCTGTGTATGGGGGTTATAATCCATCTGACTGATAAACATCTCTGCGGTCTTCAAAACCGCTTGGCGCTCTTCATTATTTGCATCCTTACCTGCACACATCTGCTTATTAAGCCAAGAAGATGAGCAATCCCTCAATGAGTGCACTGCAGTTGCTCTGACCTTTCCAGAGGAAAATTTGTCCATTGGCTCCATTGTCAAGGATGAAGCATTCACTGGATACCAGAGCATCCTGAGGGAATGGGTTCTCCTCTGCCACCACAGTGACCTCCATGTCCCCAGCAGCATTTGATACCTGGGAGGAAGTCAGCAGTGCAGGTGTTTTCAGGAAGCCGGAAGAGAATGTCCTCCTCACTTGGTGGGAGCCTCACCTTGTAAAGTTTAACTGCCTTCCTGTTGGAGGCATCTGTCTGTGTGTCGTCACTTTGAGACTCAGGAAGAACATCCGGTTTCTCACCCAGAACCTGAACACAACACAGCAGGTGTTGCGTTGACATTTCCTAACCTGTTTTGTTGTTTCCTGTTGTCTCTGACAGTCAGAGCAGAAAACACAAAGCTGAACCTGTGCGCCGTCTTACACAGTAACACAGTCAGTTCTTCTGCTCTCATTACCTCTATCATCTTGTCTGGTTCTGACCCTTCATCACAGACCAGGATCTCTGCCCGCCCGCATCTCTCATTGTCCCGGATGTCTTTGGACACCTGTCAGAGAATCAGTTAGTCACTGGACAAGCTGCTGCCTCAGACTGAGGTGCTGTGAGGAGATGTCACTTCTCACCAAGGTAGCCTTGAGTTTTTCAAATCTGTTGCTTTTGCCACCAGACCACTGGATGATTTCCTGCAGCAACAGCACAGACAGAGTTCACAGCTAACTCACCCTGAGCACGTCTCACCTCTGTCCCCGTCTCACCTCTCCCAGGTCCAGAATGAAAGTATCTCCCTGGTTAAAGCTGTCCCACCTGACGGAAACCTCTGTTGCTCTGACCACACGTCGACCTTTGACCTGTAGCAGTCTCTTTACATCCACATCATTGGTCACCACATGTTTGAATCCAGAGGCCACTCCCCCTTTCTGAGGTAGAACAAACAGGAAGTGACATCACCAGGGCCGCAGACATTTCAGGAACTGTGAAACAAGAGGCTGGCCATGTGTTTACCATGTATGTGAGACCTGTTTTGAAGTAGCCACTGAAAGTGGTGGACTCGTGACCCTGGACCTCACGGTACTGGATTGGTGCTCCATCCAGGAAGTCATCCATCTGGACAGCAAAAATGGCTGCTGCTCCACTTTCATCCTGAGAGCACTCTGAACCTGCAGAGAGAGCAGCCAATCACATGAAGAGCCAGAGTCTTTGCATCATTCGATTGGCATCTTGTCAGGCCCCATCAGTGCTGCAGTACCTGTGGAGTCATTTCTACAGAAGGGCAAAGTTTGTGCGTCCCACTGACAACGCTCAAATTGTTTGTTGTTCCTCAGTTTCCATGATGTGGCTTTGATGCTGCTGCACCGGTAAACACTTACCCTGCCAGTAATGGAGGTCATACTGCAGCTTCCCTCCACGGTTGCTGGTGCTCTTCAGGACTAGATAGGCATCTCCTGTATAGAACCGTCCATAAAGGTTCTGAGGAACTGGAGCTAGATCCATGTTCTCCACTCGCCACACCTGAAGCCCAGCCTTCTTGCCTGCGCATTCAAACTGTGGATGGTACGCCATGATGTTACCTACGGTGGGAGGAGCCACAGAAATGATTAATAGATACATTTCTGTATTAACATGCAGACAACATTTAACACTAAAGGATTTGAGCATCTTTTCCCTTCATTTAAGTTCACAAGGTTATATGAGGTAAGCTATGCTCGCCCTGACATTCGCCTCGGGGGAAAGGGCGAGTCAGGGCTTTGTGTCTTTTGTTGTTTGACAGATGGAATTAACGTTACATTTTACACATGCTTCCATCCAGACCAAAACCCTTTTTGACATTACACCTGTTGTCTTAAATGTCCTGAAAATAACAATGTGTAGATCTGGGTGACCTGCTCTGTGCAGCTGATATTTGCCTTTTATGGGCGTTGGAATGCTGTCGGCTGCAGAATGACTCATCACTGCATAAAAAAAGCATGTCTGCTGATGTTGCTCTAAGCAGGAATAACTGGGGTTTCTGAAAGGCCTCAGAACCAACAGGTGACAGAAAAAGACAAGAGACTGCCAAGCTGTGTCCATGAAGAACAAAGCCCCCCATGCAGTTCAACTCACCCTCAGTGCCTGTTGTGTGTTCTTCCTCGGAGAGAAGCCTTGACAGACTGACAACAGCAGCAGGTAACTCTACCTATGAAGCCTGCCACGCCCCTTCTCCACAGCAAACTGGACACGCCCACCTGACACAGCCCCGAACAACATCTGCTGCTAACATTATGCACACATGACTCACACACACCAACATGCATGAAGCGCACGGAGCAGCCAAACCCAACAAGCACAAACAAGCCCTGTGGAGCAACGTGCCACACACACAAACGGATCCAACCCTTCATCCTGCAGCTTTGTGGTTCCATCAGACTTATGAATCCATTCCAACATGCACAGGTCTGTTCACAGGTCTCTGCGCTTCAGATTCACACTTCCTGCTTTTTGTGTAGGTTTAAACTCACCAAACAGGAAACTGTTTTCTCTGACATCACTGAAGCCAAAAGTAATCTCATCCAAATGTCCAGTTCAGACCTGGCATCCAACATGGAATCACTTTATCAGGAGAAACTGCAAATCCAAATGAAAATCCTTGTGCACACCCAACACTGCATTAAGTCTGTCTGAAGGACATTCAAATGTTGTAATGTTTGTTCCCTCCGGTCTTAAGCCTCTAACTTAAATAAACAAGCAGCATTGCATCAGAAATGTTTGTCCTGCTTCATGGTAATATTACAGTTTTTGTGTAGAAAGAACATTTAAAAACAGGAGTGCAGGCCTGCTCTTTCAAAAGATCACACCAAACAGAGGCAGATTAGGTGGGATCTCCCTCTGTATTTTCTTTCTTTGACTTCACTTCCAGCTACTGCTGAAGTCAGACGCTTTTCTTCTCTCTCCTCCTGTGTCACTCCCACGGCTTTTGTCCTGTCCTCCCTCTGAGCCTGCAGTTTTCAAGCCTGCCCCCTTCTGCATGTCACTCTCTGATCAGCAGATCTTCAAATTCAATCGATAACATGTTTTTCCACACTAAGGAACGGGAAAGCGGACCCCTCCTGCCCAGACAGAACCCGCTCCGTAGGATACACCAATGACCCGTGGGGCAAGTGGAGGCTGATGTGTCTGTGGAAGATGTTGAAGATGTGGATCTTTTTGGATTTCTGATCATCAGATTTCTCACAATTGGGACTGGAGAATTTCTGATTTATTGGTCAGTCTGGAAGCTGGAAACAGTGTGTGGCGCTCTGGAGCTCTGTGGAGGGATAAAACGGGTCAACACAGTGTTGAACTCTCACAAACGGATCAAAGGCACCGTGCCTCACTTGCCAGATAAGCAGAGTGCTGGCGAGCCTTGAACCTGTGCGGAAAATGGATACCAACTTGGAGAGGCTTTCTGCTCGAATTGAAGGCAGACTGATCTGCTGGTGTCTGAAAGTATTTGGTCTAATCTGAATGAAATGTGGGTTGGATGTGAAGGCAGGCATCTGCTGCTTCTTGCCTGCTCAGGCCAGTCTTGACTTCAGCATACCTACTCATTCCCCTCTGGTGCACAGTCTGGACCGGGCAGCACACACACACACACACACACACACACACACACACACATACAGGCACACACGCACACCCCCAGTGGCTGCAGCCCCCAGAAGTGGTGCATTGGTTGTTCCCCCTTGGGGAGAACTCATACCCGTTCTAACAGCTCTTATCACATGTACTGTTCTTGTTGTGTGTTTCTTTTGTATAAACTGGGTCTTTTGTTTCCTGTACACCCATATTCTGCACCCTTATGAGTAGAGTACATTTGTATATTCTTTTTTTTTGCCACCGCTGATCCCCTTATGTATTTTGCAGACAGGCAACGCCCCTGCAGCCGTTTCATCTGACTAACTTTACTGCTCATTGGTCTGTCAGCAATGCATGCTGCTTGATACTTGGAGCTCAGTACAACTTTGATAACAACTTTTTAATAACTGTTTTTTTTTCCAATCAAGTTTTTGTATCTGAGCTTTTTATAATGTATGTCAGTTGGAACAGAGTAGGATACATTTGCAGCTGTAGTGTAGACAGATCAGATGGTGTGTCACTCTCAGGTTCCATGCTGCTTCTTCTCTGTGTTTAGTAATCATAAACACAAATGAAAATGATCTTTTCTTCACACTTGCACGTTAAAAAAAGTAGGAAAGATGATATCTTTCTTTGAACTTACTACTCACAAATGTCCAAATAATAACTGCATGGTATTGTAAATTACACAATGTTTTTGAATAGATGAATAAAAAGCCAGAACTCTGTTGCAACAGACGATAGACTGGCTGCTTGTAATGTCTGCAAAGCAGCAGTGGATTTGGTTTATTCTAATTGCCCTATAAAATTTTTAATTTTATATATAAAATTTTATTGAAAAAAATTAAATTAAAATTAAATTAAATTAAAAAAAAATTATATAAAATTTTAAATTTTATGTCTTATCTTTTTTTTTTTTCCCCTACATGTACCTTATTTCAGAAGTTATAAATTACAAATGAAATATGTTTAAATGGTTACTGTGTACTTTACAGTAACTTTTCTGCCTTATGTTTAGCCCTTATTTGGATCAGGAGGTTTAATTCTGCTCGAGTAACATCATTTCTGAACTAAAGCTCCTCCTACTTGCCTTCTAAGGTTGGATACTCTACATTCCTCTGGTAACATGGGGTGTAACAGTTGATTGATCAATTGATTTCTATTCCTACAATCCAACCAGATCGATCTGTCTGAGGCAGAATCAATTCAACATAAACCAAGAAAAGAATGTTTTCAAAATGAGATAAATTGATAATCTTTATTGGAATACAGCATTTGGGTTTATTTTACTATAACGTTAAAAATGACACAGACCCATCCCAGCAGACAACACACGCGATGCAGCAAAAACAGTGTGTGGAAACACTTTGAATTTACGAAGTCATGTGACCATACAGTGTGGTAGAATGTTCTAATAATGTTTCCAACAGTGGGCTGAACTTTATCAAACTAAAACGTGAATGGATTTGACATTCATTCTTGTTTACTTGTTTTTTTGTAAAAATATTTCATTTACACTTGATTATCTTGAAGAAACACAAGAATCTGGAAAACGTCACTGTTCAGTAGCAGATATTTATCTCTGAGTTACACTGTTTTGGATGAAAATGTTCTGATCCATTTTAGATCAGAGAGTCAGATTGTTCAAAATGAACCAACATCAGATCGAATCGTTGTTAAAAATTAATCATTTCATCTCGACGGTTGAAACACAATCTTATATCTTTGTTTGGTTTTGTAAATTGATAACACTTCACCTGTTCACCACTAGAGGAAGCCACGGCACCAAACTCTCAATTCAATACCTTAAAGACAGTTGCTGGTTTTTTAACATAAAAGTCATGTATTAAAAAATAAGTAAAATGTTACTGATAATTTTATGCTGAATTCAACATAATTTTCTACCACTTCAAGTTGAATTTCTGACCAAGGACAGAAACAACAACAAACAGAGAAAACAGAGATTACAGCATAACAAAAAAACTCACCTTAATTAAAATAAACAAAACAAACAAAGCATTTCTTTTCAAAAGTTTTTCAAAATGTCAGCAATTTCTGGTAAAACTATCAGCAATGATTCCATGTGTTCATGGGTTGGGGGGTACCACTACAACAGAGACCAGAGACCCGGCCAGACACCCAGAACAACTACAAAGTCAATCATTAGTTGGGGTGTCCTTGTGCCATGTGTGCTGATGGACACCCTTGTGCTCATCACAGTGTTCATCATAGTCAAACTGTGACGAGCAAAGAAATCCAACAATGGAACACAGTTTAAGTTTAGAGCAGGGAGGCCACTTCTCCTAACACATCCTTCCAGGTGCTGCTGGTGTTCCCCGCACGGCAACAGAGTCCTCTCCGGGTGCGCTTCAGTTTCTCTCCATGAAACTCCAAGATGGCCAGGTAAAAGCCCTTCGGGTTGTTCACCAAAACCACAGTTAGAGATCTATTCCCAGGGACACCCGGCATGTCCCCGTTCGAGTGCTCCCTGGGGTACCAACCTCCCCGTTTCCCAAGCAAGAGACAGAGGTGGCCGTTCCGTCAGTTCAGCATCTCTACCCCCGCTGTCGGCGGGTTTGGCGGGAGGTTCGAGCGGCCCTGTTGCCTTCAAGGATTGTCAACAAGAGGTTGGCAGATCGTCAGCGCACACCAGCACCGTCCTACCTACCTGGTCAGTTCGTTATGTTGTCCACCTCACACATCAAACTCCGGACAGAGTCGAAGAAGCTGTCCCCCAAATTCATTGGCCCGTTTGAGATACTGAAGGTCATCAATCCGTTGGCGGTCAGGCTACGCTTGCCCAGGTCCTTGCGCATCCACCCGGTCTTTCATGTCTCCCAGCTGAAGCCGCATGTTACGAGTCCCCTGCAACGGCCTTCCTCTCCGCTACCCCCTCCCCGCATCATTGATGGCCAGCCTGCCTACACTGTCCGTCGCCTGCTGGACGTTCGGCGTCGGGGACGTGGCCTCCAGTATCTGGTGGACTGGCAGGGGTAAGGGCCTGAGGAGAGGTCCTGGGAGCCTGCTTCGTGGATTCTGGATCCAGAGCTCATCAGGGACTTCAATAGGCGGCACCGGGACAGGCTTCCCCCTGCGCCAGGCGGCGCACCTTGAGGGGGGGTACTGTGGGGTTTTGGACCCGGGACATTGGTTGTTTGTTGTGTTTGGTCTTCACTTCCTGTTTTATTTTGTTGTTGGTTGTACTTCCTGTGTTTCACTACTGCTCTTTCAGGTCTCTTGACACTTCCCTCCTAGTGTGTGTTCCCTCCCTCCTTAATTGGCACACCTGTTTGCACTTACCTCATCCTCTCCTCCTGGTAATAAGTCCTCATCACCCTTGCACTGGTTGTCGGGTGGTTTTTGTACCTTCATGAGTTTGTGTTCAGTTTTTGAAGAACTTTATTCAAATAAATGAGAGACTTTGCAGTTACTATTGCCGTCTGCATTTGTGTCCTCACGTCAACCCTGACACATTAAAGTTTCAGATTAAGGCAGGGGGCCGCAAAATATGGTCTTGGGGGCCACAATTTGCTCACGGGCTACTAGTTTGAGACCCCTAATTTAAATGTTACGTGTTATAAATAATGGCCGCAAAAAAACCCAAACGTCATCAATGGTAGTGAGATTTTGCGTCTCTCTTTTGACAGTAAGAAACTGGACCACATAGTTCTTTTAGAGACAGCAACACTTACACTGAACCTCCTAAATGTGTTTTTAAAGAAATGGGACCTCTGTCAATGGTTGAAGACTTCAAAACATGAATGGGGAGCTGCACCCCGACTACCACATAAGTCACTTTTGCAAACTATGAAGGAAAAATGATTTTAGAATAATTTAGTGTTTACTAATTGAAATAAAGTAATAAAATAAAAATAATTCTGCTGACTACTTCTATGGGAAGTTTAGAAACTGATTTAGTGCAGGGATCAGGAACCCTTAAACTTGTGAGCCAATTATGTTTTTTTTTTTTTGTAGTAGCATATCGCTTACATTGGACCTTAGGTTTTTTATATTTTATAAACTAACATGACAGACAGTTATCTTGGGGGGAATCAGCTTTTGCAACTTTTGCTTCATTTTGATCACTTTTCTTGCAACAAATGGACACTTCATGTTTACCAGATACATTAGTTTTTGTTTAAGAGTCCGAGCTCCTCCCGGATGACGGAGCTTCTCACCCTATCTCTGAGCGTCCAGCCACCCTACGGAGGAAGCTCATTTCAGCCGCTTGGATCCGGTACCTTGTTCTTTCGGTCATGACCCAGAGCTCATGGCCATAGGTGAGTATCGACCGGTAAATTGAGAGCCTTGCTTTCTGGCTTAGCTCTCCACCACGACGGAGCGGTACAGCGACCGCATGACGGTGGACGCAGCACCAATCCGCCTGTTGATCTCATGGTCCGATCTTCCCTCACTCGTGAACAAGACCCCAAGATACTTAAACTCCTCCAATTGGGGAAGGAGCACTCCACCCACCCAGAGAGGGCAAACCACCTTTCTCAGGTCAAGAACCATGACCTCAGACTTAGCGGTGCCGACCCGTTTTTCTTGTTGATTTTTTTTTTCAACAACAAATATACCGGAATAGATGTTTGTAAGTTTTTCAATCCTGTTTTTACTAAAGAAAGGAGACAAAAATAATTGTCCAAAAGTATGTTTCCACGTTGTTGCTACAGTTTATTTCTTAAAATCACTTTCATTGTTTTTGTTGCAGTCCTAAACACAAAGCACTCCCATGCCTACTCCTATTTAATGTACAAAATCAAAAAGGATGCATAGAAAAAAAAGTTCAGAACAACTATAAAAGATAAATTAGTGTACAATTTATTATAAGCAAGCTGGACAATTTTTATCTTCTTCTGTTTGTGTTTTATTTTAAAGAATTCATAGAATAAACTCAAGTGACTAAAAATCAGAAATTCTGGCGGGAACATAGACGAGCATGATGGCTCGTGTGTGATTTATCAAAGTGACTGTATGACTACATTATTTTTAAAGGCACTGCAGAGCCTAACATGGTATACATTTAGGTTACAAACCAGGACATGTCTTATAGTTTTACAGATGTCCTTCGTTTAGCCATAATAATTTCAAACAGTGAAAAATGTCATTTGAGAATATCCATATTATATAAGACAAAAACTAAACATCAGTTCATCAGTAGGTAGAAGAAGCGATGTTCTGATCTTTGTATTGATCTTTTAAAGCATAAGTGCCGCTGGTGACGGCTCGATTACTGTCTTCATCATTCGTACGAAGTAGTGATTCTCCAAATAAAGCTTCATGATGTCACAGTGGTTTTGCTAAATCAAACACTCTGTGCTGCAATTAGTTTTAAGCTAGAACACACTAAAACGATGACAAAAGAAGAAAAGAAACAAAGCTATGAAGTCAAAAAGTGCTGTGGTGTCAATGAGAAATGGGCCCTTTGTAATAAAGTCTCACACTGATCCTCTTTGGATCTATCCTAAAAGCATGCCCAGTGTTCTGTTAAATATGACTATGCCGTTTTTAGCCAAAATCTAAAAACCTGTAAACCTGCAGTAGTTCATTAGAGATTTGCCTCTGAGATGTGGATAGAACTGTTGTTATGGAGTAAGCCTGTCCCCATTTCCCATCATCTATCTATTTACACTCTGTCTCAATAGTTTACAGCCCCTCACAAACCCAAACTAACTTTAGCGGTGCAACAAAAATGATCAGCAATATCAGAGCTGTCCAGTCGTACAGTTTTGATCCAGATTCCAGCTCAGACGAGGAAAACAAAGACGTTCATGGATCTATTTTTCTGCAAGTGGATCCATCAGAATGGAGTAGAGCCGGGAGATTGTGGCCTGGCTGCCGATTGTAGCACCTACATCACTGCTACAAGCTTTTTCCAACAGTGACCAATTTTCTTTATCAGCTCCCAATTCACAGTGATTTGAATAAATGCATAGTTAGAAATGTCATTTTAAACTTAGTTTGATTTTTTATGTCATCCACAATGAGAAAATGTCACATGAGAATGTTAAAACACCAAAACGTGGTTTGCATTGGAGTGGGTCTTTAAGAGCTGCGTTCACATGCATGGAAATCACATATTGTGTTATTTTACCACGAGTTACTTCTGCTAAATGGGGCCCTGTCTGTCAGTAGGTGGAGGGTTAGCTCAAACATTAGCTCGGTTTTTAAGAGGTTCAATTATTCATGAGCAGAGACAATAAAATAACATCAGCATTCAATTTAAACCTCATAATTTGATGTTCAACATCTGTTGTTTTCTTTACATCAGGAATCTTGCTTCAGGAATCTTGCTTAGTAAGACTGGTCATGAGGTCACGCACAGCGTCACTGCTCCCCCTCCCCTTCTTCCACCACGTGTGCTCCCAAGCTAAGCTAACACACAATGTAGCCTAAAGGGCCTTTTCAAATACTTTAATTTCATCTGGAAGTTTGCATTTTCTACCAGCTGTGAAGAAGTTCAGAGCATGTCACATAAGACAATTCAATGTGTGAATTTCAAACACTTTAAATGTTTGGTTGTGACCATTGGTTTGGTGTTTGTGTGTGAGTTCAGGCCTTACTCAAACAACACATCATGTATTAAATATGACATTTTATTCCATTTGGAAAAAATATGCAAAAACAGAAAACTCTTGGTACTTATCCATAAAGAGGCTGCATGACCCTGTAAACCATTACATTTGCCAGCCCCTCAAAAACACGGAGCAGATAGTAAGTGCTTCAAATTTGGGAGGTAATACTTCCTAGGACAAATATGGATACATCCCAGGAATTTCAGGTGATTCTTTGTGTTGCAAAACAGTAACATTCAAACTTGTTAAAAGACAAGAAGGATAGGTACTACTCTGACTTGTACACATTGAGAGTACTTGACAAAATTACAGAGAATCAATTTATTGGTTTGATACTTCTTGTGCTTCACATAACATTTCCACAATCTAAATCCCAATAGAGTCAAGTGCTGTGATGTTCAGTCATCTACATGCCGAGTTGCTCCAGAACAGTCCCTAAGAAACCACAACTCCCATCACTAATGTTCATTTGCCAAAATCCTGCCATCGTTGCCATCACGCGCCACGAGGAAGACTGATTGGCTAAATTTTATCCGTCTACCTGAAAATGGAAACACAATCCTAAACAACTGCAGAAATTCTATCTCTGCTCTTATTCATTTTTTTCTGTTGTTGATAATTTGTGTTCTCTAACACAGCCTTGTAGACAGTACCAATTTGAAATCTCTAAAGCATCAGTTCATTAATCCTGGCATTAGCCTTGGCTCTTATTCATGTATATCACGTGTCAAACTCCAGGCCTCAAAGGTCAGTGTCTCACATGATCTCCAGCCAACCTGCCAATTAAGCTCCTTATTGGGTAAACACACCTGATCCAGGCAACCAGCAGCAGATGAGGCAAGTTTCTGAAAAACCAGTGAGATGCTGGCCATCAAGCCTGATCCCCCTGATGTATATGTAACATCCAACAGGTCCACAAACGCCTCACTCGACTTCGGTTTCAATCTGATTTTAATATGGTATGAATGGAAAACAATGAATCTTTCTCTGCAGGTCTCTAGAACATTAACATCTACAGAGTCACAAAAATGCCCAAGTTCAACACCCAGAAAACATGAATTAAACAAAATATACAGAGAGAAGAGAATCCTCTATACCTTCCTCAACAGAAACGACGCGAACTAAACACAAAACGTGAATTCCGTCCTCATCTCGCGCCACTCCAGAAGGGGGCAGTAAACCCCCTACAAGCAAAACAACAAAGCTGGTAAACCTACTTCTTTATGACATGGGAAGCCGGGTTTTGGTAGAATTTCATTATGAACAAATGAAACATTTTCTTCTGGGTTACATGTATCATGAAAAATCTCTGAAGTGAAACAAAGTGAAGTGTATGTATGACATCCACTGTGTCTCTCACAACACCCCTCACTTACTGTCAACAATGTAAACCAACAAATTTGCTAATATTAAAGACCCCATCAAATATAATTTATAAAAATTTAGAGGCCAGTCTTATTTACACCATCTCCATGTGCTTTGGAATGCAGGAGACCAACTGAAGGAACTATTAGGCCTCAACCATCTTCAATGATGGAGCAGCAATAATCAGTGGAGAAAAATAAAAAAAACTTGATAAAATCTATGTGTTCTATTCGAACATTTTAGTATTAAACAGTTACGTGAAAAAAACATTTAGTTACTGACAAATAGGTGAAAATATCTAGTTTATAGTCAAAGCAAAATGTAACTGTTACTTTCAAATGAGCAACTTACAACATATTTGCACAAAAATATCCACAAGTTTCATGCAAAAGGAAATGTATTGTTCAATTATTAAATCTGACTTATGTGGAAGAGTGATTTTGGATATATGCGGGGATCAAAGTTCTTCATCCGAGGAACTACTGTCCAAGTTGTCCTCCTCTGTGGAGGGGTTACCCAAACACGCTCAGCTTGTGCTCAAAAACATGGGGGTTTGATGAACTTCAGTCAATCTTCTTTTTCGCAGCCCCTCACGTCACCTTGCACAGTCAATGGCTCAGCATCAACAAAAAACTCCCAAGAGAGGAAACTCTTCACCTACTTAACCTCCACCCACATTGTTTTTCTTACTTCCTTTTGGTTTTCTCCTCCCCACTGTAACTTGAACAAATTGGATTTGTTTCTGAAGCCAATGAGTTTAAGAAAGATCAAGAGTGATCATAAAAAATATGTTGGCCACAATTTCTTATACATCTGGAGGTCCCAGAGAAGACCCATGACACGCTGGAGAGACTACGTCTCTCGGCTGGTTGGGGAACGCCTCGAGACCCTCCACCCCTCTAGAGGAGCTGGAGGAAGTGGCTATGGGAGAAGGTAGTCTGCGCATCTTTACTTCGACTGCTGCTCCCATCACCTGTTTCTGGATGAGCGGAAGAAGATGGATGGTTGGATCCAGGAATGTGGTTTAGCATGCATGATTGAGAGGAAAGGACGCGTTGTCAACAACGCTTGTAATGCAGGACAGTGACACACAACCCTCTGCAAATATGCCCAGCATCTACACAACAACTCCAGAGCAGAAAAAGTCAATTTTTTGTGTAGAAAATTGTTTAAAATAAAACACAGATTGGCTTGTTTTCCAACAGAAACTTGTGTTTGACCAGAAGAGCAGCAACAGGTGGTAAGGATGACAGGTAAAAAGCACAGATGTAAAGTAAGCAATTTTGAATAGGTAAAACATTTCCAGCAATTTACTGCATATTTACAGCAAAAGTGTTATTTTTTCCCCAAAGAAGAACAACTTTTAAACACAGACTCATAACCGAACATTCTTGTTAAATTTGAATGATTTACCAAATTTAAAAGGGCCTATATATCTTGATTACAAGAAGTATCTCTTTCATGGTAAGAGAATTTCCCTTCCTCTGCGTCCTTAATGAAACCATTGCTGATTGGTTATGAAGCACCATTTACACCAAGATCACATGATGCACAATTTAGTGGTACTGGAAAACAGTCATGACGCATTATAACTGCAACCTGACGGCAATTCCCCTTATTTTGGCCTCCAAGATAACATCTAATTAACCACAAAGGGTCTCAACACGGCCCACTTTTCCGAGGAGGACGCTTTACTAGATATCCCATGGAATGGAGTTGGGTTTTCAGCTTCTCTTTCTCTTTTAAAAAAAGCAAACATGAAAGACAATTTAACAGATGTCTGTGGTACATTAAACAGTGACACAACAGCAGCAATCTCCTGGTTCCTGAAGGCGTCCTTAGCAACCGCCATTGCAACATAACTGACTGGGTTGGAGCCCAGTTTAGATCCTGGCATTCTGGCCAATTATAGACCAACATCAAATCTCCCCTTTATCTCAAAGATCTTAGAAAGATTTGTAGTTAAACAGCTGTACTGCCACCTACAGGACAATAGCCTCTTTGAAGATTTCCAGTCAGGGTTCAGACCTCACCACAGCACTGAAACTGCACTAGTTAGAGTCACTATAATGACTTGTTACTGGCCACAGAAAAGGGACTAATCTCTATTCTGGTCCTGTTAGATCTTAGCGCAGCCTTTGACACTATAGACCACAGAATCTTACTGCAGAGACTAGAGCATGACATAGGGATCAGAGAATCTGCCCTTCAATGGTTTAAATCCTATTTATCTGATAGGTACCAGTTTGTTCATGTAAATGGTCATTCCTCCCATTATAGTAGAGTTAGCCACAGAGTCCCACAGGGCTCAGTTCTAGGACCCATCCTGTTTATGCTTTACATGCTGCCTCTAGGGAACATAATCAGGAAACACTGTATTAATTTTCAGATGATACACAGTTGTATTTATCCATTAAACCTGACCAGAATGACAGATTAGAGAAACTTAATGCCTGCATTAGTGACATCAAGATTTGGATGTTAATTAATGACCTCCTCCTAAACCCATAAAATACTGAGGTCATTATAATAGGTCCAAAATACCTCAGAGATGCCCTACCTGTTCAGATGGTCTCCCTGGATGGTGTAAATATAGCCTCCAATCCCACAGTTAGAAACCTGGGGGTTTTATTTGATCAGGATTTATCATTTAAGGCTCACATATCACAGGCTTGTAAAACTGCATTTTTTCACCAACACAATATTTCTAGGATCAGAAACATATTATCTAGAAGTGATGCTGAAAAACTCGTCCATGCATTTGTTACGTCTAGGCTGGATTACTGTAACTCTTTGCCAGCAGCTTGTCCTAAAAGTTCTTTAAAAAGTCTTCAGCTTGTTCAAAATGCAGCAGCTAGACTGTTAACAGGAACCAACAGAAGAGAATACATTACTCCTGTGTTAGCTTCACTTCACTGGCTCCCAGTTCAATCTAGAATCCAGTTCAAAATCCTCCTGCTAACCTATCAGGCCTTGAATGGTATGAACCCATCCTATATTAAAGATCTTATAGAGCCTTACCAACCAAACAGAACACTTTGCTCACAAAATGCAGGACTGCTTGTGGAGCACAGTTGGAGGTAGAGCCTTTAGCCACCGAGCTCCTGTTTCATGGAATAAGCTCCCAGCTCATTTAAAAGAGGCTGACACAGTTTCTACATTCAAAGTTAGAATTTAAACACTCCTCTTTGGACGGGATTAATGCCAGGCTAGATAGTAATCAGAGATTATTTAATTTACTGCTCCTCTGCCTCACCTGCTGTGATGGGGTTTGCCGCACTAGCTCTGCTCGCTCCTGCTCAGTACCCCCCAACCCTTTCCATCTCCATCCACCTCAAGACTTCCTCTTCTACCCTTCGTTCACACACTACATACACGTTAAGGGACTCTGTGTCCCATGGCACTCACTTTAATTTCAAGGGACCACCAAATCCCAACTGCACAACATTACATATCACCTTTATTTCAAGGGATCACTGGATCCCACTACACTCACTCAGACTCCAAGGGACCCCCAAGTCCCATCTGCATTACACAACATACTCAAGTCCACAACCCCCTCTCCTTCATCTCTCTCCTTCCTTTTCTACTAACCTCCTACCTTTGTTTTGTCGAAACAAAAAAAACTAGGACTCGAAAACAAAAACAAAATGCATAAAGTGTAAAATAAGTGTCAATTTCTCACTAGAAAAGTAATCCAAATAGAGCTTAGATGTCTCTGAATTCTAAAGTTCTTTCCCACTAAAACCTGATTGGAGATCGGCCATTTTTTCTTTTTTGGCCGCTGGGAAGCTTGTCGGTCACGTGACCTAAAGTGTGCTCATAGAAAAGAATGAAAAAATAAGATGTAGCCATGGTACAATTTTAGAGCCACTTTTGTAGAATACTTACTTTTCCCTTGTGGACAAACATAGGTATTGCATGTTTTGGTATGAGACTGACTGGGTTGGAAGTAATAATGTGTCACCACATTGAGAACAAAAGTCACAGTTTTGAGATCAAAATTTCCTAAACTGCAAACAAAATGTTCCATTTTAAAAGCAAAACTTTCTAAGTAGCATATGAAAACATTAAATGTTTGTGTTCAAAATCTTTTCAAAATACATTTTTGCATTTGTGGTACAAAGGTTTTCAGCCTCTCTCAGTCCACTTTCTCTTTATGTTTGATTTTGTGTTGAGAAGTTTCAGTTTATGTGTCCCCAAAAAGCCAGAGACAAGAGGGTTCATTTTGATTGGTCTAAATTCTATCCAGTCAAGTGTCTTAACCTCACAGTAACGGTGTCTGTATGTGGAGATGTGACAAGAGTGGTCTGGTTACATAGGAAGCAGGCATACTTAAAGTTCAGGAACAGAAGTTTTTATTCACAGGATTTATTCACATTGACTGTAAAGCTCACACACACAAGCTCCCCCCTTTCACACTCAGCTCCTTTCCTTTTATGGACTCCAGTTAACTGGTTGGCCACACCCAGGAAGGAAGCCACTTTCACCAGACAATAAATACCAGACAACAAAAGATGGAAGATCCTTGGAAACAATACATTTAAAGTCCTGTAAACAAAAACATACATAAAAAAACACTTCAAATCAATACAAACCAAAAGGCAAGCAAACAAATCCTAATCCCTTCCACTTCCTTTGCCCAACCCTAAAACAGGAAGTGTTGTTCCTGTCTTTGCCTTGTCTGATTCTGTCTCTAAATAAACTCCTGCCTGCATAAGGATCCAAACGCCTCCACGTTTTCATCACAGCTGAAGCAAATTGAAACGTTAACATTAAAAGTCCAAAATGCCATTTCTGCTGCTTATATGTCTACTTTGGTGAGCTATCATTCATTCTCTTACAACTGCTGCTGTTAATCTAATCAAAAACACTGTTATGCAACATAAGATAATATGTGCTTCAAATCTTTTTGAAATTGTCCCCTGGTCTGAATGCAGGTGTGTGACCAGATGGGTGTGTGTCCTGTCCAGGGTGTTCCCTGCCGTTGCCCATGAGTGGCCGGGTCAGGCTTCAGCACCTCCGTGACCCCGAAAGCAGGTTTAGAAAATGGGTGGATGGAAATCTTTCTTAATAATAAACAGATCTCAAAGAAAATCAGACTTTTTACCAATTTTTTGCTCTGGAGGATTTCGAGATCCACGGAGGTGGACATGGGTGACTGAGACCTGACAATCCTTCTGTAAACTATTTTTTTTGGGATAAGGTGGCTGATAAAGCCTTTACCGATCTCAAAAGAAGTTTCTCTTATTCATATTCACTTATTCAAGTTGCTCCTATTCTGACTCAGCCTGACCCTTCCAAACAGTTCATTGTAGAGGGGGATGCGTTTGAGTCTGAGGTAGGGGCTGTCTTGTCTCTGAGAATGTCTAATAATAAAGTCTATCTCTGCTCATACTCCTGCAAACTCACAACTGCAGAGAGAAACTACGACACAGGAAACACAGAGCCACCAGCCATCAGATTGGCACTGGAGCCATTGGTTGGAGGGGGCTAAAAACACCTCTGGTGTGTGCTGACCATAAAAACCTGGTATACATTCAGACAGCTAAACGGATTAATCCTTGCCAAGCCTAACTGGTTTTGTTTTTTGACAGGTTTACCTTCATCCTTTCCCTTCATCCAGGGAGCAAGCACATCGAACCAGATGCTGTCACTTATGCTCTAACAGGAGTAGAAAGCTAAGGATTCTGCTGCTTCTATCAACATCATACCTCCTCACTTGGTGCTGGAAGCTGCTCGTTGGTCCTTGGATTGCAGGGTTAAGGCTTCAGTTCCTGGTGCAGCCAGGATACTTGTGGGAAATCCTGCCAGGTGCTTATTTGTCTCGTTCAGCTTTCGTCCAGTGGCTTTGAAGTGGGGTCACTCATCTCACTTGGCTTGTCATCCAGATGTTGCCAGGACTGGTGTCCTACTGGATGAATGGTTTTGGTGGCCTACCATGTCCTTTGACATTAGGATTTTGGTCTCTTCATGCCCTGTGTGTGCCAATGTTAAGACCCCTAGGACTCCTCCCACAGGCCTTCTGAAGCCTCTACCTGTGCTCTCCAGACCCTGGTCCGACATTGCTATAGACTTCATTACTGTCCAGTTCTAGAGGTAAATCTGTTACTGAATAAGCCCACACCAGTCCGCTGCCTTTCACCATGCACAACTTAAGAATGGTAGTGAATCAAACCCCTCTCAATGACAGAGTTTCAGAGATGTGCGTGGAGGTGAGCCCAACTATGTCTAGCCAATACTTCTAAACTCCAACACAAGCTCAGGCTCTTTCCCTCCCATAGAGGATATCCATGCTTTTGGGATGTTCCATGTCCCAAAATTCAAGTTCTATGACTGTAGTTTTGGAAAGTCATGGAACTTTGGCCCGCCGAGGCACCTGCCTTTGGCTGCCACGTTGCATTGACCCCTTTTGAGCTCTCCTGCAGGTGACACCAATCTGGGCGATGTAATGGAATCAGAAAATGTTTTTCTCCTCACGGGGATTCTGAACTGCTCTTAGTCTGGCTCGTCACCCAGCACCTATCTGCCATGGGTGACCCTACCATGGGGCAAAAGCAGCAGACGACATAGCTCCTGGAATCACTCAAACTGTCAAACCCATTCACCACATTAAGGTGGCGGTTCCCGGAGGGGAGAATTGAGAAAAGAGGAAAAGTTTTTAAGAATAGAAGAAAAGCCAAATCCAGTTAATTGCTTGTTATTTTTTTACTTACTTTTCAACAGTAAATACATGTACCTTTTTCTACAACTAAGAACCTATATTTTTAATTAGAATCCTGATTTTTGTTAAACTAATTAAATTTAAAATCCTCTTTGAGCTCTTTACCTTCAAAATTTTTTACTTGGAATTATCTTTTAAAAACTCGCCTATCTACTCTTTAAAATGGTTCATTTTTTTCTTGTTCATAAATACATTTCTGTCGTAAAGGTTTTTTTAGTTCTGATAATTTCAATTCAGAAATGAGAAAAAGGATAAAAAGGGAAACATTTGAAACAATAAAAGAAAACCAAAATGTCGTAAACTGTTTTTTTCTTTTTTTTTTTTTTTACCTACAATCTAACCTATTACCTACACAACACAAGTGACTTTGAAAACCAAAGCTATAGAGACAAACCCCTGCAGGTATGGGTCTGTCAGGCAGCAGGGCTACCCAAGAAACCTGTGCTGCCATCTTTATTTTTCAGTGCTACTAATTGGTAGCCAATTTTACCCAGGAATACATTTACCATTAACTTGTATGAAAAACATACATTTTCAAAACCCCGCATTTTAACCCTTCTAGTTCTGTGTGTGTGTGTTTTTTTTTTTTTTTTTACTTTTTTTTTTTTGGTGCTGGTGGTGGGTGGGGGGGATTATTTTACAGACGTTTGTTTTCGAAGAGGTATCCTCAGATCTGATGATTAAGATTCATATCTTTTTGAAACACCCCTTTCAACCTTTCAAATGTCTTTTATTCTTATTTTTAATGAATAACAGTTTTAAAGCCTCTTGGATTAAAAAGTAAAGTCTCAGGAATAAAATCCAACTCAACTGCTTTTTTTTCTAACTTACAGATTGAATCTAACTAAACCTTTTGTAGAACATTTCCGACTAATGTGACTAAAAAAAACAGCAAAAACTCAAAAAACAACATGAAAAAACCTACTTTGAAAACTAAAAGGAAGAAAAAACACAAAGAAAAAAATACTGGAAAATCCTAAAACAATCAGAAAACACCACTAAAATGTATATTTTAACCTACGTATATTAACATTTTTGTGAAACTCGTTTTTACAAATTTAGATATGTTTAGATATGTGGAAGTTTGGGTCACACATAATGACAAAAAAAAAGTTTTTGGAAGATTCTGTTCTTGATCCATTGTGGTAAAACTAAATATACTCTACTAAATAAAACGGTAGTGTTAGATCATGGACCAAGTCCTAATTTAGACAATAATCTTTGGCAGAACAATGTGTTGAAACAAGGCTTCTTTTTTGGTTCTTCTATACTTTTGATAAAACTTGTAGCAATCATCATATTGAGCTGATGACTTCCTAAATCTCTCATTGAAGGCATGACCTTTGACCTTGTCCATTCTTCACACAGATTCTTGAAAACATCTTGATGAAGTTTGTCCAAGTCTTTCAGCACAATTTTATTTTCATTTGTTTTTAAAATTATATTACAAATCATCTTCACACTGTCAGAGTCCTTCAACAGTTTCTGAAATAACAGCAGTATTACTTTCTGAACGGACTCTCTAACCTTCTCTTCTGTGCTGGTCTGACCAGATTCTTTTCTTTTTTTATTTGAAACTTCAGTTCTAGAAGCACATTTTCTTTTAAACACATTCTTCACCACTCTCCACCATTTTCTTTTAAGCTCTACCTCTGGGTGAAGGTGGTGTTCTGTCTTTTTAGAAAACGATTTCATGGCACAAGGCTTCCTTTGTGACTTTTCCATGTACTTAATGAAATGTGTAGCAATCATTTCATGAAGCTGATCAGTTCCTATAGCTTTTATTGAAGCCATCTGCCTTGACCTTGCCCATTCTTCACAGAGTTCCTTGAAAACACTTTCATGGAATGTGTTTATATCTTTAGGGATGTTCTCGTCTGCTTTTGTTTCCAGAATTCTTCTGCAAATCATCTCCACACAGTCGGAGTCCTTCAGTAATTTCTGAACCACCAGTGTTATTACTTTCTGAACAGACTGTCTTACTTTCAACTTTGTGCTGGTTTTCTTTCTTTTTTCTCTTGACTCTTTAAATTTAGAACCGAATGTACTTTTAATGACCTTTTTCCTTGCTCTCTTCTCTCTCCGTTCTGATTCTATTTCTGGGAAAAGGTAACATTTGATCCGTTTTAGAATCCTTTTATGGCTCATTCCTGGGTGATAGTGAATCATTTTTAACACAGCTGCCTTATACACTTGTCTTAAAGTTGCTTGTTTTGAGAAGTTTTTTAAGTTGCAATGAGAATATGGTGTCCATGACAAAACCCTAAACATAAGTGAAGAGTGAAAACGATCCACGTTAGTGGTAACTCTTCTTACAGTCACAGGTCGTGAGGCTCTTTTTTGGATTTTCTTTAAAGCTCTGATTAACACTGAATCCACACTTTTCTCATAACACTGTGTGCTTTGCTTCTTAGCTTCTTGCTTAACAAAATCTACTTTTGTCTCGTGTGATTCGGTACTGTCACTGCAGAAAACCTCATTTACAGCATCAGTGATGGCAGAGGAAATATTATTCATTCGACAAAAAAATATTTCTGAAAGGGCATGTTTCAGAATGGATTCCACACTGTCTGCGAGGAACAGTTCAATCTGTGACTTAGTTTCAAATTGAATCTCTGCAGAAGATTGGGATTCATTGTCACTGAGAAAGTTAGCTGGAACATCCAATTCGTCCGAGGACGAAGACTCATCTAATAATACGTATTTCATGATATCTTCATGTACTGTATTGATGAATCTGACTAAGCATTCTGAACAGAAATCTTTAAACTGGTATTTATTAAACCATGGTAGGTTGTTTTTTATATTGCTAGACTTCTCTTGAATGAAATGGATTATCTGATTCTTGTTGCTTTGGGACCATCTTAATTCTTTTAGGCTTTTTTTCAAGTTTCTCAGTGGAAAGTCTTGTATAGCAGAGTTCCTAGAGCCCACTAATTCATGGCAAATCATGGATGTAATTTTTTCAAAGTGATGGAGAACATTTAAAACAAATATGGTTTTATAAACGTTCCACATCTGGCATGCAGCTTCAGACTCTTTAATCCTCCTAAGTCGTTGTTGTTCAAATGACATCAGCCCTTCAGGTAAAGAATCTTTGGCCAAAATGTTTTCTATCATTGCTAAAATCTGTTCTCTATTCATTTTAGAACCATGGAATTCTGTGGAGTCTTTTGCTTCCTTCATAACTTTTGAAACATAATCTGAACATTCTGATGCTTGTCTATCAGACACGGTTGCCCTCAAATTCCATTTGTCTTCGGTCAAACTTTCTTCACTTTCTAAATCCCATGAAGTCACCTGGAGTGAGCAGGTTTGGCTGCAAGCTGCTTCCTCAGGGCCTTTAGGGCTTTGATCCGTTGCTTTCACTGGTAAATCACGTGAACGACCAGCCTGTCTTTGAGCAACGGTTGATGTTCCTTCTTGGACGCTGTCCCAGGCACTTGGGTTGTGCTTTGACCGGTTACTATTATTTTTTGCAGCAAAATCAGGAGAAACGTCTTTGTTTAAGGCTGTGGGTTGCTGCTCAGACAGGTCCAGAGGCGTTACTTTGTTTGTCCGTTTGCCAAACAGCTTTACAAGATTTCCTAAAACTGTTTTCATTGTCTTGAATGTTTTTCCTTCAGACTTGGGTAAGCTCTTTTTAAAGGGATGTTTTTAAGTACTTCTTGTGATCTTTTGAAGAAAAGGGGGTTTGTTATTTGTGAAAAGCAGATATATAAGAATAGAACAGAACAGAAGTGTTTCAGTAAAGACACATTTTACGACATCACATGACATCATGAAAAATCAGGATGATGCTTTATGTGCCCTAATTACATAATGATGTGACAGAATTTGCAGGATGATAATGTGACATCATATTTCATTATTTGATTTGATTTGAAATGGTTTATTTCAAGCAATCAGGCAAGGCAAGGTCCATTGACCTTTAGCTGATTTCACAGCAAGTAAGTTGAGCTCGAGCTGTCTGCAGGGAAAATCGCTGCTGAAAATCAGGGTCAAAGTTCACCTAAGTGACAGTGGTCTCATCATCGTGGGAGGATGATGTCACATGACATCATGATATATTCTAATGACATCATCATGGGATGATGAGTATCCTCATGCAGAAACAAGAGGATGACATAATCCAACCTCACAAAGCCTAATTTAGCCGCTCGACATGTGTCCCCTGTCAAAATCATTAGCCTCCCACCTGCACTGAAAACAGTGCTTGCAGAAAACTGCTTTCCCCTTCTGAGTTGTCGGACGGTTTGGCAGAATCTGCAGCTTGCTTTGACTGCCAGTTCCTGTCAGCTGATTCTGGAGTCCCACAAGCCAGCCAGGCCTGGTAAGACTCTTTCTTCAGCTTGACAGCGTCCCTTACTTCCAGTTTCTACCACCAGGTTCTGGGATTGCAGCCACAACAGGTACCAGAGACCTTGAAACCACAGCTCCGAACAGCAGCAGAAACTATGGAGGTGGAGATCATGGTTCACTCTGACTCAATGTCACCAGCCAATGTCATAGACTGACATGCGGTGTGCCTCAGGGCTCCGTCCTTGGTCCCACACTTATCATCTTAAAAATATTACCCGAGTGAGACGCTTTCTCTCCAGAGCCAGTGATGAAATATTAATACACGCCTTCATAACATCTAGAAGAGATTATTGTAATGTCCTTCTTTCAGGCGTTAAGAAAAACAATATCAATCGGCTGCAGCTAGTCCAAAACTCGGCTGCACGTCTTTTAACCAGGACCAGAAAGAAGGAGCACATTACTCCAATTATGAAGTCTTTGCTCCCAGTCAGCTTCAGTATTGATTTTAAAGTTATTTTATTAGTTCATAAAAGCTTACATGGATTTGAACCTTCAATTTTATTAGATTTACTTTTAGGTTCTGACCCTCCCAGCTGGTGGTCCCAAAAGTCAGAACCAAATTCCCAAAGCGAGGCCACATTTCAGTACTGTGGACCTGGCCTGTGGAACAGCCTGAGGAGGTGAGGGCTTCATCCACTGTGGAGGTTTTTAAGAAAAAAACCTAAAACTCATCTTTTTAGTATAGCTTTGACGTTTTTACATGTCCACGTGTTTTAAATGGATTTTAGAATTTTTTTACTGTTAGTTAATTTCATTTCATTTCATTGTACTTTTGGGAGATGTATGCGTGTTGGTTTTTATTTTTTTATTATTTGATTGCTATTTTAACTATTACTTTTGATCTTACTATTGTTTGTTTTATTGTGGAAAGCACTTTGACATGCTTTGTAGGAAGAAAAGTGTTATATAAATAAAGCTGAATTTGAATAAAATTTAAAAATCTAAACTTTACTAACACATTTTTTAGGCTTTATATCAGTTTACTCTAATGAACTGAATGCTATGTTGTTTTTTTGAGTTACCAGTTCTGGGAGGGACCATTGTAGCAGCAGCAGCCATCTGCTGCTGGAAGCACCAAGTCAGGAATGACACTGGAAAGTATGCCAGTCAGCAGAGGCCTTATATGCAGCAGCAGTTAATTGGACTGTACCATTGCCCAGGGGGGAGAAAAATCTTTTTGGGCTGAAAATGGATTTACTTTAAATTCTACTTAATGTTCATTAGTTGAATTATTTTTCTATGTTATTTTCCATAGAATGGACAAGGTATTTTGTGTTTGCTGTATTTTTCTCGTTTTGTTTTTCTTAGTCTTTTTCAGTTCCCCTTTGTGTGTCTAGTTGGTCTGATCAGCCAGTATATATGTTACCTTGTGTTTCCAATAAATTTAAGTGAGTTTGTCTGTTCAGTTGTTTAAATTGGCCTCCTCTGATAAATTTCAAGCTGCAGTTATTTTTGTTACTTTGACATCTTTTAAGGGCTCAGTTTTGTTCATCTAGACATATTTTTAAAAATGTTTAGATTATAATATATTTGATAAACTCTTGCTGTCCTTGCCTTACACTGCTCGGTCCACCATGTATGCTATAAACAGAATGACAGCTGAATTACTTCATTAATGAGGGTTGAAAAGATCTGTAATTCCTACAGAGGAGAAATGAAAGTGTCCCAGAAGCAGAATGACAGAAAACTTTGAAAGGCTTTTTATTCATCAGATAAGATAAAAAAAATAATTCACACCCTCACTGATCTATCCTCATAAAACTTTGCAGAAAAATTTGTAAAATTTTGTTGAAATAAGCTCACTGGTGTCTTTTATTTGCCAGCAGCTGCGTGGCGACACTTCACAGAACCACACTGGCAGCTGAAGTATTTGCTCTTCACCCTCCAGTAGTTTTCTCCATAATCGATCCTGAACACAAAGAGGAGGAAGGTTGGTCTAAAAACCACCTGGCAGAACTCAGGTGGAAGTTTCAAATCGGAGCTCACCCGATCTGCTCCTCAGCTTTGATGGGCTGGCTGGAAAAGAAGGCGATCCTGGGGAAGCGCAGGTCCTGGTGCATGGTGAATACCCGCACAGCCAGCAAGTTGGGCTCACACAGGTGGTTTATGAAGCGGCCAATGTTGCCAAAAGATTTGGCATCGATGCAGTGGATGTCTCCCACCTGGAAAGACAAATTCTCAGGATCTTCACCCGGCATTTTGACAGCAGCTCAAGGTTAGATCCCTGCCTTAACCCGGAAACACTGGAAAACTTCCAGAGATGGTCACAGTTCATTCTGATCGGCAGTTCCATGGCAGAGGCGGTCCATGTGCAGGACTTTTCATTTCCTATCTTACTGTACAACAGCCAGTCAATCACCCTACAGAACACACAGATGAGCTCTGCTGCAGTCAGGCTTTCATCATGTTCAGGTTCAGATCCAGTTTGTGGGAGTTGGGAAATGTAAAAGTCAAGTCTGGAGTGGAAATCCTCCCAGTCAAGTTTTTCAACGTTTGAGCGACGAGGAAAGGCTTGGATCTAATCTCACACTTTGACTCTAGATGGAACTCTGTGTTTCCGGTCCAGAGCGCAGAAACTCATAGGAAGAGGAAATAGGCTCAATGGATTTGTGTGTGAATCATTCTTTATTTGTAACTTGTGTCTGCCGGTTTGTGTGTTTAACTCTGAGTTTGTGTGTGCATGTAATACTAGACTTATAACTCACACAATACATTTTTTGTTTGTGACTGTGTGTACTTGCAATTGTGTATTCACATGTACACTAGAACATAAAAAACTTACAAATATGAAATACAATTTGTGGACATACTACTTGGAATTACAGCAGCTTGTAAACTTCCTATGAATTCAAAACTGCTTCAATAATTCAGATAAAAAGTCTAAATGTGCATTTTGATGAGGGTTTTAAAAACGTGTATTTAGACTTTTTTATCTTAATTATTGGGGCATATCTGTTTAAGAAATTGGAAAAAAGGTCAAGTTTTTACTAGATATTGTTAATAAATTTAAGGGCTTTTTTATCATGCTATTCTTCAGACTTTTAGAGTAAACCATTTCCATATGAATATAAGGTATTTTCGCGAACTCTTCTATTACGTGGAGGTGAGACAACTCGACCACTGAGGCTCCGCCTTTCGCTCCTTGTAAGTGGCGCCCATTTTATGAGATCAACCTAGAGCCGTCCTCAGCGGCATGTTTGCGTTTTGCCCACAAAAACAAACAACCAGTGAACTTTTGCAAAGATGGATGTGTGTATTGTGCATATAAAATGAAAATGTTTTGCTGAACGCCGCTAGCTTTGCGGTGAAAGTGTGAGTGTGTTGGCCTGGAGGCGGTTCTGGGGGCGGTGCTGGTGGTGGAAACACATAGGGTCCAAAGGGGGGTTGAACACCTGCCCATTAAAAGTGCATTGAAGGTGCCCTCCGTTTTTCTTTTGTAATTTGTAGTAACATGAATACATTTCTGTTAGTGATACAAGAAAAAAATTGCTCTAAAATTTCCTAAAATCAGTGCTTTAAGTGGGCCGGTACTCTCTGGTACTCAGTACGGGGACTTCTAAAATAGCTCTTCCGCCACTTCTCCATGCCAGAAGTACTGCCGATTCTCAGTGCCCTAGAGATGTGACGTTCTTTTTTCCTTCCTCCCCAGAGTTTTCCACGTTCCCATTACAGCTCAAACAAGTTCTTCCCTTTAACTTCAGAT
The DNA here is from genome assembly GCA_014656515.1 of Oryzias celebensis. Lineage (NCBI taxonomy): Eukaryota > Metazoa > Chordata > Actinopteri > Beloniformes > Adrianichthyidae > Oryzias > Oryzias celebensis. The sequence continues at coordinate 5,956,065 of BNCR01000009.1, read as the reverse complement.
GCAAATATCAATGCAGAGTTGTGGACACCCGATTCACAGGAGAACCGCCATGAAAAAAGAGATAAGCTGAAAGAGTCTCTGCACGCGCACCGAGCGGTGCTGATGGGAGGGGGCGGAGCCTGAGCGAGCGAGCAGAAGACGCGGGGGGTGCACAGTTGTAGTCATGAGTTTCTCTGTTCCTAAACATGTTCTTTTATTAAAATGTTTCCCCAGAAGCTTTGGTATGGAGCGTCATAGAAACTTGATTTGTTTCTGATTGTGGATTAATAACGTTTGTTTGTTACATTTTGTCCTTTAGGTTTATTTTTGATGAGATGATCTTAAAATAATAAAATAAACTTGTTTTCAAGCACTCTTGACATGACACTAAATTAAGAAGCCTTGTGTGTTTTATCAATCCTCCCAAATCAGATGAGTAAAATGATGATGAAACCTATTGTCAGAACTGTTTATTATTAAAATAAGTTTAAAGCTCACATTCTTATCTTCTGCTGCACTGCAGTACCTATAGTTTCTGTTCAGAAGCAAAGATCTTCAATGACAGAATTAGATAACAATAAATGCAAGAAAACTTACTGCTTTAGGAGGATTTTTTAAACTGAATTTTATCTTGAAAGGAACTTGAATGTGTTGCTGTCAGATTAAAATACATCAAAATTGTTATATAGCCTATAGAAAATATAACACTTATTGTTTAATTATTATAAATATTTCAAAGTGAAATGGCCTAATGGCTGCAAAAGAAGTGTGTTTTTATAAAGAGTGTAGTGAGATTCTTTGGCTCTGGCTTGATTTTGTCAGTAAGAAACCGGACCAAATGGTTCTTTTACAGGTTGCAGAGCCCTGGTTTAGCTGTTCCATTAATAATATCATTCAAAGTATCAACAAACACTCTTTATGTGTTTACATGCTGCAAATGCTGGCAGAGAAATATTTACAATAAATCCATATCAGACTTTAGCAGCTTATCCACACATGTCAGATTTTACTTAGTTTAGTTAGTTTGGTTTAGTTTGGTTCGGTCCAAGAACACAAATTTGTTTCAGAAAGATTGCGTTTGGTCTGTATTCAGACTGGCGTCTCCAGGGGGGTTTCTGTTTCAGACCAAAACTTGTAAAGAAAGGCGGGTCAAAACCACAAGAGAAAGTCGGTGGTGCAGCATTTTAAACTCCTCGTCGGGATGGTTAACTCATTAAAACTTCATATTTTAATTACCAGTTTTGAACGACAGGAACAACCATTTTTACATGTTATTTTGGTACGGCAGAAGAATGCTGCTAGACGGTTACTGGCAAGAACCGTGCCGTGTGTGCTTTAACTCAGAGGATGCTAGCAACTGCAGTACTGAGGAGACAATGGATATGAATGTACGATTATAAGTGTTTATGATAAATAGATTGTCGGGAAAACAGTGAGAAATGATGTGTATCAGGTTAAAAGTTGTTTTAACCGGCCTGCCTTCACCCGACCGCATTTCAATGAGTTGCTTTGTCTCATTGTTGAACTAAAATACAAGCTAACTTTCAGGATGAGGTCACAGCAGTCATTGCAGCGTAATGATGTGACATAATGTTGTTATTGTACTCCCGTTAAAATAATTTTATGTACACAGTCGATGTATAACTACATTAATCTATAGACTTGACCTGAGCTCCCTCTTTCTTATTACATATTATGACACATAGAAAAATGAGGTTTACAAATTTTACCTTAAAGATTCTCTGCATTTTATGTTTTGACTTCCATAACAGAGAGTACCGCCACTTCTTGTTGGCCACTTAAAGCACTGCCTAAAATAAACTAAAAAAGGACCAAAAAACCCAAGGAGAAACAAAAAGGACATAAAGCAAATGACCTGACCGTGTAGAACTGAAAACCAGACACTTCTTTACACTGAGGATGATCAACATGAACCTGAAGTGACAGAACATGCCCCAAAACACCACTAAAACCCCAAACTAAACCACAAAATCCTCACAGCAACAGTTTGATAGTAGCATTAAATGTTATTCATAATTTCAGCATTTTGGGAATGAAAAGTGTAGGAAATCTGTGTTTAAAATATTATCATCTGTGTTAAACTTGACTTATGTTGATTCTGCTTGAAGCAAAATACCAAATAAAGAGCCTCCAGTGTTTCATTGCTTTGGATGTCTTCCTTCTTTAAATGACAGAAAAATGTGTTTTTGTGGCCCTTTTCAAACTTTTTCTTGTGAGGTTTCAGCATTACTACGGAGGTTCCCTCTGCTGACCCAACCATATGCCTTCATCTGGACCGGCACATGGAAACAACGGAAAGTTTCTGTGGTTGCAGACACTTGCAACATGTGGCGGTCCGGTTTTCTACTCTGTTTTCTTAAATGGAAACAGCAGTTCAGTTTTCGGCTAAAGTAAATTGAATAGACACACTTTAGCAAGCAGCTGACCTAGCGGGTCAAGTTAAAGGACTGAAAGTACAGAATTTAGGAGCCATTTATTTTGTAAGAGGGTCTACAAATGTCTAAATATCTTTTTTCCTCACAGTGGAGCCGCTTCCAGCAACTGCAGGCAGTGGAACGAGTCCCTAACATTTCAGTTACAACGCTCCTTAGCTTTAGTTCTAAACTTTGCTGGTTCTCTGACTGGCCTGTTTGAAGGTTCTGACAGAAAAGCCCACCTTGTTGTCAAGAGTGAAGAGGAAAGAGTCGTTTTCTCTTTTATCAGCCTCTGTGTCACGAATGATCTCTCCCACGTACCTGCAAGAACATCCAGAAGAGGGCGCTGAGAGGCTTTCATTCAGTCACACTGAAACATTTGAAATCTGGTCTTACTCGCAAACAAATGCTCCTTGAGGAATATCCTGCATGGCGCGGACCCCCCATCCCATCTTCTCTGTCCTGAAGAGCTGCAGACGAACTCTGTAACAACAACAACAGCATTTACATCCAGCAGGTGGTGCTACTGGTCTTAAGAACAACTTAATAACTTGATCTTAAGCGGAGCTTTAGTTAGGTCAAAGAGATAACAATCTGCTGTGACATGAAGTGTGTTTGCCATGTCGTGTCTTTCCTACTGCCCCCATGTGGCAGCAAAAGGCTACAGCATGTATATGTGTCGCTCGTTCCCTCAGCATCACTCCTTCTTTTTTAGAGTTGAAGTTGAATGAAATCAAGCAACAATTCTAGTCTCCTAACAGTCTCAGTCAAGCACAGTTTAAAGTAGTCCTGATGGGGCCAAGAGGAGAGGCCTTTCCCCCTTCTCCCGTTCCCCCCTTTGTCCCCCTTCATCAGGCAATCCAAAAACTGGAATGTGGTTAACCCATCTGGAGGGTATAGTTGGGGTTTGAACCCTCACACACACTAATGAAGACACTTGAATGAAGAAAAACATTTCCAGAAGAAGAAGACTCAACTTTAAGACAACGCCTTAAACCTTCATCAGCGCACTCTTCATTGAGCTACTATAGACCAGCCTCCTATAAAACATTCTAGAGTGAACACATTTGTAGTTTCCGTGCATCTTTTCTGTCAGGCTCAACAAAACGAACAGACATCGTAGCTGTCACTCTTCTGATCTGTTCCCATCAATTGGATCAATTACAGATTTGATCTGCAAGTTTCTCCTTAAATATCCTCCTGAGATTAATGAATGCTCAACAGCAGCGTATGTGTCCACCAAAATAACAACAAGCCATCCAAAAACACAAGCACAAACGGCAGTGCTGATGGAACTGGCCTTTATGGAACAATAGGTTTCCGTATTTCAAGCTAATAAAATATATGACTATTTATGACCATTTCTACTTTGTCATTTTTGAAAGAGTTTTTATTTAAAAAGGGGAAACCAGAGATCTCACTTGTGTACAAATATAAGCACACAACTTTCTATCAGAATAAAGAAGGCTAAAGATAAAAGGAAAACATTAATTAACTCTCAACTTTTGCACAATAAAACAAATTCAGTAGAAAAAAATATTTTATGATATATTTTATTAGTTAAATCTCTGCACTTTTCATTCGTTATAAGATATTCTAAATAAACAGATGATGCACAGTAAATAAGCATCTTCAGATGTCTAAACTGCTTGAAACATCACCTCAGTCCATTCTGAACCACACGGTTCCTGCAGGACCTCCAGCAGGAACAGGCGTGGTTGCACTCGAACAGAACCGGGGGCTCAAACTGACAAAAGTCCAGAGGCAGACGCCCGTCCTGCAAACACAAAAACAACACGGCATCGGCACAAACACCAGAAACAAAACCGTATCAAAACTAGACGAGAGTCAGTCAAAAATAGAACAAAGTTATCAGTGTTGAAAGAGTTTTTGAAAAGACATTATTTGGAAATTATCCTGATAAGGATTAAATGATTAAATTGTGTTCAGGATGCAGACTTTTGCATGTCATTACAACTGCAGCACTAAACAAGGAGGAACTAAACATGTTTAGCTACTTAAAATAAACGTATATGCACAGAGAAAAAGCAGGTCACTATTTCTGGGGTTTGATTTGTAGACACTTTTACCATTTCAAGGCTATTTCCATATTGGTTGGGGTGTGATATCATAGAAAATTAACTTCCTCAACACTGGGCAAAAAAATTTAAAAAAAGCTGGTACGTTGTTGAAATCGGGAAGAAACTCTAGGACTTTAGCTGTTTGAGACAGGTTTGACAACGACTAATAACAGAACAGAACATAATAATAATAATAATAACAATAACGAAAGTGGAGCCAGATAAGTTCAGCTGGAAACCACTAGGGGACATCAACACAAATTAGAAAACGTTTCGGAACCAGAATGTAAGTATATTTTTTTTGTTGTAGTGCAGATAATATTGAAGTGAACTCTTAAAATCTTAAAATGACTTGGCTCCACTTCTTTTTATTTTTGAATCAGCTTCAAACAGGAAGTAAAATATTTTCTGGTAGTTAAACAACTTGAGCCGGAAGCTGCAGCTCCTCCATTGGGCAGATGGAGGCGCCTTGTGTAGATTTGGTTATTTAGGCAGGAATGCCCACAGAGGGTTGCCATGGAAACGTGTCTAAAGTCACGAGCGGTTGTGTAGCAGGCATGATGTGTGTGGCATTTTGTAGAAGTTCCATGTTTTTAAAGACAAAAAAGCAGCTTCAGTGTTTGAACTCACGCTGTCGTACCAACACCTCAGGCTGAGCTGTGCACACATGCAGGAGCTGGAGGAGCAGTCGTCTGCGCAGCCGCAGTGCTTTAGGACACAGTCAGAGACACAGAAACAGTCAGGAACAGTTTTCCTTCATGGCCTGATTGAAATCTGAGTTCTGCAAGCTGCTGGAACAGTTCTGTGATGAAGATCAGAGATAGGACTCACCTGCAAACGAGTGATGTCCTTGTCGATGTTAAGAGGGGAGGTAACGCAGCTCTCTGGGACGTACTTGAAGTTGTCGGGACACGGCTCATTGTCAACTCCATTAACGCAGGTTATAGGAACGGCCTCATAACCCCGAGAAATGTCCCTGAGGTTCAAGAGGGCCAGGGAAAAACGGGAAATGCTTAAAGGTTGGGATCAGGAAGAACGTTCTGAATTAAGAGGCTAATAATAATCTCTGGTACAAAAACCGTATCGGTAAGACCTTTAAGTCCGTATATATATATGTAATACAGTGTTCCCGTGCGATATCACGCCTCACCTTTCACTGTCTCGTTGCTTTGCAGATTTTTTGCAGTGCAGTTTTGGATGCAATTTTTTTTTTAACACACCAAACTGTGTTGCTTGTCAACCAATCTCCTGCATGCTGTGTCTGCTGTACAGAGAGTGCGTAGCTTAGAGTTACGTAAATCTTTGATCGCGATCAGATCTTTGTTTTCATTCTGTAATCCTGGACTTTCTACAAAGCTTTGAACTTTGAGAGTTTAAACGAGAGAAAAGTGTGAAAATGTTGATGTCTGTCTGAGAAAAGTGGACTAAGTGTGTAGTGAGGAGTTGTACAGCCTTAAATCCTCTGTAATCCTACATTAAGGATTTCACAATGTGGGTTATTTTTGGGACGTATGCCCAGCAATAAACGAGGGAACCCTGTACTTTATATATGTTAGTAAATGGTGTATACTTATGTAACGCTTTTCTACCCTGATTAAGGTTCAAAGCTCTTTACAGTAACAGTAGCATTCACACACACATTCACACACTGATGTGTTGCATTGCATGACAGCTGCCATACAAGATGCTAACCTCTAACCACCAAGAGCAAAGAGAGCTTCAGTGTCTTATTCAATGACACCATGACAGATGGGCAGTAAGGCAGGAATCTGACCTACGACAGCTCTACCGCTGCACCACACTCCTGCTCACCACAACACAGCTTAATAAAAATATTAAAGTCACTGCACAACAACACAATCAAATCACTAAAAGCAAATAAAAATAAAAACCTATGAAATCAGCAGACAGACACATAAACAATGAACGAGTGTGAGAATGAACAGCGTGTTCCAAATATTCTGCAAATGATATTTTTCTAGGATCTTTCCAAAACCTTAATGCAAATGACCGTCTGCATCATTTTCAAGTCTAACCATTAGAGTAAATAAGAAATGTTATTCAACAAAGCTCTTCAATAACAGATAACAGTGTTTTTTTCAAAAATAAACCCTTGAACTGCTCTGTTCCACATTATTACACAACAGAGTTCCACAACATTTGATGGATTCTGAAGAACTGACAATGGTTGAATGTGCTGCATCAGGAGGTCATATTTACTGAAATCAAAGCTGTTCCAATCAGAAACATCTTCATCGGTCCAGTTCCATTTCAACATAGAACCCTTATGTTGCAGCAGCTTCACAATTCTTACATCCATTGAACTTGAGAGTTTTTGGAGAGTTTCTGCTTGAATTTCTATGCAGGATGTCAGAATATCCTCCAGAGCTGCTGTTTGGATGTGAACTGCCTCCACCCTCACAGATGTTTGGCTTGAGGATGCTCCAAAGGTTCTCAATAGAGTTCAGGTCAGGGGAGGATGGAGGTCACACCATCAGTTTATCTCCATAGCAGCCGATGAAGCAGAGGGATTCCTGCAGCATCAGATGCTGCAGCTTCATGCATGAAGATGATTTTGTTCCAGAAAACACGGTTTCTTCTTTTTAGACCATGGAAGACAGTTTTCAGTCAGAAACTCCACCTACTTTTCAGAGGTCATTTTCACACCTTCAGGGACTGACCAGCTCCATCCCTATGAATCCAGCCCAGACCATGATTTCACCACCTCCTTGTTGACGACGCAGCCTTGTTGGGACATGGTGGCCATCCACCAACGACCCACTACTCCATCTAACCGGACCATCCATTCAAACGTTGCTTGAAAATGTTGGTCTGTTTAATAATGTGGAATGTCCTTCTTTAGTAGTTTCTCCTTTAATTGAGCTCAGCTGGTAAAGTAACAATCACAGGTTTCTGAGATTGATGTCAGTGATCCGAAGAGCCCCGAGACGCAATATCCTCCATGAGTTTCATTGAAGAACAAAGACTTTGATCTTTTTAACACTTTACAATTTGCAATACAATACAATTTGCATAATAATTTGGAACACACTGTAGTTTTAAACATGTGACTTTTGAGTCTGGATTTGAAAATGGAGAGGGAGTACTGCTTTGCTTCTGGGTTGAGGCAGTTTGCACACAGACAGGAGGAGCGTGGTACCTGCAGAGCAGCCGCTCTCCCTGTCTCTCCCGCCCCCTCCTGGCTTCGGTCAGCTTCTTGTTAGTGTTGAGGGCCGTCCAAACCTTGGAGCCGCAGGAGCAGCAGTCTAGAGCTGTGTCCCCCTCCTTGTTTGTCAGAGAGATGTCAGCTCCTCGAGACAAGAACAGTCTGAACAGAGAGGGTCATCAGAAGATGATTTGGATCAATTGGAAATGCAGCCTCAGCTTTTATCCTTTCATAAACTCACATCACACACTCCAGGTGGTTTTCTCTGGCAGCAACATGAAGGGGCGTGTCCCCGTGGATGTTGATGGCATTCAGGTCACATCGCGCCTCCAGCAGAGCCTGAGCTATGTCGGCGCAGCCCGATAAAGCCGCCCAATGAAGGCAGACATTCTCCTCCTGTGACAGTAGATCAGAGCTCAGTGTCCTGCATCTTCAGCAACTTCAGCCTCTGCTGCTTGATAAAACTCCTCAAAGTGTTTTTAACGTCTGAGGGTAAAATATACAGTTTAATGACTAAAATCAACTTTGGATAAAGAGACGGGCTGGTCAACCGTGGTCCTCAAGAGCCTCAGCCCTGCCGGTTTTCCAGCTCTCCCTAGACTGCTTGATGCTGAAAACCTAAATCAGGTCTGTTCAGTAATCCGGATGTGGAATTACTAAAGTCAGCCAATCAGCAGCAAGATGGTCAGGGAGAACTGGAAAACAGGCAAGGTTCAGGTTCTTGAGGAGGTCTGCCAGGCCTGATTAAAAAGGAAAGGATCATGGGTAACTGATGCTGGAACGTAACCTGACTGACCTCAGTCGGGTCACCATGGTGAAGGTCTCTGATGCTAACAGACCACACCCACTGACCCTGTGGTACATCGCTGATGATGTGTCTGCTTCTCACACATGGTGACATCAAAGATTATCCTTTGAGTGAATGTATGTTGTAATGGTCATCCAGTGCTTGAAGCATCCCATGTGGTCATCAGAAGGGATTAAAGACCTGTAACTACAGTTCTCAGAACCATGGAAGGCCACCAGAGCACTCTGTTCTCTGACTCTATGTGCTTTCATGGTTCTGGGCTTCCAGGTTTCACATGATTGTATAGTTTTGATTTGATTTGATTTGAAATGGTTTGTTTTAAGTAATCAAGCAAGAATAATACATATGTAACAGAATCAATCAACAGAGGTTTACATCCATAAAAACATGTCAAACACAGGATAACTGGGAATCAAATGATAGATTGCTTGAAGGAAAACTTATATAATCCCATCCCAGCTCGACCACACCATTTACATTACATCAATCATCAACATCCGGTTCATAACTTATGATCAGATATTCATATCTTATCAACATAGATTCAGGTCATTAGGAATCCTTACGTAACAATAAGTCACTCTTCGTTGCAATTCTTGATGTTGGCTCTTTTTTTTCATCTCTGACTGACAGGCTACAGTACGTTTCTGTCCAGATGACTCTTTCACCTATGTAGAACTCCAGTTCTGTAGGTTTGAATGTTCTTTAAGTTTGAATTGACTGTCAAATTACATGAACTAATTATTTATTTGTGGAAGACAGACGAAATGTTTAAATGGATCAACATTGTACTTATTCACAAAGAGAGCTCAAAACAGAAGCTGCTACAGGCCTCAGAATAGTTAGAGACTGACCTTGTCTCTGATGTTGACATCAGCACCTTTAGCCAGAAGCAGAAAGACCAGTTCTTTAAACTTGTACTCAATGGCCCAGGTGATTGGAGTCCATCCTCCATCATCCTGCACAGACAGACAATCCAGCACACTCATGACTGTTCCTCAAAACCCAAAACCAGTGAGAAGCAATCAGGTGGTCTTATGTGTTTTTACCTGAGAGTTGATGTGTTTTGATGTTTTGGAGACCAGATGATGGACGATGTCATAATGTCCCAGTTTAGCTGCCAGATGCAGACAAGTGAACCCCATCAGGTCCTAGAAGACAAAAATAATAATAATCCATTTTATTTGAAGCACCTTTCAAAGCACGCAAGGACACTTTACAATAAAACACAATTGAATAACAATAAGAAGAATAATAAATACAAATAAAAGCAAGGGACATAAAATCAACAAACAGAAAAATGGGTAGAGAGTCAAAGTGCGAAGGTGGATTTAAACTGGGGGGATTTTGAGTCTGGATTTGAATAAGGGAAGAGCGTTGACATTACGAAGGTCTGGGGGGAGAGACTTCCAGAGTCTGAGAGCCGAGCGGCTGAAGGCTCGGCTATCCATGGTAACCAGACGTGCAGGGGGCACGGTAAGCTGGAGAGAGCGGGACGGGGTGTGGATATGGAGGAGATCAGCGAGATAGGGAGGAGCCAGGTCATGAAGGGATTTAAAGGTGAGAAGGAGTTTCCACTGGATTCTGAATTTGATTGGAGCCAGCGTAGTTGCTGGTGAACGGGGGGGTAGTATGGTGAAAGGATGGAGTTCTAGAAACGATGCAGGCAGCTGAGTTCTGGACCAGTTGGAACAATGTGACCTTCCAACAATGGCACCTTAGGAAAACTCTTTCTTTGAGGTAGAACCATGAAAACTGCTACAGATAACTTTTAAAACCAACAGTAAAGATTTTTGGAGGGAAAATTTACAAGCAGAAAGCCATTAAACTGAATTAGTCCAGTGACAATGACATCCCAGCTCCAGCCAATCCCAACAACAGTGTTGGAACTGGGAGGGATTTCAACAAAACACAATTGTTCACAGCGAATCACAAAGATGTGCATCCAGAGTTTTCAATAAACACGATCACCTTGTGATTGACAGTCGCTCCAGCCCGCAGCAGGTACTTCACCGTGTCCAGATGGTTGTTTTCACAAGCAAACATCAGCGGGGTCCGATGCTCCTTATCAAACACATCAATGTTGGCTCCAGCCTGAGCACACAAGCAAAAATCAATGTTTTACAAATACTAGCATTAATTGCAAATGTATTAAATGGTTTGGACTTTACAACAAAGATGAGCACAAATAAATAAACTGTTAATAAACTGTTGTTTCAAGGTAAAATCAGCTTTCTGATCAAAAGAAATGAGTTATTTTCCACAGAATGAGTTTAAATGAAATACACAACATTGTTTTGGATGAAAATTGTTTAAATGGAATAGATGTAAAGTTTAGATAGAAAATCAGAGGGTTATGAACAGAGTTAAATGAAAACCAAAATACAGTAACCATGCAAAACAGATGTAAAGACTCGAAACTAAAACTACTCACATTTACTCTGGTAATATATTATGGAGAGAAATAAGTATCACTCCGATTTGTGCGTGCGTAATTCTTCATTTGTGACTCATAAAATACATTTTATGCATGAGTACAAAAATTACAAATTTAAAAAGATACAAAACGCATTTAAATGCATCACTCAAGTACAAATCTGGGAGACGAGAAAAGAGCCATAAAACATTCAAAAGTTAAACATTTCTTGGTTAAAATAGACAAATTATTTGAAAAAAGGTGTAACAATTGATGAACGCCTAAATATGGATGGACGGTGCCATATGACAGAGAGCATGTAAGGCACTAATATAGACAGTAGAACAAGAATAAAAATAGGGGAATTTCCAAACAAACGCTAAAAGTTGTTTTATGTGGACAGAATTTGTTGAAATGCCATAAACAGCTCTTCCTTTGGGATTGATACTGAAAGCCCAAACAAATCAGAGAGGACTCACAGATGATAGCACAATTCTGCTGTCATGTTTCAAGTCTGAATGGATGAATACACAGCCGTAGAACACATTTTCCCTGGATTCATAAATGGAAAACTGGCTTTAGAAATGTGAGCATCAGAAAAATTCCAATTTACACTTTGTGGTCCATTCTCTGATTTAATGTTTGACAATTATAATTATATTAGTGTTATTTTCAAAAGCTAGTCTGTTTGTGGTTACTAAGGAAATGTGCCTGTGAAATAAACAACACATTGCTGCTGTCTCTATTTGTGCTCTGTTGGAGGAAACTGCTGTTGTCTTAGATACACAATGTATATTGGAGCATTTCCATGGGTTAACGACACAGGAAGAGACAATACAGGACAAGTGCCGTTAACACACCAGGTTCACACGTCAAATCAGTTAAATAAAGAAATGAGATAAGTATTAAATGTTTGGTGTCCATGCGAGGTTTTAAGGATTTAAGGGAAACGACTTTCTAATGATCTAAAAGCCACATAAATGAAGGTGAGAGCAGAAACATCCCTATTGACTGTATAAGAGAACTGGACCGAGTGAGTGTGAAGCCATCCATAGAAAATGGGTTATCGTTTCTATGATAACCATCCACTCTCGCCAATCAAGCTTATTGACAAAGCACGCCCCTCCCACTGAAAGACACGATCAATCTGTCAATCAAACGCTTTGAATGTTTGACAGGAGACAGGAGGCATCTGATAGGTTTAGGGAGAACATGTTAAAGTATCAAAGTAAGAATGGTTATTCTGACAAATAGAATGACTGAGTAACAGCTGTTTATTTCCCTATAGATGTTGATGGGATTTTTGCTTCTTGGAGCTGGTAGGTACTTCCTGTTTCCGGGGGAAAGGAGTCACTCAGTCCAGTTCTTATATACAGTCAGTGAGTGTCCCCTATGATCCAACCTTTTTCTGGGAGTTTATAAAATGAAAGGTGACCACTGTGCTGACCTCACCTGGATTAGCATATGGCAGATCTCCTGGTGACCCCCAGCGGCCGCAGCATGAAGGGGGGTGCGTTTGCTTTGGCCTTCCATCATAAAGTTGGGATCCTTCCCATCAACTGTAACAAACCAGCCTGAGTCTCACAGAATGTCTTCACATGTCAGATGCAGAGGAAGACACTGAACTGTGGTTTTACACCAAACCCCAGAGATGTGGAGCATCTGCAGAGCGTGTGTGATGGCAGCTGGCATCAGTGACATGTTTGCCATACCTAAAAGCTGGATGACCTTCTGCAGGTCTCCCTGCTTTGCAGAGAGGTACAGTTGTCTGGCGGGGAACTTCACTGTCTTTGGTTTCAGGCTGAAAATGACAGAAGCGTTCATTAGTTATTCAGCTCTCACTAACAGATTCCAACATCGTTTTCAGGGTTTCATACTTCTGGTCATCTAGAGCCATTAGAATGTTCTCCAGTGTCTCCTTTGGAAGTTTTTCTGTAGCCTCGTCCATCAACCTGTTAAAATGACGCAAGCAAGCTCAGTGATGTGAAAAAGACTGTTTTTACAATGTTGCTCAAAGGCAGCACTGTGAATTTCACAATAATGATGGTACACGGTCACTGTGAGAAAAAAAGAGTATCACTTTGTTTTGTGTGTGTGTAATCCTTGATTTGTGTGTAACTTTGGATTTTGTTTTTTTTTTTTTTTTTTTTTTTTTTTTTTTTTTTTTTTTTTTTTTTTTTTTTTTTTTTTTTTTTTTTTTTTTTTTTTTTTTTTTTTTTTTTTTTTTTTTTTTTTTTTTTTTTTTTTTTTTTTTTTTTTTTTTTTTTTTTTTTTTTTTTTTTTTTTTTTTTTTTTTTTTTTTTTTTTTTTTTTTTTTTTTTTTTTTTTTTTTTTTTTTTTTTTTTTTTTTTTTTTTTTTTTTTTTTTTTTTTTTTTTTTTTTTTTTTTTTTTTTTTTTTTTTTTTTTTTTTTTTTTTTTTTTTTTTTTTTTTTTTTTTTTTTTTTTTTTTTTTTTTTTTTTTTTTTTTTTTTTTTTTTTTTTTTTTTTTTTTTTTTTTTTTTTTTTTTTTTTTTTTTTTTTTTTTTTTTTTTTTTTTTTTTTTTTTTTTTTTTTTTTTTTTTTTTTTTTTTTTTTTTTTTTTTTTTTTTTTTTTTTTTTTTTTTTTTTTTTTTTTTTTTTTTTTTTTTTTTTTTTTTTTTTTTTTTTTTTTTTTTTTTTTTTTTTTTTTTTTTTTTTTTTTTTTTTTTTTTTTTTTTTTTTTTTTTTTTTTTTTTTTTTTTTTTTTTTTTTTTTTTTTTTTTTTTTTTTTTTTTTTTTTTTTTTTTTTTTTTTTTTTTTTTTTTTTTTTTTTTTTTTTTTTTTTTTTTTTTTTTTTTTTTTTTTTTTTTTTTTTTTTTTTTTTTTTTTTTTTTTTTTTTTTTTTTTTTTTTTTTTTTTTTTTTTTTTTTTTTTTTTTTTTTTTTTTTTTTTTTTTTTTTTTTTTTTTTTTTTTTTTTTTTTTTTTTTTTTTTTTTTTTTGTTAACTTTGGATTTGTGCGTGCGTAATTCTTGATTTGTGTGTAACTTTAGAATTGTGCGTGTGTGTAATCCTTGATTTGTGTGTAACTTTAGATTTGTGTGTGTGTAATTCTTGACTTGTAACTCATAAAATACATTTAGAGCATAAGTACAAAAATTACAAACAAAAAAAATACAATTTACACATGCACAACTTAAAATTATGCTTGAAACTAACTACACGCATAAAACCTTTAAAAATTATGCACAAATCGCTTGTTACGCACACACAAAACCGCATTTGCACACAAATCTGATTTAAGCTCTTTTTATGTATCCCAGATTCATGCTTAAGTGATGCGTTTAAATGCTGCTAGAATGCTGGGTCATCAGCAATTTCGATTGTGAATAATATCTGGTAAAACTTGATATTTTCCAACCTTCTTAAACAGATATGCCAGCTAATTAATACATAAAAGTAGAAATAAGGATTTGTTTAACACTTGTCCCTTTAAAAATAAAAATATCTTCCAGGATTGAACATTTAATCTCTCAGCTTCTCCCCTGACAGCGCCTCAGACACTGAGCTCTCTCCTGAGCAGGTAACCCCTCCCGCGGGACACCTACCCGCTCTGGTCTGGTCTCCGCGGGGAACGTGAACTCACAAAGCGGAGGTCGTTCATCAGCCCACCGGCCCGCTCTTTAAAGCGGTCCAGCGGGCAGCGTCACCTGCTATCCCCGTGATGGTGACCAGTCTTTCTGTATACAATACTTTCTGACCTCCAGTAAAGGTAAGAATGACTGCACCTGCCTCTTCTGACAAAACACTACATTCAATATTCATTTCAATTCAATGTTATTTATATAGCCCAAAATCCCAACCATAGCTGTCTCCAACAGCAACACTTTTTATTTTGATTTTCAGTTTTAGAATATCTAAGAACATTGGGAAGCTGGAAGAGCAGTGAGAATGTGCTGGTCACCTGCTGGGGCTGTCCTCTCTGTTCCTCTGCAGCTCACTGCTCTTCTTGGCTCTGAGTACTGGAGGGACGGCGGGCGTGGCTGGGATGGATGGCAGGCTTGCCACTGCGGGCAGCGAAGGGCCCGGGTTGCTTCTGGGTACAGAGGGCTCCAGCTCAGCCTTTGGCACCACGACCTCTTTGGCTCCACTGGCGTCCTCTCCACAGTGAGGACAAAACCTGTGGCCCTTCAGGACAGAGGCACAGCCCTGGTGGAAGCGATGGGAGATGCTGCCATACGGCCGACACTCCATAAAGGAACCCTGAGTGTATAAAACATGATGGATGTTTACAATCAGTTCCAAATAACGGACAAATGTCAAAACAAATGTCCCATTTATTGCAAAAATCATTGTTTCTTCTTAACCCCATATCCACCATTCTTCCAATCATTTATTTAAACAACTCCAGTCCGGCTTCTGTCAACTCCACAGTACACAGGGCTCTATCCTGGGGCCCCTGCTAATCAACATTTACCTTCACCCCCCAGGTCATATCTTCCATAAACACAACATTCACTTTCACTGATATGCAGATGATACCAAGCTCTACTTCTCCTCCGAGCCCGACTCCACTCTCCCACCTGCCTCCCTCTCAAAATGCCTCCTTGAAAGAAACTCCGGCTTCACAGCAAACGTCCTTAAGGTAAAATAGCAATAAAACTCCATTTCTCTTTGTAGGAATGAAGACCACCTTAAATAAACTCCATAACTTCTCAATTTTCTTTGATAACTGCTCCATCCTCCCCTCCCCACAGGTTAAGAGTCTGGGTGTCATCCTTAACAGCACCCCCCATGGATAATATTACCTGGATCACCTACTTCACACCTTCAGAACATCCGCCGTCTCCGTCCCTCTCTCAGCCCTCACTCCAGTTGTTCCAGTGCACAGTCTCATCACCTCCCGTCTGGACTACTGCAGCTCCCTTTTATCTGGGCTCCCCTACAAAACTATTCGTACACGTCAAAGCTCTGCTGTCCAGATCATAACACAAAGCCCCTCCATCTTCACATCACACTTGTGCTGTAGCAGCTCGACTGGATACCAGTACCTCATTAAATCAACTACAAAATCCTTACTCTGACCTTCAAAGCCCTCCACAACCTCACCCCTCCACATCTCTGTCACCTAAATCATGTCGCCTGCTCCCTCAGGTCTTCCTCCTCCCTCCAGCTGGCGGTACCACCGCTCGGCTCACCTCCATGGGGGGCAGAGCATTTAGCTGCTCTAACCCTCATCTCTAGAACTCCCTTCCCTCTGATTTATGGAACATGGACTCACTTCCTCAGTTTGCCAAAAACCTCAAACCCACTTCTTCAAACTAGTATATCCATCTTAATTAATTCTGATTTTACTGTCTTTTTACAATTTAATGAATCTAACGACAGTTTTATTCTTGTAACTGTGTTTTATCATTTGCTTTGACCTGTAAGGTGACCTTGGGTGCCCAGAAATACGCAGTAAAAATAAAATTCATTATTTTTCTCATTATTACAATTTTAACTTCATTAAACTAAATCACAATTTTCAACTAATTGACATTAGAGTTGAAGAATAAAGTTGTAAAAACATCAAGTATTCTGATTATATTTGTACACTTCAACCGCATTAAGTCTAGACTAGGTTCATAAGGTTCAGTCATTAAGGGGAGCTCATCTGTTAGTTAGTCTGTCATTTTAATGGTAGGTTCATTTGAACAGTGAAAGATAGAAAATCAAGTAATCCACTTTAAAGAATTTCTATACTTTTATTTGCATTTCATTGAGGGAAATAAGTATTTAAACCCTCTTGCTGGAAAAACTTAATACTTTGTAGCCAAACTCCTATTAGCAGCACAGAGGTCACAGCTTTCCTGTAGTTGATCAGGTTTCTCCACGTCAGGAGGAGTTCTGGTCCACTCTCCTTTACAAATGATTTCTAAATCCTTCAGATTTGGTGGTTGTTGTTTGGTAACTCTGAGCTTCAGTTCTCTCCATAGGTTTTCTATAGGATTGAGGTCCAGAGACCAGCTGGTTGCTCCATGACCTTGATCTGCTTCCTCTTCAGTCATTCCTTGGTTGTATGTTTTGGGTCATGATCCTGTTGGAAGATCCATCCATCACTAATTTGAATCCTCCTAGTGGAGGGAAAGAGGTTCTGACTCGAGAGCACGGCAAGATGTTTCTGTCCAGAAAATCTAGAACAAGCTCTGTTGTTGCACCCACAGAGGAACATCCCTTTGGTGGAGGCAGTGTGATGGTGTGGTGCAAAGCAAAGCTTTCTGTCCCTGGAGGAAATCTCAATGTAGAGAAATATCTAGACCGGATTCTGAAACCAGAACAACCCAATGTTTCCACAGAGCAGGTTCATCTCCAGATTTTCGGAATGGAGCAGAGGACATGGACAGCCAGCAGTCGTGACCTTCATCCCAAAATTACAATTCAGGCACCACAGGTCAACAAACGGGCTTTCCAACAAGATAATTAAGGACCATTGTGTCCACAAAAAAGGATGTGGATTAATAGATTATAGTGACTGGTTTTCTTTTTATTCCCACTCATCCAGGACTCACCGTCCTGCAGAAGAGCCCACAGCCGGGGCAGCACTGGTGCTTGACCATGCCGGCCCGGTGGTCCTCACACAGAACCAGCAGGTGGACCATGTTGGAGGGTCGCATCATTTCCAGCTTCATCACGGACCTCTGACACCGACTCAGCTGGTGGGACACAACAACAGGAAACCAAGACTAAACAGGAACCACACAGGACAACCCCTCTGTCAGTACAGTGTTCCCTGGTTTATTGCGGGGTTACATTCTAAAAAATAACCTGTGATGGGTGAAATCTGCATAGTAGGATTATAGATGCTTTAAGCTTTAACTTTTCTCAGACAGACATGACAGACATGAACATTTTTACACTTTTCTCTCTTATTTAACTGTCAAAGTTCACAATTTTGTAGAAAAATAATGAAAACAAAGGTCTGAGTGTGATGAAGATCCATGTAACTCTGGAAATCTGAACGTGCTGTCTCTGTAGAGGAGACACGGCAGCGACTGATTGACAAGAGCAACAGCCAATCAGGATGTGGAACACTGTGTGCTGCTTGAATAAAAACATCACTGTATCAATCATAACCTTCTCTGCTTTTACCACTGCTCCTTACAGGACATCATACAAGCGTGAAAAACTGTGAATCCAAACGTACCCAGTAGCAAACACAAACCCAATCTGCTGAAGATCCAGCAGCTTCAACCAGACCTCAAACCCAGAAGAGACAAAAAGGAAAGTAATCGGTCTGTTGCTTACCACTCCGTCTGCGCTCTCTGTTGCCATGCAGGTTTGATTCAGTGTGGATGGGCTTCCCACACTGTTGGGAGTCTCCATTCGACAGCAGCACAGAGGTAACTCCTCAGCCAGGAACGCTTCTGTCTCCAGAGAACCTCCTGCAGCTCCTGCGAGGGCGTGTGCCGTTCGTTACGCCAGGTCACCCATGTGATCAGGAACAGTGTGTTGGTGGAGGAAAACAGTAAGACGCACCTGAAAGAGGAGGTGACAGAAGCTCTTCCTGGGCCTTCAGGTCCAGGCAGTCCAGAGCCAGCTCAGTGTATTCAGCAAGGCTGGCCTCCATCCGCTCCACCTGCTCCACACTTTTGGCAGCCGAATCTTCGGCAGCATTTCCAGTGTTTGCTTTAGAGTCAGTCGTCTCTTTGGCTCCAGACGGTTTCTTCTCTTCTTTCTGAGTGAATACAGGAACACTGGAGTTTAGGATTGTGGATGTTTCTATGGAAATCTGAGGTGGGACACCAACACCATCACAAGAAAACGGGTGGAGAAATGAAAACCCTTTTGGATTTGTTAAAATCCACACAAACATTTTAAAAACTCCGGTGACAGCAAGTGGAAATTACTATATCATTTTTGATCAATGGCAGTTTTCCACAAACTCCATAACAGCATGTGCAGGTGAACAGTTTCTCCTGAATCCATACCGATGTTCAGTTAACAAATCCCATTTACTTAAGAAGGCAGCAGGTCTAATTGGAAACAGTTCTTCCAAGATTTTGGATAACTGTGGTAGTAGTCGAATCAGTCTATAATTTGATCATTTCTAGAACTAGTAAAGCCATGAGTCTACCTTCTCATGTGGTTTTCCAGCCTTTGTCTTTTTCTTGGGAACCAGGTTGTACATTCCCATTTTCCTCTTTTTCTTCTTCACAGCTGAAAGTGAAAAAAGCCCCCATCATGCATCAGTAGAAAGGGGATCTTTAAAAGTAAATCAAATGATTCTCCATTAAATACTGTACCCAACACTCCACCCAAAGCCAGCTTTGATTGAAAAAAAAACAAGAGTCACATGAAGTGTGAACGCTGGTTCAGACATTTTCACAAGTATTACTGATGATATTTTCTCAATGAGTCACATGCACCAAAAGCTGATCTTAGCATTAGAACTAAAAGTATTTCTTTCATCAAGCCAATACAAAAACATGTTGGCTGATACGTTCTACAAGTTAAAGCAACAAACAAGACACGGAGAACCTACTTTCTGTGTGGTTTCTATGGTTACCCTGTGTCTGTCATTTCACATTCAAATGTGATGTCTCAGCCAAACATTACTAAAGTAAATGAAGTTTAATTTAGGCACCAGAACACTCTCCCTTAAGAAAGAAAGGCTCTAACCCGCCGCAGCTTTGCTGGAGGTAGAAGCTCCGCCCTCTTTGTGTTTTGGGCCATGGGGCAGTGGGATGTTGGACAGTAGCTCAGACTTCTCTGGGTCCTTCACAAGTAAGTTTAGTGCCTTTATAAAAACAAAAACAAGCCAGTCAACCACAAAAGCATCATTTTAAACTAAAAAGAACAAGTCTGAAAGAAAAAAAAAATGAACGAAAGAAATCCCTGCAGCAACGGCCGTGCGGCAACGCCGTGCAGTAAATTGTGTCTTGCTGTTTTTAACATGTCAACATTCTGAATCGGTGTACATTCCTTTCATGAGCTGTTCCAAATATTGACCCTTGAACAGGAAAAACTCCTTCCTCTCACCTGGACTGGAGTTTCTGTCTTCTTTGCGTTCTGTGCAGAACCAGAGCTGGCGTTTGGTTTCTCTGAACTTTCACTTCGAGTGTCCGTGGAGGCACAAAGAGAGGTGGAAGAGCTAGATGGTGTTTCTCTTAGAGGAGCGGTCAGGCGTCCAGGAGCGCCCAGAAATGGACCTCCAAGAGACGGCAAAGGTTTTCCTGCATTCTGTTTTCTGTACAGAGCTGCATCACTGCTGATCACAGCCGAGCGGTGGAAGGGTGTTACTGACAATCTCTGACTGCTCTCAGGTCTCGGCTGCTTTAAAACACTGGGAGCCCTTGGCTGAGAGCTGGAGGAGCTCCTGCTTGGACCTTGAAGGGCTCCTGCCTGATCCATGGGGGAGTTTGCTGAGTAATCTGAGCGGCACCTGTGAAGTGAAGCACATGAAGCAGTCATGACCAGCACAGAAAGCTCGAGCAGAAGAGCCACACAGAGACATTTCACTCTAAGAGTTCACAAGAGAAGAGCTGCTTTTCCATTTGTTACTGCAAAACAGACCACTGACTGTATAAGAGAACTGGACTGAGAGGACCCCCCCGCCCCCCCCCCCCCCCCCCCGAGCTCCTAACCCTGGCTCCAAATGGCGCCGCCCGTATCGTGGAAAACTGGTGACTGAATTGGCTTAATTTTGCTTGAGCTGGTGGTAAGGTATTTTCTATGGAGGATGTCACACCCTCTCTGTCCAGTTCTACATACAGTCAGTGATACTAACCCAGACGTGGAGAATCAAGCACCATTTAGAATTTTATTGTTTTAAGGATATGTATTATTGTATCTCTCTAACCCCAGAAAATTTAGCTTCTCTGGAACAGAAGTAAAAAAGAATCCCCAACATGTTTTGAGTACAGAATAGAAAAACTAGAAAGTAACATGGAGAGCGCCACCTGGAGCCTAAAGATGACAAAAAAACACATTTCTATCTGCAGCCACCTCTTTTCATGGCATGGGAGAGCTCTCTGTCAGTCAGCTTCATTTAGGATCAAGAACAGTAAAACTATGGAAAACTATCTGCGCTATTTTTAAGCTGATAGAGAATCCAAAGCCCCCCCATTTTCTTCCTGTACTTTAAGCCAACCCTAATTATCAAATGCTGCTGTCCCTCAGAAAACCACTGGAGGCAGGCAGCAGAAAAAGCATTTTAATTCCCATGATCCAAAGTGCAACTATGACACAACAATAAACATGATCAAAGCCTAGTGTAAGGAACCCTGTCTATGTTGATTGCTTTTACTTCACACACACACACACACACACACACACACACACACACACAAAATGTCAATATCAACTACTGTCACCAAACAAGACTAAGCTAGTTGAAAGTCCACACTCCTTCACTGAAAGATGGAGAATCGGATTGGTCAGTTTCTAACTTGAAGAACATGCAATAAAGGAGAAATATCCTGAAATAAAAAATGAGAATAATCAAGATGTTAAAAATAAAAGGCATCAGAGCAAGAATGGTTATTCTGACCAATAGAATGACTGAGTAACAGCTGTTTATTTCTCTATAGAAGTCTATGGCTTCTGGGAGGCAGCAGGTACTTCCTGTTTGGAACACTAGGGGCAGGGGTCACTCTGTCCACTTCTCTTATACAGTCAGTGGTTCAGTTCGGGTTCTGGAAGTTTGTTCTCGAATAAGAACTGAACTCTTTGTTCTTTCTTTCTTCTGTTCGGTAAAGTTAGTAAAAACCTGCAGCAGCAGCGCTGACAGTGAAGAAGAAGACGAACTTTTCTTCAGCCTCCAGCCTGCAGGCGGGCTGCCATCTTTGTTTTGTACAAACTACTTCACTTCGTTCTCATGACGGAACGCACCAGAGTCCGTAATCGGTTTGATACTAGATTTAATTACAAAGTAAGTAGCTGTTTAGCTCCGCGTGTTAGCGCCTGCAGTGTAGATGGATGTGAATGGAGGAGCACGCGGGAGAGAGTTCAAAGCCGGACGAGACAAACAAACAAACGGACAGGAAAACTCTGGGACAGCCAGGAAGGGACAGGAAAACTATGGGACAGCCGGGAATCTTACTGCGAACCGGAAAAAAACTACGCCGAAGACAGATACTCTTACCGAACCTGTTTCGAACGGAGCGGCTGATCCACCAGGGCAGGAGAGGAGCTCTGCAGTCGCCCCGCCCACCAGACCACGTGACCGAAACACATTCAAACGTTCTGAAATGAAAAACTTCTTTTGTCGAAAGTTTCTTTTTTTGTTCTTAGATTACTTAAAGGAATAAAGGCTGAAGCTTTTGAAATGTGAAGAGCAATGTCAGCTGTGTTACAGTCAAAAAATGATTGTACTATAATCACAAGAACATTTGCAGTTGTAACTAAATTACTACTTACAAAATGAGATCATTACCAAGAAAGGAAGTATTTTTATTTTTAAAACGTTTCTATACGTTGGATTTTTCCAATCAGTAGAAATGAGTAAAACAGACATGATAGAATCTAAATATTTATATATCAACAGACAGCAAAAGGATCATTTTGAACTTCAAGTATTATCTTTGAAACCCCGAAACCCATTAAAGATTATATAGTGTTTAATTCTTTACAAGAATAAATCAAACACTAACAACTTAAGCTCACATAATGAGACCATAGTCTGGAAGTAGTTTGAATATATCCACATAGAAACTATTGTCTTTTCATGGAGCTTCTCCAAACTCCATTTCCCAGCTTCTTCCACCCATCGTCCTGCTGCAGAATTCATTCCCAGATACTATTGCAGGATGGATAAGTAACCGCTTGTTTTTCCCAGCATTAAGAACACCATTCATCCCATGTTTTTCTGCATACTTGAGTCTCTTGATTTAGCTTTCTTTCTCCCGAGAAGATATCCTACAAAACCCTTGATGTCGTGCCAATGCACCCATAGGAATTGATGCTGACTTGAAGGCAAAAGGGAGAAGCAACCAAAATTGATTTGAACATATATGTAATATACACAGCTGTATTCAGTGTATGTACATATCAGTACCATACATACAATATTGTTTAGACAACAACATACAAATGTGTTTCTACACCTATGTCCCTCTGATGAGGATCAGGCCAGAAAAAAAAGGGCCTCACAAATACTTGCTTTGAAAAATGAACTCTAAATGACATTTAGAAACACAGGTACAAGTAGTTCATGGAAAAAGTACAAAGCAATTTAAACTAGTGATTTCACTGATTTATTGAAATACAAAGAGGAGTTGGAAAGCTTTTCAAACAAAAAATAAATATACCTTTTAGGCTGTTTTCACTAAGCCAATAAAAATCAAAGCTCTAAACAATATGATGAACTGTTGACAATAACCACTTGTACATACATTTACATTGTACATACATTAGAAGAAAATAAAACCTAATCACAGTGATGCTCAGTATGTATCAAAATATTTCAAATGTAAAAATAATCTTCATGAGAGAAAAAAAGATCTGTACTATATTATGTATTCTCAACTTTTCCAATCTCTGGAATGATTACTTCTATTAATCATCCAACTACTCAACAATAATTACAGCTTTTTAAGAGAATTCAATTTCAGACAAAAAGGCCTCTGAATAAACACAGTTATGGGCTTAGCACCCATTCTTCCTCATAAAACTATCAAACATGACATCACAGATGCCAAGGATGGGATTTTTTTATATCCAACTAATAAAAACATTATTTGCTGACCACACATAGAACCAAAACTGCTCTTTCTCCGTTTCCCAAGGGGGATAAGTAGAACTAGATTTAAGGAAACAAAGAAAACTGTAGCTGTTTGAGAAAGATAACCAGTGTACAATGTTGCAGGTTCCACTTCAGCTCACCTTAAGGTCCAATCAAAACCTTGAAACTTTGTAAATCCAAGGAAGCATTGCTTTTAATGTCCTTAGTACACAAGGCATTTACTTCAAGTCTGTTAACATCTAACATCAAGGCACTCGTGTTTCAGCAGTGAAGTCAGCTTTTCTTTAAAATGGTGAGCTGATCGCGGTGCTCATCTCTGCTCACAGGTCTGCCTCATGTGTTGCAGGTCTCATCATAGGAAGGCGGAGCCTCTGAAATAAAACAAACAAACAGTAAGACCGCCAAGCAGGAAGTAGATACAAAAAGGATTCTTTTTGACAATATAGAGATAAAACTGAGCTAGCTCTGAGCTATGGCAGATGGGGAGGCCACAGTCCCACCCACAACGAATGAACTCCTGCTGCTCTACAGAAACGATTTTCTTGAAAGCAACACAGATTTTGGGGATTTTTTGTTAAAAACAGCATAATTCTAATTAATAGACCAAAAGACCACTGGGAACGCTTTGACATTAGATCAGATGATCGGAGTCGGTCTCCATAAAGAATTTTAGCATGACATGATCAAACATGCATTTGATAAACTGTAGAAGTAAATTTAAATAAAAGTAACACTAAACATTTAATGAAACCAGACAGAAGGAAAACAGTTGCAATGCAAAGTTGATCCAGAGTGTTCTTTATTGTCCTTCAAAATGAGTCCAAAGTGGAGCTTGGTTGAGAAAAGCTCGACTTCTTTAGAGTTACCAAGGCAGCCACTGAACTTGCATGACAATGAGCACATACAGGGAAAAAACTGAACAAACCTTGACAACATAAAGCACTGAGTGAATGAAAGGCTTACGAGTATAGACGAGTGTTACGCAGTGTTTGGGGCAACACTACAGGGAGAGAGTGGAGATTATTTCTGATTAGATTCTGCAGGAAGTGAAGCAGTTTTTGAAGCAGAAATGGCTCCCTTGGAAAACCTTAAAAGAAGACGGCTCAGACTATGGGACACTTCCACGACGAGGATACTCTGATTACACTGGTTTCCCTTTGATGGAACATTACTTCAGTTTGAAGCATCACAGCTCAGCAACCGTACCACTGCAGTGAAGAGTCGAGCGCTTTCATTTTCCCTTTGAAAATATGCCAACATCTGTTACTTATTTCACGGCAAAAAGTAAATATTAAATAATGAGGCAAAAACCAAAACAACTATTTATACTCCATTGAGTCCATCAACTCACTTTTATTGCAGGTTTTTTTTACAATTCTGTGGAGATTTACAGTGCATCCGGAAAGTCTTCCCAGCGCCTCACTTCCACATTTTATGATGTCACAGCCTTCTTTCAAAACGGATTAAATCAGTGTTTTATCCTAAAAGACTCTTTGAAAAACACCCCACAATGACAATGCTGAAAAAGTTCTTTTGAAATTGTTTGCAAATTTATTAAAAATGAAAAACCAGTAAAATGACATGTACAGAAGTATCCCCAGCGTTTGCTCATTACTTAGTTGCTGAACCTTTGGCAGCAATTCCAGCCTCTAGTCATTATGAATATGAAGCCACAAGCCTGGCACACCTTTCTCTGGATAGTTTGGTTCATTCCTCTTTGAGAGGTTGGATGGGAAGCGTGGGTGCACGGCCATTTTCAGATCTCTCCATAGATGTCGAGTTGGATTCAGGTCTGGTTCTGGCTGGGCCACTCAAGTACATTGACAGAGTTGTTCTGAAGCCACTCCTTCCACATCTTGGTGATGTGCTTTGGATCATTGTCCTGCTGAAAGATGAACCGTCGCTCCAGTCTGACGTCAGGAACGTTCTGGAGCAGATTTTCATCAGGATGTCTCTGTATATTGCTGCAGTCAGCTTTCCCTCTATCCTGACCAGCCTTCCAGTTCCTGCTGCCCAAAAACATCCCCACAGCATGATGCTGCCACCACCATGCTTCACTGTAGGGATGGTATTGGCCTGGTGATGAGCGGTACCTGGTTTTCTCCAAACATAACTCCTGCCATTCACTCCATAAGGTTCTATTCTGGTCCGGTCTGACCACAGAATTTGGTTTCTCGTGGTCTGAGAGTCATTCAGGTGCCTTTTGACAAACTCCAGACGAGCCTTCATGTGCTTTTTAGTAAGAAGGAGCTTCCGTCTGGCCGCTCTTCCATGCAGGCCTGATTGGTGTAGTGCTGCAGAGATGGTTGTCCTTCTGGTTCTCCTCTTTCCACAGAGGAACGCTCTGACACAGTGACCGTTGGGTTATTGGTCACCTCTCTGACCAGATCAGGGTCCTTCTCCCTCGATCACTCAGCTTAGATGGACGGTCAGATCTAGGAAGAGTCCTGGTGGTTCCAAACTTACAGATGATGGAGGTCGCTGTGTTCACTGGAACCTTCAAGGCAGCAGAAATGTTTCTGGATCCTAAGCCAAGCGATGAGCCTCAAGACAATCCTGTCTCTGAGGTTTACAGGTAATTCCTGTTCTTTCATGCTCGGTTTGTGCTTTGACGTGTACTGTCAACCCTGGACCCCATGTAGACAACAGGGTCTACCTTTCCAAATCCTGTCCAATCCACTGGATTGACCACAGGTTGGCTTCAATGAAGCAGCAGAAACATCTGAAGGCTCATCAGAGGAAACAGAAGAAACCTCAGCTCACTTTGGAGCTTCACAGCAAAGGCTGGGAATACTTCTGTACATGTTATTTTATTTTTATTATTTATATTTTTTTCTTCTAATACATTTGCAACAATTTCAAAAGAACTTTGTCATTATTTTTTTTCAAAGAATCTTTCAGGAAGAAAACTGATTTAATCCATTTTGAGAAGGCGGCTGTGACATCATAAAATGTGGAAGAAGTGAGGCGCTGGGAACACTTTCCAGATAAACGGCAACTTCACGGTTGACTCATTAAGTTTAAATCACACTTGAAATCTCTTGTCACAAATGTTACCAAATGGTAGATTAAAATCCAGTGCACTCATGTTAAGATTAAGATATCTCCAAAGACAGGACAAAAGAGGGAATGGACATTTTCTAAGGGAAATATTATATGAATTAACAAAAAAGACTCCCAAAGCCAAAAGACCTTTTCAAAATTTGGCTAACATGAACTATTAGTCTATGTTTTGTGTGTAAAACTTTATTTTCAGAAAAAAATAATTTCTATACTTTGTGCATTTTTGGAATTCTGTCTGATTGTTTTTCATGCAGTTTTAATGACCTTTCTTTCTGCCCCTGCGAGGCATCTTCAGCAACACTTTGCCTTGGTTTTAGAGGAAACTATCGGCAGCTTTAAAAAGGAAAAAAGTTGTCAAATTCAGGAGTGAGAAACAAAAGCTTCACCGCTTTGTATCACTGAAGTCTGGACTCGGAGAGGGCACTGGGGTGGCCACAGCAGCACTACTGACCTCAGTCAACGTGTTGCCAGTTCCAGATAACAGCAGATTGAGTTGCTCTTATGCTACATTCACTCTGGGCATGTGTGTTGCGGTTTCATGAAGGCGCATTCAGCCGTGGTGTTCACACTCTGGACAATCAAGAAGCACCAGAGAGGGAATTCTTTCTTTTGTTATTTTTCTACCGATTCCTCGTATATGTCCATCACCTAGTTAGAAGAGGTGTGGTGTAAAATGTCAAAGTGGTGCAAATCTGGTGAATCTTGCTCCAGGCTTTTTCTTTCCCATTTCTATTCCCATATATGAAAGACTTGGTGTCATAGAATTCCATCTGAGAATAAAAGAACGCAGGTCTTAATTTCTCCTTCATAATCATGTTTACAACAGCTGGCACTGCTGTGTTATGAAAAGGACGCTACCGACATGCCACAACCAAATCTGAGTCTTTGGTCGAAGTTCAGATGTTTGATGCTCAAGCAGACTAAAGTTCAGCTGGTTGAGCTTTCAGCGTGCGTTCACCTGATTTGTAGGTAGAGGATGAGAACGGACTTGGCGACCTATGAGTGCAAGAGTTTTGAACCTTGCTGTAAAAAGGTGAATGAATGCAGACTAACCTTGAGGATAAGTAGAGGTGCCGTAGCCTGGAGGCAGGATGTGTGGTGCAGCCACTGAGCTGGCAGTGTTCAGGGGGGATAAAGGGCTGAAGACCCAGCAGTCCCTTGCGGCACTGCTCCTGGCCCGCTGGGCAGTTGGTTTTGGGGGAAGAAGAGGCCTGGGGCATAGCTGAAAGCATTTGGCGACACCACCTGAGACTGGCGCTTATTCAAGTCTTCGTTTGTCAAGTTCCCACCTTCTGCTCCAGTGTAGTAGTCCACAGGAGGAGCACTGGGGGAACTGTGGCAGGACATCCTAGAGCGTGGGGTGGGACGGGGAGCAGCTTTTGGAGCAGGACGGGAAGGCAAAGAGGGCGATGAGGAGGAAGAGGAGGTTTTGCTGTCTGGTGCATCATCAGCGGAGGAAGGAGCCTCTTGTTTCTTTGTTGAACGCTGCTTCTTGTTGAGTGAGACGTTGCCAATATGGATGGGTAACGTCAGAGCGACTTCAGGAGACTTCAGACTGACCTGAAGGAAAGACCGTAGTCATTTCACCACAGTAACCATTACATTTGTTTCAATTTTCTTCTTTCTTTTTGCACAGTTTGATATCAACAACGTCTGAGAGGTGATTTATAAAAACATATAGAGATGAGGTGGGAAAAAAAGAAAAAAAACATCATCTTGGATTAAATACATAAGAAGATTGTACTGGCAATTATTTAAAAAATACAAAAAGCAAAAGCACTTGAACATTCATTTTTTATAAGACTTTTGTAGGAAAAAAATGGTTTACGAAAACAATTTCTTTCTTGCTATGATTGTTTGAAAACACAATATTAAAGCCAGCAGATGTAAACAGCAGTTCTGCAGTTATTGCAGCAGCTGGTTGGATCCAGATAAAAAGGAAAAAAAGATCAACGTCCAAAGCAACACAGATGAAGTCTTACTTTCACATAATAATCAATCCTTATGAGCTCACAGCCAGCCAGCGAGGACTGAGGAAGAGGAGGGATGATGATCTGCTCTTTCCAATCCATCTCTTTGCCTCCCTTCACTGTACCTCCCTCAACCTCTGCTATGGTTTTTATGTCGTGGATCGGCTTCTTCATCTCATAGGTCACTCTCTGAGGAAGACATACAAGAAAATGTGATGATTTGTGAGCAAAATCCAGGATTCACGCCAACAAAAATGTTTTAAACTCTCTTTGCTTAGTTCTGTAGGAAGGGTTGGATCAAATGTTGGACATGAAGTCCCACTCCAATCATGATCTAAAGGGAAAAGGTTTCCAGTGGTCTTTAAATTATGGTTCTGCTGTTTTGCTGCGTGGCCAAAAATGTGTTCGCTAAACTCGCTACCTTGTTCGCTATGGGAGGAGCTACCAGCTAATGTTTTTGATCAGTCCATGAAGCTTTGTCTGTATTTCATTTACAATGCATTGGAGACACGGATGATGTTTAGAGATCCGTTTTTTTCTTTTTCGAAGAGCTCTACAAAAACATCAATGATCACGTCTCCATGTAGATCAAGGGCCACCAAAATTTAATTAACGAATAAATAAACCATCTACCCACAAAAAAACAGATAACATTCCATTTAGATGCAAATTGAGGTTCTTGTTGTCTTTTACTTTTTAAATACATAGTTGCATTTTATTAAACATAAATAGATTTTAAACTAAAGGTTTCATAGACTACATTTTATTTTGTGTTAACTATGTATTACTAAAAAAAAGGCTCATGGCTTTAAAAAAATACATTCCAATGATGTTTCAAATCCAAAGAATTATCCTGATGTTTTAAATTAATATTTATAGTAATGTGTGTAATTTAGTAATTCGCAGAAAAAAAGGAAAAAGATTCCATGAAAAACGGGTGTGGGATTCAAACCTGGGGTTAATAAAAAATAGAACACCTGGACTAACCACAGTCACCATGAGAGTAGCTGACTCATACACACGTGGACAAAATTGTTGGTACCCCTCAGTTAAAGAAGGAAAAACCCACAATTCTCACTGAAATCACTTGAAACTTACAAAAGTAACAATAAATAAAAATTTCTTGAAAATTAAATAATCAAAATCAGCCATCACTTTTGAATTGCTGATTAACATAATTATTAAAAAAACAAACTAATGAAACAGGCCTGGACAAAAATGATGGTACCCATAACTTAATATTTTGTTGCACAACCTTTTGAGGCAATCACTGCAATGAAGCGATTTCTGTATTTGTCAATGAGCGTTCTGCAGCTGTCAACAGGTATTTTGGCCCACTCCTCATGAGCAAACTGCTCCAGTTGTCTCAGGTTTGATGGGTGTCTTCTCCAAATGGCATGTTTCCGCTCCTTCCACAGATGTTCAATGGGATTCAGATCTGGGCTCATGGAAGGCCACTTTAGAATAGTCCAACGCTTTTCAATAATAATATTCTTCTGAATAATATGAGCCACTGTTGTCACAGGAAGTTCAAGCTGTTTAGAGATGGTCTTATATGCTTTACCTTTAAGATGTTTATCTATAATTTTTTTTTGGATGTCCTGGGACAATTCTCTCCTTCACTTTCTGTTGTCCATGTTCAGTGTGGTTCACACCTTTTCACCAAACAGCAGAGTGACTACTTGTCTCCCTTTAAATAGACAGACTGACTGATTATGAGTTTGGTAACACCTGTGATGTCAATTAAAGGACTGAGTTAATCATGTCCGTCTGGTCAAATAGTTTTCAATCTTTTATAGAGGTACCATCATTTTTGTCCAGGCCTGTTTCATTAGTTTGTTTTTTTAAAATAATTATGTTAATCAGCAATTCAAAAGTGATGGCTGATTTTGATTATTTAATTTTCAATAAATTTTTATTTATTGTTACTTTTGTAAGTTTCAAGTGATTTCAGTGAGAATTGTGGGTTTTTCCTTCTTTAACTGAGGGGTACCAACAATTTTGTCCACGTGTGTAGAAGGGTTTTCCACTGAATAGACAGCTACCTACATAATGCTGAGTGAACGGCTCGCTCGGGTTGTCACAAAAGGATTTGTTCATCCATGGAATTTTTAGCGTTTTTAAACAGGAATCGTGTGAAAACGAGTAAAATTAGGGGACTTTTTTTTTTCTATATAACTGTCTTGATGTAAATAAGAAAAAACATCATCTAGTTCAAGAGGCCCAAGTGGGCTGTCTCTCCATCCTGCAGGGGATCTCTGCCTGGCCGCCAGCCCGTCTTCTGGTAGCTGGCATAGCGAGCGTGACCGCTTCAGCACCATGTTTTTGGATAGATTTTTCTTTACTCTGGCTCGCTGCGCCCATCGCTCATTTCGCACCACAGAACCTCAATTTCACATCTAACTCATTGACTTTACATTGAAACTGGCTGACTCCGCCACGGAAATCTCGTTCGCTGCATAAGCAACTTAAGTGACTATTTGAGCATAATTAGGGTGAGATTACGGTTAGGGTAAGAACACATGTGACAAACATGAGTTATATGCTCGGTCACATGTTTATTCGTGCAAATAACATCAACCTTTAGTAATTGTAAACCTGACTTTGTTAGGCTTAGTTTTAAGCAAAACCCTTATTTTAGCCGATATATTACCAGATGACAAATTAGCTGGTAAATGAATACATAATGAACTGGTAAAGACCCTGTTAGTAAAACATTTGGCGCTTTTGTGACCTACAGTACTTTCCAACTTGTTCAATAGCTTTTTGTTGATGTTCTCTTAAATAATAATGTAACAATTTTTATTAAAATTGTAGAATTCTTATGTTGAATCTTTTTACATCAAAACAAAACATGACTTCAAAAGAAGGAAAAATCTTTAAAACGCACACCCACCCACACACACACACACACACACACACGCGCACGCGCACGCACACCCACACACGGGTTAAATCTTAACAGCAGTAAAAACTACTGCTTAATATTTTGCATTTTTTTAGTTAGGTAAAAGTTTGTCCTCATTTTCTAAGAGTACATCAGAGCCTCTTAAATGTTTAAAACAAATCAATATAAAGGTACTGGAAGGAGAGCCTGATAAGTCCTCACCTGCACCAGGCTGGCTGAGATGTTGCCTGTGCTCTTCCCAGACTGGTTGTGGACGTTGGCTTTCACCTGGATTATCTGCTTAGGGGTATAGCCCTTCATGTCCGTTTGCGCCCTCAGGACTATGGTGCCCGTTTTCATCAGCATGTATGTGAACTGCTGACTTACTTCAGAAGAGTTGATGCCCTGCAGGGGGAAAGACAGAAGTCTGGATGGATAAAATAAACTCTTTAAAGCCCAAAAGACATCTTTCATCCTGTTTCAGTTTAAAGGAGCAGGCTCAATGTCAAAAGTTTCATAAAGTCAAAAGTCAAATTTGACGCAACATCAGTTGTTTAGAAAAATAACCTTCTTTGAAGTGCAAAACTTGAAAGTTGCTTCAGATATGAGAAGGCTAGTATGTTCAAACTGGTCAAAACACTAGTTAAAACAGCTTGGGTTTAGCAGCAACCAAGGAGATGTCGTGGACTTCAGACTTAAAGCCTCAGTCACAACTGTTCGTATGGCTGGAAACAAGCTGTCTGTGGAGAAAATGGTCAAGCCTGTGTGGGGCATGAAGGTAGCCCGCATGCAATATTAAGGACTGTAAACAACTATCTGAGCCCTTAGAGCGATAATGGTCAGTATCATGCAACATACATAGCATTTTCATATTTTTAATAATACTGGTTTTTGTTAAAAGAAATGTATTTGAAGCTATTCTACAAGTGAGACACAAGGTTTACAGTTGTTTGACTTGAAGCTAATCAAGAATTGGGACCTCTAAATGTGAGGGTTTAATCGTTTAAACCGAAAATCTTCCAAATGCATTTAGTTCCCACAAGAATTCGTTGGTGATTTGGTTTTTCAAATTGTAAAAAAAAAAAAAAAAAAAAACAGAAGCTTATTTCTACAGAATTTTGTCCAGGCCCATGTCATTGGGAACCTAAACTAAACCAGCGCTGCTCACCCAAACATCTGGCACTTCGTTGAGGTTGAGGAGG
Organism: Oryzias celebensis; assembly: GCA_014656515.1. Lineage (NCBI taxonomy): Eukaryota > Metazoa > Chordata > Actinopteri > Beloniformes > Adrianichthyidae > Oryzias > Oryzias celebensis. The sequence continues at coordinate 5,923,377 of BNCR01000009.1, read as the reverse complement.
CTGAGCAGGTAGAAAGGTTTCTCTGCAGAGTAGTCCTTAGAGAAGCGCGGGGTTTCAATGAAAGCCCGCACTCTGTAAATAATCCTTCCATAGGTGCCCTCAAAAGAAGTTGGAGCAGTGGCTGTGAAGAAAGGAAAGGGGTCAGTCAGAGCTCTGCAGAGGTCTCATCACAAAAACAAAAGTGCATAAAATCCGTTTTTTTGATGAAAAATAAAAACACTAACTAAAAACATTAAAAGAGTTTCCTTACAAAAGTGTGAGAAAGAAAAGAACAGAAACCTGGCTTCATTCCTGGTTTTTTTTTGTATCTTTAGACAGCTGTAGTCTACAGAGAGGAGTTCAAATCAAGACACTCATTTCTATCAAACCCGACAAGCATTTCTAACAAGCCACAGAAGAAGCGAGCAAAAATGAAGCAGTGATGGATTCACAACAATAGATTTTTATCTCACTCCAGCCATAAAGACAAGAATGTTTGTTATTGTTTTAAGTTGCTATGACAGCAGTTTTCTGTTCAACTCAATAAAACTTACGACTAAAATATTCTTTTTTTTTTTTTTTTTTTTTTTTTAGAAAGGGAGGGTCATAGGTGTCCCTTATCACACTGATAAAAAGAGGACATAAAAATCCTGAGATGTGTTTGTGTGGGAGCGTGTTTGGCTCTTATGGTAAGTGCTGGGTCATTCTGCACGCCATGCACAATTTTACACAAATGAGTCTTTCAGGTGAACGGGCTGAACACTAATAAAACTAAAGAATTCAGTTTAAACACTGAACACATGGAGGCCAAGTTCAAAGAAAACGATGGAAAATATTCCGCAAGTCTTCAGATAGAAACAGCACCAACAAAGAGTCTGCCTTTGTTTGGATTTCACTCCCCGATCCTGAAACAGCAACAGCTCAGGAAAACAAAACCTCTGACTTCTGTGAGGCAACAAAGCAGCCGAGTTTCGGATGACACCTCGGGATGTGCAGCAGCCACAGAACCGGTTCTGCTGGTGCCGTTTGTCTTGTGAACCCTGGAGTGGTTTCACTCTGGGGAATAACCTCAACCTAACAAGCAGTGACCAGAAGCTCAGCCAGAAGAAGGAATTCTTCAAAGTAAAGAAAGATAAAGGTTGTTGAAAGTTGGCTTTAAGGAAACCGCTGGATGACGGTGAACCCTGCTGGGTTAATGGTTCACAGGGATATCTCTGTCCTTACAGAGACGTTTCCTCCTGCCTGACTCTTCACGGCGCCACATAAGGACTGACGTCATGAGGGAATAACCCATTAAAACCCAGTACTTCCATGACGACACTAATTGAGTGACAGCTGCTGACATCACCATGACGACTACAAGGGCAGACTCTCTCCAAGAAACCACCACTGACCTGGGCGAGATAATCATCCAGCTTTCTTTTTTCATCCATTTTTTGTGATCAGAACAAAAACCCTTCACAACCATAGATATTTTCAACATAGTATGAACATTAAAAAAAGTTCAGATTTTGTCCTGCTCTATTGATCTGGAGCAAATCCAATCATGTTTCCTTGTTCTCAAGTCAAACTTTGACCAGAACGTTGCCTCAGACGCGTTACGGAAACTGCCGTAAGAGAATGACTCGAAGCCAAGCTAAAACTGTACACTGTCCTGTTGTGCTGGAAAAACATGCTGCCTTCAAACCAACCACATCTTTTAGTTGTGGATCTGGGAACCAATTCATGAATAAACTATGTATTTAGACTGAGGAATTAATTTATTGAAATGCTGAAGATAAAGATGAACCAGGGCACACAGAACAGGAGGTCAACCCTGTTCCTGTGATAACACAGGATGGACTTATTACATAAAGAGCCACTTTGAAGAACTAAACGCAAACAGAAACAAGGAGACTTGGTGATGTTACTTTAGCCCATGAAAATACAACGTTGACAGCAAACAGCACAACATACTAAGAAAAACAAGTTTGGCACAGTTATTAGCACAATGCTAACTGAGTTGTAGGCCTGCGCTCATTTCGCATCATCCCTTTGTTTACACACTCTGCCACTAGCTTACAGCCCCTCACACCTCTAACCTAACATTAGCAGTGCAACAAAAATTGTGATATCCAGCTGTAAAGTTTTGATCCAGATTCCAGCTCAGACGAGGAAAACAAAGACATACATGGATCCGTGTGTCTGTAAGTGGATGTATCGGAATGGAGAGGAGCAGGAAGCTTGTGGCCTATGGCTTGTAGCATCAACGTCCCTGCTACAAGCTTTTTAAAACTGCGTTTTTTTTTTTGTCTGATCCTGATTCACAATGAATTAAAGAAAGAATACTTTGAAACACAGTTTTAATATTGAATTGTTTTATAAATTTCCATCACGAGAAAAATGCTACAAGAACACATTAAAAACTCAATTTTCATTGAAGTGGGTCCTTAACATTTGAAAAGTTATGGTAATCGAAAGACAGTCAACACTGGAGCTCCACACACATATTTGTGACAGGCTTTGAAGGAACTTTCCCAACTTCAGATTAATCCTTAAAAAAGAAAAAACGAGAGAAGTCTCAAGCACCTGTGTGGGTGCGTTGCAGCAAATTATTTCAGGACGTTTATCAGATGACCGCTTTGACATAGCCGGAGCCCCGCCCGAAAAAGCAGATGGGACTCCAAGGCTTCAGGTGAGAAACGTGTCTGTCAAACTGGAAAACCTGAAGCCATAACATGTAAACCAATGCTCCACATGAAACCTTTGCTCTTACCTGATATGAGAAACTTGAATGGAAAGACGTGCTCCCCCTCTTTCAGGGTTCCTGTGTGGGGGGGCAGATAACATCCGTCAGTGGAAACAGGAACAATTGGCTCGCTGTTTCCCAGCAGGCTCAGCTGCCTCGGGGCAGCGGCGGAAAACCAGAGGCTTCCTTCCTGAACTCTTCACACTCCACTTCACCTAACTGGATTCATTTTCCAGCCTACTCGATGGCACAGATTACTGGTTGACTCTTCCAATCGCAGCTTAAATTAGACATAGCATGCAAGTGTGGGAAAGACTGCATGCTTTGAGTTAACCTCTTACCTTTGTCTGCAACAGAAACAGTGCTGTTGAAGTACTGCTCCTCCACCATCCACGACACATCATTTTCCTTGCTGGTGATGCCACAGAAACCATTGCAGTTCACTTTGACGGCTGGAGAGATGGAGATGAGAAAGTATATGAAGACTTACAACACAACTCATCATGGGAAGTTCTCTCTAGTTAGCAACGACTTCAGTCAGGGAAGAGTGACAGCAAAAACTCTGGACGATTGTCATCTCTGGACTTACTGAACTTCAGCATCTTAAAAGACAAGATCTAAAGGTATATTTGGGATCAACAAGATCCCTAAGAGCTCCTGTTAGTCTGAAGAAGTTCAATTTAGGTTCTTGGTGCAGACTTTGAGGACTACATGGCTAGCTCCTCTGCATTGACAGTTATAAAGACTCGTGAACATTCAGATCGTCCTAAGACCGATGGTGGTTCTCAATACCAAAAGTTTGGCTTTGGCCTCTAACTTCATCCTAAATTAGATTTAATGCTCTATTATTTAGAACTGATTCTTTGCACTAAGGATTTGGGATCAGTTTGATATTAGGGTGTGTTCAGACTGGACACATTTGGTCCGCTTAAAGTGAACCAGAGTTCGCTTCCCCCAAAAATCCAGAACAAATGTTCAGTCTGAACACGTGCAAACGAATCCTGGTCTGGGACCAGGAAATGCACTTTGACTCATCTTTCATGGTGGTCTTGGTTCGTTTCCAATCAGACTGAGGTTCGATTCGCACTGAGATCCCTCAATCTGAATGCAAAACCCTCTGAGAGCAGAATAACCGGACCAAAACGGCCACTGTAGCTGATAGTCACATTATGTGAACATATCAGGAATGAAGCGACTGGTGAGCCGCGGACAAATGTAAAGCATTGATTGTTGTGTTATCAAAGAGGAAATAACGGATCCACCTGTTTAAATGCCAGAACGTTTATTTGAACACCACTGAAAACGCTCCATACATGCTTTTCTTTGGCTCGTTGCGCGGCATGCGGTGCTGTGACCTCATCCTAATAGCTAGCTTGTAGCTTGTAATTCAACGATAAGACACAGCAACTCATTGAAATGTAGTCAGGTGAATGCAGGCTGGTTAAAACAACTTCTAACCTGATCCAAATTGCTTCTCACCGTTTTCCCGACAATCTAGATGTCATAAACACTTATCAATGTGCCTTCAGACGTGTCCTCAGTACTGCAGAAGCTAACGTCCTCAAAGCCAAAGCACACACGGCACATCTTCTTCCCAGTAGTTGTCTTGCAGCATTACTTTGCCATATCAAATTAACAAGTAAAAATGGTTGCTTCTGACGTTCAGAAATAGCAATAGAAATAAAAAGTTTTAAAGTGCCTCTCCTCCAATTTTCTCTTGTTGTTATGACTCACCTCGTACTTCCTGGTCAATGACTGAAGAGATCTTTTGTAGTTTTTTAAAAAAGTTTGGATCTGAAACAGAAACTTTTCGTAGATGCCAATCTAAATACAGACCAAACACTAATTCAAAACAAATTATTGGACTCTGACCGAACCAGATGATTTTGCCAGTCTGAATACTTCCGTCATATTGCTAAAGTGGCGCTGCCGTGGTTAGACTTGATTTGAATTCTCACATATAAGACTTAGGGCTTGAACTGTCCTCGGCTTAAAACTCAGGTAGCAGTCCAACTGAAAGAACCATTGACTGTGTGTGAGAACTGGACTGAGTGAGTGTGACATCATCCATAGAAAATGATTTACTTCCCGTTCCGACTGAATTAGGTCATGTCAGTCACTATTTTTTCGCAAAACAGACATCACCACAATGGAACCAGAAATCATCAGTAAACAGTGATTGGTCTGAGTCAACATTTCTATGGCAACCACTCTCTCCAATCACATGCTTTTATTAAGGCATCTGACTGGTCAGTTTATTATAATGATGAAAAAAATGAGCATTAGCAAGAACAAGTTAGGAAAAAATGTATCAGAGCAAGACCGGTTTTTCTGACAAAAAGAATGACAGAAAACAGCTGTTTATTTCTCTATACAAGTCTGTGGGATTTCTGCTTCTTGAAGTCAGTGGGTACTTCCTGTTTAGAACACAGGGAGGGAGGGCTTACTCAGTCCAGTTCTCTTATTTAGCCAATGATGGTGACAGGACTCTTGCCAAATGCTTGGACTTTGGCCTGATCTCTGGCAAAAACCTTAATGACTTCCTTTTTCTTACACGACTGACAAAACAAGTTGTAAAAGCTTTGACTCAAACTCCAGAAACGTAAAGGTCAAACTGGAATCTGGGATTAAAGCTTGATGTAAGCTCTCCCATCAAAAATCAAAACATTACTTTTTTTATTCTTATTTTTTGTTAGATTTATTTTACATAAATAATCTTTCAGAGTTGTCTGTGAAAAGTTCTGCTGAAGGAATCTTTCATTCAGCCCTGATAACAGAAAGACCCTGAAAGTGAAATAAATGAATCCTAGAACCTAAATCGAAACTCTCCTGACGTCACATGTTGACTTCAGCAAACCCCTCTGTGCCGCAAACATTATATTTAAGTATTGCTTTTTACATTTAATTACAAACTCCAGAGCAGTCATGTATCAGACATTTACATTCAAGCCAACTTTGCTAAGAAATAGTAAAAGTCCTTCCTTTCATAAAAGGTTTGTGAACAGGTTAATGGCTTTCACTGTGCCACATATCATGCGACTGAAGGGAACCTGCTTTATACAAAGCAAACATTTGTCCACAAATGTGTCTCTTTGTCGAGCAACATTAACTCCATAAAGAGTCAGATATTTATAGTGTTGCACACAGAAGATTCCTGCCCAACCCGTCCTACCCAGCAAGGAATGTGAACTGGCCGGACATGCCGCAATCAAACAGACACTCCCAAAAAAGGGCTGCTTTCAGTGGAAACACATCCTGGTGGAACCACAAGGTCGCAGGTGAGACTTTCATGATCCATTAGCACAGTGTAACTGTGTCATCCTCCTATTGACCACAGAGGAGGACAAGTTCTAACATGAATTTCCAATTTTAACACCAAACAAAAAGGGACTCAAAGAAGGTTATTAGTTTTCCAAGGAAAAACAATCTAAATTTTAACATCCCTCTGTCATGCACGGTGGTGAAGGTTAATGGGGTGGGCCTGCTTTAAAGTCAGTGAATGGAGTGTAATCTGGTCTGTATAAAAACATCAGTCAAACAGGATTCTTCTGCATTTGAACAGAATATACTCGCTTTGCCAACACAATGACACCATATTAAAACAACAACACAAAGACATTTCATATCCACACGTTTTCTGTTTTACCATAAAAGACAAAACTTTTAGTTAGAATCTGTCTTCACGCATGACGTTTTGGTATCATGTCTCCTGGATTTGATGGAGTCAGAGGTAGAATGTGAAGGAGGTTTTATCCGTTTTACCTGATGGCTCAACAACAGCGAAACAATGAGGAGTGAAACTTCTTCAGAGGAAACGACCATCAGACGTTTGAGTAAACGGAGACAAGAGGTTTACCTCTGACACTCATGGTGCTTAAATACATAAACCCCAGCAAAAAGTACCACACCTGAAGTTTATTTGACAATAAAGTACACTTGAGTATAGTAAGTATACTATAAGCCATGTACATGCAGTTTGGAAACTATACTGACTGAATACTGCCGACATTAACATTAGAACATTATGTTAAATTAGAACATTTTAAGTGTACAGAAGATCCATCCTTCTATTTTTAACCCGCTCTATCCATTTCTGGGTCACGGGGTTGCTGGAGCCTGTATACATATGATACATAAAAAAAAACATTTCAAGTGCGCTCTCTCACTTTTAATATACACTATGTATACTTGTAGTACACTTATATAAACTAGATTTTGCGTTGGTTCAGACCAAAAACCTGAGCATTTACAGAAATGTTTTGAACTTTAAATGACGAAGCTTTTCTGCCTTTTTTTAAAATCTGGAACTCGACCATCAAAAAAATAAATAACTAAACAAAGAAAAACCAACTGCGGCTTGGAGGAGAATTCCAAACAAAGAACAGAAATGAAGCGAATCACGCAGGAGCGTCACTGCGGGAAGACGCCGCACTTCCTTGTTGTGCCTCGCTTCCCCGCAGGTGAGCGCTCACCGGTGGACTCTTACCTTTGCACTGGACCGCCTGGTTCAGTTTGACCCGCACGGTTCCGGAGATGGAGTCTCCAGGACTGTACACCACTTTGTTTTTGTCGAACTCGATCTCGAACTCCAGCAGCTTCCCCATGATGTCCGCCGCGTGCCCGCAGATCACCTGAATGTGGACAACAGCCGCAGGCAGACTCACCTACATGTGAGCCCGCCCCTTTCCTGACGTCACGCAAAGCACCATGGTGATCTTGTTTATGAGGTGGAAGGTATGGAAGTTTTGTTGAGTGTTAATTCAAAGTAAAATACAATTCTCAAATGACAATTCAATTAAAAATTTGCTAAATCCAGCCTCCACATCCTTCTAGAGATCTTTAGAACAGAGTGTAAATGGAAGAACTTTACTTCTCTCTGCCCCAAACACATCTGTTGTAGAAACCAAACATGTTCTTGTCTCCTACATGTGAGGGTGCATTTTTAAGCATATTGTATGAGGATATTTTACAGCATGCACCAGAATGTATCCATATAGATCTGAACAGATGAACACATACTCATACATATTTATACAGAAGAACAAAAATTATCATACAAGTCTATTTGTTTGAACAAGTCTAATGGTTTAAACTTAAACTTTGTTTCTCTTTAACATCAAAGTGGATGCTAAAAACCAGACGCTAACTTTAGCACATCCGAGGTGTAAGGTGTGATGGATAAATATAGCAAAATAAAATGACACAGGAATTTAAAGCCATCAATGTTTTGAAATGCAATTTTTAATGGTGAAATGTAAATTGCAAAATGCATTTTAATTTGAATGATCACATCAAAAACCCACGACAATTTAAAATGCACTTGATTTTGTTGTTATTTGAAATATTATTTTCAATTTCTAACATTGAATTCCACACTGCAAAATGTAAATTCTTTTTCCAAGCCTGAATTGCATTTTTACATTTAAGTTATAAATCGCAAAACGCATATTCATTTAAATTATATCAAAAACCCAGAACAATTTAAAATGCAATTGATTTTGTTTTTCTTCAATATTTTATTTTCAAAATTGTCATACTGAATGGTAATTTTTAATATTGAATTCTATATTGCAAAAATCCTGAATTCCATATTGAATTGTCCATAGAAAAATGAATTTGCAAATTTCATAATGAAATTGCAAATGGAATTGTCAATTGATAACTGCGTATTACTTTGAATTAAAACAGAAAAAAACATCCATAGGAATGTTAGGGAAGGCCTCCTTAAATGTATGCACCAGACCAGCACTGGCCTAATCCCTGTCCCAACCCTTCTAAAGCCCAGTTTCTAGAACAGAACCCAACATTTCTGAGGACTTCAACAAACCAAACCACCATCACAGATTTAAGAACCCTTTTTGAACCCCCCCACATGGTTTAACATTATTCACCTGAAGAAAAAAAAGGAATTAGAGTTACATTCTACTGAAAATAAATAAATAAATGTTGCTTGATATTTTTACTCTCTCATAATAGGTTATCAATATTGTAAAAAAAAAAAAAAACTTAGTGGATGTCATTCACAGCGTTTGTTTCACTTCACATCATAGAGTTTTGGTATGGGATGCTGCCACCACCATGCTTCACTGTTGGGTCTGTATTGGACAGGTGATGAGCTGTGCCTGCTTTTCTCCAAACATACCGCTTAGAATTAAGACCAAAAAGTACGATCTTGGTCTCATCAGACCAGAGAATCGTATTTCTCACCATCTTGGAGTCCTTCAGGTGTTTTTTTTTTTTTAGCAAACTCCATTCCATGTGTTTTGCACTGAGGAGGACTTCCTTCAGGCCATTCTGCCATAAAGCCTCGACTGGTGGAGGGCGGCAGTGATGGTTGACTGTCTACAACTTTCTCCCATCTCCTGACTTCATCTTGATCTTTGATTTCTTCTTGACCTCTCTCACCAAGGCTCTTGTTCCCCAATAGCTCAGTTTGGCGGGGCGGGCAGCTCTAGGAACAGTTCTGGTCATCCAGAACATCTTCCATTTAAGGATTATAGAGGCCACTGTGCTCTTAGGAACCTTAAGTGCAGCAGATATGTTTTGTAATCTTGGCCAGATCTGTGCTTTGCCACAATTCTGTCTCTGAGCTCTTCAGGCAGATCCTTTGACCTCATGATTCTCATTTGCTCTGACATGCACTGTGAGCTGGAAGGTCTTATATAGACAGGTGTGTGGCTTTCCTAATCACCTCCAATCAGTAGAATCAAACACAGCTGGACTCAAATGAAGGTGTAGAAACATCTCAAGGATGGTCAGAAGAAATGGACAGCACCTGAGTTCAATATATGAGTGTCACAGCAAAAGGTTTAGCAAACGCCTCACCCAGGCGTTTAGCAACGCAGGCCTGTTTACCAGATGTGAGGGTACTAGGGTTTCCAGACATTCACAACAGACTCCTCCGCTTTAACTTATTAACCCCCATTTACAGCGTGGAAGGTGAAGTGGAAGGGTACAACAGTGCTGATTTTAACTTGAACAAACTGGAAAGTGGTGAGGCTTTTTTGAAGAAAGGACAAAGCAGACTGTACTGTCCACTGGTGACTCCACTGACACCAAGACACTGTCATTAATGTTTACAGCACAAGACCATGAGATCTGGAAAATGCACCAATGGTCTACCATCCTCTTCACTGTGTCAGGTCATCTTGGTCGTCCGTGTTTCTGGAGAGAGCGAGATGAGTGATACGTCCAGGTCAACATGGTCCCCAGGCTTCACTTTAGTGGAGAAGGTGTCACAGTCTGGGCAGGCATCACCAGTCAGTGTGAAACGGGTTTGGTTATTGTTGACGGTCCAGTCACTGCGTGTTATCACCACAGAAACTTTATAGAACCATCATCATTCCACCAGAACACCCCCAACTTTCTGTTCATGGATGATAATGCTCCACCACATGGTGCCAGGATTGTCACAGCTAGACTTCAGGAAGTGGGAATTCCTCATATGTTCTGAACTCTGACCTGAACCCCACGAGCACGTCCGGGAGCAGCTGAAGCAGAGACTGGATGATCGGACCTCACCCCCAAGTAGCAGAACTACATGTAGCACTGGTGGAAAAGTGGAATGCATTTTCTCAGAACAACATCGCAAGATTAGTTAGGACAGTATTGTGGGAAAAGATGGCCAATGACATGGTCAATTTTTGTGAATTGGGGCTATCTTTACTACCATCTTAATTTTGGGGTAATAAATATCAAACTGATGGAACTGGTCTTTCTTCGCTTTCATTATTACTAATATCAATGGAAGCATTGATGTATTTCATTCAAATTGAAAGCAAATAAGAAAAGCGCTCATGTAAATAACAACATTTTTACGTCCCGGTTAGTGTTTTAAACATGGGCAACGAGAACGACATCAACAAGAATTTTTGTCTGTTTTCTTTAGAATTAGAGGCAGATTTACAAAGAAGATAAACCCTTTTGGTCTAGAGAATTACAATTTGAACTTAATCCATTAAATCAACCTAAAACAAACTGAAAATTCAGATGTGACTCCAAACCACGGGTCATTTTGTTGAGGTAAAATCAGCCTCTAGTGGTCATTTGTGGAGTTACATGTGATACTTCTCTGATACTTCTCTTGAATGTTAACATAATAAAGGATAGGATCATGAAGTTTAGATGTGCAGCAACATATTAACCCCAATTACATCATGGAAGGTGAAGTGGAGGAGTACAAAAGTGCTCCAACTGGAAAGTGGTGAGGCGTTTTGAAGCAAGGACAAAGCAGACTGTACTTCCTGAGGAAGCTCAAGTCCTTTCAGTGTTTTACGAAAGGTCTTCTATATCTTCTATACAGATTTATCTTCCATATTTCTTCTGTTGGACCTCTGCAGTCACCTGCCGTGAAAGCAGCAGCAGAGACTCAAAGAAACTGATGAAGAAAGCTGGTCCTGATCTAGGTTCTGTTTCGGAGCTGGTTTTTCAAAGTAGGAAGCCTCGTGAGATGAAACCTCTGTGGAAAACTCTGATCATCTTCTTCATAAACAGTAACTCTACATCAGGACCTGGTCAGTGACCTAACAAGGCTTCTTCTGGTCCACTGACTACTTCAGGAGAGCCTTCACGCCCACAGCTGTAACCACCTGTAATGAGAACAGTCTGTGAAGATTGAAAACAGACCAAAGAAAAAAAAGCAGGACTCATTATTGAAAATGAAAGTTTTTATTCTGCTGAAAATTTTAAACCTCTTCCAAAAGAGATCAAAACAAGTGTTTTACAGTAGGATGATAAACGTGCACTTCCTCCGGTCAACACAAGAGTCAACAAAAATCACTGAAGAAAATTAAACATCTAATTGAATTGATGGACTCTTAAAAAGGACTCTGCCAACATTAAATATGCACGGCATAAACTTTCATCTTTTTAGTCTGACTTACACTTCATAACTGTGAGAACTCAAGCGAACGTGATGAGGTATTCTGGGTACGCCTGGATGTCGTTGAAGACCACGAACATGGTTGGGGAGCTTGTGTTATCGGTGACGCTGTCATACAGGTCAGCTGACTGGCCAGATTTGGAGGGAGGGACAATCAAGCCAGATTGCCCATGGGTGTAGTCCCCGACCAGAACCCGGGCCTGGTACATGCGCTTGTGTCCCTGGTGGTCGGGTGTGGCGTAGTTCTGAGCCGAATAGGCAGGATTCACAGCAAAGTAAGAGCCCTTCCCAAGCATGGCGCCTGCAGAGCAAAAACCACAGACAACTAAATACCAATGTCAGTGTTTGTCAAAAACCCTCAAAAGAAGCCTAACCAGAAAGGATAATTCAACCCTTTATTCATTCACAAAAAGTTCTTCCCCGTGAGGGTGAGGATCAGCTTTTGGGGGCCAACCCCTTTAACCCATAATAAAAAAAAAAAATCTTCATTATTTTCTAGACCTGAAAATATGCTTTTTTTTTTTTCAAAAGAAAATCAAATCAAACTTTATCTAAACAACACAAAGTCTTAAAATATCTCTAAAACTTAAAAATCAAACCTAAGCAAATACCCCCATGTTAAAAAGAAAATTAAAAAAAAACAATTAAAATGAAAGCTGCGAGTGGTGTTGGATGACCTGCAGGTCCGCCCTCACCCACAGCGCCCGCCTCTACGCCTCACCGCGTTACCGCCCCTGCCCTCACTTCGATGTGGCACTGCTGCTCTCGCTGCCCGCCTCTACACGCAACCACCACCGTCACCACCCTCCTTTGCTACTTTGATCCGACCAAAACAGCCAAAACGCACACCTGACCCCCCCTTTCATTTTCTGTGAGGCTGGTCTGAGCTGTCTGTGACAAATTCATGTAAAAAGCGCTTTTTTCAAAACGGCGGCTTCTATGTTGATTTAATTGTCATAGCAACCTTTTTTTTGGTCACCTGGTGATACCAATCCCATTGACATCAGTTTCAGAAAAATCTGAAAAAATAAACTTTTGAATTTCCTTAGCAACCAAGGTTATTTGCTGGTCACGCCCACATTCCTAAAATGTTCATATCCGGTCCTATAATATCATGTCCAGCTCTAGCCAGGGATCAACAAATTACATTTTCACAAAATTCCATCAAAAAATGTGCAAGTAATAGGAGTATGCCATTTTTGCGAGCTTGCCACGTTCAAAATCTACAAACTTTAGTTCCAACATTTTTATGCAAGAGTTTCCCAATGATGCCCTAGAATTTACAAGATGTTTGATGAAAATCTCTAGGACTAGTCTTTGTGTGTAGATGGTAATAACAGTGTTTTTTCTTGAAAATTTAAGATGGAGGGCTCTTCCCGAGGTCAAAGGTCAATGACACTTCTATAATGGTTGTAGACATGTTTGTAGAGTTTTGTTGAAGTTGGAAGAACCCAAGTCTCGTTTTCCCATATTGTTGAAAAGAGTGAAAATCGCCAAATCTCACACTTTGCTACAAAATGGCCGCCAAGCTGTGGGTGGGTGGGTGTGGCCATCCCATAATAATTTCAAAAGTTCTCCTGGATATCCCTTCCTTTTAAAAATATGGCTCCTCTGAGGTTCTCTGGAGGATGTGATGACCTTAAAGACTCTTGTTGTAGGTCTTGGTTTTAACGTTCAGAATAACTCTGAGACCTGTGCCAGTGGATCTCAGGGTCACACTGTGAGACCTCCAGAATTCATACTGTAAACTCATATCAGATAAATGTGAAACTTAATTAAAAGATATAAACCCTAAAATCGTTTCTGGTTACCGTGCAGCCCGGCGTAGCTGCGGTTGAAGCCTTTGTTGTTGATCAAATTGATGGAGTTGGCCTTGGTGCCGTGAAACAGGACTCTTTCATTGTTCTTGTGTTTGTTCTTCTGCTCCATCTCCTTCTTGAGGAACTCATAGCTCTTCCACAGAGTTATATTTTGGACTCGCTCAATCTGCAAACACAGTTTAGACCCAATGTGACATGTGTTCCTGTCTGCGCTTTTTCAAATAAAACCTCAGAATTTGATCACACACAGTGAAGTAGTCTGGGTGTCATGGTTTAGTGCTTGTGTCACAAAGCTCCTTGAGCATATTAGATATCTGACCATCTTTAAGGGCAGCAGCCTGTACCTTTTGCTCCAGCAGAACCCTGGTCCTAACACTCCTCTTTTCCTGACATTGATCTATATTCCTCACCATGTCCTAAGGTTAAAGCTGCTGTTTGTGCCTGTTTTTTCTGTTTTTGAGGACTCGGTCTAAGGGAACCAGCCACAAATCCAAATAAAATAACCTGCATGAGTGCATATGCACAACATTTTCTTCAAAGTATATACAGGCCTTTGGATGGACACATGGGAAACTTGAGATTAAGATCAAATATGAATTGCTTAGCCAGCAGGATGAGGCTTCTTACAGCACATTTTGTTCTTATGCTCCACTCCCTGTACTTCTAGAACCAGTCTGCACCGTCAGCACTAAACGAGCCATTCTGGCCTGTTCTCCCAAAGCAAAACCCAACAGGAGCTGCAAAGACCTACTTCAGCCTTTAGAGAATACAATACTGCTTTGACCTTAATGGGCTGTCATCTTTTTCTCTGCAAACCACAGTTGTTACCAAGTATATAAAAAGTATATCAAAGATGGAGAAACGAATGGCTGTGGAGGAGACCCTGAGACCCCAGGTGATGACACCTTTGTCTTTGAACTTTCTTCATTGTATTTCACTTTATAATAATATGACTATACTACTACACATTATGACAGTTATGATATAAACATATAAATATGGTATTATTGTAAGTGTTGACGTGATCTGCTGCTCTCTTGACTGTTTATTCTGTTTTCATGAACTAAAAAAGGGAATTTTTCAAAACAAACATTTGATCAGCAAATGGTTTGGAGTTAGATGAATATAAAGCGTCACATACACTGATGATGTTTAGAGAAAGTCGATGCAGATTCAGAATCTTCTGCACGTTTTTGTATTCCTGTGTCCCTGGAGCCACAGAGAACAGCGCCACAGTGGCAGTGTTCATGGGATCCCAGTGTGAGGGCAGGGCGTCCTCTGAAACAACAGAAACACGCTTAGCATGAAAACCATGGACACGATCCTGTAGGGACTGACTGTCTTATTGACCGAGTACCATCTCAATGCTAAAGACTCTAAGGAGCATACTAATGCTGCCGTCTGCTGCTAATCGGGACATTTGTTTTAACCCTCTCAAGGCCAAATGAAGTCTTAGTAACAACATTTAGCTGTTGCAAACCTGCAATGCCTGCCCTGACAGGGTTACATTTGAAAGTTTTATCAGCATTTTAATTCTAAAGTTACTCACACTTGGAATTTTTTTTTATTTGTGGAATCATAAAAACTGTGTTTCATTTCATTTAAGGTTTAGTTGCATTTACATAGCAGGGATGCAGGCTAAAGTTGCCAAGTGTCGGCTTGGCAGAGTTTGTACTGAAGTTGTGTTTATTCTTACTTATTGCCATTTATTCTTTCAGTTGAGATAGAAACCTAATCTAGACATGAACTGGTCTTGATCATAAACTCGGGCTATAACCATGTAAAAACAAGGTATTAATGTGTGTAACACAGAAGCTCAGCTGCACTCTAAAATGAGCTCACTTGAGGACAACACGTACTCACTCACCTTTCAGGTCTTTCCTGAGTAACTCTATGAACTTCCGTCCATCTGATGCTTTTCTTTGTTCTGGATCAGCATCAAAGCCTTTGCTGTTGATTTTGATCTTCACCTGTTGTTTCTTCTCCAGAGCTTCCTCCAGTTTGAGGTTCGTGTGAATGTCAAAGGGAACCATGCTCCCGCTGTGGTCCTGGTACTGCCACTGCACCAGTCCTCTCACCAGGATGGCTTTGCTCTTCAAGGCCTCGTTCCTCTCAACTTTCCGAATGATGTCCCTGTAGATGTTTCCAGATGAGCAGGAATTCTAATGCACTGGTGAGCATAAGGGCCTATTCACGCCAGAAAACTGTACCAAACCGTGCACAGCACTGTTCTCTAAGTAGGACCTCTGCCTGTCCAGCACTCACATGGTGGATACCAGAGGGCAGCTGCTGCTGTGGCGTACTGTCATGCAGAGATTGACAGCACTCACTCTGTCTGTTGGTTTACCATCCATCAAAACATGGAAAATAAAGCTGGTGGGCATGTGGAAAAAAGTGTAACAGATCATCGGGTATTGTAAAAACACTGCTCAAAAAAATAAAGGCAAAAAAACAACTCATTCACACTTATCTATAATCAAACCGTCCAATTAGGAAGCAACACCGACTAACAATCGATTTCACAGGTTTTTGTGTGAGTGAAATAGACAACAGGTGGAAATAAAAGGCAATCAGCAAGACACCTTTAATAAAGAATAGTTCTGCTTGAGGTGACCACAGACAACTTCTCTGCCCTGTGGTTTTCTGGCTGATGTTTTGGGGACTTTTGAATGTTGGACCATCGTCCAACAAGTTTCAAAGACATTCCATCCAAGTTGGATCAGCCTGTAGAGTGGTTTTCTACTTTATTTTTGAGCCTGATTCCACATCCAGACCTCCACAGGCAAATAAATACATGTAAGTTCCATTAATAATGTTTGTGTGGTTGTGTTGTCAGCACACACAACAATGTAAACAAAAACCATTTCAAAAGAATTCGCCATTCATTCAGGGATAGGATGTCTCTTTGTAGTGTTGCCTTTATTCTTTTGAGTAGTGCAGTAGGTGAATGAAGAGTGTGGGTTCTGTCCTGGCTCTGGTAAACAGTCAGGATACTCTGGTAATGCGCCAGCAGCAAAAACCATTTGAATTCTTTTTTGAAGGTAACATTTATGCCCTCATTTTGGAGGAAACATCAAGTGTTCTAAAAAAGCAAAAAGTCATTCAATTGAAGGGAGTCTGAATTCTGCCATGACAGGAAGATTTAGATTTAGATTTAGAATGATTCAAATCTCCAAGAGGAATCTGCTGAACCGGTCTCTGGGTCCAGATTTGACATGGTTCATAAAATCATGACTGAGCATGGGCAGGAGCAGGTATGGTACAGATTAGCAAGTGTGAGTAGACCAATAATGCACATACTAGTTGCTGACCTGATTGAAGACTCTGCACTATAGACATCTCGGGTCAAACCCTCCAGGTGAATCCTGGGCTCCTCCTCCTCGTTTTTCCCCCTGTCCAGGTGGATTCTCACAGTCAGCTTCCTCTGCAGGTCGCTCATCTCCTCCACATCGGCTGGAGACAGCTGGTTGATGTACGGGTCAGAGATGGTTTTCTGCGCCTGCTCATGCATGATCAGGTCTGTGATCCTCTTCTTGAGCACATGCAAGTCCTGCAGCACATCCAGAGGAACTTCAATATCAGGCTCCTGTGAGGTTTTATAAACTTTCCAGAACAGCAGTAGGTATGGCAGAATAAGCAATACATCTCCTCAGTCCTCCAGAGTTTTAAACACAGTACAGTCTGGTGCAGCTGAACGGCTTCCGAGTAGTTTGGTTCTCTGACACACGCTAAGCTAAACTGTGTGAAGTCAGCATGGAATCACACAAACGTTAATTGATGACAAACATTTAGACTCTTTATGTACGGGAAATCTAACAGTAAATGTTGTTTTAATGTGTGTGTATTTATCTAGAAAAATCTTAAAATAAAAAAGTCTTTTTTGCTGGAGTTACAAACTTCTCTAGATAACGAGTTCAAATTTGAAAGGAAAAAACCTTGAACCTTTTGGTTTTCGGCACACAGGTGAAATACAGCCGGATCAAACTCCTCTTTCTGCAGGACACAGTCAATCATGGGGGGCTGCTGGCCTCCAAACCCCAGAAATGAGGTGAAGCTGTCTGAAAAAAAGAGAAACTCAATTTTTACTCTTCCTGACCAAAAAATAGGACACTTAATTGAAAAGTTGTTATGAGCAGAGATATATACAAATATAAAAATGTATCAATGTTAAATAAAAATATAAACATACAATAATGTCTAGAAACTACTTAGCAGTCATTGTCCCAACAGTAATTAAAAATCCTATTTGTTTTTCCATTCATTAGAATCAACAAATGCTTGTTCTCAGGTCATACAACAGTAGAAACCGTCCACGTTCAGTGAGAGGTCTTTGATAGAGAAGTTCGTATGAATCAATCAAATCACAGCTCAGATTTTCTTTGCATGAAACTTTTGAATTTATTAATGTTTTGCAATCCTTGTCAAGATAGTTCACTTATTAAAACTATACACTTCATTGACCAGTTTTGAACGTCAGTATCAACTGCTGCTTTGGAGGCATGCTGCAGGCGGTTACTGAGGAGACGATGGCTAAGATTGTACACTGACTGTCTATGACACATAGATTGTTGGAATACAGTGAGAAGGAATGTGTATAACAGTTAAAGTTGTTCTAATGCACGTGTATTTATCCAACCACATTTTATTGAGTTGCTGTGTCTCGTCTTCGCTCTACATTTTTTTTAACGGCTCATGCCTGCCTCCTTCCTACTCTGATTACATCCCATTTTGCCTCGTTACTCTGACCATTGTGGTCCAGTTGTTCAGCCCCAAACACGGAGCCTATTTAGACTAAAAAAATTCAGTCCATTTGGAAAGGAAGCAAGACCACTGTGAGAGATGGGTCAGAAAGCGGTTCATGGTACCGGAACAGGGTCCGCTTGGAAGGATTCAGACTGAAAAAAAACACCTTGGATCATGTGTACTCCAATATAAAAGGTGCATCCAGACAACATTCCTGGACAAGCCCTCAGAGCATGTGCCAACGAGCTGACAGACATCCTTACGTCTATGTTTAACCTCTCCCTCTGCCACAGAACTGTCCCCTCCTGCTCCAAGACCACCACCATTGTCCCCCTCCCTCAGAAGAGCCAGAAGAGTGCTTCAAGAGAGTGGTTCAGACCCACATTCAGTGCAGCATTCTGGACACAGTAGACCCCCTTCAGTACGCATACCGGTCCAACAGGTCCACCTCAGACGCTATCGCCGCAGCACTGCACATCTACCTCTCACATCTGGAGAATAAAGACTCCTACATCGGGAGGCTCTTTATTGACTACAGTTCTGCGTTCAACACGGTTGTTACCCACAAGCTCACCCACAAACTGTTTTCCAACTGACTACACCCCATCATCTGTGACCAGCTCCAGGACTTTCTGACTGGCCGGCCTCAGTCGGTCAGAATAGGTAACATGACTTCATCCAGCACCATCACAAACATTGGAACTCCACAGGGCTGCGTCCTCAGTCCCATCCTCTACACCCTGTTCACCCACGACTGTGTGGCCTCTCACAAGGACAACACCATATTGAAATTTGCAGACGACACCACAGTGATAGGAAGTATCACTGGCTGGGACAAGGCAGCCTACAGGAAGGAGGTGGCCACTCTGATGGCATGATGTGAGGACAGCAACCTTACCCTCAATACAGACAAGACCAAGGAAATGATAATGGACATGAGGAAGGAGAGGAGTCCTCATCAGCCGCTGCTCATCCGAGGTCTGGAAGTGGAGAGGGTTAACAGCTTCAAATATCTGGAGGTCCACCTCAGCCAGGACCTCACCTGGACGCTCAACACCACGCAGCTGGTGAAGAAAGCTCACCAGCGGCTGTACTTCCTGAGGAGATTGAGGAAGTCCGGCCTGTCTCCAAAGGTCCTCAGCAACTTCTACAGCTACGCTGTTGAGTTCATTTTAACCAGCTGCATCACAGTGTGGTACGGCAGCTCTACCGCCATGGACCGCAAACACCTGCAGAGAGCGGTGAAGGCTGCATCCAAGATCACCAGGACTCCTCAGCCCTCACTGCAGAGCATCCCTCGGTACCTGTTTGAAGCTCTCCTGGATGTGGGAGTTAAAGACTTCCCTGACGGAGGGCTCAGCCAAACGTTCCCAGCAGACCCTCACAGTACCTTTGGGTCTACCAAGTCTTTCCGGCCTCCTTCCCCGCCAACAAATCTAACTCACCATCAGGTAGTGATCAGTGGACAGCTCTGCTCCTCTCTTTACCCGACTGACCAAGACACACGGCCGAAGGTCACCTGAAATGACTACAAGGTCGATCATTGATCTCCTGCCGATGGTGTCCTGATGTAACGTGTATTGATGGACATCCACTGTGACGAGCACAGAAATCCAACAACAGAACACAGCTCGGGTTCAGATCAGGAGAGCCGTTCCTACCAATCACGCCCCTCCAGGTGCTACTGTCGTTGCCCACGTGGGCATTGAAGTCGCCCAGGAGGATTATGGAGTCTCCCGTTGGGGCACTTTCCAGTATCTCTTTAAGAGACACCAAGAAAGCTGGGTACTCCAAACTGCTTTTCTGCCCATAAGCTGAAACCACAGTCAGAGACCTGTCCCCCACCTGAAGGCAAATGGCTGCAACTCTCTCGTCCACAGCGGTAAACTCCAACACTTGGCGGCTGAGCTGGGGCTCAAGAGTAAGCACACCCCAGCCCGTCGCCTCTCACCATGAGCAACTCCAGAATGGTCCAACCTTGAGAGTCCAGCCCCTCTCAAGGAACTGAGTTTCAGAGCCCAGACTGTGCGTAGAGGTGAGCCCAACTATATCTAGAAAACATCTATGTTCAATTTAAAGATTAAAAACGAAATACACAGAAGTAAAATAGTTTTTTGTCTCACAGAACTTCTCCAAACACAAACATAGAATCTGGGTCAAGTAGAACTTGAGAGAACTCAGCTGCTGCGTGCCTGATGCCCCCCCGCATCACCTCTACACACATAAAGAGCAGCTGTCGGGACTGTGTGATGTTTCCAGGTCTCTCAGTTTGAAAGAAAATCCAAATGAAATCAACGTGTAATTTTTTTTCTTCACTCTCTGCCTATTCTAGCAGGATCGGAACAGTCCTCGTGTGAAAGTGGCCTGAAGATAATTACAACCTGCAGCCCCTGAATACTGACATTACTGGTGACTGTTGCTAAAAATCTATCAGAAAAACACAAAATGAATCCTTTTTATTTCAAAAGACGGGGAGGGAGCTCCATCTGTTAATGTCAGGAACTCCACTCACTGAAGAGCAAATACAAACTGATCATGTGCTGTTTTAGCGTGAAAACTGAACTTCAAAATCAAATGCATCCCAAAGTGAGGCAGCGAATCCCAAACAGCAAACTACAGTACGTTTTTGGGTGATGAGTTCCACATTTGATACAGATGTGTGGTTTTGAGAGTATTTGTAACAATACTACATTTTCGGAAACATGCAGAGTAGAAACTAGACTGTGTGAAGGAAAAGTTTAAACTAAGCCCAGCCTATGGACTGGTGTGTTGATCAGGTCACTTTCAGTTAAAAAGCAAAGACCTGCAGGCCTTTCTGTTTGGAAACACCAGGGCATACCTTTGAGTTTTCCGAACAAGCTCTTCTCCTGCACATCCTCTCCTTGTCTCTTCTTCATGCTGTTGTGAAAGTCTGTCATCATCTGCGTCTGGAAGATCAGGATCTTCACGCTCTGAACAAACAGGGGGTTTTTCTTCCTCACAAAGTCCACCACGGCATCAATCATGGCGTCGGCTACTGCTGATGGGTGGGCTCTGCCCTGACCTAACAGGTAGATGAGAGTGGATGGCATTGATGGAGATGAATGAGATGATGTTTATTTAGGCTCTGGCTGCTTTAAGGGTGTGGCAAAGAACTGAAATAACAAGATGTCATGCGAGCAGATTCAAATATCGACTCAGAATGGTCGGCTAATGTCCCGCTCCATGGTGGGGGTGGGGGTGGGGGGTCTGGGAGGGGCTTGGGAAGGGGGACACTTGCTAGTGTTGTGATCAGGACTCTGGTCTCCTGGGCAAAAACAGGACCTCACAATGACCACCACATGAGCAAAGAGCTCATCCACATTCTCCTGTGATGAAGCTACTCTGACTCACACAACAACCCAGCGTCACTGTTTGGGTAACTGGTAGATTTGAGGAAAGCGAGACATTTGATTTCTCACATCTATTTGACCTGGAATTTTATCTGTTTTGCTTGTTTGTAGGAAATAGAATTTGGGTCTGTTCATGGTAAAAGTGAAAAAGTAAATTGCTGGGGCTTTTTATGAACAAGCTTTTTTCACAGTACTACATTCTGTTCTGAGGAGATCCTGCTGTTTAAGCTGTAACTACATTCAGACTAGAGAGAGGACTTGTTTTTGGATCATAAGGCTTTAGTTTCTTCAGAACAAATCCAAAAATCTGGAATGTGTCAATAATGTTAACTTGTTTTGGATTTTACAAAGTCATATTAAAACTGGCTATGAGTCTTTCTGTCAGATTTGTACTCCAACTGTTCCCCGTTGCTTTAATAAAACATGGTCTTTAGCGGGCATTGAATACTTATTTGCAGAGAAAAGAATACAGTTCCAGTTTCTGAAATGTCTCCTCTTTTCGTAGACAAACTTTTTTCCACCTTCTCTGTATTTTAATGCACAGAAGTGTTAAAGTGACATGAATTAAAAAATGTGAATGCAAGAACATCAGTGGAAACAGTTTGGATAAAACAACACAGTTTAGCTGTTTATTCCAGGAAACAGCAGAGACAGAGATATGCATGTTCTTTGTTGTAGACAGACCTGTTCCCAAAGCTGGGAAGGCGACAGAGGTATCCTTTTTGTCCTCACAATACTTCAAAACATCATAAACTGTGCTTTTAATGTTTGCAGGGTCTGTCTGGCCAGGAACGTGGATGATCTTGGTGCATGGAAGCTGACCAGCATTTGTCACGATCATCAGATTATGCTTGTGAGGTGAAGATTTCACTGAAAGGAGGAAAACAGCAGGTTAGTACCCAGACAAAAGCCATTCAAACTCCTCAGAGGAGTAACTTAGAGTCTCACATAAACCACCTTCCTATCACATCTTGAGGAAAAAGGCCAGACTTTCTCCTAAAATAATTGTATTTTTGTTTACCACCTACAGCTTATGAGCAAAAACAGGGCAGGAATGTAGACTGCATGGCCGAAAAGTCAAGAGTCAAGTGAAAATTCAAAAAGTCAGTAGGATTAGAATACCCAAACTAATAATAATAATAAAAACTATAATAATAAAGCTTTCATTGAATTTAGAAAAGACTAAGTTTATGGTTTTTGCTAAAAAAACAGGAGGAAGTAAAATATCTATTGATGGAGTAAAAGTTGAAAATGTCTGAGTATAGGTTTCTTGGGGTAATTTTGAATGAAAAATTGTCTTGGAAGCCTCATATTTCATATATTAAAAGCAGTGTGGCTAAAATTGTATTTGTTTTAAATAACGTTAAATACTATTTATCCTGTAATGTGTTGAATGTTGTATTATTACATTTTATTGTCTTATTTCACTTATTGTGTTGAAGTGTGAGGTAATACATACAAAACCACGTTAACACCATGATGTTTACAGCAGAAAAAAGTTATCAGAGTAATTCATAAAGTTGGATACAGGGAACAGACAAATGCTTTATTTATGAAGTCAAGAGGACTGAAATTTGAAGATTTAGTAAAGCAGCAAACTTTTTTAGGGATGGTTAAAGTTAAAAATAGAGAGAAGCCAGAGAGCCGACAGAAGTTCTTTTTTTTTACGTCAGAAGATGGAAATCACAGGAGGAGATACAATTGAAAGTGTCGAGTTGCTCGCACTGCTTTATAGCAGACATGTTTTTCTTTTGTTGGGGTGAAAGTTTGGAATCCTCTACAGGAAATACTGAAAAGTTGTACTAAAAATAAAATATAAAGAAAATATTTGTAAAGAAAAAGCTTGAGGAATATGTAATGAGTAAGTGTGGGTGGCAGGTGTTCAAGGCTTTCTAGGAAATTCATCTTTTGTTCTTTATATGATGAATCTGATTCTTCTTACTGGTCCTTTTCTGTTGTGTATGGAATATGTTAATGTCATGTACTTTTCATGAAAGAAAAAAAAAAGAAACAGATTTGACATTTTTAAAATGATTATATTTTTTAAGAGCATCACAAATGAAGTTTATGTGTTGCTGCATGACAGACAGATTGAGCTACGCACCGATTTGTGCACACTCCCTCTGGACTTCAGGTCCAGCGCCATCTAAGATCGCTTTCGACACTCCTGGAAACCAGAGGAGAACATGTGAAGCTTCTAGACACAGATGATAAAATATCGGGACATTTGACTTCAATTCACATCATGACTTTGCTGTGCTTCATTAATAATAATAGCTGAGCGGCAAGATAGAAATGACATTTTTAAAAATAAAAAATGTTGGTTCCATTTTGATCAGTCAGCCTCTTTAATGATGAAGTTGTCTACTAAAAAATAAGAGTTTCATACAAACATGGGAACATGAACAGATGCAGTGAGGAACAGCCACCTGCGTAAAGGTCAAAGGTCGGATTGGAAGAGTTGACGATGACATCACAGGATTCCTTGGTGATGTCGCCAGAAGACACCTCCAAGGTGACCTGGCCCAGCTTCATGTGGTACACGCCGAGGGAGGGGGAGGAGACCACGCTGAAGGACGATGATGAAGATGCTGAAACACAAAGACTTCTCATTCAACTCTAAAACAAACATTTTTATGGAGCTGTCCTTCTAAAAAAAATCTGCAATGAAAATGCTAACGAATGACAGAAGCAGAACGAAAGCGCATTCCTTGCCTGTTTTTGTTGTTTCACAATTATTGATTCATTTTTTGTTCTTTT
Organism: Oryzias celebensis; assembly: GCA_014656515.1. Lineage (NCBI taxonomy): Eukaryota > Metazoa > Chordata > Actinopteri > Beloniformes > Adrianichthyidae > Oryzias > Oryzias celebensis. The sequence continues at coordinate 5,899,095 of BNCR01000009.1, read as the reverse complement.
CAGCAAATGAACACAGATTGCAGCTGAGTGCCTCGTTGTGAAGGACATGTATTGCTTTTTCTGAAGCTGAACTTTATTAAGTTTTAGCAACTTGGACAGAATGAGAGGAGGTGAGACAGAAAGAAAGGGAGGCAAGGCAAGTTTCTTTGTTTCACACATTTCATGTACAAAGACAATTCAAAGTGCTTTACATGAAAAACGAAAAAGAAAGAAAACAATCAAAAACAATGAAAAAAATCAAAGGTGTCGTCATTACAACAAAATTAAAAGAAAGTTAAAATAGAAGTTAATTTAAAACAAGCAAAGATAAAAACTGCAGATGTAAACTTTTGAATCCAAATGAATCACATGCAGCTGAGAACAGGTGGGTCGTTAATCTGGATTTCCTGGAAGTCTGTTCCAGATCTGTGGAGCATAGAAGCTGAATGCAGATTGTCCACGTTTAGTTTGGACTCTAGGAACTGACAACAGACTGGATCCAGATGAGCAGAGAGGTCTGGCTGGTATATACTGGGTCAGGAGGTCAGTCATGTACTTTGGTGAACAACCATCCAAAGCTTTATAAACCAGTAGCATAACCTTAAAGTCTATTCTCTGGCAGACAGGCAGCCAGTGTAAAGAACTCAGAACTTGACTGATGTGGTCTACTTTTTTGGTTCCTTTGAGAACAAGAGCAGCTGAGTTCTGAATAAGCTGCAATTTTCTGATGGATTTTTTTTGGTCGTCCTGTGAAAACACTGTTACTGTAATCAAGTCGACTAAAGATAAAAGCATGAACTAGTTTTTCCAGGTCCTGCTTGGACATCAGATCTTTAATCCTTGAAACATTTGTCACTGCTTTAATGTGTTTATCAAAATGTAGATCTGTCCATCACTACACCCAAGTTTCTGGTCTGGTTGGTGGTGTTAAGATGAATAGATAGAAGCTCTATAGTGACGTCCAACTGCTTCTCTTTAGCCCCAAAGACAATAACCTCAGTTTTGTTTTTGTTTAATTGAAGTAAGTTGTGACACATCCAGTCATTAATGTCCTCAATGCATTTACTAAGAGCCTGTACAGGGCCTTGGTCTCCTGGTGTCACTGTAATATATATCTGTGTGTCATCTGCATAGCTATGGTACCTAATGTTGTTGTTCTTTATAACCTGGGCCAGTGGGAGCATGTAGACATTAAATAGAAGTGGTCCCAGGATGGAGCCTTGGGGAACTCCACATGTAATTTCTGTCGGCTCTGATGTGAAGTTACCAACTGACACAAAATGTTTCCTGCTTTCCAAGTTTCCAAGTTTTCCACTGTCCCAAGTTTTCGACTGTAACAAATGCACCACTGAGATCCAAAAAAACGAGCAGTGACATATTTCCTCTGTCTGTTATCAAACGTTCATCATTAGTCACTTTGGTCAGAGCCGTCTCAGTGCTGCGGTGCTGTAGCCTGACTGGAAGACATCATAGCAGTTGTTTCTTATTAAAAATTCATTCAACTGATGACATTTTTTCTTTCAATTATCTTACCTAAAAATGGCAGGTTATTACCAGATGGGATGCTATCTGTGAGAACTGAAACGACTCTATGGAAACCAGACGTTTTTATTTTATAGGCATGTCACACAGTATGATTAATGATTATTGATAATACATGATTTAAATTAGGCGCTATTCTGAAATACCACAGAGTGGGCTAAAATGCAGCACACACACAAATACACAAAGTTTACTTAAATATAAGTTGCATTGTATATAAACTTTAGTAAAATGGGACAATTTAAGGATGAGGAGCCTCATACAGCCTTACATACAGTACTAACATTGGGATGTCATTTGCGCTTGAGAAATGCAGTCGGATGGTAACAATGAGAGGCAAAGTAGTCCACACTGAAGGGTCTCACTCTCAGAAGAAAAAATAGCACACATTGAGTACAGTTACAAGTACCTTGGAATTCCAAAGAAAAATGGCAACCTCGAGCAGGCAACAAGGAAAGCCGCAACAGCCAAATACTTCCAAAGAGTAAGGCAAGTCCTTAGGAGCCAACTCAATGGCAAGAACAAGACCTGAGCAATAAACAGTTACTGCCAGTCATCAGATATCCTGTAGGAATAATGAGATGGCCAAAGGAAGAGATACAGACCACGGATGTTAAGACACAAAAGCTCCTCACCATACATAGAGGGTTTCATCCCAAATCCAGCACCCTGAGACTGTATGTTAGCCGCTAGGAAGGAGGCTGAGGACTAGTGAGCGTGGAAGCCACTATCCAGGATAAAACATCCAAGATGCATGAATACAACAAACTCAAGGCCCCAACTGTGTGTTCAGTGAATGTCTCAGGCAATGGAAAGCAGAGGATGCAGTGTTGGAGGACAGATCCTCATGGGAGGACAAGCCCCTGCATGGGATGAACCACCGAACCATAACTGAAGTGGCTGATATGAAGAAGTTCTGCAGATGGCTAGAAAGGGCTGGGCTACAGGACCGCACAGAAGCGCTCATCCTCAGGAACAAGCCCTGAACACCTGAGCGATAGAGGCTCAGATCTACCACACCAGACATGACCCAATGTGTAGGCTGTGTAAAGAGGAGCCTGAAACAATCCAGCAAATAACTGCAGGGTGTAAGATGCTGGCGGGGAAAGTATACATGGAGCACCACAACCAAGTGGCTGGAATAGTATACAGGAATATGTGTGCAGAAAATGAACTGGAAACCCCAAAGTCAAAATGAGAAACACCTCAGAAAATGGTAGAGAATGAGAGAGCAAAGATGCTGTGAGACTTCCAGATACAGACAGACAGGATGGTAATGGTGAACCAACCAGACATTGTAGTGGTGGATAAAGAACAGAGGAAAGCTGTTGTGGTGAATGTGTCAGTACCAAGAGATGGTAACAGCAAGAAGAAGGAACGTGGGAAACTGGAGAAATTCCAGGGACTCAGAGAAGAACTGGAGAAAGCCTAGAGGGTGAAGGTGACAGTGGTGCAAGTGGTAATTGGAACTCAGGGCTTTAACTTCCAACTTTAGGAGTGGCTACAGCAGATCCCTGGAAAGACCTCAGACATCTCAGTCCAGAAAAATGCAGCTAAGATACTGCAGGACCCTCAAGCTACCAGGACTTTGGTAGAGGACCCAAGCATAAACAAGTCCCAATTGCTGCCACTGTAATGTGTGAATGAAAGCGACACAGTATCTGAGAGGGATCACCTGACAGCCGTACGACGGGAGCATGCTGGCTTGCCCAGATAATTTGAATTACATTTATTTAATATGGACATCACATATACATTGGTAACCCAGATGTATTACTTAAGTGTGTTTAGCACAAGAGCTAATTTTCAACACCAGTCCATAAGGGGATTTTAGAAAAGATACAATGCACATTACAAAGAGACAGTTTAAAATGTTTAAAACATCAAAAGGCAAGCATACAAAGAATACACATTTTATACATGAAGATGATTGTCCTGACTTCAACCACTGTTTTAGTTGTCTGTTAAAGATGTTAATGTCAGTCTGTAGTTTAAGATCAGTGGGGAGAAACTTCCACAGTCTGGCTCCTTTAGAGGAGTAACTGGATTGTCCAAAAGATGTTCTGAACATAGGGACTAGACAAACCCCACTGACTGAGGCTCGAGTGGATAGTCTAAGTGAACCCTGACGCCTGATAATAGGAGATGAAAACAGTGGTGACACATATTTGTTCATACATTTAAAAACTGATTTCAATTAACCAAATTTTCGAAAGTAAAAAGCTTGTCCTTCTTTACTGTGTCACAGTGATGCCACCACGTGGCACCCCCAGCTGACAACCTTGGCTGATGACCAAAGGGAACTGAGGGAACTGGTATTTGCCAAGTTACTTCAGAAGTACAGTGGGTACGGATAGTATTCAGACCCCCTTTACTTTGTCACTCATTTCTATACTGCAGCCATTTACTAAAATTATTTCAGTTCATTTATTTTCCTAGAGCTGGCCGTCCGGCCAAACTGAGCTATCAGAGGTGAAGAGCCTTGGTAAGAGAGGTAAAGAAGAACCCAAAGATCACTGTGGCCTGACAGAAGCCTCTCCTCAGTGCAAGACACATGAAAGCATGAATAGAGTTTGCTTAAAAACACCTGAAGGACTCCAAGATGGTGAGAAATAAGATTCTCTGGTCTGATGAGACCAAGATCGAACTTTTTGGTCTTAATTCTAAGCGGTATGTGTGGAGAAAAGCAGGCACAGCTCATCACCTGTCCAATGCAGTCCCAACAGTGAAGCATGGTGGTGGCAGCATCATGCTGTGGGGATGTTTTTCAGCTGCAGGGACAGGATGACTGGTTGCAATGGAGGGAAAGATGAATGCGGCCAAGTACAGGGATATCCTGGACCAGAACCTTCTCCAGAGTGTTCAGGACCTCAGACTGGGCTGAAGGTTCACCTTCCAGCAACACTATGACCCTAAACACACAAACCTGTTGCATCTTTCCTAAAAAGACTCATGACTGTATTAGTTCAAAAGGGAGCTGAATACTGAGCAAAGGGTATGAATACTTAAGACCAAGTGATATTTCACTTTTTCTTTTTAATGAATCTGCAAAAATGTCAGAAATTCTGTGGTTTTGTCAATATGTGGTGCTGTGTTTACATTAATGAGGGGAAAAAATGAACTTAAATGATTTTAGCAAATGGCTGCAATATAACAAAGAGTGAAAAATGTAAGGGGGTCTGAATACTTTCCATACCCACTGTATTTATCAAAGGTGAAGATCCCAACTGCATACAGTTGGTAGCTTTGGCATATGATTCGAAGCTTTCAGTTGAGGAAACAGCAGCTACAGAATTTTTCTGATTGCAAATTTACACTTAAAGAATAAAAAGTTCTTTGTTGAAAGTGGTTCAGCTTAACCCTTAAGATACATTCTGAAAGGCAGACACAATCATCCATTATCTACATCTCCCCACCCAAAAAAAGAATAAATCTATCAATATTTATCATGCAATAAGTTGTGTAAAATGCTGCATCTGGTTCTTTTTAAATAGTCTTAACGTGAGACCATCTTTCCTGCATCATTCTGGTGTGGTTAGATGAAAGCTGGAATAGATGTCTTCAAAATGATACATTGCTAACAAATACGAAAAAAAAGAAATCCAACTACACCAATGTTATCGCTTGCAACCCCTCAATGTTTTTTCTGTTTGATAATGTGTTAAAAAGAATGAGAAAAGAAATTATTTAAAGAATCTTTCCCTGATGCTTTGCCCCAATTATGGGGAAAGACACAATTGTGTCCTAGCAAGTTTTGAAAACAATACTAACAATAATTTATGAGATTGGAAAAACTTTAAAGAAAAAGCTTCTTACCAGGAGAGTGCTTAAACTTTTGAAGGTCTTCCTGAACCGCAGACGCGCCAAAACCCAGAAACATCTGTTGGATGTTTCTTGAACTGGTGTTGCCCAAAAACTCTCTGGTGAAACACTAATAAAACAACAACACATGCAAACCCATGTGACATTTAAATCCTCACCAAAGAAACCAGAATCTTTCAATCAAAGCTCACGTCTGCGGTCTGCCTGTCGCTGGGGTGCACGACGATGACGACCTCCTTCAGGTAATAAGGACGTCTCCTGCAGCTGAACAAGTGGATTTCTTTCAGCAAGACGTTGGCAACTAAGTCTTTGGGAAAACCCAGGTTTCCCGTTCCTAATGCAGGGAAAGACAGAGATGCCATCTGGCTTTTTTCAGCCTCTTCCAGACAGGATTGAATGATGGATATTAACTCCTAAAACAGACAGCATGAGCACATGAACACACAGGTAGAACTTCATTCCTGGCATACACCCACAACAGGAACGTGCTGGAACTCCAAATTGCTGTTTGAAGAGGAAAAATATCTCTTGTTCCAGAAGATTGTACCCCATAAAATAAAATATTTCAAATGTGGTACTATTTTATATATTTTTAAGCAGTAGTTATTATTATGATAGTAATTATGACAGCTATTAATCAAGGGAAGTCACAAACAAAGCTGTTTACAACAAGTTCTTCTTCAAATAGCAAGGATTAAAACCCTGAACTTACAATGGCTACTCTCAAAATACAAAAAAGTACCTTCTCTGAATTTCGTGTATGTTAGTTCAGGACCAGATAAACTCAGAACTGTGAGAACCGCTGCCCTAGATAAGGGTCCTCTTACCTGTACGGCGTTGCCTCTTCTATTGTCCCAGGTGGGGCAGATGGCATGAAACACTTTCTGACAGCTGAGATTGAAGCCATCAGTTACGACCACACGGCTGAACGTATGTCCGGATTCAGAGTGAACGGCCCGCTGCAGTTTACGACCCGCAGCCTTCAGGATGGCATTGGAAACAGCGCCCTGGGTCAGGTTTAAGTCATGAGCGATGGTGTTGACGATGACGTCTGTCTGTGGGGCCGATTCAGCACGTTATGATAACTTCAATAACTTGACTAAAACATTTTTAGCTGTAGTTAGATGATGTTTCAGCTCACTGTCATGTCACTGAGCCGTTACACCGATTAGCGACCAAACTAGTTTTCTGGATGTTTCCTTTAAAGAACCACAAATCTAATTCATGCTGTGTAGTTCATGTTACATGCAGTTCACTTTCTCATTTATAAATAATCAATTTTACAAATTGCTAAGCTGTGTCTTTGACACAAACAAGCAGGTTCAGCAAAGTTGTCTGAACATGTTGGAGGAAATCTGAAAGTAGAAAAAAGTAAAGAATCTACAAGTGTGTTCAAAGTCTGGACTTACAGTTTGGTCCTGAATGTTTCCATGATGAAGGACAATCTTCAGTCCATCAGCTGTGAACTGCTCCTCCCTCTTCTGCCGACTGCCAATCAAAGACAAGAACTGGAGTTTCAAAGGAACATTTCATTCAAGTTTTTGCAATGTAAAAAGTTAAAATAGCTTCAAACGATGTTGATAGCAGGCGTTCCATCTGGTGCATGTATCTGAATGCCTGCCTTTGAATATTTTTAATATGTGACCTAAGTTGTAAAGGGGAAACAAAACCAGAATTAAGGTGAAGCAGAAGATACTTGGAGCCTTACCTCCAATGTTGATCGTGTCTGGAAAGCTCTTTGGGGCTCTGCACCCCACTGTTGGCCTGATGGTTTCCTAACGGTGCTCCTCCTTCTGCTCCTCTTTCTGCAGAAGGATGGCTTCTACGCAACTCACCCCGATCAACTCGACCCTGTAATTTGCCACTGGGAGGGAAAAACGATCATTGTGGATCTATTTTTTGAGAAACATTGCATAAACACAATTAGTTTTGCCTTCTATCGAGCCTTTCTGTTGGTGCATCAGGGCTTTCAGGGGAATGTCCTCTGAGTGGCACAGTTTGGTTCAGTTTGGCACAAGTCAGTGTGGGCTTAAGTTAGGTTAGGATTTATTTCACATGATCGTGGAGTTGTAGTCTCTGCATAAAACTTTTGCTTGTGGAAAATGGGAAGTGTTTAGAAAGTTTCAAGGCTTTAATTTTTAGGAGACATTTTAATTTCCAATTCCAACACTGAGTGACATTATGGCTATGTCCACAAGAAAATGAATCCCCTGCAACCCAGAAATTAGATTAGAGATTCTTTTTTTTCCCAGACTATTGGCCAAAGATTCTTTAGTATTTTGATGACAAAATACAATTGCCATCTGCTATCTTCCTCATCTGTGACCACTGTGATCAGTTGTCATCAGCCATTCTTTCTAACTTAACAGACATGTCAGATCTACCTAAATGTCAGAATATTTTCTTGTTGTCTTAGTTAAGCTTTCAGTCTTTGAGATGTCCCACATCGTTAGTTTAAAATAGAAAAAAAAAAAACATATGGAACCTTATGCAAATAAAGTTTGAGTGAAAAAGCCCTGGACTGTGTCCTGCTTAATGTTTTTAAATGGGCTGTTTTGGACCTGAACCCACAGTACCACTCAGTAGATCAACAGCTACTCTTTTGGTTTTATCAGTTGTTAACTTTCTAAATCCAAACCTGTGGGCAGGTCTAAAACCTCATGGGAAAATGTCTTAAAGCTCCCGGGGTCTCCAAACATCTTAGTTATTGACATACCCACGAAAAATTGATCCATGGGAGTGATCAAACACTTTTAAAACAACTTAGGAAATGTCAAAATACCAGATCAAAAAATACCAGTTCACATGGTCAACTTCATTATCTGGTTCATTTTTAAAGAATGATGTAATGCCATAAGTTTTAAACTTCTCATTACGTTCAGAGGTTGGCAGGTCTGTTCCTAAGACACTTCACAGTGATTGTTGCAGCATGAGCTTTGACTTATGTCATGACATTTGCAAAATAGATGACGGGTTGCAGCTCTACTTCCTGTCTTACTGCGTGAGGATGAAAACAGCATTTCCCACCAATAACAACATGATTATTGGTGGCATGTTTACTCATGCATAGATATCCAAGACACCTGCTGTTTTCTTCACATGGGGGAAAATTGGAATTGTCTGCACTGTGGACCTGTGAGTTCCCACTTTAACAAAGGTAAAGGCACAAACTACGATGTCATTTGCAGGCATTCTTCAAAATATAATCAAATGATGTAGTGGTCCCAAACCTTTTTTAGGCCACAAATTCCAATAAAACAGATTATCCCTTAACCCATAACTGTCAGTAGAAGCTTCAGCCTCATCCAACTTTTAAGATATGACTAAAAAGTACAAAAAAGGTCACAAAATCTGGTATTTTCTAGACATTTCATTTCATTTTTTTTTTTCAATTTCAAAGCAAACAACAACAAATTACACAACATTATTGCCCTTTGGTGAAAATGTAAGGGGACAGAAAAAAGAAAACGTATTATCTCTGCCCCATTTAGGTAAACCATGAAACTATTTCAACCAAATAGATCTTTGTAATAGAAAATAAAAACATCAAGTGACTGACACCCTTGAACCTTTTTTTTAAATATGACCCCATAGTTCATTTTTTCTGAGCATTTGTTTTTCACAGATTTTTTTAAATGTAATAATTGAATCGGACTCTTTTACTGTTTTCTTAACATTATTCCATAGACTGATACCCTGCACTTAATTTTCATTTCATTGTTTTAAAATCCTCATGTACTTTTAACTTGTAGCTACTCTGTCTTTTTTCCAACTTCTTTTTTATGTTTTATGGCAGACTTTTGTGATGTGCTCTATACTTTTTTTTGATGGAATGATATATTAGGTTTTAAATTTGAATGTTTTCAGCTTTCTAAATAGTGATGTAGATGGGTCACTTCAGTTACTTCCTGTGGTTGTTCTTAATGCTTTCTGTAGAATATATATCGAGTTTATTGAGTTCTTATTTACATTTCTCCAATTTTCTACACAATAAATCAGATATGGCATAATCAATTAGTTCTATATGAGGTATAAGGATTTTATTTTAATCTTTTGCTATCTTTGTTTTAATATAAACAGAATAAAAACCTGAATCCATCATCTGAAAAAGGTATTAGCGGCATCCTCATAACATTAGCAGCCTTGCTGAATATTATGCATTATTATTAGTATTACGGTCTGTGGGAACAACTGTCAAAAAATGTATACTTGGAGCAAAGGCTCCTGGTTTTTATTAAGTAAATGCAGATTTCTATTTGCTTTAAAGTCAAAAGGTCTTTTTCTGTTTTCTCACTAGTTCTTTTCTGCCAAAAGAAACTTTTCAACAACATGTTTTTGTTTATTTTGTTAACTTAGGGATTTCAATTTTGTAACAGATTGATTTTCAAACAACTTCAATTAGGTGAAGAATGACTTGAAGGTGGTGTGGAGAATCCAATAGTTTTTCAAAATAAAACGTCCTTCAAAATCAGATTATAAATAAAACAGAAAAATGTAAGTGTGTTTTTTTTCTCTGTGGTCCGATAACATCTGTGGCCCAGGGTTGGAGACCATAGAGAAAAAGGACTGAAACATGTACAGTGGGTACGGAAAGTATTCAGACCCCCTTAAATTTGTCACTCTTTGTTATATTGCAGCCATTTGCTAAAATTATTTAAGTTCATTTTTTCCTCATTAATGTACATACAGCACCCCATATTGGCACAGAAATTAAAAATTTTTGCAGATTTATTAGAAAAGAATAACTGAAATATCACGACCAGATCCCTTCCTAGAGCTGGCCGTCCGGCCAAACTGAGCTATCAGAGGTGAAGAGCCTTGGTAAGAGAGGTAAAGAAGAACCCAAAGATCACTGTGGCCTGACAGAAGCCTCTCCTCAGTGCAAGACACATGAAAGCATGAATAGAGTTTGCTTAAAAACACCTGAAGGACTCCAAGATGGTGAGAAATAAGATTCTCTGGTCTGATGAGACCAAGATAGAACTTTTTGGTCTTAATTCTAAGCTGTATGTGTGGAGAAAAGCAGGCACAGCTCATCACCTGTCCAATACAGACCCAACAGTGAAGCATGGTGGTGGCAGCATCATGCTGTTGGGGTGGAGGAGTGGTTGCAATGGAGGGAAAGATGAATGCGGCCAAGTACAGGGATATCCTGGACCAGAACCTTCTCCAGAGTGTTCAGGACCTCAGACTGGGCTGAAGGTTCACCTTCCAGCAAGACAATGACCCTAAACACACAGCTAAAATAACCAAGGAGTGTCTTCACAACAACTCTGACTGTTCTTGAATGGTCCAGCCAGAGCCCTGACTTAAACCCAATTGATCATCTCTGGAGAGACCTGAAAATGGCTGTTCACCAACGTTTACCATCCAACCTGACAGAACTGGAGAGGATCTGAAGGAGGAATGACAGAGGATCCCCAAATCCAGGAGAAAAAAAACTTGTTACATCTTTCCCAAAAAGACTCATGGCTGTATGAGATCAAAAGGGAGCTGAATACTGAGCAAAAGGTCTGAATACTTAAGACCAAGTGATTTTTCAGTTTTTCTTTTATGATAAATCTGCAAAAATGTCAAAGATTCTGTGTTTTGGTCAATATGGGGTGCTGTGTTTACATTAATGAGGAAAAATGGAGGAGGAAAAAAAAGAGGAAATGAGGAAATGAGGAAAAAAACGATTTTAGCAAATGGCTGCAGTATAACAAAGAGTGAAAAATTTAAGGGGGTCTGAATACTTTCCGTACCCACTGTATGTTGGGATTTTCTGATAATCCCATTTCCAAAGTCAGTTTTCAAACATCTGATTACTCCCAAATACCTGATTATTGTGGTGGTCATATAGAAGGCAAAAGAACTTCCAATCCATCAGACTGCATGTTTGGAACTTTAACTTCTAAAACACTCGTTAAATAAAAACAATTTTATTTGTCATTACCCTGAAGGCTTTGGGCCCTTGTTGCTCCTCGGTTTGGGGATTGTCATGACTGGTCCGAGGTCACTGAACTCCTGGCTAAAAGCCGTGGCCATGACTTTGACGGTGTCTTCTTTGTTGTCAACTAGATGGATCTCAGTTAAGGTCCGTGGTCCTTGTGGACTGTCACAAAACTCCCTCACGGCCTGAGCTATGGTCTCAGCGCAGAGCTGGACAGGAAAACCAAACACGCCTGAGCTGATGGCTGGCAGTGCGATGGAGGAACAGTTGACCCTCTCTGCTTGACTTAGACTTTCTTTAACTGCAGATTTCAGTCGTGACACAGAAGTCGTCTTGTCAGAGTCAGAGAACCGTGGACCGACTGCATGAATGACGTACTTGCAGGAGAGGTTGCATGCATCTGTAACAACGGTGTCACCTGGTCTTAGTTTTCCATTCTTAGCCACATAATCGTCACTAAGTCTTTGAAGCTCTGGGCCTGCAGCCTTGAGCAGTGCCAACGCCAGGCCACCGATGTGTTGCAGGTCTTCATTGGCTGCATTGACCACAGCGTCAACACTAAAACTGCAGATATCTCCTCTGCTAACACAAAGCTGAAGTCCAGATTTGGTCTGAACTCTGCAGTAACAAAGACTGTTTTCTTCCCCATAGCTCTCTTCCTCCTCTTCATCTGGAATCTCAGACCGAAGCAGCACCACACAGTTCAACTCTGTCATTATTGTAGACAGGAACATGCTTCCTTGAGACTGGAAAAACTTTTTGGCGCCAGGCTTGTTCACAGTCAGGCTGTCGGTGCAGAGAGCATCTACCAGTTCCAGTATGGAGGATTTTGTTTTCTGGACATTGATTCGAGCACCGCTGAAGATCATTCTTGACCTTTCTGAGTCAAATCTGACAAACACATTATTGCCTTTGGCAATGCTGAGCCAACTCCGTCTTTTTTTCTTTTCCATGAACTCCAGAGCAGCACAGGAACGGACTCGGATGTTTTCGTGAACTTTTGAGTGGTCTTCAATGAACGTCTTCAAAGCGCTGCTGACCTCTTTGACTGGATTCATAAAGCCAGCTACAGTAACTTTGAGTTGTCTTTCTTGGTCAAGCTGGATTAAGACTGTTTTCTTGTTTGCGCTGTTGTAGGTATCGAGCAGGTTTTTGTTCAGGTCTTCCCAGTTTTTTAGGTTCAGAACTTCTTTATCTTTCACATCGAGATACTTAACAAGCAGTTCTGCCCTAATCTTATCCTCTGCATCAGCAAGGACTCTGTCAGAAGTCCCCATCAGGACCATCCCTTTGGTGTCAATGCAGTATGCTGCACTTATGCCGTGAGAAGTGAACAAGCTTTTTGACATGTCCATCGGATCCATAGTCTTGAGATACTCTAGAAGTGCTTGTGGAATAAAAATAGACTTTTTAGGCATTTTCATGTTCCTTTCTAAGATCCATGACTTCATTTTCAACACTTCTTCTAGGAGTCCTTTCATGGTTAACTTCTTCGTTCCTTCGTTGTATGAGAGGAGCAGCTCTGGTGAGATGTCTGTGGCAGCTTTCTGCAGCCCTTCCTGCTTCAGGATGTAGAACCAAGCAGCGGACAACTGCATATCCTCTGCAATGCCTTTTTCCTGCCTTTCAATCCAACTCATTGCTTTAAGCACAATGTTCTCCACAGGAGCTCGGATTTTCTGCATGTCATCAGCTCGACCGGCAACAGACAAAACCTCTCTTGAAGCATCAAAGTCGACAGCAGCTTCCCCCTTTGTTACTGAACTGATGTCCATCTCTGCAACCTTCCAAGCTTTTGTGCTCATCACACACTCAAAGGCCGAGTACTCCGACATTAAACGTTGGAAGGCCTGTTGGGCGTTCTGCATCCAGTTATCTACATCCTTAGCAGTTAGACCTTTCTGCCATAAAAAGCTCTGCAGAGGGCTGAGCTTTGCTTCAGGGTCATCTATCTTCACACTGCAGAAGTGAGGGTTCATCTGATCACTGATGCTTTTCAACAGATTCTTCATGTGGAGGAACTTCCAGATAACAGGATGGACACTTTCTGTGAAGGGTTTGGGCATTACCCAGGTTGGGCGGTCTTTGCCGTACAGAGCACTTCCAAGAGATTCATAGTAAGAATACAACTTGAGAGGGATAGACCGCATCATGTGATCTACTGTTGAGCAAATTCTTTCCACAACTGCAAAAAAACAAGATGGAGGAAAGGCACAGGTCAGCAATGGTTCCGTTTTGGAGTAGATCAGCACTAAAAGCTTTTTTTTAAAAACCTTTGTCAGTCTTAAAAAGCTGCTGGCTTCTCTGTGGTTTTGTATATCTGTTGCTTGATTTTCTTTTTTGTTTTTCTATGACGCAATAGATAACTTCCAGTTATACACTTCCTGTTGCATGTTTGCTAGCAGCAGTGCTAACGGGTTTGTTCAGTAGGAACAAAGAAAGGAAAGAAGAAGAAAGGAAACTCAGTATAGTAACATATTTAGTCATAAGGCAAAATTGTTTACAATTTTGACACTCAAAGTCTGTCAATCAAATATTACTGTTAGCATGACTAATTCTGGTGACAAGTATGTGACAGCCTGAAGGCTGTGACTGTAACTTAGTGGTTTTGAAAACTACTCCCTTTGTGCTCCTGCTTAATAAATCTGGTGCAGATGGATCCACACGCCTCTGCGTCATTGTTACAGTTGTATTCCTTTTTTTTGCAAAGCTGTGCACAAATGATTAATATGTGCTCAATTTTGTCTTCACGCATGGGTTTCCTTTTGACAGTTATCTTACCCCATACAGACTAAACATTTACCAATTTGGTGAAATGAGTTAGTTAGTGGTATTTGTTCATCCATTAGAGGCCACAGCCTTCAAACATAGAGATGTGAGGAATAGAATTCGTCATCTTCTAATATACATGCCATTTATTTTTCTTTCCGTACAAATTGTTAGAAGTTTTGTTTTTTGGCTATAATAAAGCCATTGATTTGATTGTCAGTAAACAAAGTAAAGAAAGAACCTTTGGGGTCGCTGAAGGAAACAACGGCAGCTTGTTCCTCTGGGATCATGACAACGTTGTTTGGAACAAACCAGCACTTCTCCAACCAAAGCTCCAGCATATCTGCAGAGAAACTAGGTACTAATTTAAAAGGCAATGATGTTCTTAATCAGAAACAGCAAGGTCTTTTAAGATTTGACATCTGCAGTCATTAAAAGATGGGAATTTGATCATGATTTCCATCCATCCATCCGCTTTCTTCCACTCATCTGGGATTGCCTAAAGAATGATGCCCAAAAATTCCCTTTTCCCGGCCACTTCCTCCCTGGAGACCCTCTCGATGTGTGTGTGTGTGTGTGTGTGTGTGTGTGTGTGGGGGGGGGGGGGGGGGGGGTGACGTCAGCAGCAGCAACTCTACTTCAAGTTCTCTTCGAGTGACTGATCTTTCAACTTCACCACAACAGACCGGCACAGCGACAACACAACAGCGGTTGCAGTTTCAATCCGCCTGTGGGTCACTGAGGCCTTTGACTGTTGCCAAACCACATTGTACCAGCCCTTTTGAGCTCTCCTGCAGGTGGTGGGCCCACTGGGGATCGATCTCACATTTTCTCTATAGGTTGGATTTCTGGCCAGCAGACGCTTGACTGCGAGCCACAACCTCAGACTTGGCTCCAGGGCGGGGCCCCAGTGACGCCAATCTGCGTGAGGTGACTTAATATTGTTGGTTAAAGGGCCTATGACATGCTTTTCTTAAGCCTTTCAGAGCGAATTATATCCATATATATGATCACATATTACCTTTGACACACGAAAGAACAAATTATTAATGAAATGTGAGTTGTTTTTGTGAACTTTTTCCTACTCCGAAGTAAGACGACTCGCTCTCTGAGGCAAACAGGAGCTTATTTGACTGCAGTTTCAGCAGTCGTCTTCCTCACATCACCATCTGATTGCACCATTCTCTGATCTGTTTAGGATCCACCCCAAAATGTGGTGCCGAATCCTCACCAGCATGTTCTTTGGTATATGTCGAAGTTTAATTACTAAATGACTGAACGTTTCTTGATAGGAGACCCCACCTGGGCCATAAGTCCTAGACAACCCTCCATCATGTTAAAGTGGCGGTTCAGAGAGAAGAGATCATAATTTTGTTGTACACCCAAAATAAAACACAAAATGTAAAACTAAATAACTAGAAATTGAAATAACACAAATATGGAGCACTGCAGACACAAACTCAAACCTTATAGAAATCGGTTGGATTTTCTTTTGTTTAAAAGTTCAAGTAAAGAAAAAGTAAAGTTGATGTTTTCACACTGATACAATATAAAGTAATGACTAGGAAGATGAGAGGAGACTACAAGAAAAACTACAAGTAATCTCCACCAAAAAAAATAAAACCACAAAAAAATAAAAAAGAGACTTCAAAGATTTCTGAGCTCTTTGCTTGAAGAAAATCCAAGTACCAAAAAGTATTTTGAGTCCTTCTAAGTACCTTGGCTCACAGTTGAAGGAAGATTCTCCACTCGGACACTCTTAGCTGTCTCCAGTGGTCGAGCAGTCAGGCCGTGCTTTTGGAGCTTTGGGTGTTTCTCGCAGACAGACATGAACTTTTCTGCAACTGTAAAATACTCCAAATCATTCCTTTGCTCTTGAAACCGGCTGGAGGTCACAGCTCTCAGAAATTACAGCAGTCATTCCTCCTTAAAGCTTGGTCTAAGGGCTTCTAATGAAGACTTTCTCCTGAAGTCAGACTGAAGCACCTTAAAGTTCCACCTAAAAATCATTACCATTGGTCCTTTTATTATGATTACAGCACTATCAGCCAAAATAATCATAATTAAAAAAACCTGTCATTTTCTCAAACATAGTTTTTGCAGGAGAAATTCATAGACATTCACCTCTGAATTTTGAGCATATTGCAGAGTAAGCCCACCCTTACTTCCCATCATTCATCTGTTTATTTATGTGCTCTCCCACTAGCTTACAGCCCCTCACACCCCCAACCTAAAACAACAGAAATGGTGAGACATATTGGTACTATCCAGCCGTACAGTCTGATCCAGTTTCCAGCTCAGACTAGGAAAGCAAAGACGAACATGGATCTGTTTGTCTGTAAGTGGGAATGGAGCAGAGCAGGGAGCTTGTAGCCTGCTCAGCCCATTTTTTATGTTACTGCTTCAAAATTTTTCCAGAGTCAGTTTTTTGTCTGCTCCTGATTCACACGAATTGGAAGAAATAATTAGAAATGCAGTTTTAAGCTGAATTTTCTTCATCCTCTTAAGACCCGGGCTAATATTAAGTCACAGGGCTCCAGTTAATCAGAATGAATTACTGCTGTAATATAACCTAAAATATGAAGCCTGTGCATGTGGACGCCAGGTCCTAACAGGTTAAATATGTTCTCAGTCTTTGGCAAAATGCTACAAGAACATGTTAAAAACACCATTTTTGTTTGAGTGGATCTTTAAGTTTCTAGGAAAGCCTTCTTTCTGAATAGGGGCCCGCTGCATCATATGATCATGTTTTTTGTGATATTTTTTAATCCTTTGTCTCTGGGATCATGTCTTTATAACCTAAGATAAGTTTCCTCTTTTTTATTTCTCCTCTGCTCAGCTGACAACAGCAAAGACCAAATCAGAAACAGACTCACTTTTCTAATCATATCAGTTTCTGTGAACAACAGGAACAAGAGGACTGAACGCAGAAACCTAGATTCCTGTTATTGCTTCAGCATGTGGGGTTTGAGTCAGAGCAGAAATCTTCAGGCCGCTCCTCGCCATCACTTCCCACCTGCAGGCCTGCTGAAGGTGACCACAGCTGCATGGGACTCCCAGATGACCTCCAGACTGAAGTTATTCTCGTTCACGCCAGAGATGGTCTCCACCAACATCATCAGCAGATCTCTGGACACGTTATCTGAGATGTTCTCCAGAACGAGAGCAGAGTGCAGACCTGCCGTAGAGTCTGAGGGAAAAAATGACATCCTAAAATGTTCTTTTTTTAAAATATGTTTTTTACAAAAATGATCACAACTTTCTGAATCAACGAAAAAGATTTTCTAAAGAATGTATGAGTGGGTTTTTTGAGTTTTGCGTATTCTAAGTTTTGGAATAACCAAGTTCATTCCTGTTTACCCTGCAAATGACACGGTTATGGTAAAACAACATAAAGAAAAAAATATATATCTTTGAGAAAATTGTTTTAAATTAGTTTTCTTGATATGTCTGCAGAGTTGTAGCTTTCTTTCTTATTTATTCACGCAGAAAACCTTTTTGACTTTTTCTTCCTACGTGTTTAACATTTAAAGACCAACTCAGACCCATTTTTCTTCCTTTATAATTACTTTTTTGAAATAAAAGTAAAAAGATGGTGATTTTTTTCCCCAAAATCTCAAGTATTTTTAACAAACTAAGCACAATGGATAATATCTAATTCATCTACCATGTGGTCTTTAGCAAGACATAGCTGTTCTGTATCCATCTTAACTTTGATTTCAAATACAAAGAACTTAATAAATCCCGTTTACTGTTGTTCATATTGCTTTTACTGCATTAATGCTAAAATATGAACATATTTGTCAGGTAATTAAGGACTAAGGAGTACCATATTTCCTGCACCATACTTTTTCTAAAAATTGGCTGTGCGCCTAATGATCCAGTGCACCTTTTGCATGTACCAAGTTGCTTACAAAGCTTACGTCGTTGTTTGTAGGAGCTATGGATAACACATGGCGTACACTCTTTTACTAAGACTGGGAGACAGCGCCCGGCGAGTTACACCTCCATATGTGAATGGATTGTGGACGCCTGGGCTAAAGTCTCTGCTTTGACTGTTGTTTCACTAAAGCCGACATGGTTGCTGAACAACCGCCCTGCAATGAGACCGACTCTGACAATGATGAGAAGGAAACCAGCAAGTTTGATTACCAGCTGCTTCATTCAAACACTGAAGATGATTTTTTTTCTGGGAGAAGATTGATTATAACTAATCTGAGTGGATTGTTAACTAGTCGAATAAAGCTCTTCTAAACTCACAGTTTTGCTTCCTTTACCTTTTTTTTGCACCTTATAACACGGTGTACCCTGTGCATGGGTTGAATACAGAAATAGACCTCCTAAATAAAATTGCGCCTAATAATCCAGCGTGCCTTTTGGTGTGTAAAATACGGTGATGATACAGGTTTTTTTCCTCAACTTTCACTAGTTTAGAAAGAAGGCTTGATCCTAAACTGAAGAAGCAGACACCAGCACCCTGCATCTCCTTTGATGGAAAAATGTTAAAGACTAACCTTTAACATCTTGGTTTGCTGCAGAAGATCCATCTTCAGGCTCGCTTTCTGACTTTAGACTCTTTAAATCTGATGAAGCTCCTGACAGACATGAATCAAATTTATTCATCTATCTTTTTAACAACCAAACGAAAGTGTTTGGACAGTTCAAGGGTTTTGAAACTTGTCAAGAACATGCATCACTAAACTGAACTCTTCCATAAATGAAACAAAATGTGCTGTTTTTTTTTTAACAACACATAGTACACAATAGTACACAAGTACAACTAAAGAAAATGTGTTTGGAGGCAATAAAGTCAACAAAGTGTTTGTACTGAAAATTATAAAACACAAAGTAAGGAAGTGAACAAAAAACCCTCACCTGAATTTGTCTGGTTGTTTGTTGAGTTCTGAGGAGTAAAAAGGGAAAAGGGAAAAGCTGAAGCTGTGAAAGCAAGAAAGTTCAAGGTGATTTTGTAAACTGTAACCCTGCATCTGAACTGCAGGGAGACATGCTGTAAAGCAGATTTAGATCATCTAAATAACAAGTACAAGTTAAGATACTTAACTGGTACATATTGGGTTTAATTTGGTGGTTTAGTATAAAAATGTGTGAAAATATCAGGGGCAACAACAACTAGACAGTGGTGTAGGTTTTAACACTCAACTAACAGCAAAAAGGTCCTGGTTCAAATCCCAGCTGGGTTCTTTCTGTGTTCAGTTTGCATGTTCTCTTCGTGCATGTGTGGCTTTTCTCTGGCGTCCTCCCACAGTCCAAAAACATGCTTCATAGGCTCAGTGATGACTCTGTGTGGTTCTGTCTCTGTGTGGCCGTCCGATGGATGGGAGGACCATCCAGGTTGAACCCCACCTTCACCGAAAAGCGAGGATAGGTTCTGGCAGCCCAGTGACCCTAACCAGGAACTAGTCAGGAAAATGGATGAAAATGATTATTCTGTTTGAGGAAACAATCCAATGTTCTGCAGGATGAGCCTTTTCATTTTTACTGATCAAGCTCTTAGTTTGGTCAACAAACGCTGAAACTCTTTAGTTTGTTTCCTGCCATAAAACCAAACTGTGAGTCTCTGCAGAAGAATGATTATCCAATGCTCTTGACCATATCTCATTGAGGTTAAAGGTTAGAACTTGCAGTCTAAACATGGAACCAGTTCAGTGCTGGTTTATAAAAGAGACTCCAAACTCCAGGTTTTAAGGAACTGTGATCTCCACCAGCTTTACTCAGGAGTATGAAGAGTTCTAGAAGACAAATTTACAGGTTGGAAAAGTGCAGAAAAATGATTGAAAGTAGAGCAGAGAGTAACAAAAGAGTTAGAGATAAACTGTATTTGCCAGTTAGTGAGTCAAATCAGCCGTCTTTAGGGATGAGTACATTTAACCTGAAGGTCCAGTCTGTTTGGTTGCTGTGGACCTTCCATTCCTTGTTATCAGCACAGGGAAGTGGAGATGTTAACCACGCCGGATTGGTTAGACTAATGACTTACAGGATAGAGCCTCCAAGACTGATTGATGGAGATAGATGGGTCAAACTTTTTCCAAACTAAGAGCGATTGGCCAAAGTTGCTGCAAAATTACAGCCATTAGATGAAGTTACAATGTGAGAAAAAGTTGAGTGACTTGGTTGAATTTGTGTGATTTGGTAAGATTGCAACATTCTGAAATTCTGGAGGGTCTGTGTGACCCTCCCAGTCCAATGATTATTGCAACCTTCAGCCCGATGTGGCAGAATTGAAGAAGTAACCTGTAGGCAGGAGCTGGGCAGGCCAAGGGGGTCCATAAGAGGCCCCCAACCCCTAGGAGAACTGGCCTGATCTTCTGAGATCCTCTGACCTACCCTGTAACACAGGAGAGATCTATCCCAGAGTCCACACACCTCTGTGAGCATTCATCATCTAAACCAGCACACGGCAAGGTGGTTTCTATGCCTGTTAATCCCTGTGGAAATAATATGGACAGAAGATACCAAAACCATGTGCTCCTGGTGTGAGAAGACTGGACTGTTATTTAAAGACCACAAGTGGCAGAGGACTTAATGGCCATATTTTCACCTTACCACAAAGAGGGATTCTGAGAGCATAGAGGGCAAAAACCATCTCCAACTGATTCAGCTGCTCTGACTGTCCATTGGACTGGGGTGGAAATCTGATGACAGGTTAACCCAAATATGAACTAAGGTCTGACCAGAACTTGGCGGAGAACTATGAATTCCTTTATTGTATAGGTGTCAAACATCAGGCCTTGACATCCATGTTTTCCAACTAATGTGCCGTTTAAGCTTCTTATTGGAAAAGCGTGCCTGATCCAGGTAATCAGTAGCAGAATAAACGGGGTTTCTGGAAAACCAGCCGGATACTGGCCCTCAAGGCCTGAATTCTGACACCTCTGTTTTAATTGGAAGCCTTGTCTCTGGATAAAACAAGGAGTCTAAACATGTTCTGCTAAAGAACCTCCGTGTCTCCTTAAACGATGGCAGCAAGGAAAGAAGAATAAAACGAACCATCTATGAGAAGTGTATAGTACGGTGAGGCTGAGCGAGCAGTCACCTTGAGAAACTGGTAGAACTCCTTTGCTGTATTAAAGTCCGTGGAAATGTGGGACCACGGTCGCTTAGGAGACAGACAGAGGATGAAGTATTCTAGGGGGGCATACAATAGAACATGTGGTCCTGGAACAGTGAGGGCTCAAAAAAATCATGAACGCAGCTCTGAGGGATCACACTGAAACAGGAGTCCAAGTTATTCTGACAATCAAAGACTTCAATTATTTTGATCAAAGAATTCACAGAGTTGCATTTTAACCGTTCTATAACTAACAGAAAACTAGACCAAACATGGATGCTACTTTGATTCAAATAGTTATTACTGTTACTCTCACCAATCAGAACTGAGCTTGTTGGAGGGTCACACTTCCACCAAACACAAAACAGGCTACATGAAATCTGTCAATCAAAGGCTTTGCATATTGGACGTGAGACCGCCTACTTTAATTTGATTGGTCAGTTTATTAACTTGAATAACTTGCAATTGATTTTAGAACATTGATTTTAGATAAATGTGTTCTGGGCCAATCAAAGCTGCTCCTGGGTCACATGATGCAGTTGACCCATGTAGCTTGTCTGTGGATGATGGCAAGAAGCCGGAGAAAACCCACACATGCTAACTCCACACAGACAGCACACAGCTGGGATTTGAACCAGGACTTTATTGCTGTGAGGCGCTAACCACTGCCCCCCCATGCAGTCCTGCGATGAAACAGTAACAGTCTAAAAGAACAACACTTCAAAGATCTGCAGAATCTGTGCTTTGAAGGTCGGACCTTGAATAAAAACCAAGCTTTATGAGTCGGACATGAACGTGTGGATTCTCATCGCTGATCTTTACCTTTCCCAGAGGACTTGCTTCTGAAGTCAACCTCAACTTTACAGCCTTCTCCCCCAGAAGGATTTGATGATCCTCCCTCTGCAGGACCTGCTCTCTCACTGCAAACCAACATCACACATCTCAGTCTCTGTGTCTCAGTCCTGCTTCCGTTTCTGTCTGAAAGCAAAACTGTGAAACTGAATCCCTCTGACTCACCGTGAATGCTGGGAATTCAAAGTAAACAAACATCCTCAGGATAGCGACAACCATCAACACATTGACAGCAGCCTTACTGTCCAGTAACAGTTATTCTTATGGGCTTTATGGGTCAGTGCTTTTATTTTTGCATTTTCTCCCCTTTGAATTAACAAAGATCAAGTCCAACATATCATGTAACTAAAGTCTTTTGAGCTGTTTAAAAAGCGTTCCCAGTGGTCTCTTAAATGATGATTATTTCCAAATCAGTAAACATGTTGTTTCCCAGGACATAGTTTCTGCAGAGCAGCAGGAGTTCTTTAGAAATTCTCGTCTGACTTGTGGGTGGGACAGTTGGGAGTTAACCTGTCCCCTTCCCATCATCCATTTGTTTACATTCTCTCCTGCTAGCGTACAGCCCCTCACTCCCCCAACCTAACATCATCAGTGCAAACAAAATAGTAAGCAACACTGAAGCTATCCAGTTCTGATCCAGATCCAAGAAGATAAGATTTGAGAAAAATGCCACAAGAACATGATAAAAACACCAGAAACACAGTTTTTTTTAGTGGGTCTTTAAATGTCTAAAGTCGTCCAGCTATCCATTTGGGTTTACTACCCAGTCTGGGTTCAGAGTCTTTTCTCGTGTCTCTGGGTAGATTTAGCTCTCGCCGTGTTACGACCTTTTAGATCTGGTCAGATCAGGGCACCGATTCCCGAGGTGGAGCTCCAGGGTTATCCTGGAGCTTCTCAGGAATGATCCCTGTTCTTCAGGAGCAGTTGGCTGAACATAAATCCCATTCCCAACGCCTTCCCTCCTCAGCTGCTGTGATGGAAGTCTGTATTACAGCAGCCATGAAAATGGAGGATGTACTGAACGCCAAGCCTTTTGCTGATCTTGACCCTATCACCCCAAATCTCCCACAGTATGAACAGGGGGTAGGATCCTTTTCTCCCCCAAGTTGTCTCTGGATCACTGGGTGTCCAGGAAGGGAACTGACAAACTGATGATGATGAAACAATGAGCTCTCAGAGGTTCTGGTTCATCAAACTTGACCTCCAGCTCTCTCTGCTTCTGGTCACAACCGTGGGTGAAGCAACCAGAATGAGGAGCAGTTCCTCCTAGTATGAGGCCGGGATTTTAAAGCTCCAGGCAGGAATGAGCCCCTCCCACAGGGGGAGGAGTCAAAACCTCCATCACATAAGAGGGAGGGATGGAGCCCAGTCCAAAGTCTTGTGTTATGATGAGGAGCGCTGAGTCACGGGGCGAACAGGGACAGAAAGGAGCTTTCTTTGAGGTGGGGGCTGGACACCTGAACGTTGATGCTGCTCCTTCACAAACATCAGACCACTGATGGAGTCAGCTGCATCACAGCCCCAGGGTACCCCAGAGAAGAGCCTCAGCCCACGCCCCCAAGCCCCAAGCCCCAAAATGACCCGAATGTGTCAAATGTGTACTCGCTTACATTAATAGCAAATAACTTTGTGACGTGGAGGGAAACTGCTGTCAAAGTTATACAACCCACCCCTCACCCCCAGCGTGTGCGTGATATTTTAACTAGTACACGCGCATCCCGTTAACAGCTGTGTCTGCTGGGAAGTCAGCTGATAGGCGGTGTGTGCGTGCGTGTGCGTGTGCGCGCGCGTGTATGTGCGTGTTCTGTTTCGGTTAACAGTCACTTGAAAGCAGAGTTTTCATAAAAACACCTGCGTAGGTCCCGCCGGGTCCGAGCACTCACCGTCCCCGGAGCTGAAGTAGACTCTGGCGGCGTCGTCCTCCAGCTCCACCCGGCAGTCTCCTCCGCCAGACTTCTTCCTGCTCTGGAAGTAAAGCTGTAGTTTCAGCTTGACGTTTTTGCTCTGGGACGGATCCCAGTCCCCCTCCACGATCACCGGCGGACCGTCAGCCATCCCGCCGAGCCGAACCGAACCGAACCGGACACTGACTGAGGCGCAGTCAGTGTGAGCAGCGGGAGGAGGTTAAAGGCTGAGCTCTGACTTTCACTTTCCTTTCATCCTAACGCACAGACCAGCAGCTAAACGAAACTGACGATTTCACAACAACCGGAGATAAAAAGGAAATAAACACGAGGATTTACCACACGAAACACCTGTTTGTAGTTTTCAATGACCAGCTGTGTTTTACTGTTGACTTAGCATTTATAAATTCTTTAAAACCACAATTTAAAGGCAGTAATTGGAGAAGACCCCTGAAAAAAATCCAATTACGTTAAAGAGAGCAATAAAATAAAATAAAATAAAAAAACCACTAATAGCAGCGCCTAAACGGAAAGCAAAGAAACTCACATCGCTTTCTGCAGGTCACACATTTTTGATTTTGTCTCCATCTAGCGGCCATCAGGCGTAAGTGCGCATCAAATTCCTCTTTTTTTTGTTTGTTTAAAAGTATGTCTATATCAGCTACAAAAGATGGAATAAAACAGTTATTTGATAGGAGTTCTCTCTAAGTAAAAATGTGTTAAAAGCGGCGAAAATAACTTTTAAAATCCACATTAGCAACAAGCTTCAACTCAATTAAAAGTGAAATTTAGAAAAAAAAAATTCCAAGTTAAATTTGTAGTGGAACGATCCAAAATCTAAACAAACAAACAAACCAACCAACCAAAAACATTTCTTTGATTTGTAGTATTTCAAAGTATCAAATGAAAATAGAAAACTAAAAGCTCTGATTTCCATAATCTAGCTTTAGTTTTTGGCGCCTTCTTGTGGTATAAAGGTGGAACTGGATGTGAATTTCTTCCATTCGTTGACTTTGAACACAAAATTCGGTGATAATATAGCCTATTATGGAGAGAAATAAGTATCACCCCGATTTTTTGGTGCGTAATTCTTGATTTGTAATTCACAGAATACCTTTTGTGCATAAGTACAAAAAGAAAAAATACAAAACACATTTTACACATGCACAACTTAAAATGACAACAGATAACTGCATAAGCGATCAAATCCAAACGAATCATTTTTGATTTTAAATTGAAAAATGAATGAAGAAATTATATACGGATTCAATCAGTTCTGGAAATAGTTTTATTTTTAAAGGTACAAGTGTTTTAAAAAAAAATTATTTAGACCTTTTTGTGTAAATTAATCAGGAAATCTGTAAGAAAGTGGGAAAAGGTCAGGTTTCACCAGATAATATTCGCAATCTAAGTTCAAAGCAGCTGATAAGAAAACTGATGACCCAGCATTCTAGCAACATTTAAAGGCATCACGTACACGGATCTGGGAGACGTGAAAAGTCTCACGTTTTGTGTGTGTGTAACAAGCGATTCATGTGGTTTTTTTTAAAGATTTGTGCGTGTAGTTAGTTTCAAGCTGTTTTAATTTTAAGTTGTGCATGTGTAAATTGTATGTTATTTTATTTTTTTGTAATTTTTGTACTTATGCACAAAATGTATTCTATGAGTTAGCCAAGAATGTCGGGCGCACATAATCAGGATGATACTATCTATGCTTTTACCCAAAACATCTCTGCTT
This sequence comes from Oryzias celebensis, assembly GCA_014656515.1. Lineage (NCBI taxonomy): Eukaryota > Metazoa > Chordata > Actinopteri > Beloniformes > Adrianichthyidae > Oryzias > Oryzias celebensis. The sequence goes on along the minus strand of BNCR01000009.1, from coordinate 5,873,488 downwards.
GAAATCCTTTTTTGCTTATGCTGCTTCTGCAGAACAACACATTCTGGGAGATCTGAAAAATTTAAAGCTTCAGTTAAATGATATCATCAATAAGCAAACAAAATTCCAAATACAAAAGCTTCGACTCGAAAATTTTGAAAACTCAAACAAATCTGGTAAGCTAATCATCTTAAAATTAATAAAGAAAAATCAACAATTACATCTATTATGGACCACACAGGAAATGTCACTCACAACCCGCTTAAAATCAATAAAACGTTTAAAGATTTTTATAAAAACTTGTACACATCACAGGTCAATCCATCAGAGCAAAGTATTAAATCATTTCTTAATAATGTAACTCTACCCAGATTAAATGAGGATCAAAGCTCAAACTTAGACTCTCCACTTTCATTGGCTGAACTTCATGAAGCTCAACAACAAAGCTCCAGGGCCTGATGGCTTTCCTGCTGAGTTTTATAAAGAATTCTGGGAACAGCTGGCACAAACCTTTTGTAAAATGGTTACTTTTATCAAGGAAAGCCAATCACTGCCACCACACATGAATTCAGCGAACATAATCCTCCTTCTTAAACCAGAAAAAGATCCCACAATTCCTTCAAGCTATCGCCCCATTTCTCTAATTAACGCAGACGTAAAAATTATTTGCAAAGCACTCGCGCAGAGAATAGAAAAAATCACCCCTCATATAATTCATCATGATCAAACTGGATTCATTAAAGGTAGACACTCAAGTGATAATGTCCGCAGACTTGTACACATAATAGATTTTGCCACAATTAAAAACCAGGAAATGACCATACTCATGCTGAAAAAGCATTTGACAGAGTAAACTGGAAGTTCCTCATTGCTGCCCTCCATAAGTTTGGGTTTGGGGAATCCTTCATTGATTGGATTAAAATATTATATCACAACCCAAATGCATCAGTGAGAACCAACAAACAGACTTCTGACAGGTTTTTTCTTGGTAGAGGGACCAGGCAGGGTTGTCCACTCTCCCCCTCTCTGTTTGCTATATTTATTGAACCTTTGGCTGCAGCAATAAGACAGCGTGAGAGCATTAAAGGAATTACAACAAAATACAGTAATCATAAAATTAGTCTTTATGCTGATGACATATTACTTTATCTAAACAATTCACATTCCATTAGTGAAACCTCAACAATTATTAATGAATTTTCCTCTATTTCAGACTACTCAATTAACTGGAACAAATCAGTTTTATTGTCACTGAATGGTAATGCTGAGCAAACTACCTCAATCCCTGTCAAATCAGGCAATATCAAATATCTAGGTATTTATTTCTCCCCGAAACTATCAGAACTGGTGCAACTAAACTACACCCCGTTACTGAAAAGTATACAGGACGATTTAACCCGCTGGGTCAACCTGCCTCTGTCACTCATGGGTAAGATAACCACAGTAAAAATGAAAATTTTACCCAAAGTTAATTATCTCTTCTCAATGATCCCCACACAACCACCACTAAAATGGTTCCAAACATTAGACTCAGCCATATCCAGCTTCTTATGGAACAATAAACCTGCAAGAATTAGTCTAAAAACTTTAAAATCAGGAAAAAGCTGTGGAGGCTTAGAATTACCTAACTTCCACAACTATTTTCTTGCCAACAGATTGAAATACATCTTAAGATGGTTAAAAAACAATCCAGAAACCAACCCATGGATGGATCTGGAACAGGCATTCTGTGGAAAGATCAACTTGTCAGATCTACCATTTATCAGCCCAAAAATAAAAAAAACTTGACTGCTGGTCGTTGCTGCTGCATCGGCGGGGGTCTTGGTGTGGGGATGTCTGGGAGCTCTCCCTCCTTTTTTTTCCTTTTCATTCCTTCATCCACTTCAGCTTAACTTAACATTCACCTGAGCACAGGCGTCGGCTCACCTTTGCATCTTCAAATAGTGTGCGTGTCAGAATGTAATGCTTTACATGTGTTGGTTGGTATGGACAAGTGTGCGTGTGAACTGGATGTGGACAAGTTTGTGAACACTCTTGGAGCCGGCAAGTATGTTTGTAACAGCTGAGCGTGTGGACAGGCCCTGCCCACTTTAGACCAACATTCACTATTGTAATGGGTATCAGCTCCAGCATTTTGTTGCCTGTAGATTTACAACTCCACTTTCCCTTTCAATTAGTCATCCTCTTAAATCTATAATCCCCCCCCCCCCCCCCCCCCCCCTTCTTTTTCCGTCCGGTCCAACAAAAAGAACACAAACAAAATTAATATTAATAAAATTTGGTTTAAATTACAAAAGGGGCTTATACCAACATACATTTTGTGTTCCCAATGATTTATAACCCCCGATTGTAAGAGTAAAATCTGTCTAATACAAGAGGCTCTCAGCTCATATCTGTTTGCTCAGCTGTTGGACAAGTTTAAAAAAAAAAAAAATGAAATCCTTTCGAAAAGTTTTTCTTAGATTAAAGTGTTGAATCGGATTAAAAGTGACAGTGGGAATCTATTTTATGATTAAATGAAAGTTTAGGTTTAAGGAACCATTTTAGCATTAGATGAAAGTTATAATCGTGTTGCACGCAATAATTCTGCGCTGCAAAGCAACTGTTTTGGTTGTTTAACATGGATTAAAGTAATCATAAAGATACGTAATGATTATGCTATTGAAGGAACATGTATTATTATTATTATTGTTATTATTATTGCACGTGCATTCATTTTCTTTTCCCCACCTGTGGTCACTAACTGTAAGCTGATGTGTATCATCCATACATCAGTCATTGGTGAAAAGTGTCATGGCTGGGACTGGTGTCAGCTTTACTGAGAGATGAAGCTGATAATAGCAACACAACCTCCACCAAACACATGATCAAATAAGATCACATCTTGCTGTCAAAAGGAAAAACTGAACATGAATTATTAAACAGATGAATCTCCAAAATAAAATCCATAAAAGTTTAAAAATATATTTAAAAAGGAGTTCATTGACTACCCCCCTTTTGTTCTAGTCTGTTTTCTTTTAATGATAAAATACAGAAATTTCCTTTATGGTTTAAACTTAAACTTTCAAACTTCAGCTGAAAACAACCATTCTGCAGACAGAACGTTTACATCTAGTAGAGAAACTGTCTCAGTCAAACAATGAAAAAGAAGTTGTGCAGTTGATCATGTTATTCGGTCATTAACAATTATAAAGGAAATATTTTATGATTGTGTCAGCAGGAGTCTGATTTAAAATCAGTGTTTTATACAGTTTTAGTGTGACTTTTAAGATGAACACAGACGCTTGTTTTCTTTACATGTTTATTTTGTTGTTGTTTGGAGTACAATAAAACACAGCAAGCAATAAGATCATTGAAAGTTGTGGAAAACACACGCTTGAATGTGAAAGCCATGAGGATGCCTGGTTTAAGGAGATGCTGGCCCCGCCTCCTGTGAGGAACCGTGCCACAAAGTGTGACTGAAGCGTGTTGTGATGCAGCATAAAAAAAGCTGACGGAAGCATCTGCTGACTCGCAGAAAAATGTCGTCTCGCTGTGACACAGCTGAGGCATCAGACCTCACTGGGTTCTTTCTCCTTACCTGCAGACAAACACAATTCATCAAAGTCTTTCCAACCACACTTTCTGAAGGTCTGGAGAACATTTCTGAACTGATTGAAACCATGTTCACCTCATCTTCTGTAAGCTTCCAAAAGACGTTTTGTTTGATCATGATGTAGTTTGAGTTCAGTTTTATGATACGTACAGTCAGGTTTGGTTGGAGGAACAGGAGGAGGAATTGGTTTGAAGCAGGTGTAGGACACCTCCAGGTATCTGGTCTCCTCTTTACAGGGGTATTCCCCAAACACCAGCTCTGTGACAGGGACCTGGCACGACCTCTTACTGCTACAACTGCAGAAAGAAAAGTTGTTTCATACTTTTGCTCTGGAAATACCCACAATCCTTCACCTGGTGCGTGATGAGATATTGGCTGTCCACCAGGTACCAAACCTTCAACATTCACCCAAAACTTGCTCTCCTCATTCCAGCTGATCTGGATCCATCTGTGCTAAAGCCTGATTGCTCCAGACTTCCTTCCTTTCCAGAATCTACTGTTCCACCTGCACACAGTAGGTGGCAGTATGATAATTATTTGATTTAGGCTCGTTTTTAATGCCTTATTAATACTTAAGAAAATATATATCATAGTAGCATGTTTTTAAAAATCAAACTACTCTTTGAAACTTTTCCCAATGACACTTGCTTATAGTTTACTGCTCAGTTAAAGTAATAAAAGGGAAAAATGTAAGAGCAATTTCCACTTTTGATCAAAATACACTCTACTATAAACCCCTAGTATGTGATTATGTTTTCTCTCTATTTTTTTTTTTGTTCAATCACTTCTGATGTTTTAAGGAAAAAGGGAAAGCTTGTGTTTGTTTTTCTGTGGTTGCTAATAAAGTTCCACAGGGGTTTGTTATTTTAGTTTTGCTTTGACTGACTGTGAAAATGTTGGATGTAATATCATTCAAATATCTAAAAGTTAGACTTTCAATCAAAAAGGGAAGTAAAAAATAATGGATAATTATTTAAAGCCAAGCTTAAACTCTCATTAGTTGTTTTGCACTGTGTTGTCGGAAATGTGTTCTCCGTATTGGACCCATCCTCTGGGGCAGCAGTGAGCTGCAGATACAGCTGTGCTCAGGAACCATGTGGTGGTTTAACCCCATAATTCAAGCCCTTAATGCTGAGTGTCAGCAGGGAGGCTTTAGGTCCCACTTTTAGAATCTTTGGTATGACTCGGCCTGGATTCAAACTCACGACCTTCCAGTCTCAGAGCAGACACTGTACCTCAAGGCCACTGAGCTGGTATAGTATGTGAACAGTAAACTGATTAATTCCCACTAAATGTGGCTAATTAATCACCGGTGACCTTTTTGGTGTTGTTTATGTGGGGACTGAATTTTAGGCTGGAAAACTGTGACTTTGACTGGCAACTCTGTTTGCCACGCCCCAGTGAATGAGGAGGAGAAGAGCAGGTTAAAGTTAGGAATTCAGACATGCACTCAGTGTTAACTCTGGGGGGGTTGTGGGTTTGAATTCTTTGGCCTCACAGATACTGAGGGTGGGCCCTTGGGCCTCCCTCCCTATCAAGGCTTGTGCAGCCCCTTAAAAAATAGTAGAAGTTCACTTTATTAAGTATACTTTAGTATGAGAATAGCAAAAATACTGTAGACCATGTGTTTGTTAAGTTTACAATATATAGATAGTATATAAAAAGTAAACTTCAAGTATTCTGCCTCACTTTTAGTGTAAACTAAGCATACTTGTAGTATTCTTTGATTAGTTTTTGCAAAGGTGCTGTGACTGAATCCCCTTCTGGGAAGGTTCAAACATGGAGAACAGATTTCACACAAGGAGGTTGGGAGATTTCTTTTGGGATTTCATTTGAAGAGCATCAAAGCTTTGTGGAACTGCAGCGAATCAGGTTCAGTGTTCACGCCAAAGTGCCCAGACCACAATTCCGAGTCTGCTCTTTCTAGCTGGAGGTCTGATCTTGGTTTCAAAGCTACAGAACACTGTTGTCTCCTCTTTCTTACAGGTCCTCCACAACCATCTCAGCCCACGGGAAGGAGCAGAAGGTGTCGGGTCCATCATCTGGGTGTTGTTTTCCCTCGCCGCATCTCGTCCCCACCCCCACCTTGTACAAGATATGGTTCAGGTGTATCTGGCTGCCGCCATCTGCAGGAGAGCCACAAGGTGGGATGTCATGTGAAGGCCTCAGCATGTTAATGCATCTGTTCTGTAAACCCCTCCACTCAGGTCCACTGCAACCTGTGAGCCACCAAGCAGCTGAAATGACACATTTCAGCTCCATGATCCTCATAACCGTTACAGTTTGGGTCATGACCTCCCTCTGCACAAACATGAACAAAAAGGCGGGACCAGAGGGTCATTGAAACATGCCCAATAATGTGTAACGTTGGCCCAAATGAAGGAACGCCGCTGTGTTGATAACAACACCTGAGTCTGACAGGACTGACAGGATCGATTCTTTTGTTTCAGAGGTGTACGTCAGTCTGTTTGTTTCTGTACAGATGCCTCTGGTGGTTGTATGGTGTACTGCACCTGCCTGCAGAATCTGCATTTTTCAACCAAAGGTGTAACATACGGTAACAAGAAGGATTTCTGCAGCAAAATGTGAATCAGAGTGAAGGTCAGAAAGATGTTCAGGTCAGTTTGGGAGGCTCACATGAAGTCCTACATGTTCACCTGAGAGGCTCCACCCACCGTTTAGTGCAGCTCACATCAGCTGTTCCATCTAAAGCTGCCCCCCCTTTACATGCATTTCAGAGGGGAGGGCGTCTGTTTCTTACCACAGGACATGTGAGCAGTTTCATTGAGACATGCGTACACAACCGTGGGCTCTGTTTGAAGACACAAACACACAACATGACATTTTAGTTCAGACGGTGAACAAACAACACAATCAGATCACAAATTATGTCCAAAAAGGCTTTTCTTCTTAAAGGCTGAAATGTTCCAGTGTTGAACAGCAGATGAAGTCATGTTTGTCACTGACAGCTGAACACGTTTCTCTGTTTTTTTTACAGTTTTATTCTTTTAGACAGCAGAGAGGCAGAACATTCAAACACCACATCCAAATTATGTTACAAGCAATTTTATTTATCATTTTTAATATCCATCATTCATTTTCTGAACCCACAGAACCTCTTTTGGGCCTATCCCAGCATATGTTGGGTAAAGGTGTGGCACAACCTGAACAGGTTTCACCACACGCACACATTCACACGCAAGGGAGTTTTTAGAGTCACCACTAAACCTATGAAGCATGTCTTTGGACTGTGGGAGGACACTGCAGAGCCCGGAGAAAAATCATACGAAAACATGCATGAGATGACCATGAAAACCTTTAGCTGGGAAGTCAGAGTGCTAACCGCTACACCACCATGGAGCCCCCCAGCTTTAAAATCCTAAAAAAGTTTAAAATAAAACATGGTTTAATTAAAAAAGCATATATTTTGTATTTATTGTTTTTAAATCTCACATTACTCTGCATTTATACAACCAATTCTTCAATGACAATTTAACATCTTTATCAATATTTGCATTGTGACTCCATGACCCCAAAAGGGATAAAGTGGGTTAAAGAAATGGATGGAAAAAAACCCACTGTTTTTATGAAGTCAGATATTTCTTACTGATGACCATTTAACAGTATTTGATTGATTAAACTCTGTTACGCCTTATTGCTGATGTTTCTGCTTTGAATTTGCACTGTTATTTAATGAAGAACAAGTCAAAGAAGCGTTCAGCAGATCATCTGCTGCTGGTCACGCTGCTTCAAACTCACCTGCAACACGAGCGAGGCAGCTGGCTGCAGCCAGCACTGAAACACAAGAGAGCAGTGGTTAAACAAGGGAACAGCCATCCCACAAACAGGAAAAGGCTCTTCTGAAGACCAGGAGTCAAAGACGAGCCAAACGGAGAAAAATCAGCAGTGCTGCTCAGAAATGGACAGTCGTCAGTCGCCTGCAGCTGACGTGATGCGGCTGAAGCAGGTCACCATGAAGATACTCACAGCCGAAGGCGACCAGCCTCAGAGGGACCATGCTGCCGTCTCTCAGCCTCCACCTCTGTCCTCCACCTGCAGAATCTGACACTGAGCTCGGCGGCTGCACGTCCACGTACTTATGAGTGCGTGCAGACATGCAGACGCCTGTCCCGCCGCTGCAGGCATGCAGGGCCTCCACTCCCAGATGTGAGGAAGATTTAAAAGCCTGCAGAGGTGCTGCAGTGGCATCTATAAATCCACAGGTTCCAGGACCTTCATAGCTTCAAGCTCCAGCTGCTCCTCATTCTGCTCCACAGCTCTCATTAAGGAGGCCAGAGCTTCATGGAAAAACATCTGCTGGAGCAACAGGGAGGGGGGTGTGGGACAGAACAGGGTTTACAGAGTCGGAGCTTGTGAGGACTTCCTGTACATGTGGCTGTAGAGTGCTGCAGATGTCATCCAGATTCATGTTTAAGCCGCTGGCCTGAACTGCAGCTTTAACACTGTTGGGTCTGTGAGCAGCACAGTCTCTGTGGTGGTTTGATCTGGAAGCTGAGACCTGTCAAAGTCCAAACAGCAGAACTTTAATCTACTGATGCAGACAAATGAGCTTTTCACTTTTTACATTTGAACTTTGTTCTTTACTTCTGTTGTGTTATGGTTGTAGTTTAATATGGATTCTGATGAAGAGAAACCATTTTCACCCGAATTTGAATCCAGTTCTGGCTCATCTTTCCAAGGTCAGTCGGTGCTGAACATGAACCCAAACATCGGACGGACCGTCTGAGAGCAGGTCTGACTGTGATTCGTGAATTTGTGTGAGGAAATCCACATCTGATGCTCACCTGAGGTGGGAAGTACTAAGTTACATTTATCTCAATTATTCGTAGTAAAGGTTGTACTCCTTTACCTTTATTGGAGCGGATTGTTGAAGAAAAATCATTTCTCTTACTAGTTGCAATGGGCTCTATGAGTGGAGATAATATGAAAATATAAATCATAATATAAAGTCTCTTTTTTTCCTGACTCTAAACAGTTCAAGCTTGTTGACTCAGGGCTAATTCAATGGTGGTTAAAGGCTAATATAAACCCCATTCAAGGCTGACTCATGACCTATTAAAGACTGTTTCTAGCCTCAAAACACATTCAAGATTGATTCAACCTGATTGAATACTGAACTTCAAGGATGAGCCGGGTTTGGTAAAAAATGGATTTTAAATTGATTCATGGCAGATTCAGGATTGATTCAAACGAGGAAAAATTCATTATCCCTGTTTTTTAACATCTGTTAGATCTCTCATAAGGCACAGGATGTTTATTAGATACCTAACATCCAACTACTGTAGATGTGTGCTGGACATCTCTGTCAGCTTTACTCTGTGACTCTATTAGATCTCTGCCAACAGTGTTCTGAAAGATTTCTGCATATAGAAGTCTACCACACATCTACCTGTAGGTATTTAATCTCAGGACATTGTAGAGGTCAATTAGAGAACTTTTTAAAATCATTAATTTGTTAAAAAAAAATAAAAAACAGCAATTTTGCATCCATCCAATTATCTTAACAACCCACTGAATCTGTTTTGGGATGACAGGTTTGCTGGTTCCAATCCAGCCACTGTTCAAGGTGGAGTACACTCTGATCAGTTTGTCACAGGGACACAAACAATTTACCAACAGCAGTTACCCTATGAAACAAGTTATTGAAGTGTGAACTGGAGAAAGAAGCAGGAGAAAATCCACACCTGTAGAGAGAGAACATGTTAACTTCACACAGAAAGGTCCCTGCTGGGATTTGAACCAGATTCTTCTGACTGTAAGGTGAAAAAGCAAACCACTACACCACCATGTTGCCTGTTTGCTCATACCGGCAGACAACTTCAAATCACAAAGTTTTACATTCTATAACAATAGAGTTGTCTGAGATTGCCAGTAGACCTCTACAAAAGATGCCTGTTAGATAACTGATATGCGTCATGCGTCCGGTAGAAAGAAACGACCCAGATGTTTGTTTATGACACCATTTGCAAGGCAGGGATCGCTGAAATGCCAGAAAGAAGAAGAATCAAACTCATCACACATCTTTATGAACCAGCAGCTCCTGTACAGTGCAAGGCGCTGGTGTCCCAACATGCATCAGCTGCCCGGGGCAGAACCCCCCTCAGGGTCCAAAATACCAGAGTCCATGGCAGCAGGCCCCAACACAGCAGACCTGAACCCTTTCATCTGAGACTTCTGCTTCAGTCTGTGTTCTGTAGGAGAGCCTCCTGCTGAACTTCAGGCTGCTTACTGTTACCACACTGCACAAACATGGACTTTCCGTCACCATCCCATAATTTACTTTTACACCCTGGAAGTGGGGGGTTGTTTAATGATTGAACTGATTTGACCTTTGTCTGAGGCGTTCGGCTCGCTTCAGGATGCTGTTTTCCAGCATCCAGGATGTGAGGAGCTCCTGAAGCGTCTGCTGAACTGAGGAGGCTCTCAGCCCATTAAACAGTCTGACTGCTGACAAGAGAAAACAACTTAGGAGGAGGTCTAACAGGAGCGCATCTTTAACAGGACGCCATGTTTTTAAACTAGAACTCCTTCTTGAACATTTTACCTGGATAAAGACAACAACTGCCTGTCTCAGCTCCCATTTTGCAGGTTTCTAACTAAATGTGAAGAAAATCCTTCTTTGGGAAAGAACATTTTCTGTTCTGTTTCAGTTCATTTTCTGGTAATATTTTTCATGGAGCTCCTCACAAATCTAAACTGGGTATAAAGAAAATGTAAGTCTGTGTCTGATATTCACACATGTTTGAGTGCACCCTTACCTCCCATGAGTGTCTGTTAGGAGCTTTGCTGACTGCTTGAACACTGAGAAAAATTTAGAATTTCTGATGAAGATTTATTCTCTGACTGTGAGTGGATTCCTGGGACTGTTTCATGAGGATGTGAAGAGCTGTGAAAACTGTTCTGAAAGTGAAGTGATGAGAGTCAAACAAGCTCTGAGAACTCATCCAAGAAGACAGGATTTATGAGAGCAGAAAATTCAAGCACAAGTCAGTTCCACCAACATTTGACACCTGCAGAAAAAAGGAGTGGAAAGTCTCCAGGTTTACAGCAGGTACTAAACAAGTACAAGACTGCCCCCTGTCTGTGAGATTCTGAGGGGGTCAAACTCAGACTGAAGAAGTTAGGTTTGCTTGTTTCTGAAAATAAACCAATTCTACAGATTCAGTTAGAAACAAACTCCAGGCTTTCACTCAGAAACAAAGAAAATAAGATTTTAACATTTTTGAAAGTTCAACATGTAAAATTAGGAAAAGACAGAAAAAATGACCTTATCGCCCCCACATATTAAATTATCGTATCCCACATATTAAATTATTAAATTATCGTCCCCCACATATTAAATTATTAAATTATCGTATCCTACATATTCAATTATTAAATTTTCGTATCCCACATATTAAAAATGTCTAAGACATGGTTTTATCATCTTAAAAACATTGCCAGAGTTCGTCCATTCCTCTCTCTTTCCAGCACAGAGGTGCTGATTCATGCTTTTATTTTTAGTCCTTTAGATTATTGTGATGTTCTGCTCTCTGATTTACCTAAAAAGTCTCTTTCAAACTTACAACTATTACAGAACTCAGTGGCACGAGTTCTGACCAGGGCGCGGGAACACATTACACCCATTTTAAATTGGCTGCATTGGCTCCCTGTGTGTTTCAGGATTGATTTTAAAGTTCTTTTAATGGTTTATAAATGTTTTAATGGTCTTGGGTCTTATTTAAGTGATCTACCTTTAAAGTATGACCCTGAGGTCCTCAGGAGTTGGCTTTTTAGTTGTCTCTCAGGTGAGGACCAAAACCTACGGTGAGGCTTCGTGCTGCCATTACGGTCCTCGCCTGTGGAACAGCCTGCAGGACAACCTCAGGGACGTTAGAGGTTTTTAAGAAGAGGCTCAACACCCACCTTTTTAATTTAGCTTTTAGTTGATCTTCTTATTTATTCTATGAGTTTTAATATCTATGTTATTTTATGTATTTAATTTGATTTTATGTATTTTATTGCTTTTAATCTTATTTTCTATTTTATGTTTTTAACTTCATTTGAAGTATTTAATTTTAGTATTTTGCTATGATTTTTACCACGGTGTTTCTGTGGGGGGCTTTTATTCCAGGGCTTGCAGGCTTGGTTTGGGGTCGTTGCCGCAGTGGTCGCCCTTGCTGGGCCGACCGGAGTTCTACGTTGCAGCCACACAGCGGTGGAGTGGACTTCGTTGCTGTCCCAGTCTGGATGGGCACTGTGGCAGCGTTCCTGTGACTGAGCTGCTCCTGGCATGAAGAGATTCCCTAATACTGTTTCCTCATAGCAGAGCCAAGCCTTAAGTTTCTTTTAGAAATGATTTTATTAGTAGCCTCCTCATTGTGTTTGGAGTCATGGGTTGTATGTGTTATTGGTTGGGAGGGGGGAGGGTGGGTTTAGTTTTTATTCTGTTTTTGCTTTCGTTTTGTTTTTAACTGTGAGCTCATCAACTAGCTCAGTGATTTCAGCTTGGATGATGGACAGTGTCACCCCAGAGTCCTCAGCCTCTGCTTCCTCAAGAGAAAGCGTGTCAACAGGATTAAGGAGATCCTTTAAGTATTCCTTCCACCGCCCAACAATGTCTCCAGTCACAGTCAGTAACTCTGCACCTGCACTGAAAACGGTGCCTGCAGAAAACTGCTTCCCCCTCCTGAGGCGCCACATGGTTTGCCAGAACCTTTTGGAGGTCAACAGATAAGTCTCTCCATGGCCTCACCAAGCTCCTTCCAGGACCACGTCTTTACTCCGAAACAGCCCAGGCCGCAGCTCGCTTTGACTGTCAGCTACCACTGGAGTCCCACAAGCCAGCCAGGCCTGATAGGACTCCTTCTTCAGCTTGACGGCATCCCATACTTCTGGTGTCCACCACCGGGTTCAGGGCTTACAACCACAGCAGGCACCTTTAAAAATATATATTCCCTAATGACGGTTGGAAATCCACATTTCGTGCAGGAGCAACAGGAAGCTGGGGAGAGTGAGCCAGGGTCTTTGATTTATTCTTTTATTTTCCTTTAACCCAAAACTGGACGTAAGCAGAACAGAAACAAACCAAACTGGTAACAATAACCAAACATCAAAGACAATAGAGAATGAACCCAAACAAACGTGTGTGTGCATGTGTATCTGTAATGTTTATGTTGACAGGATACTGGGTAAGGTGTTTTTGTGTTGCGTATGTGCACCCACCCACCCAACACCCCACAGCTTCCTGAATGAATGTCTGCGTAGTTTCAGGGAGGTGATGAAACATATCCACACATATCCATTAAAGGTGGCATTGATGGCTGTAAATGTTTTACTTCTCCTTGTTCTATTGGATTCCATTTACCTTCTTTATCTCCAATTATCCAGGTTACCATTGCCCCCAATTGAGTTGCAATAATATATTTTTAGGTTTGGTAGTGCCAGACCACCTTAATTTGTAGCTAAGTAAAGTGTTGCAAATGTTTTTCTTGGTTTTTTATGTTGCCACATAAATTGATTGTTTTCTCTAAAACATTAACCCTTTAAAGCAGAGCGCAGTCGGTCAGCCCCCCCGCAAGAGCAATGGAATGGAAATACAAATTTCTTGTTTTGTTTTTTGTATCAGAATGTTTTTGTTAGCTCAGGAAAAAGATGTATTTGAGCTGTGTGACCTGATGTGTCAGATATAATACAAAATTAAATGTATATTTAAGGGACCTTTTAAGACTCCAAATCCAAAGAATTTGAATTTTCTGTCATTTATTTAATGGTTCAGGCTTTACAGGGTTAAAGAAAGATGATGGAACTTTTATGAGGAGCGACTGATATAGAAACAAAAAGTGAGGAAGGATGTTAATTCTGATCGTTTCTACTCTGCCAAGAAGGGATAATGGGGAGAATTTCCCATCGCTTAAGATCATTTTTATTTCTTTAGTTTAATTTATCAAAAGTTTTTGAGAGGTTTGTTGTTTCACGTCTAAATGTGACTCCTAAGTGCCTGAATCCTTGGTTGAGCAAATGGACAGAAGCAGTTCCATCAAGTTCATGTGGCCATGTTCCAGATATCATTACTGCTTCTGATTTATTTTTTATCTATTTTATATCCTGAAATGTCTCAATTCTTTTAAACAGGACGTTAATCGGGCTATTGAACAAAGTGTATGTTTTATAAATAAGATCTCAACAAAAAGAGAGATTTTATGAAGAAATCTCATACTGTCTTCAATCCCTTCTTTATGAATATCTTGAGGAATGACCTCAGCTAATGGCTCAATACTTAGAATAAATACGATTGGAGATACCTGGGACTTGAACTGGGAACCTTCTTGCTGTGAGGGCAGAATTACTTGCTTCTAATAGGGGGGATTTATACACCTTTTTGGGGTGGGGGTGGGGGTGGGGGGATTACTTGTGAACTTTGCCACAGATCTTACGTTTCCCAACTCATACCACTTAAAGCTGCAGAGAACCTTATTTAGATCTCTGCGGTCACCACATCAATAACAACTGACTGACTTACCAGCCAAATACACTATTTTACATAGAAAAACCTCAGGGGTTTGATTTGATCAAATTATATGATGTTAAATGCAAATGGAGAGAAAGTCACAACTCATTTAAAACATAAAATAAAAACATTTAAAGAAACTTTTTCCAAGTAACTCCTTTATTGATTTCTCTTCAGAATCTTTGTTCTCTACTTTTGGCGTTTGTCAATGAAATGTTTTATTTTCTATCACAGATAAGTTGTTGTTTTTTTTTAGAGCATGAACACAGCACTGTAGTGAAGAAGCTCCCTGCAGCCCCATGAGGAGAGCTGTCAGTCAGTCAGTCAGTCAGTCAGTCAGTCAGTCACCTGGGGTCTAAACCATGAGCACATTTTTAACATTTCTGGATTTGGTTTTAATTCGCTGTGTGTTCCCTCTGTGTCATCAGACAAATGCTCCACTAGGTCAGGTGTGAGCCTGCGTTTGTCGCGCATCAGTGTGCGGGGAGGGTCCTGTACGGTGTGCACCCGCACTCCCCGCACGCGGACAGCAGAGGAACATGAAAACCAAAAGAAGCTGAATGTTTCTCAAAGTGTACATGAATTTATGATTACATCACACACGGATGTTCCTGTGAGGTTCTAAATGAAACTTTTGTTTGTCATCAAAAAATAGGCGGCAGTTGCTTCGGTTGTGTGTGATCCAATTTTCCAGATTTCTTCAGTAAGTTTTCATTTTTTTAGTGTTTAAAAGACATTTTTCTGGACAGAGTTTCCTCGATAGTCGCGTACTTTATTCGCTGAAATTAATTCAAGTGAAATGAGGTGATCTGCCTGTGATTGCGTTTTGTGCAAGACTCCAGGCTCTCTTTTAAAATGCATGTTGCCACTTTACAGCATAAACTGAATCTGAAGCTTGGGTTTGATTTTAGAAACAAATCTTGCTTCTCATTCAGAGCTTGAAAAATCCTGAAAGCAGTTTTTTTTGCCTCTTGATTATGGAGATCAATCCATCATTTTTTTTACAAAAATACCTCATCCACTTGTCTTCAATCACTCAATACTGTATAACACTGTGCCTTGAGGTTTGTAACTGGCTGTAGTCGTTTCACTCATCACTGTCAATCAATCAATCAATCTTTATTTATAAAGCACTTTTCATATAAAACATAACACAAAGTGCTTTACACAAACATAATGATACTAAATAAGTAAATAAAAAACAAATAATAATATAAAAATAAGCATAAATGAACATAAAGTCCCCTCCCTCAGATCCGTACACAACCCCCCACCCCTTTCAGACCTCCTACCCCCTAACTGATGGAGATTGGCAATGAGAAACAGGCTGAGCATGACAGTTTGTTTTTAGAAACGCTAATAGTTGGGACCTCTCTCTCTGTGAGTAGCGGCACAGCCAACCAAATGCAGCGACACAAGCAGGGACCCGCCTCACCACAGCTAGGGAGCGATGCAGGTCCCCATCTCTGAACACATGTAGGTACACACACTGAATAACTCTTGTCTATAATGAGTTACTTGGTTTGGTACCTTCATATCTGAGCTCTCTTTTTCAAAGAACCATCAGTCAATACACATTTGTTTGAACTGTATTTGAAAAACAAGCCTTCAGTTTTTCTGCTGCCTCTGCCTGGAACTCCATCCAAACCCTGCTAAAGTGCTCTGAACTTATTCCTTTAGATCATTCTGTAGCATTCTGTACAGCACAGAGTAAATTCCATAAATCAATGCTCTTGATTCTGACTCCACTGCTAATCAATGCACTGCATAACTACTGTCCTCATTTTAATGTAATGCTGTTCAACTTTTGCACCTCCCAAATGATAGTTTAGATTTATTGACCTGCCCTGTCACTTTGTCACACATATAACTTCTATAGTACATATTCCTAATTCACTGCTCATTTTACTTTTGCTTTATTCTGTAACTTTATTTTGAAAGTGTGCTGTTGACCACTTGGCGAGGGCATCCTTGTAAAAAGAGATCCTGATCTTGTGAGGACTAGTGAGCGTAGAAGCCACTATCCAGGATGAAACTTCCAAGATGCATGAATACATCAAGCTACAGAGAAAAAGACCACAGCACAGAGGCAGTCAAATCATCAAGTGATCAAAGAATGTGTTTCTTGCTAGGATCCCATGAAAATCTACTTCAAATCTACTTCAAGGCCTGGATAAGTCTCCTGCAGTAATCTGGTTTTGAATGGTGGGAAAAAGAGACAGAGATAGGAGGATGGCTTCAATAACTGTAATCCAGACTTCAGGCTTTTTTTTTTTACATCTATAATAGCTGCATGTATACTTTGTGTCTGTGGTTTCTGCACATTACTATGGAGAGAATATAGTATCCGCCAGATTTATTTAAGTAAGAGGGAACATGTCAGGTTTCACCAGATAATATTCGCAATCTAGATTCAAAGCAAAGAAAACTCTGAGGACCCAGCTCCAGTCTGACGTTACGCACGATTTAAGAATTACGCACGCACAAATCCAACGTTACGCACAATTTAAGAATTACGCACGCACAAATCCAGTTACACACAAATCAAGAATTACCTAAGCACAAAACTGGCTATAGCCATTACTATAGTACTATTTTATGTCCATGCATTACCAACTAACCAGAACAAAACATCTAAAAGACAAACACACATTAACAGAAACTTACTTGTCTCATCAAACCACACAAAACATCCAAGGGAAAACGTTCTCCTTCTAACTGGCAACCCAGCACACTCACGCGCTGCTCACACGCACAGAGCAAAGCAGACAGGCAGGATGCCGTACAGTAACGCGATGACGTCATCCGTCTAACTCTAAACAGAATCGAAACCTAAACGTAACATTATTTCTAACGTTGCTATCTGAGTCTTTTGTACAATCTTATTTATTTTTTACTTTCATGATTTAACTTTTCTGCTTATTTTTCCACATTAAATTTCAGGAATTAAAAGAGGCTACTGGGGAGTGAAAGGTCAAAAACACAAGAATGGAAACAGAGGAATTCCAGAAATTTAAACAACTAAAAAATATAATAAGATCCATTAAAAGAAAATGATGCGTCAGAATAGTATATGAATATTATTGCTCATTCTTTAACATGATGTATTTACAGTTTTGTAAATACAATACGGCTCGATGCCCTACCAGTATTGTCCAGCAGAGGGCAGTAACTCAAAGAGACATTGTGATGAATCCAGTTTTCTGTCCTAGAAGTTTAACTAAAGTAAGTCTGCAATAAAAACCAGAAAAATCTCTGAAAGTAGAAACATGCCCCCTCCACTCCCCAGTGTTTACTAAAAAAATTAAACTGTTTTATGGAGCTTTCGTTTAGCTGCTGGTCTGTGCGTTAGGATGAAAGGAAAGTGAAAGTCAGAGCTCAGCCTTTAACCTCCTCCCGCTGCTGCGCCTCAGTCAGTGTCCGGTTCGGTTCGGTTTGGCTCGGCGGGATGGCTGACGGTCCGCCGGTGATCGTGGAGGGGGACTGGGATCCGTCCCAGAGCAAAAACGTCAAGCTGAAACTACAGCTTTACTTCCAGAGCAGGAAGAAGTCTGGCGGAGGAGACTGCCGGGTGGAGCTGGAGGACGACGCCGCCAGAGTCTACTTCAGCTCCGGGGACGGTGAGTGCTCGGACCCGGGACCTCAGGCAGCCTCCAGCGCGGATGGACATGTTTTATTTGACCAAAAGTGATCAAATGTGAAGCATGAACGTGAATGTTTTAGTGTGGGGCCTGTCACTGATGGAACCCCAGTCTTTCGTCTGAAACGAGTGGATTTGAAATGTTGTTTTGTTTACTGGAACAAACAGACACATATTTTACACTGATTATAATCCAGGCCATTACAGCTGCTGGTTAATGTTCACCTGACTCCTACCTGTAAGCTGAGTTCCCAGCATGCACTGCTCTTGAGTAGCTGATAGTGACTCACCTTTGGGTGAAGGTGCAGCAGCCAAATCAGATGTCAATTCATCCTGTTTCAACACTTAAAACGGGTGTCAAACAACAAGTTTGGAAGTGTTAAATATTTTACGTCAGGAAAAGGAATGTACTCTCTACTGGAAATGGAATTGAAATGTTAATACAAATCAATAGTTTCCCCTTAAAGTCACAATGAAAGATTGTTCCTCATTTAAAATGATCTTTCCACTTGTTCCAGTGGCATTTAGGATAATCTCAGTCACCAATGTCCCAAAGCTTCGCAGACCATGACACTACCACCACCGTGTTTGACTCTGGGTTTGGACGTTTTATTCAAAAGCTGTCATACAGGCATCTTTGAGTTGCATTATGGTCTGTCTGGCTGGTCTGGTTGGGTGTGAGCAGAGCAGATCTGCTTTGTTAGATTCTAGAATGCTGAGAATGTTTTCATGTCTCTTGGGTTTGAAAATCTTCTGCAGGTTTTTCCAGCATTGTTCATGCCTCAAAGAATCATGGGATAACTTTGGCAATGATGTGCAGCTCGCACTGATCAACAATTCTGTAGATTTTTTTCTGACGGCACAATGACAGGTCCATCTTCTGGATGTTTGAAGAAGTAGGAGCATTCCTGAAGCTCAAGAGAGAAAACTGCATCAAATCTGAAAGGAGAAAACCTCCACTGAAGGTCCATCCAGAGACTGGAAGGTTGAGTTCGAATCCATACCAAAGATTCTAAAAATGGACTTGATGCCTGCTGCCTGACACTCAGCCTTAAGAGGTTGAATTTTGGGGTTAGATCGCCAAACGGGTCAAGAGCACAGGGCCATATGCAGAGAAGACATTCTGTACACCTGGGTGTGTGACAGCTAATGGGACTTAAACTTGAGCTGTTTGGATCAGCTGTTGGTTTTTTGCCCTTCCTCCTGGAAGCTCGCCCCTATTCCACCTTCTCTTTGTGTTTTAAACCCTTTTACAGCAGGTCATGCGCTGCAGAAAAAGAGAAAACCCAGAAAGTGCACTGGTGCAAGAATCTTTCCTCAGGTCAAATGAAGCAAGAGCACGCATTAACAGGTTTTTATGGTGTGATGAACTCTACGTCATGTTTGTTTGCAGTGAGAGAGCAAGTCCTCAAGAGGAAGAATCATGAAATCATCTTGGAGAAGGAAACAATCAAGTTAAAGCTGAGCTCAGAACCCAGTCATCAGTTCACGGTAACATCTCTGACTTCACTTCTTCTCTGAGATTGGGGTTAGAGGTTGAAAATAAACTACATTGCCTCTAGGTTGTCTTAAAAAGGTTACATTTGACCTGGTTAAGGTCAGTATAAAATCATCTGGTGGGATTGTATTGAACTAGTAATGGAACTAAGATTATCTTCTTAACCAGTGTGGCCTAAATGCTGTATTGGTCTATTTGGCTGTCCTGTTTAGAGGACACACCGTCAGTAATAAACCTTAAATTCATTGAGCGTTTCGGCCATTAGGATTGAACAGAATGACACACTTTTGATCACACAAAGGGGAAATTACTTTGTTACCTCAGCTCTACTAAAAATATCAAGATATATAATAAATAACTCTAAAAACAGCTACACCTAAAACTAGATGCTCTTGTTCAATGGCAGCTTCATTCCTCAGGATGTGTCCTGTAATTGTTAGGGTTGAGTCAGGCATAACAGCAAAGTGAGAACTACTGGATCTATATTGTTCAATTATTTTTGACAGTTTCACACAAAAAGGCAGTAAAGAATTTTATTGTCGAAGCTTAGAAATCTAACTGGCAACACTGTGCCTTCAGGCTCAAGACATGACTTCCAGTTTGGCTTTTAGTTCCTTTTGAAACACTAAAATAAATGTAAAGTGTGCCCTCCTGTGGACATGCAGTGTGTTCAATGCTACAGTGAAGTGTTACCAAACAGAACACCTCAGAGTTTGAGAAATGTCTCCTCATTGTTTTACCTTTTTTTTTTAAGTACATAAAAATATGTTTTCAATTTCTTCTTCATCTTGTGTGCAAAGCAATAAGTGAGGTAATCAAACGGCTCTGATTTAGTTTTTATGTAAAACATGAAACCAAACCTAATAAAAGTGTTGATAATGATAACAGAAGAAACGAACAGGCTGACTGTTTTTTTAAATAAAAGACCAAACAAACCAAACATTTTCATGTTCAGATTTTAAATACGCCACTAATGGACTCTAAGAATTACTTACCTCATTAAGTCCAGTCTTTTACATGGAGAAAAAATCCTATCACAGCTAAAAGAACAGGGGTGTAAAGTACTTGAGTAAATGGACTTTGTTACTTTACTTACGCATGTTTTCTTTTGGCTACTTTGTACTTATACTGAGTATCAAAAATATAAGCAGCTTTTACTCTCTCCTCGACTACATGTTTTGATTGAATATTTGTGCTGTTTGCTCCAATACATTTAAATAGAGACTCACATTTACTCAAGTAAATTACTCAAATAAATGTAAGGTAAAGTTAATGTGAGTGTCCATTCAAATGTAGCTCAGAGAAAAAACACTCAGGAAGACAGAGAAGAAGAAAGGAAACGTTTTTAGCCAGAACATCATCACTGCATTTGACATTTCACAAACACATGTTTTAAAGACAATCCTCAGTTTCAATGAAGTATTACAGGAAATGCAGGTCAAAATACACAGTTTTGGAGGATATTTTAAAACTAAATATTTTTCAAAGTTTCTTTACCAAACCTGAACTAAACAAAAAAATAACAAAATTATGATAAACTATGTGAGGTTCCAGAATGAAGGATTCTGTTTTATATTTTTATTTACAATTATTTTTTTTAACTCTTGTAATCATTTATTTACATATTGATATCAATTGTTCTTTTTTCTGTTTTCAGTTCAAGTAAAAGCATTTTATGTAAATAAAAATGTAAAGACTCATTTTTTAACCATAAATATTGATCACTTTTAGAAGTGGTGGCAAGAAATGGATTCCGTAAAAAAGCTTTGAAGAATGATAATATTGAAGAGCATGTGGCGTGGAACCACAGCTGGAGTTT